>OZ017739.1:402942114-403542114 GCA_963969285.1 Odontomyia ornata | reverse complement strand
GCGCCTGTGGCAGTCGAGGATCGGATGAGTGGCTGGTCCACCACAAAAGATTCTCAAAAATTTGCAAGCCGCTAACGTATTTGTTAAAAACGAAGGAGCAGAAATCCTTCGTATGAGACAAGGCCCCAGACATGAGCTTCAACGAGTTGAACCCGTTCTAGCTCTTTATGATCTACGGGCTGAACACGAGGTACACATCGACGCCAGTTTTATTGGTCTCGCCGGAGTCTTGATGCAATCTACGGAGGAGAAACCATTCCGGCCAGTAATTTATTTCAGTAGACATTCGCCAATGCTGAAACGAAGTACAATAGCCATGAATCAGAGGTTCTGGCAATCGTTGAAACTTAGATCAATTCCGATTTATTTGATTGGAAAACACTTCCAAGTGGTGTCCGATTGTAATGCAATATCGACGATGAAGTTGACCACTTCACTTAACAATCGAGTTGCTGGATGGTGGCTAAAACTCCAAGAATTCCAATTTGATGTGGTATATCGAGCAAGAAACAATATGAAGCATGTCGATGCATTAAGTCGTCGACCACACGAACAACCGCAAGAACCGACAACAATAGCAGATTAAGTGTTACTGATACAAAAACCTGATCAGAGACCCTTTCAGTAAATTCACAATGGTTCGAGCCACGAGAGCAGCCAACAGTCGACCAGTAGTTACCATGTTGTGTTATAAGCGATCGAGGGTTGGCATTTACATCGAAAGAATTCGAGGACTACTGTGCAACGTATGATATTCATCACGTGAAGGTGCCTGTGCAAACTCCCCGTGCTAACGGTCAAGTTGAGCGCGTTAACCAATCACTATTGTC
This sequence comes from Odontomyia ornata, assembly GCA_963969285.1. NCBI lineage: Eukaryota > Metazoa > Arthropoda > Insecta > Diptera > Stratiomyidae > Odontomyia > Odontomyia ornata. Next base: position 403,541,284 of record OZ017739.1, on the reverse strand, counting down.
ATATCTACGATGTTCGATGACGGATTGCGAAAAATGGGACGAGCTTCTACCAAGTTTGCAATGGGTACCAAATTCTCAAATCAACTCGACGATCGGATTCGCTAGTTTTTGATTTCCGTTTGAGGGAGGTAGCAGCGAGCCGTATGGAAACATATGGCTATGGAACAATATGCGCTTTTTACCGACACAGATACTACAGCTTTGCTAGGATTTGCATGAAAATTTCTGGAATGATAAGTATCATTAATTTCTTTGAGAATTGCGTCAGCTAGCGGTATTAGTAATCGTAAAGCAAAATAGTGGCTGTTTTAAATGCGAAGATTGAATAATTTTGATGTATTTTGCCCCAACTTCAACGTTTAAGGCGCAAGATTTTAACACTTGATTCAATTTAATGAATGCCTGAAGATGAGTACCTGCAGTTAATACTCATAGGTGAAACAAGTCGGGGGAGCAGGAGAGAGCTCCTAGCAAATGGGCTTTGTAACCATTCTAGGATTCGAAAAAATTGGCCATGAATCGATTATACAGTACAGGGGAGTGGCCGCTGAACAAAAATTTCATCAAAGGTAGCCGATATGAGTATCAAATGAAATTTCTTTATAAGAGCTTTTCAAAATAGTACTTAAACTGACAATTTTTCCTCCCCAAGGGCAACAAATACCTTAGAAGTTGAAATTCGATCAACTTTGTTAATAATTGTACATTTTATAAATTTTGCTTTTTTGTCTATAAAATCAAGATGGGACCCTTAAATTTCCCAAAATCTAAAATTTAAGTTTTCTGAACAATAAACAGCTAAGTTACAGCCGATTGATTATCTAACAATTACAACAACATTAACACGTGATACTAGGGAGATACACGCTTGCAACTACAAATATGTAGGAATTTTGATAAAAATTTTAGAAACGGTTTGAAATATTCATCTGTTATCATGACTAATCAACCGACGGGGTCAAAACACTTGAAACAAAATAGTGGCGAGATTAAAATCATAATAACCATAATAATTTTTCGAGCTCAATTTATGGAATCTGTATGTTAATAAAGTTTTGATATGCAGGATATATTGTTTGATTTACTAATTGTTTTACAATACCCTTCTGGCAGGAGCATCCTCCTGCTACTTCAACTTGTTCAAACTGTTTCAAGATTTCACAAACTTTTGGTAGTATAGAAACTAGTGACAGTAACTGATGGTTTTCGGTGCTAGTCACATGATATAACTTTCGGAATAGAAGATTAATGGGACCAATTTTCCCGACTTGTCTCCGTTTTCCATGCGAAAAGCTAGATCTTATAGATTGCTCGAGTATAGTGTGTTATGCATGGCAGGTTGTTATTGACAGTGAAATAACAGACGTAATATCTGTTATCAAAGGAAACGTTGAGGACGTGGAAATGCCGGATGGGATTGCGAAGTGGATATCATAATATCTGAACGAATGGGATACTGTTTATTTCACGAATCAATGTTGGATACGGTATGTATTCACAAGAAATAAGTGACTAAAAGAAAATGGGATGATGTTTCCAGATAGTAGAATTTTGTTCATAACTGCAATTGAAGGTCGTCAATATAAAGGATGGAAAAACATTAATTGGTGGAGTGATGTTTATAAGTTTGATATGAGTTTGATTCGAAAAGTAGCTATAACTATAACCCACGTGTGAACGTTAAAAAAGCAGCTTTGCTCGGCATCATACATGATTAAGGAATTTAATATATATACAGTGCAAACATGTGATTTGGGATTCTCCTCCCCATTTCAATTGAGCGAGGATATTGGTGAGTTTCCGTGTTTCATTTTTCTACTTTATTTATTAAAATGGATTTTTTAAAATTATTTATTAAAGTGGATGAGAATTTATTTTTAAACTTGGTAACGATATTCCAAAAATGATATGCGTTTGCTTCAAAGGTAATTATCATTGTTTCAAGTAAATGCAAGCCACATTTAAAAATTTTTGTACGCTATTATATTCATTTCTTTTTTAATATTTATTACCCTTGGTGAAAATTCAGGAAAAGTTTATAAGGGAGAATAATAAATATATGTACACCTCTTTTTATGTACTTTGTTTAGGAAAACAAACGAAATTTGATAAGAGAGAGAAATGAATTCGTTTCTCTCTCTTATCAAATGTGTAACAGTTAAATAATTACATTCGGTCTTTCCATTTGGTGTTCGGAACCTGACCGGGTATGGGACTCGCCACGTAGGCTGGCTCCTCCGCCATAATGAGCTAATCATCAGGCGAGCTCACCCATTTTTATGCGTTTCAGGTACTCTTGCCGAGTTAAGGTGGCCTTTCGCTCGCGTATTATGGTATAATGTTATGTGATCCCCTCACATAATACTAAGATATAAATTTACCACGTTTATGTTATTCATTTAAAGGAAACATTCATTCAAATTATGTTTGTATGAGCTCCACTTAAATGGAAAATACGGCCACGCTTACATTTGGATCTTGATGCGGTTGGGAAGATGCGAGGGGGCACCATTTTCACTTTTGTGCGCCTGCGAGGAAAATAAAATTTTGTACAGTGTCAAAAATAGTACTAAACACGACAAATTATTCATAAAAATACGCTTATCAAATAGTTCAGACACGTAAAACAAACTAAAAGATACTTTCTACATATAAAGTGTTTAACATGGTTGACTGAGGTTTGGGACCTAATATTAAACAAACATGTTGAAGAAATATAAATATTTTGCGCTTTAATCAAATGCTATCAGCCTTTTATTGATTTATCCGTAAGACGAACGAAACATAGTTTCTTCACTTTTTATCAGTCGTAGACGTCTTCTATCCAAATCAACTTTAATTAAAGTATCATCAAATCGACTCTTTTTCACTAAACAATGTATTTGTTTCATCTGTTGGAATAAATGTTGTTTCAACTTGGCCAAATATGAACTAAATTGACATTTGAATCTTCTTGGCTTCCTACATTAAATAAAATGATTATAAAGTGTGGTGGATAACTAATAAACTCGATGGCAATTTGGACAACGATAAGACTTTTGACCATTCACCATAATTGCTCATTTTGATATCATATTGTAACTTAACATTTGATCAGGACTCATATGATCTATCGTAAATCCATCTGAGCTATTTTCTTCATATGTTGACAAGTTTAATTCATCAAGTGTTGATTCGTTATATTTTATTTCATCTGCTCTATTAAAACATCTCTTCCGCGACGGCCTGTCCTTATTTGTTTGTATCTGGCATTGATCTTTAACTGATGCTTAGCGTCTCCTACTTCCTTCAGGTTTAGATAATGAAAATTTTTCTTCAAATACCTTAAGCTTTTGGTAGTTCTTATAGAGCCGACCACAAAGTCTTAAAGATCCAGGTAGTTGTTGAATATCCAGCGTAGCCTCTACACTAGCAACAATCAGCGAAATCCGGTTTTCGAAAATGTCGAAAACTATAAACAGGAGCACAATGTATACGAAGTGATTGGGGAAAAGCAGTTGTCATCACGTACCTTTCTTTTGGATAATGTACCCGCTCGATTTTCCTGGTCTTTAAGACGCCGCTAATCGCACTCCACATCCTGTTTTGCCACGTACAAAACGCGAAACTTGAAATAATATTTTCGGCAAAAGGCTACAAATTAACTTTCAGCACCGAACCAAACGTAACCTACGAAGCAAAATCCTTGCCTTCCATTCACGAGTTAATATCGTTAGTGGCGGCTCAGTCAGAGCATATATACTAACTAGCACCTGCAATCGAGGAGCTGTCAAAATGCAAAGAGACGCAAATAAATGTGTAAAAGATGGATTAAAGTTTACCATGTATTGGTTCAATCGCTTGCAAATTCAAGTTTTTGTTCACCATACTTAAACACTTTTAGCCTAATTCTCTCTACTCTATAAGTACCGTAAGAAATAAAATTTGTTGTAATTGCAGCTGCTATTTAGTGGGTATGCTTTGGTTCAGTTGCAGAGATCTGTCATCCAACCTTATCAGCTGGTTGGAAAATTTATCTATAGGAGTGAAAAATCTCTGCGGAATATCGATCCGCGGGATCGGCAATTAAAACACATTTCACGGACCCCCCGAGTCGGAGTGAAAGCGACAATTAAGGCCTTGACAGAACAGAAGATTGGACATCAAGCCCAACGCAAAAGAAACCTCTTCCCCACGTCATAACAACAGATCATGATTGAAATCCCATTCGTTCAAATGTTGCTATAGGGACTTTTTCATTCGTTCCGACCGACAATCATCAAAGTGCTTCCAAAAATTATGTAATTGCGCATTTCTCAAACAACTCTACCCAAGCCATTGTGTAGATTCTGCACAATCTCCCTAAAGATTTATATCAAGACAAATATTAGTTCAGCAATCCAGATAAATTCGTATCCATACTACCAAAAAACCACCAAAGCAACTGCTTCATGGACAATTAAGTAAACAGTAAGCTATTAATCGCCTCATATTTTATGCAAGGACTTATATAACGAAAATATTCCATCGGGACTGAACCGTGAACATATTAGACAAACAACCAACTACAAAAAAATTTATATGGCTCTAAATATCTCCCATCTTCATCAATATTACCCTAGCATTGCCATACCATAACGCTATCAAAGTCGATAGCATACTTTACTGCTTTCCTATCAAATCATTAATTTTTCGCCTCCGATATCCAATTAACCAACAAACTCTCCATAGTATATATTCGTCGCGTCTGTCCACATGAGCCCAAACTTACACATGTTTGGATGTTTGTAAATGCGATAAACATTCATACTCGTACATACATACATGCTGGCAAAGGATATCAGGAGATGGGTTCGACGAAATGGAATGTTTGCAAGGCATCTGACCACCCCATTAAGTTTAATGAGTCGAAGTGAAAGATAAACAGGATTTTGTCCAAATATTTGGCTCGTTCACCATCTGACCGGTCGCCCACCGAAGGACATTGGTGGTGCAACCGTCAACATATGAAGAGGGAGATGGCAAACAGAATAATTAAATAAATTCTCCATGAAATGCAATGACCCGAAAAATAAACCCAAGAGAAAATTTAACTAATACACTTTGAAACGGACTCTATTATCGATGAAATATTCATAAGAAAAAATCCTGAAGCATTGTATCGACATATAGTAACAAATTTTTACTAGGAGATACATGTTTCCTTCATGAAAAATCTATAAGTTATAGCTGAAAACTTAATATTTTGAATAGTTTTCCAATTTACAGCAAGTTCAATGTCTTTTTAATTGAGGATCGAGCCAATTAGAAAACTCTACATTGTATCGAAACAACAACAACAGAGTCTTGGAATCGATTGGAGCTACGGCAACGACTTCACAACCGAAAAAGGGAGTATGGTATTGGATCCTGCAATGTCCGATCACTGAACAAACCAGGCGCTGTTCAGGACTTTTTACAACAGGCTAGCCAATATAAATTAAACGTAGCGACAATCTAGCGATCAAACTAGGCTCGAATCGATATTCAAGACATGAATCGCACAGTATTAAAAGTAGGAAGCTTGCTGGAAAGCAAGAATTCAGAGCGACCTTTATTGTGCATAGGGAGTTCAAATTGCTCATTATTGACTTAAAGGCAGTCAATGAACGATTATGAAAGCGAAATTCTTCAAAATTTGGCTGATAAACGCTCACGCCTCGATAGAAGAAAAGAGCGAAGAACCGAAAGAAATGCTCTCTAATCATCTAATCACCTGGAAAGACCGTTTAAATCATTGCCTACAAATGATACAACCATCGACGCTAAAGTTGGCAATGAGCTAACCCACCGGGGAACGACTGGAGGAACAAATAACAACGGCCAACACCTGACTGGGGGTTGAGAGTTGAACGCCATTTATACACTAAGTGTGGGGCTCTCATGCTCGCGAGCAACTGGACTACCTGCTAAACACCTCCACTGTCAACCTGGGAATCTAACCTGGAACCATTTGACGCATCACTTTGAGCCAGGTCTCGTTTTGCAACAGCATGGAGTGGCTTCAAGCTGGGGTAAGGTGAATTGCTCGATAAGAAATCCCCCAGCCCTAACGTCCCCCGCTGTTGTGAGTCCTGCCCGGAAATAATGTGCCTCTTGGTTCCATTTGTCAACCGATCCAAACATCACCATGACTATACTATCCACAGTGAGCTCTTCTGTTTCTGTGTACTACTCCCGTCACAGCCTGTCCTTTTTTGCATGCAAAAAATGTGTGCCAGGCATCGTCTTCTTTTTCTGGGCGAAGTCTACAGTCGGGGGACCGTGACTTACCAATCTTGCGCAGGTAAGACTTAAAACACATCTAGCCGCTCAAAAACTAGGCTGGCTTCTGTCAGTCTCACCATGCCTTCAATTTAGTCACGGTCTCAGATCCAGCATGAGCATGCAGTCCACCTTCCCTTCACACAATTCACCTGAAACTTCTACCAATCGATGAGTGAGCACTGTCTCTCCTCGCAGATAATTGTCTCCCTACTGATCTCGTTTTGATGCAGATAAATAGCATGGCACTCTCTAGCAAGGAGGGCGACAGGTATCATGCCTACAATAACTCCCACCAGCGAATTGGAGACCGTCAAATATGAAAATGCAATCCTCAATGCTCCTCTTCCCTGTACCTGTACCAAACGTTTTCGGCGCACCTCCTTACTGAGAGTGTCGCTCCATACTTCTACTCCATACTGTAGCACTGACCCTGCTACACTCATCAAGGGGCGTCTTTTTATGTTTTGGGTCTCCCTATGTTGGCTATGAGTCAACTCAGAGCCAATATGCCCCAAGCAGCCGTCACAGCCGTTGCCCCGACTTGCTCAAAGAAACTCATTGTTGAGTCGATCACTAGCCCCAAATACTTCACCGCTGGCTTCTAATCAAATCATATGTCTCCGATCCTGATCATCCTTACTCTAGAGACTCTCTCTCTTCTTTATCAAGATGACCACTTTGGTTTTCTCCGGCGCTAGGGTAAAGCTGCGAGTAGTCATCCAATTTTTTTCGCGGCGTATCAGCACACCTAGTCTAACTTGCACTTCAATAGTGCGTACACCGGCAAGAGCCGCAACATCATCTGCATAGCCAATAAAGCGTGACTTATGTCGCATCCCTAGTCTAAGTAACCCATCGTAAGACATATTCCACAGATCTGGACCACGTATACTCGTACATCCCTGGGTACCACCCGATGTGACTTCCATCCTTAGATGGCCCTGTGTCGTGTCACAAAGAAGGCTTTGGTCTTTCAGGTAATCACTCAAAAGTCACAAAAAAGATTCTGGAATTTGAAAAACATCCACCCATCTGGTGGAGTTGAAGGCGTTCTGAACGTTGAGTGTCACCAACAGAGCCACCCATTGCTTGGTGCGACTATATGCCTCAGCCTTTTGGACTGCGCTCACTACCTCTGCTATTGCATGAATGGTAAAGCGACCTGCTCTAAAGCCGTACTGCCCAAGGTTTTCAGCGGCGTGAAATGTGTCTGTGAGTCTTCCCTTGATGAGTCTCTCTAGAACTTTCCTAGCCATGTTCCGCATGCATAAAGGGCTGCATACAGACGGTGATCCAGAATTTCCCTTCCCCTTGCTGATTTGCATGAACCTCGACATCTTCCATCGTCCCGGGAAAACTCCATCCCGTAGGCAAGCGTTGAATATGCTGAGCAGCAAGTCGGGACAATGGTGATAGACAAGTTGCAACACCTCAGCTGTAACACCATCTAGGCTTGAAACCTTCCAGTTCCAGCTGTGTGAAGAGCGAGCACTCGATGCGGTTTCACCGTGGACTCTATCGACACAGATGCGATAGGCGGGGAACAGTGCCCGCACTAACTCATTGATCTTTTTCGCTTCATGGATACAAGGCATCCGAGGGCGTCAAGCTTCCACATAACTATCTTGTAGCCAAGGCTCCATGGACCCATGCTCGTATTGTCCACTAGATCTTGCCACCAGCGAGCCTTGCTGTTGTTCATCAGTTTGCAAAGGCATTTTCTGGCCGACGTATATGCTGCTACCTGATTGCATATCTCGTCATGTTTCCGTACCCATTGAGCCTCACGCCTCTTCTCAGCTATTTCAGTCGACCACCAGTACACCAGGGGCTTACAGTGACAAGTTTTTTGACGGGACATAGAAGGGCTATCTGGAAAACCCAACATTTTCCTGATCCCAAAACGTGCCCAAGTTCATTGTGTCTCCTCTGTAGACTCTTTTCTTCTTTCATTACATTTGTTGCAAAGGGAACTTCTATCAGATCCTTTGCAAACTTGTGCGGTGTGACCATAGTCAAGGCATTTGAAGCATTGAATTACTCTATGCCGCATACTCAGAGTATTAGAAAATAGGACGTCATTTTGCCGCATTGGCTGGGTGAGCTCATAAAATTTTAAGGAACGCCAAAGAGTTCGACCAGTTAATTTAAATCTAATTTGTTTGCAGATTGGCGTTGATCTCACTGGTGGTAACTGCCGAAAATCCCCGATAAGAATAATATCAATTCCAACATATTGTACACGATGAAATGAATTTCTTTATAAATTTTTCCTGCATTTGTCTTTATACAACTTTTTAACCTTTACATAATCATTTGCATAACGAAGCTAAATTTCCAACCGGTCACTCTCAGAGTGCCTCACAGCTGTTTCTTTTTAATAGAAAATAATTTCAACTTTTGTCCAAAATAGTAGGAATAAATTTTTAGGGAAATGAAATGGTACTTCATCAACACAAATAAATTTATTCGCGAACTGAAACTACAATTTACATTTCAAAAGATACGAGTTAGGCTAGGATGAATGTAGAATGAAAGGCGCGTCTTGCTGTTTTTGCAATAAACTGCCACATGCCGCGACGCATGTATCGCAACTCTCTTTTCATTCGATGCTCGCTGCAAAGAATCCAAGCGTCGTCAAAGAACGAATGAAGAACGCGTTTATGATGCCTGAAATGACGTGTCCACACTCTGCATGTGCGTGTGTATAAATCTCAACCAAAGCACGCGAAAATCTCCCTTGGTATAATTCTTTTTTACGCCAAGACTGTGAAAGCGGAGGCGCTACAGCTACTCCCTCCCCAATGAGCTTCGCGGGGCGCGAAGCGAATGAAAATGTAACGTGCTTTTTGGCCTTCGGTATATTTGCCGGTGATGAAAGCTAAGCAGGCAATGAAGGAGCGGCGGATGTCGGCGAATGAGGCGGTGAGCTGCTAAGCTGTGGCGTAGGCTGTGAAGTCTCAGGTTCTGGTATGGAGGCTGGTGAATCAACTGAAGTAGACGTTTGTGAATCGGTGATTACTGAATGGCTTGAAGCGGCTGCTGCGACGTAAGCGGGCTTCAGCTGATCGGTCGATAGTGTTTTTACTATGCCATTGACGTCTACGACGAAAGTGCGCTCGTCGATACGCTTTATCACTCGATGAGGGCCGGAGAACGGTTGCTCCAGTGGCGTTTTGATTGAGTCTATTCGGCGGAAAATGTATTCACAAGTTGCTAAGTCCCTGAAAACGATAGGGCGATAGTTGACATGTTTGGAAGCTTTGATTGGGTGAATGGCGTTGAACAGGCGACGGAGGTCGGTAACGAAATCTGTCGGAGTAAACATGGGAACAGGATGAGGATCAATAAATTCGCCTGGGTGCGAAGTGATGTCCCAAAGACTAGTTCTGCTAGTGAGGTCTGAAGGTCCTCCTTAAAAGTCGTTCGCAAGCCAAGCACTGTAGCACTGTCGAAGGCTGCGATGGTTGTGGCTATCATGTAACGTGCTGGTATTGTCTGCGACCAACGGGTGTAGCGGTCTATAATAATTAGACAGTGTTCAAAGTTTTCAGCGAGTGGCACTCTGATCAGGTCCAAATGGATGTGGTCGAATCTTTGATTCGTGGCTGTGAAATTTCCTAGCTCCGCTCTGTTATGGCAATCAACTTTTGACTTTTACCAGGGAATGCACTGCTTGGCCCGTCGAAATATGTCTCTACGAAGGCTTGGCCAAATATAATTGAGGACGATGCGCTTAGCAGTAGCACAACTACTCAGATGCGACAAATAGTGAGCTGCGTCGAATGCTTGTTTGCTTAGTGAGACTGGTAAGTAGGGCTTGATAGTGCTGTCGTGTTTGGTGCAAACCAATTAATATCCGTTGAGCTCGAGGCGTCGAAGCTTGCAACGAGGGATAGCTAATAGGTGCGGTAGCTGTTTATCTTTCTCTTGCTCAGCGCTAATGGCGCTGAGGTTGCAGGAGGCAGAAATGGAGACAGTTTCCACGCGCAAGAGTGCTTCGGCTACAGCGTTTTCTTCCCCAGCTGTATATTCCAGCTGGGTATTAAACTGCGATATAAAATCTAATTGCCGAATCTGCCGAGGCGATGCTTTTTCTGACCGTTGCTTGAGTGCATGAGTGAGCCAATTATCTGTATAGGTGGTGAACAGCCTGCCTTCGAGAATGAGCTTGAAATGCCACCTGATTGCAGCGAATATGGCTAGAAGCTCCCGATCGCATGTCGAATATTTCTGCTCCGCATCTGCGAGCTTTCTCGAGAAGAATCCCAGTGGGACGTAGGTACCATCAGTTAGCTGCTGATCCAAAACTGCGCCTATGGCGGTGTTGGATGCATTCGTGTGGGTGAGAGAAAAGCTGAGGTTGTTGCAGAAGCTGTTTGCAGCGCATGAAAGAAGCGTTGGCCTGCTCGCACCAGGCAAGCTTAGCTTTCTTTTTTGTGATTCCTTTAAGTAAGTCCGTGAGAGGAGCTTGCAATATAGCAGCTTGTGGAATGCAGCGCCGGTAAAAGTTCAGCATTCCCACGAAACGTCTGAGCTGCGTAATGTCCTCGCGTCTTGGGAAGTCGATGATGGCCTGGGCCGTTGGCAGAGGTGGGCGAAAGCCTTCTTTTGACACGTGATAGCTGGAAAATGTGACCTGCGGCTGGGCGATCTGACATTTAGTCCAGTTGATTTGGAAGCGTGCTTCGTCTAAAGTCGAGAGAAGTTTGGCGAGGTTTGCCTGATGCTCTTCGTGGCTATCTGAGCTGACGAGAAGATCATACCGATATTTACGCACGAATGGTAGATTTCTGAGAACATGATTAATTGTGCGCTGCATGCTTTGAGTCACATTCATCAGACCGAGTGGCATGCCCAAAAACTCGAACAATCCAAAAGACGTCGTGACTGCTGTCTTTTCAATGTCTTCCGGTGCCATTGGGATCTGGTAAAAGGCTTTGTGAAGGTCAATGACCGTAAACACTTTGCCTTGAGCATCCTGCAGCAAGTCCTCTATTACTGGAAGTGGGTAACAGTCGGGGCGGGTGATTGCGTTGAGCTGGCGATAGTCACTGGTAGCTCACAAAACTCCATTGTCTTCCGGTGTGGATAATTTTTCACCCTAGCGATTCGCTGAATTCTCTTTTAGCTGCGCTAAGTCATTCACCTGAGAGTCAACGTGGTCGGACGAATACTGGTGGGCCACTAGTAACGATGTGGTGCTGAACGGGTGGATCATGAACGTGTGCCATCTCTTCAGAGTGAGCAGAACTTTTGGCGAAATTGTCGATAAGCTTTGCTTAGACCTCTTTTGGAGATCCGTGAGGCGTGATCTTGGGTACAACAATTATAATAGAGTGCACTTTCAGAACTGGACCAATTGAGCAAGACGCTGAAAGGCTGTGCGATCATCTAGTAAGCGGTGATTTCGGAGATCTTTGAGAAGTGTTTCAAAGCGTCTGCTCCAAGAATTGCTGTCTGCACATTTGCGATGATAAAGCTCCACTGACAAGGGTAGCGTAAACCAAGGTTTAAGCTGAGCTGTCTCACTCCGAAGGTTGGAATTGGCGTTCCGTTGGCTGCAGTAAGAGTCAAACTCTGTTTTTGAAGCGGTTTCTTAATAATGTTCTTGGGAATGATAGAGATTTCAGATCCTGAGTCGACAAGAAATCGGATCGAGGAATTGCGATCCAAAACGTTAAGGCGGCTTTCTGGAGAGTTGCCGGTGACGGCCGCCAAAAATATCGCCGGCTTCTTCAGTTTTCCTGAGATGCCTGTGCCTGAGCGGAGAAAGAACAAGGCTGCCTGCAATGTTGCGCGCGTCCGCCGTGCCTCGTGTGGTACCAACAGTACCGTTTTGTTGGCGCTTGGTACAGAGGAGCGGACCTGAGGTGTACGGACGCTGCGTGATACTGAACGGCCTCTCTGATGTGGACCTTTCGTATTTAACTGGAGCTCGTGAGTGATGTTCGTGAGTTGGGCGATGGCCTTTCACATTGCGGTTAGCTCTTGCGTTAGCAGATCGGGTGGAGGCTGCGGAGATGCAAAACCAGACGAAGGCGTTGAAATTGAGAAGTCGCCATGACGGATGGTCCTATGTCATGAGCCTCATCAGCTACAGCAGTGAGCTCTTCCAGTGTCTGGTCTTTTATAAGAAGAAGCATGCGGCGCGTCTGCTGTGGTAAAAGCTCTAACCGCTTGACTCGTAAGACGTCATCTCCAACACGTGTGCCGGCAAGTGTCCGCATGTAGCGCAGTAGTTGTGACGGCCTTTAATCCCCGAGCTCTACTCCAGTCAAGAGTCTATGGAGCTGCGCGTCTGATGAATCGATGAGGTGCAAAATCATGGCTTTTTTCAGCGTATTATAACTGTCTGCCACCGGCGGCGTACGGAGGATGTCAGAAATGTCCGCCACTGTTTCAAAGTCCAGTGTTCCAACAACGAGATGCTACTTTATTGAGTCCGAAGCTATTCTGTGCGCGTGAAACTGTGACTCAATCTGTAAAACCATAGTTCGAGACTGAACCGCCAAAATCACGGCTATTTCCAGCTACTTACGACATTCACCTCTTGCTGCCCGGCGGGCTCCGGAGCCAAATGATCTTGTTCCTCAGCCACAATCTGCTCGGCGTGGTTCGCCACACTCATTTTGGAACATGTTGATGATCTATTTAACTGCAATTGCGAGTGTTTTTCGAATTACCGTCTGACATAAGCACTGAGTACAATTCACACTGCCAAATGAGTTCACAGTATTTTGCTTTTCTGTTGTTCTTTTATTTTAAATACGGGGTCACCACTTTAGGGATTTGAAATAGTACTTCATTAACCCTAATAAATTTATTCGCGAACAGAAACTACAATTTACATTTCACAAGATACGAGTTGGGCTAGGATGAATGTAGAATGAAAGGCGCATCTTGTTGCTTTTGCAATAAACTACCACATGCTGTGACGCGTGTATCGCAACTCTCTTTTCACTCGATGCTCGCTGCAAAGAATCCGAGCGTCGCCAAGGAACGAATGACGATCAAAAGGAAAACGCGTCTATGATGCCTGAAAAGGCAGGTCCACACTGTATGTGTGTATGTTTGTATATCAACCAAGGCACGCGAAAATCTTGCTTGGTATAATTCTTTGTTTATGCCGAGACTGTGGAAGCGGAGGCGCTACAAATTATTATAACTTCAATTTACTTTTAATTCAAACTAAAGCTAAATTTTTAATTTTTCAGCCAAAATTTTCATGAATGTTCATAGGAAACTCAAGTGGGTACCGAGATTCTAAAAACGGAATGACTCGTTTTGAAATTAGGCGGATGTGAGTATTGATAATTGAGTTGGAAATTGATTTTTACCAAACACTTGCGTTATCAACTACGCAGCTCAGTTATCCGTCACTTACTCCATGACAAATTCATCACATAATAGTAGCTTCACGATTACGGTTCTCAAATCTCTTTGCCATACAATTAATAGTTCTCATTGAGACACTGAAGCACTTAAATTTTGTATATGTTTCAATTAAAGACACCTCGACTTTATGCAATAATCGACAGTAATTAAAAAGGAATTTCATTACCTTCCATGCTATGCATCAGCAGTATCCTACAGTGGAAAAGGATGAGTCTGTCGCGAGCAATAAAAACACGCAGTACCACTAATAGTATCCGGCTCTTGACCAGAACAGACAACTCCAACATGCATACTCAATGAGACTGCGAGGCTCATTCAGTGAATTTATAGGCTTTAAGTTGCGTCCGTTACTCAGTAATCGCTTCATTTTGTGGACTCGCACTGAAATATATACATATGCGGTTCGATTTACAGCGCCACCACACAACCACAAACATACTAAATCCAACTCGACATTGATTTAATTCATTCCCGTACGGAATTATTGGGTAATACGCGCTCTAATTTCGTTTTTATGATAGAGCGAACATAATGACCCTACAGTTGAGCCTATGTAAGTTTCGTCCATGAAATATATGACATATGAAATCCAGTCACATGCAATTAAATGCATTGAATAGTTATTTCCATGAGGGGTTGAGATAAAGGTTGTTATTATCTATGCAAGCGCGTATAGAAGGAATAATGTACAGTATCTCTTGCGAAATTAGAGGTTCATGTGAGCCCGTTTATGTAAGGGTACTGCGTATCAGTAGTCCTGTTAATAATTCATCAGGTTCTGCCCAAATACGTTGTCCGACATGATGTAATCCTGTTCAACTCCGAAAATCATGACTAACAAGTGCAATGCTTCATTAATAAATTCGAATGGGAACAGTCAGTTCTTCAGTTTGTGAGAAATGGGCTCGTTGAGTTTTGTATCATCTTCGAGACTGTGTTCTTCGAATAAAAAATGTAGAGATGAAGAAGTTACATACTGCCTTCTTTAATTGTTAATCTTGATTTCATTGCTAAATTATCGATTAGCATGTAAAAAATCTTGTTGGCACCACCAGCCGGAAAGGCGAATTTATGGTAGGTACCCTTAGTTTTAAAAGCAAATAGTTATTTTATTGGCCCCCACTTTGACAATCAATCACTGTCTAACGAGAAGCAAAAGTAGCAGAAGAGTCCTTCTCCCAGAAGAGTATCGTAAAATAATTAGTAAATTAAACAATGTCCTCTGAACAGGCCCGTGCGGATGGGGGGGGGGTTTTGGGTGTCAGAACTCCCCCCCAAGAAGATCTTTCAAACGATTTTGATCAGATGAAATCCTTCTATTGTTGGTTTTAACATTTTCGTATAAATTTTGATATCTTGCATAGAATAGTAAATGCATTGGTGAACGCGCACCAAAGAAGAAAAGATAGAGAAATTCTCCCTTTTCCCTCAGCCCCCTCCCTCGTCGTAGTTCTTCATCAGCATGAATCGGTATGTCGCGCCGATGCAAAGGTTTACGGTTCACGTCGATCGAGTCAGTTGGAGTCAGTATTCTACAGTATTCTATATATAGAACCTTATCGAAGTGAGTACCCCCCGAAGTCCATTATCTCCTCCACTGTGCCACACTGTGCTTGACTGTGCGCGAGACTAGACGGCGTCTAATAGACGCTCTGCTGAATTTTGCTGCACTCCCTTTTGGACCTCGTGGGATCTGGCCGATGAGGTAAATTTATATTTTTTCAATAAATTTATTTGCACCCACATAGTCGCGTGTGCGACTGATATAAATCCATTATAAATTTTTCGAGCCTGAAATTCTCCGTTCAGATGAAATTCCATCTACACATAACATAAAATGCCTACATCTTCTATCAATCAAGCTTTAACCATTAAAATTCCTGACACACAAAAAAAGGTGTTGTCTTCGCAATAGATAAGCCGGGACAAAGCATTCAAAGACATATAAACACATTTCCCTTTTGCCCGCAACGATAGTGTTTCTTTTGTCACGTGACCTTCCGCGTCATAAGGTTCGGTTTTGTCGAGTCAAGAACTTCACTGCTAACAAAGTGGAATTTTTGCAGTGGCTCGAATAGACTAAATGACGTGCTTTTGATTGTTGAGATATAAAAAAACATTTCATTTTCTCGTAGACTATAAAAAAAAATTCTTCGATTTCATTTTCTATCTAGTGCATTATTGTTTTATATTACTTTTTTATTATTATTCAGGCCATCATTCATCGTGGATATCATTATTGTACCTGGACATGGACATTCGGAACTATCTGAAAAAGAAACCACGCATCGAAAATGAAGATGTAAGTTGTTCAAAAATGTTCTTAACAAGGGTAATTTTTAATAAAATAATCAAAGACTTTTGCCACTTCGTATCGTTGCTTATTAAAAACATCGTATTTTTCATAATTTATTTAAGCTGAAAGAAGGGTACAAAAAATATTAACAATAAGTTGTTGTAATTTCTAATTGTTGAAAATATGCGTGAAATAAAAAAAAATCGACATTGATCCAATCAGCACAACCGGAGATAGTAAAGTTTATGCAGACCTATTTTATAAAAAAAATTGAGCAAGTTATATGAATTTTGATTGTGGATATTAACTTTAAAAAAATATTTTTTTAGTGAAATCACGAAATACGTGTAATTTTTTTTATATATATAAAATCTCTCAGCATATTTTTGATCAACTCTAAAGCATCAAGTTCTGATTGGTGTGTGGTTTGTTAAAAAAATGATTCTTTGTTGTTATACTCTTGGAAATTTTTGGCGGTAGTAGGCAAAGGGAGTTTTTAGTGATAGTAGAAAATTTTTTTCAGTCATCTGGATACACGAAAAATTATCAAATAATACCAGTAAAATCATCCACATCCTATTTTGCACACGAGTCTCGTCAAAATTCTTATGACATCGGGCTCTTTGTTAAAAAATCTCCATGTGAAGGAATTGATTCAATTGCTGGATTGCAAAACAAGATCTGGAGTCCTTCTGAAAACTATAGTTTCCCAACATCGGGCTCTAGAAATCTGAAATTTCAAAAAACCTGGCTTACAAAATACCCATGGCTAGCGTACTCAGCAAAAGAAGACGGCGCATTCTGCAAGTATTGCGTTTTGTTCGGTGTTACGCACGGAGGTGTTCAACATTATACTCTTGGTCAGCTGGTTACCAGGCCGTTTCAGAATTGGAAAAAAGCCTTCGACACTTTTCAGAAACACAGTATGCATGAATATCACAAGAAATCGCTCTTAAAATGGTCTTCGAGAGCAGAAATCGAGAAAGAAAAAGCTTTGCCCATAGATATGCAAATTTCAAAACAGAAACTTGACTTTATTAGTAACAGTAAGCGATATATGGCACCAATAATTCAAGTGACAATTTTGTGTGGCCGACAAGGAATCGCTTTACGGGGTACGAAAGATACAGGTAGAATTCTAGAAGAAAATCCTGTTGTGAACAATGGAAATTTACGGAGCATTTTAAGACTACTATCAAAATCTGATCCGCACCTGCGAGAGCATTTGGGAAATCCCCCGAAGAATGCTATGTACATAAGCAATCGAATTCAAAATGAGCTAATATCGATTTGTCAAAATTTGATATTCAATAAAAAAATCAAGCAAATTAACCTGTCAAGGGGCTTTCCTTTTCTCGGAGACGAAACGCCAGACATTGGAGGGATCGAACAAGCTTCAAATTTGCATTAGATACTTGGACCAAGAAAATGAAAAATTCATCATACGTGAAAATTTCATGTGTTTTTTACCAATCGAGGATTTTACTGGGAAAGGCATAGCGAATGTGTTTCTTGATTTCTTGAAATCGTCAGGTCTCGATTGCAAATTCTTTTTTGGACAAGGATATGATGGGGCGAAATCTGTCAGTGGAGAGTTTCACGGGGCACAAGCAATAATCAGAAATGTATATGAACTTGCGATTTACTCGCATTGTGCTGCGCACACCTTCAATCTAGCGGTCAGCGCTGCTTGCAATCTGAGTGTAATTAAAAAATTGCCTGGGAACCCTCAAAAGTATTCACACTTTTTTGTCTATCCAAAACGCCAAAATGCTTTGCAAGATGCTATTGATGGTGATGAAAATCTAAAAAAAATAGAATAAGAAAATTGAAGCAGTTTTGTAAAACTAGATGGGTTGAACAACATGAATCTGTTCAAACTTTTATGCAATTGCAACCAGCTGTTGTTCGTGCCCTAGAAACAATTTCGACCACCTGAAAAGACCCAACAACTTCATCTGGAGCCTTTCAACTACTTTCGGCTGTAAAGACTTCGAATTTCCAGGTATATTTTCAAAACAATTTTTTATTCGCTGTTATACATATTTATGCAATCAGTTTTTAAATTTATTCTGATCGTTTCAAGTCACGATCTAATATTTTACTTACAGGTATGCATGGCAGTGCTCAGTTCAGTGCATTCTTTGACATTGTCCCTCAGTCGAGTTTTGCAAGCAAAAAATCAAGACCTTGCGGAGGCTATTGAATTGGCGGATAATGAAAAAGAGGAACTAGTCATGAGAAGAGACAATGCTGAAGAAAATTTTGGGGAAATTTTCAAAATTGTGAGAAAAATAGGCGAAGAAATGTCTTTGAGTTGCAAAAGCCAAGGACTACGTCGCGACAAACTCAACGTTCCAACATACCAGCCGACTCAGTGGAAGATTATTACAGAATTACTATCTACATTCCTTACCTCGATACCTTTATTACTCACTTGAACGATCGATTCTTGAAGCACCGTAACATTTTATCAAATTTTTCCTGCATTTTCCCAGCAAAATGAAAATCCTAGAGAAACAGTCATGCATCAAATTATTTCAATCGTACTCTGCGATTTTACCCGACAATTCCAGCGACATTTGGATTGCTGAAGTTCAACTCTTGCGACGACGTATTGCCAGTAAGAACATCAACAATGCACTTGAGGCACATGATATTTGCAACGACAATGCGTTTCCCAATGTGCATCAAACCCTTCGAATTCTGGCAGTTTTGCCTGTTACTACAGCCACGAATGAACGTTCTTTCTCAACGTTACGTCGTTTAAAGACGTATCTCAGATCAACTATGACTGAAGAGCGGTTGAACGGTTTGGCGTCTTTAAATATACCCCGAGATGTTGAGATCGACGTTCAAAAAGTTTTAGACGAGTTTTTTTCGGTACCACGAAGAGTCAAATTGTTGAGTCAACTTCAGTGATCGTGCTACGCTGTACTTCTAAATGTTAAAAAGAAATAATAAACGTGTTTTTCAAAGTATTTTATTTGTGATTATTGAGTTGCTTGTGTTAAATTTGTTTGAAACATAAAGATTCAATACATAAAGCAGAAAATGTTTAGAACAAATAATGTTTTGATATTGCCTTATATGTTTAATTTTTTATTAATAAATTTTTTTATAAATTTGCTCACTAAATCTACATTTATTATCATTATCACTATGAATGGACCATGTACTGTTAGGCCAAATCAATTTTGATTGCATGTTATTTCACAAGTACAACATGATTTTATAGATGAAAATGTAAAATTCATCAAATTTACTATTATTAACAAAGTTAATCAAATTTTAACTTATGATGTATTTTTTGGCCTTTTATTCATGAAGACATGTTTTCATTATTTCTTCCAGATTTTTCTGTTCGAAGATGTTTAAGCGCGAGAAGGCAGCACATACATTTTCCGTCACCCTGCATCCTTCCTTGGAAATGCTTCTTGTTTTCGACCTGTTTTGAAAAGTTCTTACTAAAACCGTATATTTGACATCCATATTGTCTACCTTTGGTAAAAAAATGTTTAATAGTCACCCCGTTTGAGAGAACACCACTTTTGACTTACGTAGAAAATTTCATCACTCTAGCTCATGTGGTTTGCGAGAAAACTTGCTGTGACGCGCAGACGGATCGATGGATGGACGGGACGGACCGACGCGCAAGTAGGTCACAATTTCAGTAGGGTATTGTAAAATAATTAACAATCCCCTTAAAAATGGTCTGTTGTATAAACACTTCCAAGTTAAGCCATTTCCATGAAAAGTATTCATTACGTCAGTTGCTACTTAAATTGCGAATTGCGCTTGCTGTCTGTCCTTTAGGTGCCGCCATTTTAAATGCATGCAATTAATTTTAAATTGTTTTAAATGCTTGTGTCTTAGGGTCTTATCAATAGAGTTCCTCACAAAACAAATAACGCGAGAAAAGATGCTTTTGATCAGCAAATATCGCAGATTTTACAAAGCTATGGAAGGATGATTCACCTGCATTTCTGATACCTCAGAGGAAGTCCACTGAGCACCTTTCCACTGCAGCTCCACTACTAACACTTTATTCGCACACACGCGTCCCAACGACTCAACACGATTCACGGATTATTGTTAAATAATCCCAGCGACGATAAACTACCCCGGACGGTATAAATCGAAACGTTTTAAGTTTTATCGCGACGGCGGCCTAATTTAAACATTGACTACTATTATCCAGTGTAATTGACATTTTTCGCGCAGAAAAAGAGAAACGAAAAGTACTCAAAAGTGCAATAACTGCGCAAAAATGCACCAAACAGCAGTACTACCAACTGATTTGTGCCATGGATAAATGTATACATTTAAACAATCACTGATGGCTACAAGCGTGCAACATACGACTAAATGAATAGTTCAATTCCCTTAAAGACGGCCGTTAAAGTAATTCCCGGTGAATGCGAGGTGTAATCGGACCTCAAAGTAGTGGTTTCGGGTCTATTTTGAGAGTGGAGCTGATCGAGGTGGTAGTAAGGAGGTATTCGTAAATTCAGATACTTGCCGGCTTTCTTTTTTATATTTCTTGATAGTGGAGCTGAACGAGGAGTCGCACTTGATGAGTGGATGTCTGGCAGATGAAGTTGAAGGAATTTTGTGGCGCTCGGCAAGTGCAGCTTAGACTGACGAATCAAATTAACTGTGGAGTGGACAATACTCGGCAGCGCTAACGTTTCAATTTAAGTTTATTTATCAAATTGTGAATTTTGTATTGATAAGCGGAATGATTTTACATAAACGGTCAGTGAGGTGAATTAAAAAATTGTGTTAAATAATTGTGTATTCAGGAATTATTAGGGAAGTAATCATGTTGCTTGAGCAATCTGATTATGAACCTTGGTTCGGGTGGTGTTTCCACGCAATTCCAGCTCTAAATGGAGATAAACCCTGTTGGTTCCTTTGCGGAGTTCACCCATAGGTATTTTGCTTGGGTTCAAAAGATATATTGAGGTAGTATTCTCAGAAGTATGAAGTCTGAAGAAGTGCATAGTCCACTCGTAGATATTGTGCAGGAGTTCAGAAGATGTATTGTGGTAACATTTTCCAGGAGTAAGAAATCCGAAGAACTGAAGTTCTCCAGCCCCGACCCACTCACCTGAAGATGGGGGTAGAGCGCCACTCGTTTGGTTCACCGTATATCCCAAAGTTTGCCAAAACGAGAAAACTACAGACACGAACAATTTTAACACCCTCAATTATTAAAAAATAGTTTTATATTTAAAATTTATATCTGAGGTCAGGTCTTTACAAAATAGAGCTTTTTTAGTTTCTTAAACTTCAGTTTTGTTTTGGGAAAATAACTAAGACACTCAAGACTCAGCATTTTATAGGTGGCAATAAATAGGGGTACTTATGTCCCCAATTGTCATAATATTCCTAGACAGGACATTAGGTCAAAGTTATAAAATTATTGTATTTGCCATCGGTTATATATATGGAGTTTGTAGTGAAAAACATGTAGAAATACAAATTACTGAACAGATTTTTTAAGATCATTGTGTTTTTTACCTAGGACTATTCAATCACTTGCCACCCTATATTATTTCATCATTACTGACCTAACATTTTATTGAATCAATTTCACCATTCGATAACAACCGTTTGAAAATTATTAAGACAGAAAATGAGTATGGTACGCCCGAATGCTTAACACATACACCTGTATGAATGCGGAGGATACGCACTTCAAAATCGCGGTATAGCAAAAATGTGATGTGTCTGGACTGGTGCCAAAACGCTAAAAGAAACTATGTTCCGATAAATCTTACCGAACAACTGGCAACATTTTCGGGAAAATTTTGTTGGGCTACTATTCCGTCTTCACTACCAGTCACTGCATTCAGCATGTTCTGCTTACCCACACAACAGAATTAGTATTTGAGTCCACTTAAGTTTAACTAGTACTATTAAAATTTGATACTTCTACTTCTGGTATACACACATATGCTCGTATAAACATTCTTACGTGTGTAGCAACATCGTATCTTGTTTAGTTATTAATTTCGCTTGAACTTTAATTTACGAGGCAGATGTATTCCTATTTTTTTAACACAAGCAAACTTTAACACTATATGTAGCAATAAGCTATGCAACGAAACACACAAAATAAAAAATAAACACGAATAATTTAGACATTGTCATTCAGCCATCAATACCTAGATCGCTCCGTCCCAGCTCGACCAGCCTCAACAAATCTAGCAAATGAGTATCTCCATCGGAATTGGTGGTCTCGTTAACTCAAATTCGGATGATATTTTATCTTCTTATTGATGGCCCGTCTATCTATGTGACATATGATTGAGACACCGTCAGAATCAAAAACATAACGATTCATGTCCAAATACACGAATGCTTCTGGAGGAATGAATCCAGTAGCGAGACAAGTTGCAACATACCCCTCTGTAGGGTGGAACGGCTGTGAAATCCAAGGTTTTTCACTCACAGTTACATGTCTTGCGATATGATTCCGAAGGAGTCTCAATACGAAGATATCGATTCTCGTCACTTGAGCAGTTTGATAAATTCTTCTATTCGATATATAGTGCTTCCAATCCGTCTCAGGCTTTCTTTACAAACCAGTACATGCACGAAGACATTTCCTTTCGAAAACTCTTCTCTTTCCATAGTACTAGCACTCTGGCTGTACCAGGTCTGACATTCATATATCGAAACTGATCTCACCAAGGACTTTTAAAAGATAACTTTGACCTTTTGATCGATGTATCTGGAATAAAAGAGTCATCGAAGAGCCATGACTACTGTTTGTGCTTTACTGAACATGATTTTGACATATTCAGTATAGTACAGATGCTGATAGAGATGAACACAAAGGTATCGAACACAGGATTTACGTGGAACCCATACTGAACTACCATCACCAGCCATAATGTGGGAATCCTTTCAATTATGTTTCAGGTCTTGATTGGACCCCTGGAGCGTTGTCCGAAACAAAATTGTTGCGCATTTCTGTGCATTGAATTTAATTCGCCACTTTTCGGTGCACATCATTGAATATTTGTTGAAGATCGCTCTGAACTAACGTAGCTTTTCGGATGATCAGATCATCAACAGATCCCGTTTGCGAGACATTGAAATCAAAGCCGTTCAATAGCTTGCGAATGAAGATTGAGAAGAGTAGAGGCGCAGTAACTGTTCCCTGCTGTAGACCATTCAAGACCTTGAAGTTGCGCATTGTCATCAGATTTCCACTAGTAACAATAAATGATTTCCCGTATAACATATTACACATCGTGGCGACAAGTGTCTGGGGAACCGGTCCCGAAGGAGTTTAAAAACTAGTCCTTCTAACCACAGCATATCGAAGTCTTTCTCCACATTAATGAGACACGCTCCAACACATTCTCTATTGTTTTGTTTCCAATAGATGTCTGAGGTTACTTTCGTTATCGCGTGTACGGTCGAATGCCTGGCACGAAAACCAAATAAAAACAAATTTCTGAATGTGTGCGTTTAATGCTTTGTTCAGTATAACTTCAAATACCTTGCTGATATTAGGCAGGAAGCTGATTGGGCGATAGCTTTTAGGACTCCAAGATTCTTTTCCTTATCCTTTTTCCACCGATTTGGGAAATATGCAGTTCACAACATGTTGTTGAACAATATTCAATAATTCCTAATGGCAACCTCAGGCAAATGGCGGAGGACTACATTTGGAATACCATCAGTACCACATGATTTCTTGTTGTTTATCCTACCAAATATGAAAAACAAGTCTTCATCGCTGAAAAAATAACCAATAAGATTCAAGTTCGGTGTGAGGTCAGATGTTAATGTCGAATTGATTCGCCGTTCTGGCTTGATTTGAAGTCGGAAACTTTTGCTTTAACGACCTCTGAAAGTATTTGATTCCCTCTCGAAGTGCTTGGTCGATGAATCAACTCAAAATGAGTACCAATCAGGGCAAGTTCAGGCAAACTATCATATATAGTCCTGTTTCCATTTCTATCCGGAGTCGCACTATCAATTTCGATACCAGCCCTATCGTGAAGATTTATCTCAGCACTACCGACTTCAAGATTCGATACCTTCACTCGAGACTTCTTACGGAATGAAAACCCCATCTGGGTCCTATGGGCTAATACTCCTCAGTTTTTTCACCCACTGATTGTTGACTTCACTACTGAAGTATGAACGGATTAAGTTCCGGACATTCTTCAGGTGTAATTTCAACAAAGCCAACAAGGGATGGTTGTAGTCCAAAAATCGCCGATAAATATTGTTGATGCGTTTGAGAAGAAGGCTTTTCAATCTTTTGAACTTTGCAATAGTTGGTGTTTCATATCCTTCCATATTGCTTGAATGGTTAATCTTGGAAACTACTTTTTCAATCGTTTCCAACGTCAGCTTTTCTAACTTCAAAAAATAGAGATCTATTTCATTATCAGTTAGATTCCTGTCATTAGGAACCGTTGAACAAGAGTTGCCACCATCAGAAGGAGGACATTACTTCTGGTAATATCAATTAAACTTCTTTTGAAACTTTCCCCAATCCGTTTTTCTTAAATTCCACCAATGATTTTCATGTTGAACTGGACTGAGGAAGACATAATCCTTTTGATGATTGATTTCCATTACGATTGTGTTATGGTCGCTATCGTAAGGAAGCACCTGCAGTTTCCATTGAGGACTATTGAAGCTGAATTCAAGTCTTGTGTCAGCAATGCAGAGGTCCAAATTTGAATTTGTTCTAGGGTATGTTGGGAGCTCTGAACCATATAAATTACATCTGTATTCAATTTGGTTCTCTGTTATCCACGATTTCAGGAATACACCTATTGAATTATTGATGGCATTCAGCCATGATGTATGCTTGGCGTTCAGGTTACCAGCAAATATATAATAACTCTGCAGCCTGTTCAATTCGAATATTTCAAACAAGGAATTGAGCTCCTCCTTGAACTTGTGAACATTTCGGCCAGCTGCATAGGCAGAGATAACGAAGAGGTTATCCCCACCTGGCATTGAAATTTTGATAACGGACACTTCAAGAGATTTAAAGCTTTTAAATTCACAATAGGGTCTTCGAACCAATATCCCGGCCGTTTACCCTATTGTTTCTTACGAATTCAAAATTCTTGAATGTTATGGAGTGCCATGAATTGAGGTAGGTTTCAGTGAAAACCATTATGTCAGGAGATAGTCACGTCGATGTATAGTAACAATGGAGTTCACGTTGATCGAGATGAGACGAATCCTATCCATGGGAATATGACTGGATGACAAGTTATTTTGAAGCATTTGAAAGCCCTAAACGGTAAAAGACAAAAATAATTTTCATGTCTTGTTTATCGATTCTCTCCGATAAAGAATATAGTTGCTTTGAAATTTTGAGAAGCAGCTCATTATTGCCACTTACATTATTTACAGTATTTACCGCATTTTCTGCTATTCCTCTAGCGGCGAGTGCAAATGATACTCCAGGCTTGACGAAGTTCGGAGCTAAGACACTGCGGTGTAGTTGTATTTGCTTTGGGATAAATTTTACTCTCGCATCATGATATTGGGAGCATCCTCGATATGATGCCGGGTAACCCAAAAACACCGCAATTAACACAGTATTATTTCTCTTTTGGCTCCGTCTGAGCCAATTTGCACTCACCGGGAGCATGCACGTCCTTGCATTTGACGCATCGGTAATGCATGGTGCAATTGACAGCCAAATGCCCAAATCGTTGACAGCGATAACAAGTTTTTCTCTTTTTTGGAGGCGTTTCCACCTCACCACTCGGATGTTCAAGTATCCGATTTGTTGATGAGCACTAGGACTGCTCTTATTTGATATTTGCACTAAATAAAGTGGTTATTTTTTTTCTACCGTCGACCTTCTTGTCGCGAACGTTTTAACGGATCCCACCTGAAGAAGATCGACGATATTCTCTCCGCAGTCCAAGCCCTTCAACAAAAAGGTTTGGTTCTTCTCACTTTTTGGGGTGTATGTGAAGTGTGGAACCTCCCCAGAATTGAGAGCATTTTTTGCTGATTTGAAATCAACCAGTGATTTCGTTCTGATAGTTAACTTTTCGGCATTGAATTGAATTTGTCAATTTGTTTTCGGCTACCAACAGCCAAACCATGTCCTTTCTGCTTTGACCGAACACATTAATTGGCGGAACTTTCACTGTATTTTTGGCAACTTTTTGAGGAGGACCAGCAGAACTACGGGCTGGTTTCTTCTCCTTATTTTTATTTTTTAAATAAATGATAAAATTATGATTATCTTGTCTAACATTACCTTCAGTTCATTCGTCAACGTCCATTTCTTGTTGGAGTCCGTCCAGCGCTGCATAGTAGTTATTTATTTATTTGTTTATTTATTTATTCCATCTTACAGACTAAACAATCTAATCACAAAATGGAACGCAAAGAACAATTACAGCTAAATTTAAATGAAAAAGAATACTAAAACGTCGATAATTAAAAGTTAAACCAGTAGTAAGTCTCTTAGTTTTTTCTTAAATGCTATGTAAGAAGAGGGGAAAGGACCAAGCTCGAGATTATTATGATTTCCGACGATCCTTAAGTTTGGTGAATAGAAATGTAAATCAGTTCTAGAAATAAGAATTCATCCGAGATGAACGAGATGTTTGTCGGCAACGCAGCTCAGAAAAAATATTTAACGGGACTTGATGGTAGCAGAGTTTGTACAAAAAACATTGGTCTAAATAAGTTCGTCGGGATAGTAAGGATGGAAGAGATAGGAAAGATAAACGACTTTCATAGGGCTGATACGTCAAATTAAACTTAAGGAAAAGAAAACGCGTGAACTTTCTTTGGACAGTTTCTAAAGAAATCACGAGATAGGACTATCGGGGGGACCAGATAACAGAACAGTATTCAAGCAAAGGGCGAACAAGACAAACAAATAGGCGGACAGAAGAAGAGATGCATTTGAATTTATGTACGTGCCTAAGTATAAACCCGGAAACACTAGACGCTTTAGTAATCACATTTAAAAAATGTGCATCAAATTTTAGTTTTGGATCAAAAGTTACTCCAAGGTCTTTATGACTGAACACTTCAGAGAGCAAAGCATCATTTAATATATAATTAAAATTAAGAGGAGAGTCCTTAAGAGAAAAAGTCATTTTATGACATTTAGTAGTGTTAAGACATAAATAGTTTGAGGCATACCATTCATTTAGAGCATTCAAATGACAGTCTAAATGGGATTTGACTGCTCGAAATACTTTGAAGTCATCTGCATACAAAAGGCACGAGGAATTAATTACAAAGGGAAGATCATTTATGAACAACAGAAAGAGAAGAGGCCCAAGAATTGAACCTTGTGGAACGCCAGATGAAGGACAAAAAGGACCAGACGTATCAGAGAGACTCACTCGACAGGGACGACACGATAGATAAGATGACATCCAAGATAGAAGAGCACCCGAGATGCCAAGAGGTTCAAGCTTACGACAAAGAAGTAAATGATTCACAGTGTCAAAGGCCTTGGAGAAATCTGTGTAGATCACATCAACTTGCAGTTGGTTATCCAAAGCTCTTGCAATACTGTTTGTGAACTCCGTTAAATTAGAGGTAGTGGAGGAGTATCCTTTGAGAAAGCCATGCTGCTCTGGAGCAATAATAGGAGCTAATGAGTTTGAGAGTCGATTATGAACCAACCGTTCAAGTAACTTTGGAAAGCAGAGGACAGTAAAGAAATAGGGCGCTAATTGGAAACTGACGTAGGATCACAACTTTTAAAAATAGGCACAATATTAGCTGTTTTCCAAGGGTTTGGGAATTTAACAGTACTCAAACTTAGATTGAAGAGGGGAGATAAAGGAAAACTAAGCGATGAGGCTAACGACTTTACAAATATGTTTGGCAAACCATCCGGCCCAGGGCTAATATTAGGATCAAGAGCATTGATCAAAGCTTCGACTTCAGATGCATCTGTACAAATAAAGGAAATTGGGAAGGGAAGATGATTAGGTAAGACAACAGGATGCACAGCTGCAGCGGGAGAAGAGAAAGTTGAAGAGAAAAATTGGGCAAATGAGTCAGTAACTTTTTGAGGAGAAGAAACCTCTGCACCATTCCAACGGACCTTACTAGGAATGGAAGAAGAGGATTTCAGCGACCAAAAAGGCTTTGTATTATTAGCCACAAGAGAGCTATCCAGACTGCTGAAATAAGCCTTCAGAGCATATCTGATCTCTTTTTTGGCAATAGCACGCAGCCTGCTAAAATTACATCTTGTTTCAATAGTGCCGAGTGTTTTAAAGACACGATGTGCCTTATCTTTTGCTCGTAGGGCACTAAGCACTCGCTTTGTAAGCCAAGGCTTATGATTTGCTTTACGGAATGTCTGAAGAGGCGTATAACAGCGAATAAGATTATAAATATATATGTAAAATTTATCCAAAGCAGCCTCACAATTTAGGCCTCTAAAGAAATCTAGCCAGTTGACTGAAAGTAATTCTGTATTAATAGCTTCATAGTTAGCTTTAAAAAAGTTAAGTTTTGGAGCAGGATGAGGTTTGTTAAATTTAATTTCATCGACTATAAGATCTATAGATAAAGAAGGATGGTGCCGATCAGGAGGAACATACGGATGTAAGGCTTGAGATACAGATAAGTAGCCAACTGGAACATTTGATAGAACAAGGTCAAAGAGACGACCATTAGGATTGCGGATATGGTTAAATTGAGAGAAGGAGCAATGAGATAGGAAAGATGACAGGGTTATAGAAAAAGGGTCACCTGACGAGATTGAAGGAGTAGTATAATTTTTCCACTCTATGTATGGTAAGTTAAATCCCCGCAAACTAATATTTTGGCGTGAGGATGTCGCAAAACTAGATAAGAGGATAGATCATCAAAAAACGTCTCATAAACAGTTAAAGGTGAATTACAAGGAATATAAATAGACAAAATCAAGAACTCTGTATTATGAGGGAGAGAAATTTTGATAATAACACATTCTAAAGTAGGAGAAAAACATAAATCAGAACAAGGAGAACTACGCAGAGCTTTGCTAACTGCAACCAAAACTCCACCACCATCACCCTTATTAGTGGCAATCAGGTCACGGTCACATCTATATACAATATGATCAGGAAACATTTCACTGCTCAAAATGTTTCCATTCAGCCAGGTCTCGGAGAACCAGATAATAGAATCATTACTAACTTGATAGGAGATAAAGAGTTCCTCAAGCTTGGTCCTTAATCGTCGTACATTTTGGTAAAAAATAGATAAACACATTTTATTAGGAGAAGAGAAGTTGCATTGAAGAGTATTAAGGTTTGAAAGAGATTCATTGACGTTTAAAGAGGATACAGTAGAAAAAACATTATGATTATCAGAATATTCATCAAGATTACTTGTGACTAGAGCTTTGGGATTTCGTTTATTGCCCGACGAAAATTTCTTCGTCTAGATTCAAATGGCTTAACAAGTACACCAGCAGGCCAGTATTTTGATTCAGGACAATATCAGTATTCGCAGAAATCACCAATTTGAATTTATGACAACTTAAGACTTTAACGGATGATGCAAGCTTTTTGTTGACATAACGCTTTAGGTCCTCAACTGAAGTTTCGTACGCCATTCTAGATATGAAGATATTCTTCAAAGGTATAGAAGCACGAATGACAGGAGAATCGAGATCTGTTGTGGGAACGAGGTCACTCGATTTCTGTTGTTGAATTGGAGGATGTATTTTCTTTGGAATCGCTCCCCGACTGTTGGATGAAAACCAGGTGGGCGATGATAAGTAAATCAGATTGTTGATTAATAGAAAGCGGCCTCAACAGCGAGATGTTCTTAGTGACGATTGATTGATCAGATTGACCAGATTGACCAGATTCCGCTCTTTCCGCATAGTTGCAGCAATCCGGCTGTAGTACGAACGCTGGCTGTATCTGCATATCTTGTTGAGCAGCTAGTGATGTATCAGGTACATTTAAATTGTCAGCTTCCGAAACCGTTGGTTGTTAGTAAATAGATAGCGGCCTCAACAACGACTTACTTCTAGTAACAATTGAGAGACTAGGTTCAATCAATTCAGCAGAATTGTGGTAGTCTGGCTGCAATACTAACGCTGGTTGATGCTGCATATCATGTTTAGAATTGACGTTCAGGCTGTCACTTAAGCACAAGGTGGATAGTTCACCTTGAGAGGAGACATTGGATAATTTTACCTGCGGTTTACTTTTTGTCGGTATTGATTAAGCTGGATCCGACACTGAACGCACAGCCTTTTCGATCGATGATGGCTTGAAAGATGAGGAATCCGCAAATTGTAACAAGGAGTCGACTTCAGAACATGCAGAAGAGCACTTTCCTAGCAGGGATTTTAGCTCGTCGGTTAAGGAAGTGATCATCTTCCTTGCAGTTTGGAGTCGAGAGACATACGCAGATACTGAGTAACGCCTACATGATGCACAGTACCAATGGACTCCATTGTCCACTTTGCTTATAAGATCTGCCGCAGTGCCTTTCAGGTTGACGCACGCCACGTGGAAAGGAAGTTCACAGAACCCAAAACACACAATCATGGGGGATTTGCCACTACTAACGTTCTGGCTGTCGTTAGCGCCTCCAGCACTTAGTACTTCTTCTGTGGTGACTTGTTTGACAGCTTTCTTCTGCTTAGCTTCCCTATTTGTTTGTCATACCGGTTCTGCATCTTGAACTTTCTTCGCTCTCTTGTACATATCTTCGAACGTTTTCAGTCGTAGTTCCAATTCCTGTATTTTAGCTTGAAGTCGACTCAGTTCTTGCTTATTTTCGACTACTTCAGTCTTACGCCCACCACCTGCGGAGTCCTGGGTACTCGTGTGTCTTCGTTTATTGACGCTTGCCGCCAATTTCGCATTGTTACTCTCCCTGGAGCCCCCAACGTTGGAAAGTCGTCGGGCTCTTCCATACAGCAGTCCCGAGTTAGTCTTCGGTTTATTTGCTTTTATCGATTTATTGATTCCGTGGGCCGATGCCTTCGACGATAAATGTTTTTCGAATAAAATCAAAATTAGCTTTTGATTGACTTGTAGAAAAATTAATTTAATTTTTTGAAACTGATTTTTGTGAAAAATTAATTAATTTTTAAAATTAATGACAGGAGCGATTAAAAACACGTCTACACGCAACGAGTGCTAGACGTAGAATCGCTAGTTATGGCTCTAACATTAGATGAAGCGACTGCCGATCCAACGGAATGCGATAAGGTTAACCGAAGACAATTGGCTACAGAGCGAATTAGCACCGAACGAGAGAAATGGAGATTGAGGTTCAACGCGAAACATAAGAAACATTTTATCTACAAAGAAGGAGATCTCATCGTTCTAGAGAACCTACCTGCTGCTACGGGAGAATCTCGAAATTTAGAGCCCAAATATCGTGGGCCCTACATCATTTCGAGAGTTTTATGAAACGACAGATATCTCGTCGAGGACGTGGGAATCGCACGTCCCAACCAACGGAAATTCTGTTCGGTGTATACGAGCGAAAAATTGAAACCGTGGATCGTCGTGAGCCCCAAACTAGATTTTTACGATGATGCTGCGGATTCAGACATGGAGTAATGAATCGAGACGATTCAATGTCGGGATGGTCGAGTGTCATGGCAACACCAATTGAAGAGCACCGGCCACGGACGAAATCGAGAAGAGTCAGTCGCATCCGAACCATCAACCGAGTCATTGTATTTTGAGCAGAATAAATTGATTATTAACAACGCGTTAGTTTATTGTTTTCCCTCTACACTTATCCTGTTCCAAAGGTCCACCCCTGACAATTTAGTTTTATTTTATAAAACTTATTTAAAATCATTGTGCCCCTACATCTTTCCGTTATAGCTTACCTAGTTTTTTTTACTCATTCATCTATTCAAATTTAATGGCTAAGATGTAAAAGACGCGAGTTAAAAATTTATTCATGCTTTATTTCGCAAAAAGAAACCTATTCAATTTACAAAAGTACTGGGGAACAAAGTAATAACACAGTTTTTGGCTGAACTTAAAATAAAATACCTTTCTAGATTTTACAATTTAAAGATTTTAAATACATATAGTTGGGATGGTTCTAAACATTTGAAATGCAAAATATTCAATACAATTCATAGCAATTTCAAAAAATATAAATTAATTTGTCTTCTATACCAAATCACGAAAATATAAAATTTTCCAAAATATTTAATTAAAATAGACAGAAATCCTTCTCTTTTGTATAATCCTTATTTTGTAATCTTTTTGTTTGATCTCTTTGTGAAAACAATCATATAATATGGGGTTTATTTATTTCTCTTTTACATAGAACGTTACACAATCTTTAAGGCAATTGCTTAGCAAACTTTGCACACATGTGTTGAAAATAATATAATATTTAATATATTTGCATTCAATTATTAATATCAAATTAAACTAAATTCTTTACAAAATCATAATGTCTAGCATATTTACAGTTTAAATTTATATCTTTTTGGAATACGTAAATCAGTTTGTTTTTTTGTGTTTTCATTTTCAATTTCAATGTTGCTTTAAATATGAACCAAAGAAACTTTCGTTTTCGTTTAAAAATAACTTACACGCTTAATGAGTATCTATGACACAATGTACAGTACTTGGGGCTAAATTATAATTAGATACTAGAATGAACCTAAATCTATTCTTGCGAATTGTATAAGCTCCAAAAGAAAGTGTAAAATAATTCAGTTGGCATGTCAAATATCTGCACAACAGACCACGCCTTTTCGATTAACTTAGTTTAAATTCGTTGGCACACACAAATGCAGTAGGATGTAGTAAATAAACAAATTGAATTGAATGAATTGGAATTTGGATTGGTATTTCTGATGCATGCGAAATGTATTCTAAGATGAGAAAATTGTAAATATGCGAATAATTTATTGTTATAATCATGCAAACCATTCAATTTTCAGGCATAGTTAAATAAACATTTGAAAAATTTGTTGAATTGAAAATATGCACTTTTAATTGAAATCATGACCAAATGGTTTAAAGCCAGTCTATATTTATCCTTAATTGTTTTCTTTTTAAGAAGCTGAATAAAAAAGCTATCATATGTATTTGCATACTAACAGTATCTCTAGATATCAATACATAAACCTAAATATCTTAAATCGTAATTGAAATTGTTCAGTGCTGTTTTTCTATACAAATCCATTTCTGCTGAATCTATTTCTGTTTCTGGTTGATTTTTTGTATTATTTCATCTTTTTTCTTTACGTTTCCATAAGACACAAGCACTAAATCTTAAAAGCTAGTCAGGTACATAAGTTTACATTTTTTCTAAGCTGCTTTTTTACTTGACTTCACTTTTTCTTTTGTTCGGCCATTTTTAGGGTTCATTAAAAAGTAGTTTTTAGAATTATATTTATAAGAAAAAATCAAGGAGCAAAAATCAATTCCGAATCTTCGAGTACTTTAGTAATTTTCCGAAAAGGAATGTTTAGACAAAAGGTATACAAATTTTTTCAATAAAATTTTCGAAAAGCAACTTCAAGCAGTTAAATAGAAATTTTTCTTTTTTCTTAAAAATAGATTCATTCAGAATTTTTTCTTACTTTTAAGAAAATACAAACAGGAAAAAACATAATTTTAATATTTTATTTAGATATATAGGTGTTTTCTTTGCAACACTTTAAATTCTCTAAGCATTAATTCGTTAAACTTAAAAATTATGAACAGGACGCAATAGCATTAGAATATCTGAATACAAATTAGTTTATTTTATAGATGCAAATCTTTTATTTATTTATTTTTTTTTTGCTTTTTTAGGTTTATGTTTTCAATGCATATTTTTCTTCGGTTTTTTTGCATGAAGACGTCATAATTTAATCGAAAAGAAAAACGATCGTTCGGTCGATTTAATGGATCTGTAACGATAAGAGAAACATTTTAAGTTAATTTACGGGTGGCAAAAGCGTTATTTATTGTGACTAGTCTTATAAACTAAGATTAATAGAATTTCGCCGTTTAGCAAATGATTTATACTAAGTGAAGATTAAACACTTAGAAATTTGCTATTCAATTTTATCAGTACGAGGTGAATAAGATAATAATTTTCTACTAATTTAAATAATAATTTTGAAGTGTGATCGAGGTGATGATAAGTTTTAAGAAATTGAATAAATTTAAAGAATTTCCGTGGCAATGAATTCACATTTTTATTGTTGAAAACTTGTCTTGATTTGGCCATATAACATTTTGACATTAGCTGATGAATAGGATGAAGGATGAAGCATCAAAAGGATATTTTTAAATTGATCAATAGGAAGGCACAGAGAAACATTTCATGAGCATTTTTTCAGCTGATAAAAATTACTTCATTTTACTGTTCGCAGTTTGGAGGCATCTTTCTTCCAGCAACAGAAAAGGACAACATATACACGTAAGTCACTCATTTCCTTCTAGATAATATACTATGAGTTGCAAGGATTCAATTAGAAACTGAAGGATTAACCTACACACTAAACTTAAATGTTGGAAATCACGTGAAATAAAGTAGGAATCAAAAGGTACCTACATTCATTGTTGAAAAATCCAAAAAAAAAGTGTTTTCTCAATAAGGTATGCGAAAACACACAAAACAAGTTGGGTTAACAGACCTTCGCTCATGTCAGAAGGGTTTTGTATTCAATTTACAAAATGCAGTCCCCAGATCGAATCAAATCAAGAAACATGTCAAAGACGATTTTATTGGAGAAAATATGAAATACGAAGATCATACCATTATTAATAAAGTTGAACGAATTTCGACTTCTGAGGTTTTTGGTATTGGTATACTCATAAATATCTCCCTTGATAATTATTTCAGATGTCCATCCGCGACGGAGGAAACACATCTTTCATGTATTTCCCCCCTGTGCCCCCACTGAAGCAAAAACTGACAGTTTCACAACTGTTTTGAAAAGCTCCCATGAAAAATTTCATTTCATACTCATATCGGCTACGTTTGATAAATTTTTTTTTCAGGGGCCAATCTCCTGTACTGTTATCATCAATTGATGGCCAATTTTTTCGAATCCTAGAATGGTTACAAAACCCTTTTGCTAGGAGCTCTCTCCCACCTCCTTGGCTTGTTTCACTTATGAGCATTAATTGTAGGTACTCATCTTCAGTCATTCATTAAAATGAATCAAGTGTTCAAAGCATGCACCTTAAACGTTGAAGTTGGGAAAAAATAACTCAAAATTATTCAATCTTCGCATTTAAAACAGCCACTTATTTGTTTTACGATTACTGATACCACTAGCTGAACCGATTCTCAAAGATATACATGACACCTATCATTCCTGAAATTTTCATGCAAATCCTAGCAAAACTGTAGTGTCTGAGTCGGTAAAAAGCGCATGTTGTTCCATAGCCATATGTTGCCATAGTAATAAATGCAGCGCATATTGTTCCATAGTAATACAGGAAAATTCAAACCGCTATAACTTTGCTAAATATGATTCAATCTTTATGAAGCTTTCAGGATAGATCAATCTTATAAATAGAGATCTATATACTAAATTTCATTGAATTTAAAGGTGCCGTTAAGATTTTATTCAAGAAAACATATAATCGATAAATCATACTATTACTAACAAAGTTGAGTGGATTGCGACTTCTAACGTATTTGTTGTTGTTGTACTCACCAAGGCCTACATTCTTGATTTTTTCCAGATTTTTCGGATTGCAAGTGTCCAATCGCGAGGGGGGGACACAAATTTTTCGTGTATTTCCCCTCCCTGTGCGCCCCTCGAAGCAAATTTTGCCAAACTAAGACCTGTTTTGAAAAGTTCTCATCAAGACCTTTCATTTGATACCCATATCGGCTACCTCCAATGAAATTTTTTTTCGGGGGGTCACTCCCCTATATGGGGAGACCCCCCTTAAATACCTTACAAAATTTTCTGGTAGTTGAACTTTGAAGAGAGCTCCACTTTACACCTACATACAAAATTTGATGCTTCTAGCTTAAGTAGTTTCCGAAAAAAATTGCTGTGATACACGGACGGACGGACGGACGGACGGACAGACAGACAGACGGACAGACGGACAGACAGGACGCGATTTTAGAAGGGTTTTGTAAAATTATTTTACAAAACCCTAAAAAGGTTGTGGGATTTTACGTTTATGAAATAACATAGCCGCCGATGCTTTTACAACTCTCCCTTAAAGTGGCCCAATCCGCGTATGCTGAAAGCTTGTGACCTGTGGGCTCGTAGCTCAATTTGTTTTCTTTTATGTTCATCAGATTCGCCAAATTCCAATGACTTCCATTGTAATTTCAAGAATATTGTGGTAGCTTGATTACGGCGAAGGTAATATCTGAGCACGTTTTTAGTGACAAATACGAGTAAAGGAGCCCACCTGTTGAGTTCCTGACACCCGTGAACGCCCATCACGGCCTGATCCGGCAACATCAGTCTGATTTACTTATCATAAGTCCACCTGGTTCTTCGTCCAACAGCCGGGGAGCGATTCCAAAGAAAATACCACCTCCAATTCAACATCAGAAATCGAGTGGCCTCGTTCCCTCAACAGATCTCGATTCTCCTGTCATTCGTGCTTCTATACCTTTGAAGAATATCTTCATATCTAGAGTGGCGTACGAAACTTCTGTTTAGCACCTAAAGTGTTATGCCAACAAAAAGTTTGGATCATTCGTTAAAGTCTTTAGTTGTCATAAATTGACTAAGGAAAATTTAACGGACAAAGTAGTTGCCCCATTTAAATTGGTGATTTCTGCAAATACTGATACTGTCCTGGATTCGAATTACTGACCTGCTGGTGTACTTGTTAAGCCATTCGAATCGAGACGAAGAAATTTTGGTCGGGCAATAAACGAAATCCCAAAGCTCTAGTCACAAGTAATCTTGATGATTATTCTGATAATCATGTTTTTTTCTACTGTATCCTCCTTAAACCTCAATGAATCTCTTTCAAACCTTAATACTCTTCAATGTAATTTCTCTTCTCCTAATAAAATGTGTATCTCTATTTTTTACCAAAATGTACGAGGATTAAGGACCAAGCTTGAGGAACTCTTTATCTCTTTTCAAGTTAGTAATGATTCTATTATTTGCTTCTCCGAGACCTGGCCGAATGGAAACATTTTGAGCAGTGAAATGTTTCCTGATCATATTGTATATAGATGTGACCGTGACCTGATTGCTACTAATAAGGCTGATGGTGGTGGAGTTTTGGTTGCAGTTAGCAAAGCTCTACCTAGTTCTCCTTGTTCTGATTTCTGTTTTTCTCCTACTTTAGAATGTGTTATTATCAAAATTTCTCTCCCTCATAGTACAGATTTCTTGATTTTGTCTATTTATATTCCTTGTAATTCACCTTTAACTGTTTATGAGACGTTTTTTGATGATCTATCCTCTTATCTAGTTTTGCGACACCCTCACGCCAAAATATTAGTTTGCGGGGATTTGAACTTACTATACATACAGTGGAAAAATTATACCACTCCTTCAAACTCGTCAGTTGACACTTTTTCTATAACCCTGTCATCTTTCCTATCTCATTGCTCCTTTTCTCAATTTAATCAAATCCGCAATCCTAATGGTCGTCTCCTTGACCTTGTTCTATCAAATGTTCCAGTTAGCTACTTATCTGTATCTCAAGCCTTACATCCGTATGTTCCTCCTGATTGGCACCATCCTCCTTTATCTATATATCTTATAGTCGATGAAATTATTAAATTTAACAAACCTCATCCTACTCCAAAACTTAACTTTTTTAAAGCTAATTAAATTCAGTCAACTGGCTAGATTTCTTTAGAGGCTGCTTTGGATAAATTTTACATATATATTTATAATCTTATTCGCTGTTATACGCGTCAGACATTCCGCAAAGCAAATTATAAGCCTTGGTTTACAAAGGGAGTGCTTAGCGCCCTACGAGCAAAAGATAAGGCACATCGTGTCTTTAAAACACTCGGTACTATTGAAGCAAGATGTAATTTTAGCAGGCCGCGTGCTATTGCCAAAAAAGTGATCAGATATGCTCTGAAGACTTATTTCAGCAGTCTAGATAGCTCTCATAGTCTGTGTGGACTAGTGGTTAGAGCATGAACCTATAAGCCGAAGGTGCCAGGTTCAAATCTCGTTGGGAGCAACGCGATATAGTTCAGGAGATTTTTCGGACAGACTACAAGTGTTCACTCAGTGGTGATATGTACTGATTTAATCAGTTCATATCATAGCTGAACAAGCACACGGAAGCATGTTATTGACCAAACCAACTCCCGAAAAAAATCAATACGATCATGAAAATGAGATACTCTAACTATCTCTAAGCGAAGGCCCGAGAGGGGCTGTAGTGCTACAAAGAAGAAGAAGATAGCTCTCTTGTGGCTAATAATACAAAGCCGTTTTGGTCTTATATTAGGTCGCTGAAATCCTCTTCTTCCATTCCTAGTAAGGTCCATTGGAATGGTGCAGAGGTTTCTTCTCCTCAAAAAGTTACTGATTCATTTGCCCAATTTTTCTCTTCAACTTTTTCTTCTCCCGCTGCAGCTGTGCATCCTGGTGTCTTACCTAATCATCTTCCCTTCCCGACTTCCTTTATTTGTACAAATGCATCTGAAGTCGAAGCTTTGATCAATGCTCTTGATCCTAATATTATCCATGGGCCGGATGGTTTGCCAAACATATTTGTAAAGTCGTTAGCCTCATCCCTTAGTTTTCCTTTATCTCTCCTCTTCAATCTAAGTTTGAGTACTGGTACTTTCCCTAACCCTTGGAAAACAGCTAATATTGTGCCTATTTTTAAAAGTTGTGATCCTACGTCAGTTTCCAATTATCGCCCTATTTCTTTACTTTCCTGCTTTCCAAAGTGACTTAAACGGTTGGTTCATAATCGACTCTCGAACTCATTAGCTCCTATTATTGCTCCAGAGCAGCATGGCTTTCTCAAGGAATACTCCACTAACTCTAATTTAATGGAGTTCACAAACAGTATTGCAAGGGCTTTGGATAACCAACTGCAAGTTGATGTGATCTTCACAGATTTCTCCAAGGCCTTTGACACTGTGAATCATTTACTTCTTTGTCGTAAGCTTGAAGCTCTTGGCATCTCGGGTGCTCTTCTATCTTGAATGTCATCTTATCTATCATGTCGTCCCTGTCGATTGAGTCTCTTTGGTACTACGTCTAGTACTTTTTATCCTTCATATGGCGTTCCACAAGGTTCAATTTTTGGGCCCCTTCTCTTTCTGTTGTTCATAAATGATCTTCACTTTGTAATTAATTCCTCTTGCCTCTTGTATGCTGATCACTTCAAAGTATTTCGAGCAGTCAAATCCCATTTAGACTGTCAGCTCCTCCAAAATGATCTGAATGCTCTAAATAAATGGTGTGCTTCAAATTATTTATGTCTTAACACTACTTAACGTCATAAAATCACTTTTTCTCTTAAAGACTCTCCTATTAATTTTAATTATATATTAAATGATGCTTTGCTCTCTGAAGTGTTCAGTCATAAAGACCTTGGAGTAACTTTTGATCCAAAACTCAAATTTGATGCACATATTTTAAATGTGATTACTAAGGCGTCTAGAGTTTCCGGGTTTATCCTTAGACATGTACATAAATTCAAATACATCTCTTCTTCTGTCCGCCTATTTGTTTGTCTTGTTCGCCCTTTGCTTGAATACTGTTCTGTTATCTGGTCCCCCAGATATTCCTATCTCGTGTCTTCTTTAGAAACTGCCCAAAGAAAGTTCACGTGTTTTCTTTTCCCTAAGTTTAATTTGCCGTATCAGCCCTATGAAAGTCGTTTATCTTTCCTACCTCTTCCGTCTCTAATATCCCGACGAACTTATTCAGACCAATGTTTTTTGTACAAACTCTGCTACCATCAAGTCCCATTAAATATTTTTTCTGAGCTGCGTTTCCGACAAACATCTCGTTCATCTCGGATGAATTCTTATTTCGTTATCCCATATGCTACAACTGATTTATATTTCCATTCACCAATCCTAAGAATCGTACGAAATCATAATAATCTCGAGCTTGGTCCTTTCCCCTCTTCTTACATAGCATTTAAGAAAAAACTAAGAGACTTACTACTAGTTTAACTTTCAATCAATGCTGGATTATTTAGTCTGTAAGATGGAATAAATAAATTAATAAACATCAACGCTTCAATTAACTTACATAGTTATTTAAGGTTAATTAGCACTGTAATAATTAGCCCATTCATAATTAGTTCGATTTATTTGATTGATTTATCAATTGATCGATCATTTAATCAATCGAGTAACCAATTTTAATTCTTTTTTTATTTGCCAAAACTTCAAATGTTGGTTGGTCTGTTTCATAGCTGTTAACTTTTTAAGAGAAATGTAAAACAAATAAATTTGAGACTGAAAATAAAAATAATAAAATCCAAGTTCGGAACAAAAGAGTCCCAGCGCAAACATTTGGAGGCCCCGGCGAGATGCACTTGGTATTTATTTGTTTTTCCCCGGTGAACAGGTCGTGAAGTGCTGTGTGGTGTTTTGTGTAGTGTCGTGGTGTATCGGCGCATTCTGTTTCCGGCCGCTTGCAGACTTTCTACGCGATGGCGAATGTGGATCACCTGATTGAGGACCTAAAAGGATTGTCTCGAATCTTCGAAGGCGTCATTCCAAACTGCAAGAAGGATTCGCCCTCAAGGAAGCAGGAAGCCGGGTATTATGCGGAGCGACTGTGGCGACTGGAGGTCACGTGGGAGGATTTTGAACTAGGCCACAGGCACATCCGACCCCTACCGGAGGTCGCTCCGTCGCACGAGTATTTTACTCAACATATATACGACACTACCAAAGGCAACTACCTCTACCAGCAACACTTCCGCGATCAAATGCATGTCAAAACACCCGTGGACACGCCAACCGGGGAACAGTCACCAAAAGGGCTCGAAATTCAGGATAGCGAGGACAAGGACTACACTGCAGAAGCCTCAGCACCAAGAGATGCTAGTGTGGTCAGCAAACTATGTCGCTACAAAGTCATGGCAGGCTCGTTGAGGAGGCTCATCAACCGTTTGGACAAGAAGGAAGTCACTCGGACCTGGTGCAGGAATCAACTCATGACCCTCCAACGAGGTTAGCAACAGCTGGATGAATATCACTTGCAGATCGTCGAGCTCCATGACGATCCTGAAGCGTATGGTTTTAACGTGCAACAGCACACTCATTTGGAAGAGCTCACTCAAAATTGGGTCATACATTTGGAATCGAAAAAAGATTTCAGCGCCACACCTGCCTCAACGACTCTGTCTGTGACTCCTTTTACCATGCATCTACCGAAAATAAAGCTCCCCTCTTTCGATGGGACCTATTTACATTGCCAACAATTTCACGACTTGTTTATGCAAATGGTGCATAGCCAACCGATGTCCAAGTCCCAGAAGCTATGGTACCTCAAGGCCGGTCTTCACCTGGGAAGCGGAGCTTTTGATTCGAAAATTTTACATTGTCGGATGACAACTACAAGGCGGCCTGGACAACCTTGAAGGAAAGGTACGACAACCGGCGACTATTGGTAGCAACGCTCATCAAAAAATTTATGAGTCAGCCATCTCATGCTAATGAAACGCCATTTTGGCAGCAACAAAGGCTCTACATGACACCACACAAGAGTGTCTGAGAGGCCTTGAGAACCTGCAAGTGTCCACAAGGGACTGAGATCCGTTGCTGCTACATGTGCTAATCCGAAAACTGGATCCAGCGACTCACGCATCATACGAACA
Source organism: Odontomyia ornata (assembly GCA_963969285.1). NCBI lineage: Eukaryota > Metazoa > Arthropoda > Insecta > Diptera > Stratiomyidae > Odontomyia > Odontomyia ornata. Next base: position 403,499,566 of record OZ017739.1, on the reverse strand, counting down.
ATCGTTATCCAACCCGCGCGAGCTACCACTCTTGGAGAGTTTCTTGGACTTCGTGGAAACGCATTTCAAGGCTCTCGAGACACCTGGCCATAAAACAAAGGAACCGGAGATCAACCGTAGGAAAGCCACTAACTCGACCGTTACCGCCACGACAGCTTCTCGGTGCTTAATGTGTGAACAGGGTCACTCGCTTTACTACTGCCCGGATTCGCTCAGGATCACTGCTGCAAAGAGACTAAGCTTCGTGTCCGCTAAGAAGCTGTACATGAATTGCCTTCGAGAAGGACATCAGACTTCCAGCTGTGGGGCCAAAAATTGCAAGCATTGTTTCAAGAATCACAACACCCTGCTACATCTGCCTGGAGACAACCAGCCCAAACAGACCAAGATGATATCCTCGAGTACGACAACGCCGGGACAAGAAATGCAGAACCGCCATCGCTCGCTTTAACGATTCTGATGGAGCCCCGACCCCAAGGACAGTACTTCTGGGCACAGCCGTCGTCAGGCTGGTCAGCAGCAATGGATAGAAGACGGATAGTCGAGCTGTGCTGGATCCAGGCTCACAAATAAACCTAGTCACCAAAAGAATCATAAAAAAATTGGGTTTATCATAGACACCACACCTTGCCCTCATTGAAAGGGAAGGCGGTAGCACTGAGAAGGCGAACCTCGGCCTAAGATCCAGATTATCAGGACATGCCGTGCAGTTGGAAGCCCACGTCATGGACAAAATTATATCACCGCAACCGTCTCAGAACTTGAACACATCGGGATGGCACATTCCCAAAAATATCAGGCTGACTTCCACCGAACGGAGCGCACCGACATGTTGCTGAGTGCCAAACACTTTCACGAGGTCCTAGCTATTGGACAAATAAAGTTGGGCCCACAGCTCCCAGTGCTCCAGAACACGCTTCTAGAGTGGATTGTAGCCGGAAGAGTGATCACACCTCAAGTGTCTTCCGTGACATGCGGCATCCTGGCAGAAGATAACCAGCTTAATCAGCTCATCAAGCGATTTTCAGAGGATGAGGAAGTACAGGACCCGCAGCACAAACTTTCCTTAACTGAAAAGGCTTGCAAAGTACATTTTTATCAGACAATGACAAGACGTCCCGACGGCCGTTTTTTGGTTAAACTCCCATTCAGCAAGGATCTTGAGACGTTAGGTGATTTCAAAGCGATGGCCACTTGTAAATTCATTGCCTTAGCTCGTCGACTGGAGAAGAACTCTGACTTCCATATGAGGACTTCATGGAGGAGTATATTTGGCTTGGGCATATGGAGGAGGTGACGTCGCAGCCACGGGAAAAATTACGATACTTCCTTCGACATCATTGTGTCCTGTACAACCAAGCTGGGGGTGGTTTTCGATGCATCCAGTAAGACGACCACAAACGCTTCGTTGAATGATGTCCTTCATACAGGGGCCTTTAGTCAGGATGACCTTTTTTCGATACTCCTGCGTTTCAGAATGCCTTGTTTCGTATTCACCGCCGACATCGAGAAGATGTATCGGCAGATAATTCTCCATCCGTCGGTACCATAGCTTAATTTGGAAAAATAGTTCAACGTAACCAGAGGGATGCTATCAGTTGAAAACAGTAACCTTCGGCACGACGTGTGGCCCGTATCTAGCTACAAAATGTCTACATGTTCTAACACAAGACAACCAGCAGTCCGTTGGAGAAGGATTGCTATATCGACGACGTAATGACCGGGACAGATAGCTTAGAGGAGGCACTTCCCAAACAGGCGAAGCTATGCACCATACTCTCGAGCGCAGGTGTGCATTTGCGCAAATGGTGTGCCAACCATCCTCTATTGTTGAAGCAGGTTAAACATGAGGACCAACAGGTCGAGCTGGAGTTCAGTAGTTTACACGAGGACTATATTAAGACATTAAAAGTCATGTACGTCCGAAGACTGACGAGTTTCAGATCCAAATAAACCTGGATTCAACCAAATAAACCTGTATTCCAAGAGGACAATGGAATCTGATATAGCAGAATATTCGATCCATTGGGCATTCTGGCTCCTGTGGTAGTAGCAGCCAAGCTATTCCTGCAGGAACTATGGCGATTGGAATTGGACTGGGATGCAGCATTGCCAGTGGGGATCCATACCCAGTGGTCCGATTTCCGCAGTGGTCAGCCATCATTGCAGCAGGCCCGATTTTCTCGTCACATCAGTACAGGCGAGAAACCCATGCAAGTACAGTTGCACACATTTTGTGATGGCTCCGAGAAGGCATTTGGCGCAGCGATATACATGCGGTCAACCCTGAGAAGCGGTCAAGTCGTCGTCAGGTTGCTGTGCGCCAAGTCAAGAGTGGCACCGATCAAAACACTTACTGCTCCGCGCCTGGAGTTGTCTGCGGCGAAACTTAGCACTGAACTCACAAGACGAGTTGAGACAGCGCTCAATATGCAGGAGGTTTTTTCAGGTATTCTGGACTGATGCCGAGATTGTCTTGGCGTGGATGAACTCTCGTACTCATTGTACAATACCTTTGTGGCGAACAGGGTCTCGGCCATACAAACCCTCTCAAGGTCGGACCGATGGCGACACGCAGCGTCTGAAGACAACCCAGCTGACATCCTATCACGTGGGATGACGCCGGATGCATTGAGCCGCTGTAGTATGTGGTTGCAAGGACCACCATTTTTATTCAGGGCAGAATAAATTTGGCCATCCGAGTATCCGAGTGGAGGGGAGGCCCTTGCGACTTGGAGACGAAACGGACCAAGACCGCTATGGTAGCGGCAGAGGCTCTTGAAACACACTTTAATCTGCAGATCCAACACGGCAACTTCTTCATAAGGCTGCAGCGCATAGTGGCATGCAAGATGCGTTTTATCTATGGTCACAAGCCGGCAGTCAAGCAATCTCAACTGACGAATCAAGCGCCCACGAGTGATGAAATATCCACAGCGCTGGAGATCATCGTGAGGTTTGTACAATCACAAACTTTTAACTGCGAACTTTTGGACAGCAGGTCGGGGAGGCAAGTCTCCAAGCACAGTCCGTTGGTGGGACTGGCACCATTCCTGAATCTAGAGGGCATAATCCGTGTCGGCAGGAGGCTGCCAAGATCACGTTCGACGCCAAACATCCCATTTTATTACCGTTCAAACATCCGTTCACCAAACTGCTGACGATGAACACCCATCGCGACCATTGACATCTAGGTGCGCAAACACTGCTCACTACCACTAGACAACGGTTCTGGCCAATTCGAGGAAAACAACTCGCGAGATTGATCGGTGCGTGTGGTGCACCCGAGTCAAGCCTAAGCTGTTTTCAGAAGTCATGGGAAACCTGCCGAGTGCACGTATTCAGCAACTCCGGCGTGAATTTCTGTGGGCCTATGTTGATCCATTACCGAGGTAGAGGTACCCGACCGCAAAAAGGGTACCTAGCCATATTTTGCCGTTTCGCTAAAAAGGCCGTCCATCTGGAGCTAGTCAGCGAACTAAGCACAGAGGCATTCCTCTGTACTCTCAAACGTTATTTTGCGCCAACGCCACCAACTTTGTGGGAGCTCAGAACCAGCTATCAGAATTGTCATTCTCATTATATTCCAACCAAGCGCGTCAAGAAGTAACAACGGCGTGCTCTAGCCGGGGAATCGATTTCCATTTCATCCCACCACGCGCGCTTCATTTGGGCAGCTTGTGGGAGGCGGCGGTCAAATGAGCCAAAAATTTGATCCATCCAGGCGTTTTGTCCGCTTATCACTTATGAGGAGCTGCATACCTTGGTGGTTGAGGTGGAGGCTATCCTCAATTCTAGATGTCAAATGATCCCAATGATTTGGCAGCCTTAACTCCAGCACACTTTCTCATCGGAGAACCCCTCACAGCCATGGTGAATGGTGGCGCAGAGCCAGTCACCGGAGGTCTCCATGCCCGGTGAAAGCTCAAGTGGAGACAGTCACACCCCAACGCGAAGATAACACCCCATCGATGAAGTTGAGTTCCTGACACCCCTGAGCGCCCATCACGGCCTGATCCGGCAACATCAACGCTTCAATCAACTTACGTAATTATTTAAAGTTAATTAGCACTGTGATAATTAGCCCATTCGTAATTGATTCGATTTTTTTGATTGATTTATCAATTGATCGATCATTTTAATTCAATTCACCAAATTCAAATTCAATTCGCCACAAAGCGAAAATACTTTAAGTTTCGAATTCCACATTTTTATTTTAATCAATCGAGTAACAAAACTTTGAAACAAAAGTTTATTCATTGTTCAATTGTTGGTTGGGTCGTCATATACTTCTGCCGAGAAGAAGTTTAATGGGAAAAAGGGTAATGTAATTGAGTTATTTCCGTGTTGATACGATTTGTAAAATTAATTGTACAGCAAATGTGCATAGTCTATAAAAAACAATAAAATCAAAGTTCGGGGCAAAAGAGTCTCGGCGCAAACACCACCAATGATTATATAAGGGAGATCCACAAATTTCTGGTTGCCTTCGTCGGAGCTTGTTTTGACTTCCATCGGCGTTCTTGCTCCATTTGCATCCTAAAGTTCAAATTGAGCAAGTAGTTTAGCGGTATGCTCCTTATATGATAGTGAAACGCAGCCGGGGGATTCCTTTTCGAATTTCACACTAAGCATTAAAAGACTTCTCCAATATATTTGATCTCAAGGCAACTTAGAAGTACACTCATGTTTCTGAGCTGTGAACGTTTGGGCATTTGCTTCGTGAACCCGCTTTTGTAGGTCGGAGCGTCATCTTATGTTGTCGTAGCGGAGCAATCTCGGATTTTGTTTGTGTTAAGTACTTTTTCAAGTTTTCAGGTGCTTTTTGTACTGAAGCAACTTTTTCTTCTGCTGATTCATCATGTCATTTACAGGGTGGCGCATAATTAATCACCCAATCAGAAAATGTTATAACTATTGCAAATGGCGTCGTATGTGAAGCATATTTTATATTTGTGAACTAGACGGCTGCAGTATACAAACATACAAGCAATGGAGCGCTATACTCCGCAAGGGCGTGGAATAAGTGTGTTTTTTTACCAATAATCGGTCAGCGTGAATTTCGACGTCAATTTCCGAATTGTGTCGCGCCAGCTCGGCAAACAATCCGGCGCTTAGCTGCTCGACTCGAGCAGACTGGAACCACACGAGACCTTGCAGGGCGTGGTCACCACCGGACTGGTGGTTTGACCGAGAATGTCGCGGGTGTAGCTGCTGATGTCGCTGAGAATGATGAAACATAAACCAGACGATGAGCTACGCAATTGTGCATCACCAGACTGACCCTACAGCGAATTTTAGAGGAACACTTACACATATTCCCGTGCAGAGTGCAAACAATACATCAGTTGATGCCTGCTGACCGCCAGTCGCGTGTGAATTACTGTCAAGCCATCCTCAATCTCAACAACCAAGAGAACGATTTTGTATCGAAAATCATCATGAGCGACGAGGCGTATTTTTTTCTTTTGCGGTTATGTCAACATGCAAAATCATCGATTCTGAAGCACTGAAAATCCACGTGTGAGGCCGAACAGTAAGCACATACACTCAAAGCCACTGTATGGTGCGGCCTTCACGAGGGAGCAGTGATTGGGCCGTATTTGGCAATACGGTCACTGTTACCAGCCAACGCTACAGGGCCATGATAAACGACTTCTTACTGCCGGAATCGCATGAGCGGGGTTGGTGAACCTCTGATCTCAATAAGACGGTGCAAGCATACTTTTCAACAGAAAAATTGTAAAGAACCATATAAAGATTTCCATCGCTCAAAACCATTTTTTTTTATTTAGTAAGAAAGTGATTCAAAAACAAAATCGGATGATTAATTTTGCGCCACCTCGCAGTGCTTCTTCCTCGTTGAGATCGTCTTGCAGAGTCGACTCGCGATCGTCTTGTAGAATCGATTCATGGAAGTACTGTATATACATATCCTCGCTCGTATGAGTCTTGGAATTTGAAAGCTGTTGTCGAGAATGTACTTTGAAAACACAATCCCGTAACTCTTAGACGTGTTGTGTCTATGGCAGCTAAATAGGGTAGCTTCGACCATTTAGTCCGTATCCTATAAAAATCCCACGTTCTGCTCTTTTGAATAGTTTTGAAGTGCGTTTTTGTTTTGGAATTTGACCAAAATCTTCGCATTCAATGGTTCGTACACTGTGTTTCTTTCCCGTTTACGATTCATATGGAGTTTTGTGTTTATTGTGACTATTTGTAACTCGATTGCGAATGTATGTCGCAGTATACGTTAACTCCGCCCATGAATTCTTTAGTAGACCACTTTCTTGAATTTGTGACCTTATTGAATCCATTAATGTTCTGTTGTTTCGCTCAGCAATATCGTTTGCTGCGCTGTATAGGTCATTGTCTTTCCATGTTTAATTCCCGTAGACTCGCAAAAGCTCATCCAGTTCTTCGAACAAAATTCAAGACCGTTATCGGTGCAAATCCTCTTCAGGCTTCTTCGAGTTTGCTTTTCCACTTCGATTTTCCATATTTTTGAGTTCGCTCAGTACATCTTTATTTTTCAAAAGTAGCATGTAGGCGTATTTATTTGCGTCATCGATTATAGAAAGTAAGAGTATGATTTGTCAATTTAACATTTGCTATAATTAAATCGTCGGGTACCCTGATTCAATAAAATATATGTAGTTTAAATACAATTGTATGACTCATGAAATATGAAAAGTTCAGAAGGATCTAATTATATTTAACGAAGCTAAACTGGTTTGAATTTTTCTGCATTACAACCACAATAATATATGACTATGAAACAATATACGTCTTCAATCGACTCAGACACTATGGGTTGCTAGGAATTGCATCCAGGTTTCAGCAAGGATATAAAATTATAGGTGCTTCGAATTCAGCTCTTCATATAATATTTTTAGTGATCAGTGGCGCATTCAACTGTCTCGGCCCATTGACCACGTCCTCCAATTTTGAAATCCGAGAGGCGATGAGCTGTCGCCGTCGACCGAGTCAGACAAGCTCTCTGATCTCCGCCTTTCAGTTCTCCCAACTAATAATTTTTTCGGTATCCATTGTCCCTCCGCACAATTTACGTGGCTAGCCCATCGCAATTTCTGCGGTCTTACAATCGCCGACACCTTCGAGTCCTCAAAAATTTCATACAGCTCATCGTTTCGTCGAATTCACTATTGATCCCCATCTAGCTTGGCTTCAATTATTCGCCTCATGACCCATCTTTCAAAGGCGTCCAATATGTTTGCAGATGCATGGGTTTGGGTCCGTATGACAGATCTTATCACAAATTCGTATACTTTGAGCTTTGTTTCCCTGTGTATGCAGCTGGTCTTTAAAATCGTGAAAACTGAATAAAAAATTTTATTTGTGAGCTGTATTTTTCGATGTATTTCATCTCTTTCAATACAGGTTCTCGTATTATTTTTTGACTGTGTTATGAACTATGTATTATTCTCACTGATATGTAGCCCTACTAGTTTTGCTTCGCTGTTGAGCTTCAGGAAAAGTGATAAGATATCTTTTGTACTGTCAGGTAGCTTTCTTATGACATACTTCAGAGCCAAATTGAATAGCAATGGGGCCAGCCCATATTCCTGCTTCAGTCCGATATTTGCGTCAAAGACGTCGGTGAGTTGGTTGTTGATGCGAACTTGGGAGTTCGACGTCACTGTCATTTTGGTGAGGTGGACTAATTACCAAAGCAAAAGATTATTTGGTACAGTACGTTACGTTCAATACTGTCGTATGCTTGTTTAAAGTCAACGAAGATCTAACGTACCCTCTATGTTGTACTCCCAGCATTTCTGAAGTACATGCTTGACGGTGAACAATTGGCCGATCGTTGATCTACCTGCACTAAAACCATCTTGATACTCCCCAATAATACTGTTATCGTATGATCTGATTTTATTTTCTAAGATCTTTGAAAATATTTTGTACGCCGTACAAAGTAGTGATATGCCTCTATAGGGTTCGTACTGTAGCTTGTGTAGCTTGTCACCACTCCCAGGGCGGATCTGGTAATTCAAAGGGATGCAACTGCTATTGTTGGGTTGTCGTCTACGATTCTAGTGAAGCCGACGGGGACTGGCGTTCCCAGGGTACCCGAATCGCTTAGTAAAAATACTAGGGCAGGAACTTGACCCGAAACATAGTGGCTTTATGATTGTTCGATCAACTCACTGCTGCAAACCTCAACCCTGGAGGTATATTCAGGTACCACGGGCAGCTGATGAGTCTCCATCTTCGGATGGTCAACTTATTGGTTGCGGCCCCTCAGGGAGTATCGTGGTGGCTTGTGGTGCAAACACAGGTTAACGTTGACCTTATAGCGTCAGCTATAGCTAGTTCTCGGACCTACCAGTATGAAAGTTGAGAGTTCCCTCAATGTAAACTGGTACAAAACTTACGGGCGAATGATTGGTGCTTAAACCAATCTCTGTTTAATGGTGACCGTGGGGTTAGGCCCGTAAAGGATAGGTACTCACGTTAATCACGCGACAAATGTAGCTTGTCACCCCTTTTGTGGATAGGGAATATAATTGATTGGCTCCATTTGTTTGGCACATGTTCTTGCTGTCAAATGTGCTGTAGAACTTTATGGATGGCTTTTTGAACACCGCTCTCACCATATTTAACGAGTTAAACTGGAATCTTATGAATTCCCGGTGCTTTATTATTCTTTTGGGCGTTGATACTTGAACAAACTTCATCCAAAGTTGGTGAGGCCAATGGAAGCTCTCCGGGAATATTTATAGGCTCCGATGTTCTGGAGCTATGCAGAAAGTTAAGGAGATTCTTGAAATATGATGACCATTTTTGTCATCCCGGCAAAGCCTGATCTTGGGATGATAAACTCATTTCCGGCTTTTCACTACTTTGAATGCTTGTCTTATGTTGCTGCTCGCTAGACTTACACCGATGCTTCACAATTAGTCGTTATAGTATTTTCTTGTCTTAATTCTAATTGTCTTTTTCGGTACTCTTCTGAGATTTTCATAGTATTTTCTCTCCATCCTGGTTTTCCTACTTGAATACTGTTTATACGCCTGGTTCTTTTTGTCTAACGCATTCTGGCACTCATTGTGTCGGGTATGATATCCGATCGTATATCCTGCCACAATCTTAATTGCCGCTTTCACTTCCACCCATAGCCCGTTGCTTGTTTTCAGGGATGTGTCTGATAGGATGGGAACCAGCTGGTTGTCGAGGGCTTCCATGAAATTTTTCGCGACAGAAGCTGTTTGAAGCCTTTCGATGTCGAATTCGTATAGATGGCTGGTCTTTATCGAAAACGCCTTTGACATACGACATCGATAGGTTAATTTGATCAAATATTGATCCGAGTTACAATTGGCTCCTTGGTATGTACGAACGCCAAGTATGCTCGAAGCCAAACGTTGTTAGATCAGAACATGGTCGATCTGGTTTTGTGTGTTGCCATTCAGTGATACCGATGTGGGACGTAAATCGAACGTATGACTTTATTTCTGGTACATGCAAAGTCAATCAGGCGCTGGCTATTGTAATTTGTTTCATCATGGAGGCAATATCCTCCAGCCGTTCCTTGATGGGATAGCTCATTGCCAAGCTTAGCGTTAAGATCACCCAGAATCATTTTTGTGTCGTTTGTAGGCAATGAGTTGACTAGTCTTTATTATTATAGAACGTTTCCTTCATTTCTTTGTCCTTTTCTTCGATCGGGACATGTAGATTTGTCCGCCGAATTTTGAAGGGTTTCGCTTTTATATAGATCGCATGCAATCGTTGATTGACTGCCTTAAAATCAGTAACGTGTGATTTGAGCTCCCTAACTACAATAAATGCTACTCCGAGTTCGTGCTTTCCAGCTGGCTTCCCACTTTTGAATATGGTGTGCACTTCGTTTCCTGGGCTACTATGTTAAATTTATGTTGTCTGGCCTGTTGTAAAAGGTCTTAAACAGCGCCAGGGTTTTCAGTATCTGACGTTCCCGGATCCAATGCCATGGTCCTTTTTTGGTTGCGAGGTCATTGCCGTAGGTCCAAACCATTCCAAGGCTCTGTTGCAGGTTTCGAAACAATGTAGGGCTTGTGAGGGATGGCAATGGGCTCATTCGCCGTCCCTCACAAACCTGCTGGGCGGCATGGATATTTCTCCATTCCGGCGGCATGTATATTTTTTTCTATTTTTTTATCAGGCACAAAACACTCGCCTTCACCCTCTTACATCACCATGAAGGAGGCGTAAGTATAATTTAGTGCTAGAGCTGCTGGTGTATTAGCAGTTATTGGCATTTTTCGGTATTTAATGTCTCATCATTTGGGAGCTAGTAAATCCAATGTGCAACCCCGAGACTATTTACAATCATTTGGATTCGAAAAATATTTATTCAAGTTAAATTAAAAGACTTCACAATGTGTTTCACTCAGCGCAGAGCAAATAAATCCCCCAGAAAAGGCGTTTGAATTTAAACTGATATAAATTTATAAGATATCCTGTGCTGCATCTAAGTTGTTCTCAAAGATATTCTGTTTATTTCACTCATTTTCTTCTCTATATGATAGCTCAATTTTACACTTCCCAATAAAAGATAAAACTTTGGTAATGCATAAGCCTAAGAACGGCTAAATTTGTATTAATTCTTCGTCATTGCGAATGTTCAGCAGGAATATCTTTTTGAATCAACCAACTGATGTAAATATATCTCTTCCAAAATTTTTAATTCCTCAATAATTTTCGTCTAAATCCTGAAGGATAAAGACGGTTATATGTGTTCAGATAAATTTGTATTTATATTAGTATATAACATAAGCGTAGATGTCACGACGACCATATTTTACGCAAATAAGTATAAAATTTATTCTAATTTATTCACCAAGTCTGGAATGTATGTACACTAATCATTGAATATGTTCTGTTTATGCTATCGTGGGCGTCTAATGTGTAGGTGCTCACATCAAACAGGGCTTAGATTCGTTTATGCACATCCACATGTAGGTGTTGAGCTTGAATTTATACGATAACCTTCAATCAAATCCATCCTATATACTCCTTCTTCCAACGAAAATAAAAACAACCTTTCACCGAATCACATCACATAGTCAAGGCGGCGAGAAAAAATACATTAATCACGACTTACCAGCAACCGAAAATTCGCAAAAATGTTGAAAATGGAAAATCGCTGTTTAACATTATTTTGTACGAATCAGAGACATTTAACAACATCCAAGCAATTCACATTTGAGATGATAAAAAAGTCTTTATTAATGAAGTTATTAAAAATTTATTTGCAAGATGTTGAGCTGTGCACTGTAAAAGATACAGAAAAACTTTAATGTTGAAAGATACGTCCGGATGACGAAGCAACAGTCTCAACAGTAATCAAGAAAAGATTATAGTGCAAGCATACTTCGATCCTTTTTTCCGCTCTAGGGCCATAAAAATTACATTTTCCATAAATGTTACCAAAGAAAAGATACGATTGCAGTATCTAGCAATTATTGTTAAATGTATTACTGTGAACTATAATGCCAGTTGCAGTTTTATGAATAACAATTTTTTATCGATAAATGAAAAAGAAGGACATTGAGACACTGATTCAGTCGTTTAGATATGAAACCATTAACTAAACTATCAATTTAACTACTACAATTTAATTGCAATTATTCTGCTTCAAATCCGTAAGTGTAACATTTCCTAATAGATTCTGTAAGCTATTAGAGTGCATGTTTCAATAATTCATGTCTTTATTTTATTGTTGATATTAAGTTCAATTTAACTTGATATCCTGGCCTTAATTGTTATGACTGAGTTTAGTTTGAATTTAGATTATGTATGCAAGATTTAATGATACGAATGCAATGAACTTTAATGGTTTACTGGGAAGTTATGATTTCTTAATGAAAGTTGCACATTAATAGATAATGTGTAGATGTTATCAGTAAGTTTTTAAAGCTGCCTATTTGATGTAGTAAAATATAATGTAACTTAGCGAATCATATGATTCCTCTTAATTTTATATGATTTAACATTCTCTTGCTTAATTATGAAATGAAGCAATGCCTCCTCACACAGGCCCGAAAGCGGATGCATGACGTTACAATGCGCACCAGAATTTTAGACCTATTAACCTGTTCTTTTAGACTAATTGAACAGCCTTTGACAATTCCCACTGTGACGTCATGTACGTTTATTGCTTCCTTTTGGCCCTGAGTAGGCAGTCGTTGAGTAAAGTGAGGGCGGTCTAATAAGTACTTAGCCTTACATCCCGATGGCACCACTATCGCAAAAGAGATTCACTACCGTGTAGTACATTCTCGTAGACGGGTGCTATCAAAATTTCAGCCGAATTGGATTCGTAGTTTTGCTTTGACCGCGTGTGGAAGCGGGCGTATTTGCGGATTGTAGAAAAATGGAAAAAGAGCAATATCGGTCGGTGATTCGATTCCGGTTTTTGGAAGGGAAATCGCGCAGTGAAATCAAAGACCGCTTGCTGTTTACAATTACTCTGTTCCTGCAATTGCGACCATAAAAAATTGAATTAAGGAGTTTTAACGTGGTCGCACACCGGTTTTTGATGAGCCATGACCAGGTTCCTCGAAAACGGTATCACGGAGGTTAACGTGAAAAAAATTCACGAGCTCGTATTGACAGATCGCCGATTGAAGATGCGCGAGATAGCTGAGACAGTCGGCATCCCAAAAGACTGCGTGGGTCATATGCTGCATGTAATTTTGGGAATGAAAAAGCTGTTAGCACGATGGGTGCCGAGTTTGCTCACTCCAGACAAAAAACGCAACCGTAAGGCCACTTCAGAGCAGTGTTTGACGCTGTTCGAGCGCAATCTGAAGGAGTTTCTACGTCGTTTCGTGGCCGTCGACAAGGCATGGCTCTACTGGTACACACCAGACACTAAGGACCAGTCGAAATAATGTACTTCACACGGAGAACGTGCTCCTAAGATGGTGAAGAGTTTCCTATGGGCCGGAAAGGTGATGGCCACTGTTTTTTGAGATTCACAAGATGTGATCTGCATCGACTGCCTGGAGAAGGGTAAAACGGTCATAGGGCTCTACTATGCCGAATTATTGGGCCAAATCGAAGACGAATTGCAGAAAAAGGCCCCAATTGGCGAAAAAATAAGTACTCTTCCACTATGACAACGCACCGGCTCACACCTCCGCCGTCGCTACGGCCAAATTGTTCAACTTGGGCTACGAACTGCTACCCATAGTACATTCACCTAGTACCCACACCTTTCATTTACCCTGTGTTGCACACTTTTTGAATTTTCCCAGGGGTACGTCAGGTGATCCGGGGCACGACAGCTGATCCCAGATTTGGCGCGCTCAAGAAACAAAGCAAAAAGCAAATAAAATTTCCGACGCACGTGTTATTTTACGCATTCCAAAACATGGGAGTGCTGCCAGATCCTAATAAAAAACTAAAAGATTGCATGGAGCGAATTTTTTTTTCTGCAAATTCATTGATTTTTTGAGAAGTGGTAATCCTGAAATCTCTCACCGAGGCATATGTTTATATTCGCGCCAATCGTCGCGTCAGCATTTACCTACCTACCTACCTGCTACCGAAGATTTATGGCTCGTTGTTCGGCTTGTGTTCGAATTTTTCCGGAGGGTTGATGGGGTCTGGATACTAGTTGAATATACTATGCTGCTACCTCATCCACTGTTTTCTCCAGATTTGGCCCTGTGCGTCTTCTTTTTGTTTCCGAACTTGAAAAAGTCGCAAACCGGTTATTGCTGCCACGGAAGCCTACTTTACAGACTTCGGGGAAACGTATTTTGCAGATGAGTTAAAGGAGTTGGAGCACCGCTGGGTCAAGTGTATCGAGGAAGAGGAGATTTTGTTCAAGAATGAATGGCCGCTTTTCAAAAATTGTCGTTTTTCTTTGTAGACTATGTACTTATCAGACCACCTTCGTAGATTGTGAGTTTATTGATAAACAAAAGTTGACAAACGTTTTGGCACGTATCCATTTGTTGAGAAAAACAAGTATGAATACAAAGCCTCAGAAAATATGTTTAAATGTTCGGGAAAACAAAGGTATTAGGGTATAAATTATCATAAACATAAATTTAATAAAATAATGCCTTATCCAGGAAAACAACAAAATGTTTTAAGTATCACGTTTGAACCCGGATAAAAGTTTTCAAACAAGTTATAGTCTTGCGTTGATTACGCTCAAATTTTTGAAATTTATATTTCGTTGGAAGTTCTTTCTCCTCAGTAAGCTCTTTTAATCTTTTGGGCATCAGCTGCATCTGTTTTTTTGTAAAACCTGCCGACATTTTTGCATTCAATTAGAAGCACATCTTTTATACAGTCTTCCACAAAAGTCAAGGTACAGTGATAAATATCATGAAAATTGTTTCATATTTTTATTTAAAAAACCTATAGTGATAAAATTTTTTTTGGTATTACTTCAACTATAATCATTACACTTTAAATTCATGTAAAACAAAACGAAAATTCTGTCGTATTAATATATTATTACATATGATGTGTTGGAAAGTCAATGAATGAAGTCCACAAAAGTCATGGTACACCTAAAGAAAAATGATACAAATTGTAATTATAGTCTTGCATAATTATTTGAATTATACTTTTCTTAATATTTTGTCGGATATCCTTTCATCTGACTTACTGACTTCAGTCTTTTAGGCATAGAATATACCAATTTTTTAGTAAATTTGCTGCTGATTCTGGCCCACTCCTCCAATATAACATCCTTAAGCTGCGCCTTGCTTGATATCACCCTTTTTCGGATTTTTGTCTCAAGCTCATTCCAAAGATGCTCTATAGGGTTCAAATCAGGGCTTTGAGGCGGTGTAGCAAGCATGCGAGTATTGTACAATAGCCACGTTCGAACTTTATGCGCAGTGTGCTTAGGGTCATTGTCCTGTTGAAACAAGAAATCTTCTCGCATACCTAATTTGGCTGCACTTTGTTTCATGTTGTTTCGTAGAATCTCTAAATAAGAGTTCTGATCCATAGTATTTTCGATGAATGTCAGATTTCTAACTCCAGCAGCAGCCATGCAACCCCAAACCATAACACCACCGCCTCCATGTTTTACTGTTTTAATAGTGTTCTTGGGATTAAATGCTTCTCCTACTTTTCGCCAGACCCTCTTATGCCCATTTACACCAAATATACAAAATTTAGACTCATCCGAAAATAAAACATTATCCCAAAACGTTATTTGTTTGTCAATATATGCTTTTGCAAATGTTATTCTTTTTTGTTTGTTTATGGAACTTACAAGAGGTTTTCTTCTAGGCGTACGAGATGAAAATCCAGCTTCTACGACAGCTCTACGCACAGTTTCTGCGCTAACCTCCTTCTTATCATTAATTCCAAGAACATCGCAGATTTTTCTACAGCTTAGAAATGGATCTTGTTTTACCATTCGCGAAATTTTTCTCTTGTCCTTTGCACTTAGTTTAGATGGACGACCTGTTCGGGGCACATTTTCCACTCTATTTTCCTTCTTAAATCGATTTATCACTTTTTGAATGGTTGACCGACTTCGCAACACTAGTTTAGCTATTTCAGAATATGATTTGCTCTGATTTGAATGCAGATTAATAATTATTTCACGCTCCTTAATACTCAACTCCTTTCGACTCATTTTTTAAAAATTTTATTAAATAAAAGGTACACCACGAATACGGACGCGATATTAAAGACAGCGGCCTACGGTTGTTAACTCACTCTGATAATATGTACTTGGGGGATTCCCCTTTTTAAAATAACAGGACATTTTCTGCAACTGTACCAAGACTTTTGTGGAGTAGAAAAGAGACATTGCCAACAAAAAATTATTGTCTTCAATGATCATTATTGCCGAATCCCTTTAAATTTATGAAAACTTAAATTCAACAGAACTTGTATTATTACCATTTCATAACTTTTGGTTTTCAAATAAAAATATTGATTCAGTAATACAATTTTCAGTTACCGATTCTCTGTACCTTGACTTTTGTGGAAGACTGTATGTGTCTTTTAAAAATTTCTGCGCTTCCACATAAAGCTGCACATCATTAAACATTTTTTGTAGGGTGCTCTGAACTACTGAGACTTTTCGATCGGTCATATAAATTATAAGAGCATAATTGAAAGCTACTAATTAAAAAATAAAATCAACGCCGTTCAATAGTTCGCAAACGAATATTGAGAAGAGTAGACGCGCAGTAACTGTTTCTAGCTATAGACTATTCCAGACCTTGAAATGATTACCAGAAACAATGTGCTCCTTCTGATGAGGGCAACGCTTGCTCAATGGTACCTGATTACAGAAACCTAACTCACGATGAAATAGATTTCTATTTGTCGAAGTTAGAGAAGCTCACGTTGGAAACGATTGAGAAAATAGTTCCCAAGATTAAACATCGACACAATAAAGTAGGATATAAAACACCAATCATTGCAAGGTTAAAAAGATTGGAAAGCCTTCCCTCGTTGACGTTGTTGAAATCACATCTGAAGATAGTCCGGAACTTAATCCGTTCATACTTCACGAGTGAAGTTGGCAATCAATGGGCGGAAAACAGAGGGGTATTCGCCCACTGGACCCAAATGGCGTTTTTACGAAAATGAATAGCTTATTCCGTAAAAAATCTCGAGTGAAGGTATCGAATCTTGAAGTCGCTAGTAATGAGATAAATCTTCTCGATAGGGCTGGTATCGAAATTGATAGTACAACTCCGGATAGAAAAAAGGATTATATATGTTGGATTGCAGAAACTTGCCCTGATTGGAACACATTTTGGATTGATTTATGTACCAAAGCCTGAGAGAGGAAACCAAATAGTTTCAGAGGTCGGTGAAGCAAAAGTTTTCGATTTCAAATCAAGCGTGAATGGCGAATCAATTTTTCATTTCAGTGAAACATTAACAGCTGACCGCATACCGAATTTGAATCTTATTGGCTATTTTGTCAACTGTGAAGACTTGCGTTTCATATTTGGTAGGATAAACAACAAGAAATCATGTAGTAATCATCATAAACAAGTAGTTCTCCGGCATCTGCCTGAGGTTACAACTAGGAATTATTGCATATTGTTCAACGCCATTTTGAACAATTCATATTTCGCAAATGAGTGGAAAAAGGCTAAGGTATTTCTGATCTTGAAGAAAGGAAGAGAATCTTTGTGCCCTAAAACCTTTCTCTTCCGAGAAATTGAAGCTTCCTCTTTCTTGCGATCAGCTTCCATCGGCGGTTGGATCTGAGATTTCATCCTCTACAACAGAGAGCCTGGGTAAGCCATTATCATCGTCGACATCATCTTCAAACAACGAGAATATGACGTCGAGGTGTGAATCTGTCCATCACGACAGGGTGCTTGCCGCAGAGTATACCCTCATCGTCTTCAAGCAACGCAACGCCAATGGTTAGCGGTGATTCAGACGCTTTGTCTACTTAACAGCCTTCTTTGTCTATCATTACAAGAAGTATGGCACAGCGATCTTCATCTCATCGGGGAGCCATTCCAAAAAAACTTCGAAATGCGGCAAGTTCCTGAGGAATTGCCATCTCTCCAAGTTGTAGCGTCACTGAAACAAATTTTCATATTAAGGCTTGCGTATAATACATCCAACCAGAACATTTTAGATTATGTAAGTAAAAAATTTGGCACATCTCTGAAAATAATTAGTTGTCAGAAGCTGACGAAAGACAACTTGATCAACAGAGTTATAGCTTCTTTCAAACTGATTGTTCCGCCATCGGGTAGCTACATCTTAAACTCTGATTGCTGGCCACCTGAAGTGCTTTTTAAATCATTCATAACATCAAGGAAAAAAAATTTTCGTTCTCCACCGAGCTCCCCGCCAAAGCTGTCACATCGGTTCTTCCTAAAAACTTTCAGAATAGCACTCATAAAAGTCAATTTTCTAACAGTCAATTTTCTATTTATTACCAAAATATTCGCGGTTTAAGATCCAAGCTGAAGGATCTAGCTTTATCCTTTTCTCTCTCTAACGATGATATAATCTGTATTTCTGAATCCAGGTTGACTGATGGTATATTTTACTGTGAAATTTTTAATAATCATACAATTGTTGGGCGTGATCGTAACAGGTCAATCTCCAACAATTTAGATGGAGTAGGTGTCCTAGTCGCCTACAAGAATACCTTACTGGCGTCCCTCTAACAAATTTACTTTTCACTGCTCCTGTAGAATGTGTAGGGGCAAAGATAGTTATTTCGTCTTCCCTTTCTCTTTTTGTCTTTTGTACTTATATACCTTGTAAGTCTCCTTTTTTGGTCTAGAATACCTTCCTTACCGAAATATCTAGTATTTTTTTAATCGCGTTTTTCAAATTGTCACTTTATTTTATGTGGAGATATTTTAACCTTCCTAAACTCTCAAGGGATGACAATCATGTTGATTCTGAATCATCTCAAATTATACGCCAATATTTTTCACGTGAAAGATCCTCTGAGTCGCGTAATGCTTTTTGTCATCTGAGTTTGATAGCTAAGAAAGAGATGCAGATCGCTAAAGCTTCTTATTTTCATAGTATTGAAGGCTCTCTATACTCAAATCATTCAAAACCATGTTGAAAATATATACGTTCTCTCAAATCCTCTTCCAGTTTCCCATCCTCGCTTCATTTGAATGGCTGCTTTGCATCTTCACCTCTCGAGATAAGTGAACTTTTTAGAACTCAGTTTTCCTCTAATGCTACTCCAATCATACACACACCATTTTTATTGCCTTTTAGTTATACTAGAACTTGATGACTCTGTTAGTTCAGGTCCCGATGGTATCCCTAATCATTTTGTGAAATCATTAGCTACTTCTATTTGTGTTCCCCTTTCCTTTCTCTTCAGGCTCTTTTCCTTCGTGTTGGAAAAGATCCTATGTTACTGCTATTTTTAAAAAAGGTAGCACATCAGACGTTGACAATTTTCGGCCTATCTCCTTATTACCCTGTTTCTCCAAACTACTAGAGAAAATCGTCTACTTTCATTTATTTGCACTTACTCATGATTTGCTCGTTCCTGAACAACATGGTTTTCTCAAAGGGCGGTCAACCTTAACGAATTTGTTAGAATTCATGAGCGTTACTTCAAAAGCCATCGAGGACCGTTTACAAGTCGAAACATTGTATTTGGATTTCCCTAAAGCCTTTGACTCAGTAAATCACAATATTTTGTTTAGCAAACTTAAATTACTTAACGTTCCTGAATATTTGCTCCACTGGTTAACCTCTCACTTATCCAATCGTGTCAGTCAGGTATCTTTTCAAGGCTGTTTTTCTACCCCCTTCCGTCCGTCTTCAGGTGTTCCTCAAGGATCCATTCTTGGCCCACTATTGTTCACTCTGTTTATAAATGACTTACCATTTGTTGCCATCAACTCCTCCTGCCATCTTCAGGCAGATGACGTCAAAGTTTTTAAAGTAGTGTCGTCTAACGATGACTGTGTCTTGGTTCAAGAAGATTTGAATGCCATTTTATTTTGGAGTTCTTATAACCAACTTACACTGAATTACCACGTTTCAATGCTGTGTTAATATTATAATTAATTTTTGAATCGTGTTGGTTGGTTTTTTCTTCCTGAATTTGATACTGTTTTTCGATTAAATGTTTTTACTTAATAATGTTTAAAGTTAGAGACCTATTTGGGCTATTATGTTTTAGTATTTTAATAGTTTGGAATTTGCTTTATACTTTTTGAAAATTTGGTAGGTTGGAGGGTTGGTTGGAAGGAGGAAGAAGGGTTGCTAGGAAACTGATTCCCCAATCTCGG
Source organism: Odontomyia ornata (assembly GCA_963969285.1). Taxonomy (NCBI): domain Eukaryota; kingdom Metazoa; phylum Arthropoda; class Insecta; order Diptera; family Stratiomyidae; genus Odontomyia; species Odontomyia ornata. The sequence goes on along the minus strand of OZ017739.1, from coordinate 403,479,809 downwards.
CTGCTGAGAATCCTTTTTTATCTTTTGGGGCTGTCAGTGCTTGTGCGGCATAGTTCCATTTGTCAACCGATCATACTATCTGGACAAAGTCCTCCTGTTTTCTTGTAGAGGTCCCGCCGCAGCTTGTCCCATATTCTGCATGCAAAATTGTGTAGAATGCATTGTCTTTTTCTCCTATGTCAAACCAATAGACGAGGGACCGCAACTTAATACTCTTTGCAACGAAGACTGAAAATGCCCATGCCCGCTCAAGTACTTCCAAAATACTGATCGTTCTTACTATGAGGATACTCTATATGGTCAGGATGCCCATTTCAGTTTTATCCAGTGCTAGATTGAACCTGCGAGCTGTCATTCAGTCTCCCACCCGACGGATTAACATGCCTAGTTTAAGACTAAATAGACGAGATTGGACTTTGCATAAACGCCGCAAATAAAGCCTTTTACTCCGTGCTTCCCATTCTAAGGTCCAGAGTTGTGCATAGATAAAGTAAGCTTCGTATTTATAAATCTTAAGCCCGGTCCAGACGCTACGTCTTGCACAACGTTTTGCCTGCGCAAACTAAAACGTTGCAGGCAAAATGTTGTGTGTGGACGAAAAAAATGCAACGTTTTAGAACTGGGCATAGAACTGTGCAGTTGCAGCGATGTTTGAGCTGATAGGGCATAAATATGACTGCGCAGGCAAAACGTTGTGCAAGACGTATCGTCTGGACCGGGCTTTATAAAACACTGAAAACATCCATGCCCACTCAAGAGCTGGGACAGTTAGAAGTCAGTCACACCGTACGTTCGACTGAGCTACAGTCTCAGATCAGGGATGATGCGCGCAGTGCATTTTTCTTTCGTGTCATTTGCACAGGATTGCTGCTAATCATTTAATGAGCGTTGTGTCACTTTGCATAGAACTGTCTCTCTCGTGTAATCGTTTTGACATAAGTAGATAGTACGGCGCTCTCTAGCAAGGAGGGCGATAAGTATCACGCTTGCGATGAGTAGCACCGCCGAATCAGAGATATGAAGATGCAATCTTCAGTCTCCTCTTCTCTCGACCTGTGGCAAACATTTTCGGTAGAGCTCCTTGCTGAGAGTGTCGCCCCATACTTCTGCTCCGTACGTGACTCTACGAACCTCATCAAAGGTCACCTTCTAGATGCGCCTGAAGCAGCTTCATCATCCTGATTTGTTCTAAGAAAGTAATCTTCGAGTCGATCAGAAACTCTAGCTACTTCACGGATGGTTTCGATTCAACCAGTACTTCCCCAGGACAGATCGTCCTTATTATGGGGATTCTCTTCATTGTCAGGATGCCCACTTCAGTTTTATCCAGTGCTAGATTGAACCTGCCAGCAGTCATCCAGTCTCTCACCGGGCGGAAATATGGCTAGTCTAAGACTTAAAAGACGTGATTGGACGCCGTATAAACGCCACAAATAAAACCTTTTACTCCGTGCTTTCCATTCTAAGGTCCAGAGTTGCTCAAAGGCAAAGTAAGCTTCGTATTAATAAATTACTAGTCGGACGGATCTGTTCTGTTATGTGGAAGCGAAACAAGGACCCTGACGAGCGAATCCGAAATAATAGTAGGCATATTTGAACGCAAAGTGCTTCAGATATAACTATGGTCCAGCGAATCAAGGAACGATGAGTTGTATGAACTGTATGATGAACCACCGATATTTACTTATGTAAAGTTACGCAAAGTACGCAGGCCATTTAGAAATAATGAAAGAAAACCGGAAATCTAAAATAATATTAAAGGGTAGAGGAGCTGAAGGTAGACATCTAGCGGGAAGAAAGGAAGACATGATAGGCATCTGACAGTAGATGCTTGCTGGGAGGTTGGGTGGAAGCAGCTGTGGGAGCAAATATTGACATATTCAAATAATTTATTCATTTATTTATTTCAAAAATCAACTAACCCACTAGTAGTCCAATTACAAGTCGATTAATAGATAAATACAAATGAAGGGATTCAAAATATGGAAGAAATTAAAGAAAAAGCATCACAATACTATATAAAAAATTAAGACTTATAGGGAGTATTTATAAATTTGATTTTTCTTAAAAGGTTTGAATACGTCAAGAGACTGTGGTAGAGGACCAAGACTTAGCTGGTTGTGCATACGAGGTAAGCGTGGTAAGGGAGAGTGGAAGAAAGTGTTGGTACGTGCATACGGAACATGAAATTGAAGCGAGGATCTATTAGGGCGAGCAGCGTCGAATGTATTAATTTGTCTGCAAAAATTTTGAGGTTAAAGACTATGATGAAGCTTGAACAAAAGACTTTCGTCAAGGAAGGATCGTCTGGAGTCGAGGGTAGGAAGGTTCAAAATATGTACTCGGTCATCATAAGGGTAGTAAGGCAGGTTGAATTTCAAGAATAGAGACCGTGGGAATCTGCGTTAAACTAACTCAAGAGCATCGATGGGCTTCCTGTGGTACGGACTCCTAATTTGAGAGCAGTACTCCAAATTACTACGTTCTAGTGAGAAGTAAAGACACATACAGGATGTGATATGTTGAAATGACGAAGCGGATCGTAAAATAAATCCAGTTAAACGGGAGGCTTTCTTAATAATTAGAGCAATGTAGAGATCAAACTTCAGTTTACAATCGAAAAGCACACCAAGATCCTTAAAGGAAGTAACATTGCTTAAAGGGATACTAACAAACGTATACGTTGAGAGAAGAAGAAATTTCTTACAGGAGAATGTCAGCTGACGGCATTAGGAAACATTTAAGGAGAGATGGTTTGATTCACACCAGTCACTAAGACGCTGAAGATCGGATTGAAGGATATCCACGGCTAAAAGGGAATCAATAACTCGGAAAATCTTGAAGTCATCAGCATAAAGGAGATAGGGGAATGTGATAACAGAAGGTAGATCATTGATAAAAAGTAAAAATAGTATGGGGCCAAGTTTTGAACGTTGCGAAGCTCCCGAGCTCGGGTTAATAAAAGAAGAGAGGCAAGAGTTAAAAGTGACTACACATTGACGATTCAGGACATAGAAGAGAAGCCAGGAATAGAGGCAACTAGGGACATTGAACCCTAAAAGTTTCTCAAATAGGAGAGAGTGATCCACTGAATCAAAGGCTTTAGAGAAATCCGTAAAAAAACGTCCACTTGTTATTGCTGATCGAGGGCAGCTGCAATATGATGGGTAAAAGAAAGTAAATTTGTAAGGGTAGATCTGCCTCTGACAAAACCATGCTGTTGATCTGCTAATGACTATCTTTTCAAGAATTTTATCAAAGCAAGGAAGAAGGGAAATAGGACGATAGTGCCAGTGTAAGCACACCGAACATCACAGACACGACGATATGGTTATTCGACATGAAGCAGTCGAGGTCCGCCATCCGCCGTGAATTGATTGCCAAATAAATTGTTTAATTGATATTTTCGTTCTTTTTGTTATTATTCACATCCATTGTTCTTCCCCACTGAATCGTCCTGACAGTTCAGAAGTGGGATGATGGATTTGATAACCGAATCAAATGGATTGATGGTGAAAGTGCTGCGCGAGAAGTGCCGATATCATGGATTGGCGACCGCCGGGAACAAGTCCATGCTGGTTCAACGCCCCGCCGAATTGGGTGATAAAAGTGCGACAGGGATGGATAGTGATCTCTTGCCGAGAGTCCGCGAACTCGAAGAAACAGTCCGTCAGCTGCAAAATTTGAGTGATGGTCTGCCACAAAGCGTTTCGACGCCAGTAATACAAACAGTTTCACAACGCGTGGAGGAAAACGTTCAATCGTTCATAAGTGGAAGTGTAAACACGAACGCACACACACAACCGTATGTGCCACCGCAGTTGCCGTCGTCGACCAATATGACTCAACCACTCGCATACACGATGCCTACGCATATACATGGACCGATGATGAGTGATGTTTCGTTTGCTTCAAACCACCAGCCGCGCATGCAGGTCACAAATGCCTCCCCTCCGACGGGTCCGCATCTCGCTCAACCGCCAACAGGCATGTACTCGTATGTATATCAACCGACGAGCGAGATCGGGTCTGTGAATGTTCGCGACATTGCCGATGTGTTGCCGGAGTTTCACCCGTTTGCCGCCGATTCTTTAACGTCCGAACAGTTTGTGTGTCGTGTCACACAACTAAAGGAAGCCTACCGATGGAGTGACCGTCTTGTGCTGCTTTCAATGTTTTCGAAGTTGAAGGGTGCTGCTAAAACATGGATCGACATGTCACCAGTTTTTAATTCTTGGACAGAGTTTGCCGGAAAATTTCTTACAGATTTTCCGTGTCTCATGAACATAGCCGATATTCATCTCTGTATGGCTGAAATGAACGCAATTTTACCGAATCGATGGAGGAATATTATTATTGACTTCTAGCGTTAGGCCGGAAAGGTGGATTGCCTGACGCAGCAATCATAAAATACGTGATAAATGGTTGCAACGATATCGATTTCGGGAAAATATCATCGGCACAACAATTTAATTTTTGCCACGAGTTATTATCAGCAATTCGACGCTATACCGACATTTGCCGTTCAAAAACATCTTTCCAACCGGAACCCCGATCATACGACATGCGTTCGCCGAGTCCTACGAGTAAGCCTGAAACACCGTCATTACCGAGAAAACCGAAAGAACCCGTCTGCATATAATTGTTTCAAGCCCGGACATATCTCCGTCCGTTGTCCACAACCGCAACGCCGTGCAAGATGCGCAACATGCAATCGTACCACTCATCAAACCACCGATTGCCCGCATATGAGATCTGTGCCGGATAGCGCAAAAACGTACGAAATCCAGACGAATGAAAATGGAAAGGAAATCATCAAAGTGGTGTCAATACGAGGTCGTGAGATTCGAGCATTCGTAGATCCGGGGAGCAATAGAACGTTGATGAGAGCGTCGTTGGCGAACACTATAGGTGATATCGTTCCTTGCAATGTTGTTCTGTGCGGATTTACGGGTGGTAAATACGAATGTACGAGCAAAGTAATCGTCTCAATGATCATTGATCACAAGACGTACGACGTAGATGTGTTAGTTGTCAAGGATGATTGTATCGATTACGAAATGCTATTAGGTCGGGACGGGCTATGTAGAGACGGACAATCGCTGGTAATTCGAGGAAAAGAATGCTGGTTGGAAAATGACGAGGCATTAAAATTGGGAACATCCTTAAAAGCCAAGGAACAAAACTAAGTAAAAACGTTGTTGTCTGAGTTCTGTACACTTTTTGCAACAAATTTACACGAATTGGGAAAATGTTCGGCTGTAAAGATGGCAATATCGTTGAACACACGCGAACCGGTTACACAACGACCATATCGACTCCCGTATGCAAAACGACAAGCCGTCGAAAATATCATAGACGAACTACTCGCCGCCGATATTATACGTCCATCGGAATCCGCATATGCTTCGCCTATCGTTCTCATAGAGAAAAAAAACGGCGAAAATCGTTTATGCGTGGACTATCGCCAACTAAATGGAAAAACGATTAAGCAACCCTTCCCTATGCCGAATATCGAGGATCAGTTTGCTAAATTAGCAGGCAACAAATATTATACCACGCTTGATCTAAGGATGGGCTACCATCAAATCGAAGTGGACGAAAGGTCGAAACCGTACACCGCTTTCGTTATTCATAATGGACATTATGAGTACAATCGCATGCCTTTTGGTCTGGGGAACGCGCCGGGAGTTTTTCAAAGCTTAATAAACAAGATCATTTCAAAAATGGGGCCCGGAGAAGCGATTGCGTATTTGGAAGATATAGTTCTACCGAGCAAAGACATAGAGACTGGTCTATCGTCGCTCCGAAAATTTTTAGAACTTTTGAAATCTTACGGATTAACAATGAGACTTGATAGGTGCAGTTTTCTTGCCGACGAAATCGAGTACTTGGGACATATTGTCAACGATGAAGGCATAAAACCGGGAGAACAAAAGGTTAGCGCGATAAAGAACTTTGAAGCGCCGAGGAATGTAACCGAAGTGAGACGATTTCTCGGACTCACAGGATTTTTCCGAAAATTCGTACCCAATTATTCGCTGATTTCGAAACCGATCACTCAACTGCTGAGAAAATACACGGAAGGATCGAAACACTTTCTATGGGGAAGTGACTAATCCGAATCGTTCCAGAGGCTCAAGGAGATTCTATGCAACGAACCAGCGTTGGCGCTGTTCGATTTCAACGCACGACACGAAATACACACTGGCGCCAGTACAGTCGGACTTGCTGGTGTATTACTGCAGTCGATGGATGGAAAGAATTGGAAACCCGTCTTTTACTATAGCCGCCGTTGTTCCGAAGCCGAAAGCCGTTATCACAGCTACGAGCTTGAGGTGCTCGCTGTGGTCGAGAGTCTAGACAGATTTCGTGTTTATGTTCTAGGCAGACCCATCCGTGTAGTTACCGATTGTTCAGCGATAACGCATATGAAGACGAAAACCGAAATGATCCCTCGCATTGCCAGGTGGATGTTACGATTGACTGAATACGATGCTGAGCTTGTGCACCGACCCGGACGACGACTTGCACATGTCGATGCACTCAGCCGAGCTCCCGAGCTGCCGCCCGAAGATCCTGAAGTTGCAGGACTCGTCATGGCTATAACAAGTGGATCAGACGATTGGATTTATACTATGCAGTTGAAAGACGATCAACTCCGGCACATAGTGAACGTTATTCAAAATAAAATAAAAGATGAACGTGTTAAACAAATCAAAAGTGAATATGAACTAAAAGATTTCCGTTTGTATCGAAAGGTTAACGAGCAGCTAAAATTAGTGATACCAAAATCCGTCAGACTACGCGTAGTGCAAAATTTTCACGATAATTACGGACATTTCGGGGTTGAAAAGACAATGGGGCGCATCCAACAAAATTATTGGTTTCCTAAAATGCGTAAAGTGGTGAAAGACTATATAGACTCGTGTGTTAATTGCTGCTACAATAAATCGCGTTCAGAAAAGCCTGAAGGACGTTTATATACGGAATCGATGTTACCGATACCATTCCTTCAATTGCATATCGACCACCTTGGACCGTTCAAACGTAGCAAAAGGGGCAATATGTATATAGTTGCAATTTCCGATCCTTTTTCGAAATATCTAGTGGCAAAACCCGTCCGGAATACCTCTACGCAAACCCGTGATTTATATTTTGATTGATCTAACGAGCTATTTCGGTTTGCCTACGCGAATTATAACCGACCGTGGTTCCGCATTTGTGTCGCGAAAATTTGCTGCGTTCTGCAAGTCACATGAAATTACTCATATCAAAACTGCCGTCCGTACCCATATTGTCTTATCTACGTACGACCGCCGAAAATAAAAACGATTGGGACAATTTACTACCCGCGCTGCAATGGAGTATAAATACGCAGAGGAATAATACTACTGGATTCAGTCCAAACGAAATCATATTCGATTTTACACTCAGAGATGTGACAAATAATAATCTTATCTCAGTTCTGCAAGACGCGTTTATTAACAAAAACGAATCAGAACCAGTGCTCGTGGACCTAGCAACTAAACGAAATACAGCTTTGGAGAATATTGAAAATCAGCGGCTGCGTTGGAAGGAACGTTTCGACAAAAAGCATTCTTCGCCCAAAGAATATATGATTAACGATATTTTACTCATTGAGAACGAAGCTGTTTCGATTGGGAGAGTCGAAAGTTGGAACCCAAATTTAAGGGACCCTATATAATCGCCCGCATTCTTGGCAAGGACCGGTACCTTATGGAGGATAAACCAGGTTTAAGAATTTCACAAAAGCCGTTTTTTTCAGTTTACGCCGTTGACAAGATCCGACCGTGGTGTTCCAAACCACCGGAAATCGAAACCGACGAAGAAACCAATGACGGAGACAGCAGTGACGAAATCGAGGACGATTCCGATGCAGGAATGGCCGAGTGGTCAGTGTAAGCACACCGAACATCACCGACACGACGATACGGTCATTCGACATGAAGCAGTCGAGGTCCGCCATCCGCCGTGAATTGATTGCCAAATAAATTTTTTAATTGATATTTTCGTTCTTTTTGTTACTATTCACATCCATTGTTCCTCCCCACTGAATCATCCTGACAATAGTTTGTGACGATATTAAATGTGGGCAATTTTCCGTTGGGAGGGGTGAACCCCACAGGATAAACTTAAATTAAAAATAATTGAAAGGGGAGCACAAAGTAAAGAAGATGAAGATTTAGAATGCCATCAGGGCCCACACTGGTATTGTTGTCAAGATTATTTAACAGTAGCTCAACCTGCAAAGGGTTTGTACGAAAAGTAGTAGAGGAAAATAAGAGCACAAGGATTGGTTGTGGGAAGGGGAATGCTTGGCCCTGCCGAAAAAGGAAGAAAAATAGGAAGCGAAGAGTTCACAAGATTCTTGAGGAGTAGACGATGTCATGATGAGAGGTCCTTAAAGATTTTACGTGAAACCAGAACGCACGAGTTTTATTCAACATTAACGTAAAAAGTGGAGTATTATGAGCCACATAAGGTAAATTATAATGTAAATCTATTTACAACTTGTACTAAATTTTAAAAAAATTTACAATATACATATAATTCAACTCACCTTTCATAATATCGAGATCAGTCTTGATTTTTGGTTTCATCTTAAACATTATATGATTGTTGTTGGTTCTTTTCACACTTTCATTAATGTGGAAAAGTTTCGATGGCATATTTATAGTCGTTTAATCTTAATCCTTTATATCTCTTTAGTTTCAGTTTAATTCGATATCCAAAGAAAATAAAACTTTTCTTTTCGTTATTCAACGTTACAGTAAGATGTAGTATTTCAATTCACCGCGTTTTTTTTAGAAATTCGTTTGACTTTCACGATGATCACAAAGCACACATTTGAGGGCAATTAATTTTAATGCAGCAATACATTAAATCACCAGGATTCAAAAAAGTTTAATAGTTATTCCCATTTAACACTGTACACTATACGTAAATTAAATCCGTGTTTTACACTGCAGTCGGGGGTGGCAAAAGCGACGAATTAGAGTTTCTTAGATAAGGATTGCCATAGATGGCACTATAACGCGGATCAACCGGTAAAGGATTCTGTACATATTGCGTCGAAGTTGTATGATTGCTACCATTCGGTGACGCACTTACACCACTACTTCCACTTCGTTCGCTTCCTTGTAGGCTGTGTGGAAGACCATTATCCTGTCGTATTTCAACGCGTGACCCAATCACACTTCCCGTCAGGCTTCCATTCATGTAGGACATTGGCATACTTTGGCCGCCAACAGCAGGGCCACCGTTCAAGTTAGTTTTAGTGGCCACGGTGGTTAGGTATTGTGGTGGCGGGCTATAGTGGGTTGTATAGTCGGCATAAGGCACATATCCGGTGGTGATGTCGACTTTCAGGTCGCTATAATTGGACGTGCGATCTCCTGCCTCTTTGCAGTTCTTGGCAATTTGGTGTTCGCTTATCACATCGGCTGGCGGAAGTTTCTTCTTCTTGCACTTGAAGTAGATAATGATGATGATTATGATGATCATGAGCAGAGCGACAGATGAAACACCTCCTACGACTGTCATGAGCAGTGGTACGGTTTCTGTAGAGGAAGGTAAAAGGTAGTTTTGTAATTAATCATGATTCTTAATTATATGTAAGGATTGAGAACGGATGCATTAATTGGAAATATCATTCAAATTAAACTTTCCTTCATGACATGCATATGAAATTCTGAGTGCGTGATCCCATATGAATATTCTCTATATAATTTAATTTAACCACTAACGAGCAAGTACTTACTTTGAGCTTGCAATTGAATCTCAATAATATCATTGCCATAATCATTGACTACTGTGCAATTGTATTTTCCATAATGATACGCTTGACTATCGCGAATGATCAATGTGGACCGTACGCCTCCCGGTACGGCATCGATCAAGATCGAGTAATCATGACCATAATCTGCATTGATCTCGTGTCCGTTGAATGTCCAAGAAACGTGCCGTGCCTTAGGTACGGATGTGGCGTAGCACTCGAGACGGGCCGTGTCTCCAATCAGACCATATTGAATTCTTGACGAGATGATCGATGGCGGTCCTTTGAGGTAAACGTAGGCGTCTGCTGCAATTTCCTGGTAGCCAGGTACATTTGCTTTACAGTAGTAACGTCCGGCCGTTTCGTTCGATACCAAAAATGTCAAATTTGGCAATACGCCTACAACCTGTTGATTGGAAATAAGAGACTATGATTAATGTTAATGCACCTTCAATTGTACCGGTGAATTGGTCAAGATTAAGTACAGTCTGTTGGTTTTTGTCTTTGCAAATTTAATTACAAGGTCAAGAGTTATTTGCAATGTACATTTAAAGATAAATAAAAACTGCATCGTTCAGACTTATAATTGTACTCCAAACTGTAATTAAGGATCAGGCAAAACTAGACAACTCCACCTGAAGAAACTGAAAATTAAGGATCTAATTCATGCCTTTGCATAAACTTTAAGCTTAAAGAACGTAGGCATGACATATAACTACAAAAAACCTTTTGCTCCGATTTAGACATCCAATCCGTTGACTTTTAGCATTCAATTGATTTCTGGATCGGGCTCCGTCTGGCGCTTGGCACACATAAAACTTTAACTCCTATTCCTATTTCACTTCCTAATTCCATTAAGCAATGCTAGCGGTGCACAGCTCCAACATAAACTAATGAAACAAGTCAGATACAAAAATCTAATTAATGGTAAAGTTTTTTATCTGCATCAGAGATCTCTTAAAACTTTTGCCTAATTGCCTCTCGAGCAATTCAAAACATCGGTAGCCAGGTTCAGGATGGTAGGCAGTAAATAAGACATGAACCAGCTCCACAATACTAATTCTCGCTTTTCAATCCGTTCCATTCTCGTGTGTGTACGTACATGAGCCTGCTGCCAAGCGGAATATGTGGAGCATTGTTTCCGAGGTTGTAACGTGAAGAGGTACCTATGTTGCGAATATGGTCATGTTCTGGCACTTCAGAAAGTCAACTCAAGTGCATATACTCGTACAATATACACAGATACGAGTGGTAGCGTATAAAGTAGGAGCTTTTGAAAAGTGCGTGATGAACAACCATTTAGCATGTTCGCCCCGCTTGCTCGCTCACTCGCCATCTAGCCAGCTGGCAAGGACTAAGGAGATATACCCACTTTGAACGTGTATGGATGTGAATAGCTGCAAAATTTGTATGGGAGCGAGGAATGTGGAAAAAATCTATTTCAAGGCTGCTTTCATGGCAGCCGTGGGGTTTTTGCATGGTTGTTGAGTTGAATTTCCGGATTATATTGTTGACTGGTGCAGAGCGAAAAAAAAACGAGTAAATAAATTGACTCAGGAAGGATATGTCTCCTTTAAAGGTTTTGCCATAGAAAAGCAGCGCAGCTAAATGCTGAATCGTTCAGGAAATACGAAAAGTTAATGGTGAAGTTTAGTGCTGGTGATAAACGTAATGGAAGTCAAATGAATTCCAAAGCTTTATTATCGCGTATCTGTTTTGCAAGGCTCGAGTATCTATTGTTGCTGCTATTGCTCGTGCTGCGGGTTTTGCTGCCGTTGACGCTATGCTGGTGGGAAATCAATGAAGTGAATTCGAGGACCTAACTCTCGATTTGAAATATTGCAATGATTCGAACATGATAGGGTTGTAAGCGAAATGAAAACTCAAATTCTTTCATGAGTGCTTTTTCAAAAGCACTCGCTTCGAAAAGGATGCAAGGCTAAAGTTCACTTATAGTGGATTTAATTGGTTTAGCGCGAATTCGCTGTTCAGTGCAGCTGCATAAAGTGACGTTCGATAGTTAAGTATTGAATCCTTTTCATCTGATAACCGAATTTCTTGCTACGAAGGAAATGTGAAAAAATCCTGGCATGGAAACTATTTGAAGTGATCGTTTCAATTTAAAGTTTGTTCAAAGGGGATTTACAGCATGCTTTCCTCTTGAAATTTAACAATTTTTGAGAGTTTTAAGGATGCTTTTAAAATTAAATTTCTTTGAAAAGGATAATCATTCGAAAAACACATTGGACATGTTATTCGTGATGGTGCTTCTATTAAATTTTTCGCTCTCAAGCGGATATTCGCAGGATGGACACAGAGATTTTTCGATGTATCCATTATACGCACGTCGCCATTGGGAACATCGCCGGAGAGCAGAAAACGGCAGCTAAAAATATGGAGAAAACGTTCAGTATCATCACATCTGTCTGGAACAGCTTCAAAGGAATGCTAAACAGGCATAGTGACTCATCAAATGTTCAAGCGATGATACATTGATAATAGCACTGGCAATACCATGATCGCATCGATATATGCATGATATTGTTAGATGCCCACACAATTCTGCAAATTACTGTCGTAATTGTTGTCGCGACTGTTAATACCGCCATGATTAAAATTGATTGAAAAAAAGCAACCAAGAAAAGTAAACAAATGACGCAAAAGCGAATACTCGAAAGCACAAGGATGGACCAAGTAAATCCATGATCAATATCTGAAAGTAAACAAGTGACGTCACTGCGTGTATTCAGAATTTCTCGAATATCCCAGGGAGTTCTCGTCAGAACATTCGCCAATATACGGGAAATGGATTGAATGACTACAGACCCTATAAAAAGCTGAGCTGAATGAATGGGGGATATAGTTAAACTGCGATAAGACTAGAGCACGAACTGAAGGCGATATTGATTGATAGTAAAGTAAACGTTTTTCGTGACATATTTGAAGACAGTTGAAACATAAATTTAAAGTACAAGTGAAAAGTGAATTAAATCGCAATTTTTAATATAGTGAATTTATTATTGTGCATTCTTAGTAAATAAACTCTTTTGACTTAATTTAAAAGACAGTTTGTTTTCACTTTCCCGGAACATTGAAATAATCGGCCGCAAACCACAACACGCGACAGTGGTGTCAAAAGTGGGTAAGAAAACTTTGAAAGTGAAAACTTTTTAAGATTTTTAAAGTGCACAATATTGAAATTTAATGCGAATTCTGGTGAAAAAAAGCCAAAATAATAACATGCCACGAAGCTTACATTTAAAAATTAATGAATTGACCATGTCGGAGCTCAAAGAAGAGTTGGAACAGCGAAATTTTGCTACGCAAGGTACAAAGGCCACACTGATTGTACGCATGCACGACCCAATTGAGTCGGAAGGCGTGTATTTGGGTGAGCCCTCAAATGCGGAAAAAGGCGCAGAAACAGAAGCACCAAAATCAAAGGAACTAGAAAATGCGCTGATGGAAATGTTGATGCTGATGCAGCAAGAGCAGCGACAACAGTCATTCAGTTTTACTGCAAAGCTAAATACACAATCATGCGAGCTTAACTTAGCAATTAACGAAGCCAGACTAACAAAAAATCGAGATTAAGGCAGATTTTCAAAAACAGTCAACTGATTTGAAAGCTGGTTATCAAAAACATCCAATCGAAATAAAAGCGGAGCTCAGTAGTCTGAACAACCAATATGCAGTCTTAGTAAATTAGGAAAATGAGGTATTGAATTGTGTATATTATATGTACGATATTACTCCTCCCACTAAGCTATAAGTACTTATTTGGTGGGAGTAAAGAAGTAAATAAATGAAATGAATGAAATGCGTCGAGGTCAAGGTCTACCAGGTCGAGGAGAAAATCAACCATGAGATGGAAAAAATGATAAAGGAATTGGAAGCAGCAAAGGCAGTAGTAACCACCTCACCAGTCCCGCTTATAACCGCAGCGCAAAGCACATACAGCACATATTCGACGGGCAAATCTATAAATCCCAATTTGAAGCAGCCGCTAGGACAAATCACTGGAATGAGCAACTGCATTGATTTTTGCTCTAAGAGGCCCACCCGCTGAACTTTTGCAGGCTATCCCCATTGAGTTGCACTCAAACCCGGCTGCTATCATGAATGCGCTCGACATGCGTTATGGAGACGAGCATCTGAAGCAGATTTATCGGTCACAGCTACGGCATCGGATGCAGAAGCCTGGCGAAACCTAACAGCAGCTAGCCCAAGACATTGAGCGACTGGCACTTATGGCTTACCCAGCATACGACCCGGAACATCGAGATGACGCAGCAACAAAAGCAAACAGTTAAGGACGCATTGGCCTACCGCCTGAACTGAGGCAGCGAAAAATGTGACTCGTAGTTCTGCCTGGGTTTGCGAGATAGTGACAGACGAGTGCAGGCGTCAGCGCGTGGAAATTGTGCAGAAGCCGCAGTTAAATCGTGCGCTTAGATGCTGGAGTTACGGTGAGAAGGGCACCTGCAAAGAGGTTGCAAGAAGCGAAGAAAACCAAGCTTTTGTCAAGGGTGTGCAGCTAGGAGAAGATCCAGACCAAGTCAGGAATCCAGAATGGAAGCCCTTCAAACTGAGGGGTCAGGAAACATGTAGGAGCCAACTTCGTGGGGCAGAGGTTGGCTAGGAGGATTGGCGTCCACAGCACCACCATCACCGTGACAAGACTACATCGTGGAGAAGCGGACTTATGCCTTCCGGGTCAAGTTGACAGAGAACATTGCACCACGACAATCAATACTGGCGCAACCCGATCGATTATCCGATCAGACCTTGTGAGGCAACAACTACTTCGCAAGGGCAGGATTTTCTCACAATTCACAGCTACGGAAAAAACTGCACCTGTCCATGGAGAGGTCAACCTCCAGATACAGTTGGGAGACCTTGCATTCCGACATAATTTTCTGGTCGCGAACATTATGGATGACTGCATTCTCGGAATGGATTATCTGCAACCACATGAATTCACGTTTTATTTGGGCAAGCGGGTATTGAAATGGCGGAATGTCGAAGTATTGATGGAGGATCCCAGCGTCCGAATTCCCAAGATGAATGTGGTAGTATGTGCCGACACTGATTTACCGAAATCTTCAGAGAGCATAGTATGGGCCAAGCTTGATGGTGATTCTGGAGATCACCGATCTTATCTGATAGAGCCCACGAAGATGTCAGGATTGCGCAGTTTTATTGTAGAATGAAGCCTTGTAAGATCTATAAAGAACGGATAGGTGCCACTTAGAGTTCTTAACACCGCAGACTCAACCACAAGCATCAAAGCGAGAGAAGTTATCGGCAGTTGCCAGCCTGTTTCCACTATCACCTCTTTGGAAGCTACTCACGACCATCATTGAAAAAGGAGGCAAGATACAGAAAAAGCCTGGAAAATCACGTCTGCAAGATTGAAGCAGACCAAATCGCCAGTGCCGCTATTCAAACAAGCTCTGATCCGGTCACCAAGTACAGTGACATCTTCTCAACAAGCCCAGATGACCAAGGCCGAACGAGTATGATAACTCTCGTCACAGATACATAGGGTGTCAAGCCGATTCGTCAAGCACCGAGATGTCTTCCTATAGTTAAACATGGAGAAGTGAGCACACTGATCACGGACATGGAAAAACAAGGTGTTATTGAGCCTTCTGTCAGCCCATGGGCCGCGCCAGTAGTTCTAGTAAAGAAAAAGGATGGTCGCACTCAATTTTAGGTCTTTGTAAAAAAAATTTTTATAAAGACCTACTAGTTTCGCGACCCGTCTGTCCGTCTGTCCGTGCGTCACAGCTAGTTTCCACAGAAGCTATAGAAGCTAGAATGCTCAAACTTTGTGAAAAGGTCAGAAGTGATGGTCTCTCAAAGGTTAAGGTCTTACCAAAATTTTAAAGATTTTTTAAGGGGGGTCCCACCTAATGCGGAATTAGCTCTTAAAAATTTTTTTAATCAAAGGTAGTCGAGTCGCGTATCAAATGAAAGGTCTTAATTGGAACTTTTAGAATCTGGTACAAAAAAATCATTTTATGAATTAGGGGGTCCAGGGAAAGGCAAAATGTACCAAAAATTTGTGGCCCCCCCTCGCGATTGGACACCTTTGAGCCGAAAAATCTGAAAATTATCACGAATGTGGGACTTAATGAGTATAAGGGCAACAAATGCCTCCGAAATCGAAATTCGCTCAACTTTATTAATAATAGCATGATTTGTAGAGTTTACATTTTTGCCCATAAAATCAAAACGGTACCTTTAAACTTCTTGAAACTTTGCAATTATATAGACTGATATAAGTTATATACGTTTAATTGAAATCGAATCATAATCAAGTGAGTTATAGCAATTTCAATTGTATGGAATTACAACAACAATAACACGTGTTTATGGTTGATATAGGGTTTTCCAATAAGAGGTGTTATTTTGATATTATAAGAGAAATGCCATTTTTTAATTCGAATGATCGGATCTTAATTTCATTATAAAGAAGAATATATGCCGTTAATAGCAAAAAATAACATCAGGCAAATAACCACCACGACACGCTTACAGGACCATATCCTTTTCATGAAATTTTCCATAACCAAATCGCAAAGTGGCTGCCCTATGTCCTCGATAGCCTCACGAATTAATTCTTTGAGGTCTTGAACCGACGCTGGGCTGTTGGCGTAAGCCTTCTTTTTCACGTGATCCCAAGGGAAGAAGTCGCAAGGTGTCAAATCACAAGATCTATTCAAAATAACACCTTTTATTGGAAAACCCTATATATATTTAAATTGACTTAGGCACTTTTATTTTCTTTCAATTTTCATGAAAATTTAAGAAAAAAGGTTTAACTTGAACATGTTCAATCGGCCCAGCATTCAGAAAAATCATTTAAGCTAGATCAAAATGGCGGCTGCACCGTGCTTATGAAAGAAACTGTGCATCTTTTGCATAAATTTGAACGATTTCATATCCAAGTATTGGACAAATAATTCAAATTATCGATTCACGCCATTAGAAAACTTGTTTCTAACCCTAGGTTGTTTACAAAGACCTTCTGGTAGGAGCGCTCTCCTGCTTAATCAACTTGTTTGTGTCTACTATAGGCAGCTTATCGACGTCACTAAGAAAAATAGTTACCTGCTTCCCCGCATCGACGTTACCATGGATACTTTGGCCGATAATAAATGATTTTCTAAATTCGATCTCAAGGGTGGCTTCTGGCAGGTAGAAATCGACAAGAAAGAGCGAGAGAAGACCGCATTTTCGGTTGGGATCGGATAGTGGGAATTTCTGATGATGCCATTTGGGCTTTGCAATGCTTCAGCTACCTTCGAACGCCTGATGGAGTACACGATATGAGGCCTAACCTGGAAGACCTGCTTGGTTCAGATGACATTGTTATAGTGAGTACGTTCGAAGAACATTGTGGAGCTTAGAAGAGCAGCTGAAGTAAAATACCTGGGACGCGTTGTATCAGCAGAAGGGTTCAAAACAGACCCTGGGAAAATTGAAGCCGTGAAAAGCTGGCCAACACCAAACAACAAGCGCCAACTACGAAGTTTTCTGGGTCTGGCGACTTACTATCGAAGATTCGTCAAAGACTTTGCCAAAATAGCTGAGTGTCTCCATCAGCTAACCAAGAAAAATCGTCCGTATGTCTGGAATGAACAATGCCAGGCAACTTTTGAGACCTCGAAGAAGAAGCTGTGTGTATCACCTGTGCTGGCATATCCAAAACCCGGAAAAATGTTTGTAGTTGATACCGATGCGAGCAACGGCGGTATTGGAGCTGTACTCTCGCAGCAGATCGATGGCGAAGAAAGAGTACTCTTGTATTACAGTCGAGCTCTATCAAAAAGTGAGAGGAACTACTGCGTGACCAGGAAGGAGCTGTTGGCTATAATAGAGGCCACCAAGCAGTTCCACAAGTACCTATATGGTCAAAAATTTGTTTTCCGAACGGACCATGCATCGCTGAGATGGCTACTTAGCTTCCAAAACCCCGAGGGACAAGTAGCGAGATGGATCGAAAGATTACAGGGATACGACTACAAAATTGTTCATCGGGAGGCGGAGTTCATGGAAATGCTGACGCCCTATCCTATCGTCCATGTCCAGCTAACTGCAAGCATTGTCAGCGGATTGAGGAAAAGGAGCCGAGCGTTGATCTGAAAAGTGATAACGGCCGAATTCGATGAAGGTTGGTAATTGGAGGAGATTCGAAACGCCCAGCTAGCCAATGAAGACATCGGACCATTACTCGTATGGAAGGAGATAACTGGGCGACTTGAGTGGAAGAACGTTTTGATGCAAGGCGCCAGCCTGAAAAGTTATTGGGCACAATGAAACTCCCTTCAGGTAGAGGGTGGCGAAGTCAAGCGGATATAGGAAACGGCGGATGACAGCTCCTATAGGATGCAAACTATACTTCCCAAAAGCTGAATCCACGATCTAGTTAAGGAAATGCACGAAGGATCATCGAGGGGCCACCTTGGTGTTAATAAAACCTTAACAAAATTGCGGGAAAGGTTATACTGGCTCCACGCTCGAGAAGACGTAGAGGACGACTGAGAGGACAAATGCAAACCTATAACGTGGGGGTACCGTTTGAAAGGATTGCAGATGACATTGCAAAACCCTTTCCTGAATCCAAATGGGGAAACCGATACATGCTGGTTGTGGCCGATTATGTCAGCAAGTGGCCAAAACTGTACTCCATTCCCAACCAGGAAGTAGCTACGTTAGCCGAACAGCTAGTGTTAAATTGGGTCGTAGGTACAGCGTACCTTGTGAACTACATTTGGATCAGGGCCAAAACTTTGAGTCACTAGTTTCTAACAAGTGCGGGCTGCTGGGAATACGGAAAACGAGGACAACACCGTTGCATCCCCAATCTGATGGAATGGTCGAACGTTTTGCTGGCACACTCAATAAATACCTGGCTAAGAAGGTTGACGAGGAGCAAAGGGACTGGGATCGGCACATCCCGTTGTTCTTGATGGCGTATAGAGCTGCCGAACATGCATTGACGGGCGAAGCCCCAGCCAAAGTCATCTTTGGAAAGACTATCCGGCTGATATAAAGTTGGGAACACCCCCTGAGAAACCCCAAATGATCTCGGAGTACGCAAGCGAGCTAAGGCAACGGTTGAACAATGCGAAAACATCTCGAATCGACCCCTCTTACAACCTTATAATGTCAAAGTAGTGAAGAGTTCATCACTTTTGACCGGTTTACAATATTGTAAAAAAATTTCCGAAACCCTATAAAATCGTGACCGGTTTACTGGTTTTTCTACAACAGCAGACACGAAATTTTGTGAGCCGGTCACTCCTGTCACTGTCATAAAAAGTGATAATCTCTTCAATGTTTTAACATTAGAAGGTTGTAAGAGGGGTTTCGCTGTAGGAAAGTCACCCTTGTAAAATAATTTTCACAAAATCCTAGAAATTGATGAAGTTACAACCATTTATTAAAATAACCTTCGATTATAAAATATATTCGAGGTATTTCAAGCATAGTTTTCAATCTTAAAAGGGTTTCTTTTAGTAAATGCCCTTTTGAAACCTATTGGTATTTGGTGAAATAATGAAAATTTTGAAAGAAACTTGAAATAAAAGTGTAATGCACTGTTGCTGTCACTACAAAATCTTCATGCACTCAGGCCTACCAATTCTACTACTATCTAGCTTTTTGTAGTTCACTTTATCAAGAGGCTGAAAAAATGTTTAAGCTGAAAAGCTATTCAAATATTGTCGAGATGAACGTAGAGCTGCAAAAAGTGCCTCCTACACTTAAGTAGTGAAGCTGAATTCGGTCAAACCAATGTGCTATCAGAGTAGACTACACTATAATATCTCGAACTTATGGACGCAAGTGGTATATTTGTTTTGATATTTTATCAGTTGGCCAAATAAAGCTAGGTGGAAAACTATCAGCAATAAATGCTTCCCAGTTAGATCAACTCAATCATCAATAACTTGAGGACGTCTTGTGGAAAATACATTGAAAAGGTCTGGAATTCAATGCAAACATGAGTTTTAAAGTAAATTTCAGCGCAAGGTTTTCTCTCTAACAGAAACCAAAATAGTAATTTTCTGGTAACAACCCTGGCAAATTTGAAGAACCAATCGCAAATTTCATGGAATTGAACATTCCAAGCTAACTCAGAGGCTGGAGAATAAAACGCACGAAGAATTGAAGTACTAGCGAGCGCTGGAAAAATGTTCTACCTGATGACGAGAAGGTTTCAACTAGATTTCAACTGACATTTGAATGACTCCATTAAGACCTTGAACGTAGCTTGGCTTTTCAAATACGTATCAATTTTAACCCGGAAGACACAAGAATAACTAGGAGGACAATAATTTACAAGTTTGCTAGAATTTGTTATCAGCTTGTTGCGACCAATTTTTTTCTGCAATAAATAAAGCATGTAGAGTATATCAACTGGTCTTATTTTGGCAACAGCTTACAAACCTGGCAGAATATAGGATTTGCCTGGTCATTTTATGAAAGGGACAAAAAAAGATTGGTATGTGATGTTGATTCTAAAGCACTCATCAAATCATTGGAAAGATATCTTTTGCGACAGTGACATAAGTATTAAAACGTCATTGGCCAGAATCTCGTCTGCGATGTTCGTCAAGAACGACAGCCACTTCGAAATTGTCCAATGTTCGAAATCCGGCAGTTCAGACTTCGTGAAATGGAACTGTTTTTGTGTCCCACTTCGATGCTCCAAGTCGGACGTACATTCTCGCAGTCGTTAGGTTTCAGTTACTTCCTGAGCCTATTATCTCTTCTACCTTGACGCAATTGATTACAATGACTTTGTACACCTTCTTGTCCGTCGACTGTAAGGTATTGACACGCCTTTTAGGCGGCTCCAATGGTGAATGTTTTTTCAGGCAGACGCGATGTGCCCGTACTTGTTACAACGAAAACACTTTGCCCCATTCGACTGATTGGGGCAATTTCTGCTGATGCACGAAGACTCTCCGCAATTAAAACATTTATGCAGGTCACTGTTTGGTTTCGGCTGTGGTCTTGCACTCGTCACCGGTTGTTTTGCCGCCATCTTACTTCTCATCGCCTGGTACTGACTCAATTTCCTCCTCAGCTCTACGATCATCGAAACACTGTACAAGATAACTTTACTCGACTCGACGTCAGGAATTCCATCAATGATATACTGGATTTCGACCTCGACTAACATGTCCGCATGACTGGCAGTTTCCGGCATTCGGTACACATACTCTTCGTATGATTTTTCTTCGCTTGACTTAGCCATCTATGAACGTCTTTACTAGCAGTTGTATTCGCGAACTTTGATAAAAGCAATCTTTTCAACGTCATCCAGCAATAAGAATGCGATTCGAAACTCACGAAGAGATTAACGGAGCCACGAAGCTGCTTTGTCGGGTAAAAATTTTTTTGGAAACTATCCAACGGCAAAAATCGGCAGTCTCCTTAAATGACGTGAGCCACCTTTCGATGTTTTCTATTATGGCCCCGCTAAACGTTTCCAAAGGCTCTTCGACGTCCTTGAAGGATAGCTATGGGGTAAACGCTCTTGCAGCCGCATACTTGCTGAGTGCTAACACCGCCGTAAATTTGGCTTCGTTCATCGTCCGGTTCCTGTCCATTATGGACTTCAATTTTCTTCGGCATGGCTTCTTTTAAGCGTGCCCGTAGCTCGTCCTTTGTACCCGTGGTCCTCAGGACCAATTCATGCAATCGACTCTGCAACTGGAAGATTTATAAGTCACGCAGCTTATCTGCGACTATTATCGTTGTTTCGGTGTCACGATTAACGCTTACATCATCGGCCGACGTCACAATTTCTCCACCCGTCTGTACTCTACGTCGTTTGTGAGAAGCGCTTGTTATCATAAGCCGTTACCACGCCGCAGAAATAAGCCGCTCCGATTCCACACGCCGTCGTCGTCTGAGCGCCCTTAAAGCAAACAGCTCTACTCCGTCGCCATCGCATGTGCGCCACAAAAGTCAAAACGCTCGTCGTCACGTCAATAAATAAAGCGTTTCGTTTGTGTGCCCCAAAATGTAAGGCACTCGTCGTGGCACACTATTATCGCCTACACGCCTCGAAAATAAGGCGCTCCAATTCCACTCGTTGTCGTCGTCTATGTGTCCCAAAGTGCAAGGCGCTTAACACCGTCCTCGTATGTGCAACACAAAAGCAAGACGCTCGTCGTTCATACACCGTCCTCTTATGTGCACCCCAAAATGAAAGGCATTCGTCGTTGATACACTGTCGTGGTATGTGCGCCCCAAAATGAAAGGCACTCGTCGTTGATACACGGTACGTCGTATGTGCGCCCTAGAATAAAAGGCGCTCCACAGTCACACACCGTGGTCGTCTACGCGCCACAAATGCAAGGCACTCTGCATTCCTGCATCGTCTGCATCTATCCAAATCGAACAAAAGCGTGCCGCATTGTCAGAAACCGTCTTAACCATTGCACTTCAAAAAGCTCGTCGTCGTCGTTCTTTTCACCTGCCTAATCGAAAGTTACGCGCCGCTGTGTACACTGCCTTCGTGTGTGTGTGTGTGTGTGTGTGTTTGTGTGTGTGTGTGTGTAAAAAAAGTCGAGACACGATCTGCTACTCTTCGTCGTGGTGCGCCGTAGTATGTGCCTCGGAAAAGTGAGGCACGCTGTGTTGCTCCGCGTCGTCTTTCATGCTCGAAATAAGACACGCTACGTTGCTCTGCGTCGTCGTGTGTGCGCCCCAAACTAGGTGCCCCACTGAGACGAACAGTAATTGAATTTTACACTTGAGCCCCCAATTTGTGGGATTCGTTTTTACGGAAACACGAGTTGAAGTTTTATTACTA
The DNA here is from genome assembly GCA_963969285.1 of Odontomyia ornata. Taxonomy (NCBI): domain Eukaryota; kingdom Metazoa; phylum Arthropoda; class Insecta; order Diptera; family Stratiomyidae; genus Odontomyia; species Odontomyia ornata. The sequence continues at coordinate 403,457,169 of OZ017739.1, read as the reverse complement.
TATTTTAAACGGAAAGCAAATACAAAAATGTAATATTCAGCGAAATCAGTTCTCCAGTCGCGCGTGTCTTCTTTCTCTGTCGTCTCGTTCTCCCCCCTGTAGCGAATTCAAAAGATCCGCAATTCGCCCTACATACATGGGTACCACAATAAGTCCTATGAAAGTTTCTAACACTCTGAAGTTTCAAAATTTGAATATCTTTAAAATCCTATCTAGTCAATAGTATTAGCAATACCGCAAAAAAACTATGGCCCCTGAAATGGAGATACGAGTACTGCATTTCGGAGTACTAATGTACAGGGTCTGAATAATAAGTAACCGGACTGACCTCAGGAAATTTTTTATTGGCAAAATATGCACAATTTTTCTTTACAAATCTTCAAAGTAGTCCCCATTGGAGCCGATACCACGCTGATACCGGATTTTTCAATCCCCGAACGCTCCCAGGAAGTCGGCAACCTCGATGCTGTCTAGAGCCCTCGTCGTAGCACGTTGAACGTTTTCCAAAGTCCCGTACCGCGTCACCTTAAGGTGTCTCTTGATCTTGGGGAACAGAAAGAAGTCCGCTGGTGCCATATCCGGGCTGTAAGGAGGCTGTGGCAACGTTGCCCTCGACTGTTTGGCCAACTGCTCTGTGGCGAGCAGGCAGGTGTGCGACGGAGCATTGTCGTGATGGAGGATCCATGAATCGGCAATCTCCGGACGGACTCGGCGAACCCGGGCGGTTAGTCGACGGAGCACCTCTCTGTAGTACTGGCCGTTTACAGTTTGGCCGGGTGGCATAAACTCTTTGTGAACAATGCCTTTCACGTCAAAGAAAGCAATGAGCATCGACTTCACCTTCTATTTGCTCTTGCGCGCTTTTTTCGGTCGTGGTGATGCAGGTGTGTGCCACTCCGAACTCTGCCGCTTCGTCTCAGGATCGTATTTGAAAACCCACGTCTCGTCTCCTGTAATAACGTGGTTAAAAAACTCTGGTTCGATTGCTCGATCGTACGCTCCATTTTCACTCCGACGACGTAACTGAACACGCACTCCGCTCTCGCTCGATGCTATCTCTCCAAGCGCTTGGAGACAGCTGCTGCAGCCCGGTTCCCTTTACCTAGAGCCCCACCACCACTACAGCACCAGATACCGGTTAGCAGACGCTTTGACGGCGCGGGGCAGGCTCAGTCCGGTTACTTATTATAATAACCCTGTATATGTTATTGATGTTGTATCAGTGCCTGCATATAATACGAAGAGTATAAACCCCTTTTGACCGAAGTGAACTTCTGCCCATCCAACTTATTCATTAAATGCATTTATTTTTAATCTAGTCCCACTCGTAAATGTTCTGCCTATTGTAAGCATCAAGAATTTAATGGACATTGAAAATTAATAAACTACAGCAAAACAAGACAGAAATTTTAATAGACAGTTAAAAATTGTAATTTCCATATAAAGTCCTTCAACTTCTATTTCCAGATAGTTCACCCTTTTCATGTTTTCCGCTAGTACGTTATTGTGGTTTTCACACTTCCAAACTATCTTGTTTGCGCTATTGATAATTAGCCTTATCAAAGAAAATCTAAAACAGAAGACTCGAGCCCAACACAATCAAACCAATCAGCCTTGTAGGCATGATGCAATTAATTTAATTACGAAAAATGTCATTCAAACTCACTCGATCGATAGGATGTTGAATCCAAACAACATCGGCTGGCGGATTACTATCCACATCACAGGCTAATGATACCATGTTACCGACATCCGCTTCGATTGATTTTGGTCGTTGACGAAATTGTGGTCCATCTGTGAAAAAGAAAATGCGGAAAAACGTATTAACATGATGATGAAAATGGAATTGTAATCGATATTGATTTTCATGCTGTGCTTCCATTTAAATTTTATGAGCAAAAGTTTTCTGTATTGAAGAGCAATCATAAACGTCTCAATAAACTTGTTTATAAACAATTTGATTTGATTTTAAGGATACTCTAAAATCTTTTTCATTGATATGAGCTGCATCGATAATAAATGATGGTAAATGGCTCGAATATATCTACAAAACTTAATACTTACAGCTTATATCCAAAGTTTCACTATCCTCGCTCTTGCCTATTGTATTCTGCACCTGACATTTGACTATGGAGTCGTGATATTTTCGCGTAACATTCTGGATAATCTGCCGCAGGGAAAAGAACAACATGTTAGTACAATAATTACAGGTTCTTAATGGGGGCTGGCTAGCTAAGACGCCCCAAGCAAGTACGAATTATTGCTCGCCCACTATGCGTTGCATACGAGTATGTAGAATGCATTCAATAGTCGGCATACGTTAATACGAACCATTTCAGTTTTTTGACCTCCAGCCACAGGCTGATCGTTGATGTACCATCGATACTGCACGTCACTAGGATTTGCATCTGATTTACATTCGAGACGCACCTCCGAGCCTTCTTGCAATCGACCACCAGCCAAGGCACCACCAATTATGCTCACTTTTACTTTGGGCGCATATTTCACCTGTTGTATGTAAAACGGAAAACATTTATTAGACTTGAAATGATCCTGGAACACGCCAAAATGCTTAGGGGTGATTTTAAACTATTAATGAATGGAAATTGGACATAAAGGAGTATGTCATACAAGGAGAAATCTGCGCAAAATTATAGAATGAATTGAAATAGTTTACAAGCAATTTCCAGTGCATTAACTATTGTAATTAAAAACATTATTTCTCATCCTTTTTATTAGCTATTCAATCCTTTTTTATGATTCGTATCCTTTCTAATTATGACTCAGATATTTTTTAATAAAACAAAAAACAATCTCAACAATTCATATACTTTACCTCTAACTTGATTTTCACCGAACGATATGTACGATCCGCCGTGTTTTGAGCCTGACACGTAAAGAATGTATTATGGTGTTCCATTTTAGGGATCAATTTCAACAAGGATTTTGCTGTAAAGCGTCGTTGGTCGTGGAATGGTTGTGTAGTGTATTTGACACCATCAGTCACCACGTTGCCTAGGCCATCTATCCATGTAATCTGTGCAGATTAAAATAAAGTGCATGAGCGTTTATTTTCGAAATAACAAGAGAAAAAAACATAAACAGATTTTCTTGTTGTAAGCGTTGTTAGGGGTGAACAATTCACTTTGAATATAAAATGTAGCATTTTGTGATGAAGGCGAAATTGCTTGTTTAAAACAGGTAATTGAAAAGTATGAAAAAAGGGTGGTTTAAAGTGATATTTCCATCAAAGTTTTGTATGCATAGGTAAGGAATTTTGATAAGGAATCATTGAATAGCAGAAAAGTTTGTTTTAAGATTAATATCGATTTATTTCTATCAAATATCTTTGCGTTTTAATGAAATATTTCCATTAATCTCAAAAGATAAAAATGATGTTTGCAACCAAATGGTCAACACTTATGCTTGCACCCATGTGCTGATTGCAGTCCCTGTTCGTACATTTCCCCTCCCTTTGCACCCCTCAAAGCAAAACTAGTCATTTTAATACCTGTTTTGAAAAGTTCTCATCAAGACTTTTCATTTGATACTCATATTGCCTTCATGCGATGAAAAATTTTTTTTCAGGGGCCACTCCCCTGTATGGGGAGACTCCTCCTTAAACACCTAATTTTTTTTGTGGTGAAACTTTGAAGAGGGTGTCATTTTACATCCACTCATCGTCTTAAGGAGGGCAAATGCACGAGTGTTAGACGTTCACTATAGGAAACCTATGCTGTATTTCATTTGAAGTGAAGAGATCTTGTTAATCTACGGTGTAGTGAATCAAGAGGATCAATTAAGTAACGCTGATAAGGTCACCATACTTGAGCACAGTACTCTAATTGACTGCGAACCAGTGAGAGAAATATAAAGATACAATAGCAAATGTTGGTGAGGCCTTTAGAACTTCCTAAAATAAAACCAGTCATTCTAGATGCCTTCGAAACAATAAAGGCGATGTGGTGATCAAAGCGAAAGTTATCATCAAAAAGAACGTCAAGATACTTGTGAGTAGAAACAACCTCAAGCGGAATACCCCTTATTGAAAAGGACATAAGGAAACACTTGTCAATATTCAAGGGAAGAGAATTAGTAATGCTCCAGGAAACAAGCAACTCTAGATCTGCCTGGAGGCCCAAGCAGTCGTCGATGGAATGTCTAACCCTAAAGATTTTTAAATCATCAACATAGACAAGCGACAAAGAGTTAAATACCGAAGGAAGATCATTTATAAACGCTAAAAATAATAAGGGACCTAGGCTTGAATCTTGGGGAACACCAGAATAAGGACAGTTTGAGGAAGAATTGCAAGACTTATACGTAACCACACACTCACGACCACATAGGTAGGAGAATAACCAGTGGAGAAGACACGAGTTAACATTTAAGGCCTTTAACTTTTTCTGAAGAAGGCCGTGGTTGACTGAGTCAAAAGCTTTTGAGAAGTCAGTTTAAATGACATCTACTTGGTATTTGTTACCTAAAGTAGAAGACATAGTGTGGGAGAAGGAAAGTAGATTAGAAAGAGTGGATCTACTTTTTATGAAACCATATTGTTCAAAGGCCAGATGAGGAAGTAGAAGGGAATATAACTTGTTGTGAACTATTCGTTCGAGAATCTTACTAAATGCAGAAGGTGGAAGCTTTATTACAAAATCTATGAATAGAAAAAACAAACGATTTCTTCCAGAGAGAAGGGAAAGTACCAGAGTCTAGACTGTTGTTAAACAAAATAGATAACGGGACACATAAAGACGAAGAAAGAGCTTTAGCACAGATATTTGGAATACCACCGTTGCTGCAATTTATAAATATCCGATTAAGAAGCAGCTTGACTTCAGTTGGACTAATATAAGAACAGTTAAGTGGCTTGTGAAAGTTGTTGGTCATACTCAACATAGGAAGAAGAAGTCGGTTTAGCATAAAAGGTAGAAAAATATCGAGCAAACAGTTCGCAAATCTCTTCATTATTTGATGTATCGATCCCATCAAGGTACATAGAACCAGGCAGGGTAATGACATTTCTCAGCGACTTAATGTATGCCCAAAAGTCAAAGTCAAAAGCGCTTTATTTAATGCTAATCGTTATAAATTTTTAAAAGAACATAAAGCAAATTCCAAACAATAAAACTATAAAAAACTTAATGGCCCGAATGGCTCTCTAAATTTATACGTTGTCAGTTAAACACATTTAATGAAAAAAATACACTTGGAAATTTAAATTAATTAAGATTATTTCATATTTTTTGATTCAATTGGAAAAAGGAGAAAAAACCAACCAGCATTATTCAAAAATTACTTATATTACTAACACAACAATGAACTTATATCCTATACCTAATATGTTACACCCTAATTCTAAATAAGTTCAATCAAAAAAAAAAAAAAAACAAAAAAAACGTTACCTTATATTGAAACCTATACCTAAATTATAATACAAATAAACAACAACACTAGATGTAGCAATAATGAGATGAATCTAAAAAACTAAGTAACGAGAAAAAGCACAAAAACAGAAAATAAATACGAATAATTTAGACATTGTCATTCAGCCACCAATACCTAGATTGCTCCATCTCAGCTCGACCAGCCTCAACGAATCTAGCAAATGAGTATCTCCATTGGAATTGTTGGTCTCGTGAACTCAGATTCGGAGGATATTTTATCTTCTTATCGATGGCCCGTCGGTATATGTGATATATGATTGGGACGCCATCAGAATCAAAAATATATCGATTCATGTCCAAATACACGAATGCTTCTGGAGGAACGAAGCCAGTAGTGAGGCAAGTCACAATATACCCGTCTGTAGGGTGGAACGGCTGTGAAATCCAAGGGTTTTCACTCACAGTCACAGATCTTGCGATATGATTCCGAAGAAGTTTCAATATGAAGATATCGACTCTTGTCACTTGAGCGGTTTGATAAATTTTTCTATTCGATATATAGTGCTTCCAATCCGTCTCAGGCTTTCTGTACAAACCAGTACATGCACGAAGACATTTCCTTTCGACAACTCTTAATCTTTCCATTGTACTAGCACTCTGGTTGTACCAGATCTGGCATCCGTATGTCAAAACTGGTCTAACCAGGGTCTTGTAACAAATAACTTTGACTTTTTGATCAATGTATCTGGAATGAAAGAGTCGCCGAAGGGCCATGACTACTTTTAGTGCCTTACTGAGCATGATTTTGACATGTTCAGTGTAGTACAGATACTGATCGAGATGAACACCGAGGTATCGAACACAGGATTTATGTGGAACCCGTTCTGAACTACCCTCACCAGCCATAATGTGGAAATCCTTCCAATTACGTTTCAGGTCTTGACTGGCCCCCTGCAGCGTTGTCCGAAACAAGATTGTTTCGCACTTCTGCGCATTGATTTTCATTCGCCAATTGTCGGTGTAGAGCTGCACATCATTAAACATTTTTTGAAGATTGCTCTGAACTATTGTAGCTTTTCGGTCTGCCGTATAGATGATCAGATCATCAGCAAACGCTACCAATGATCGCGTTGGCGAGACGTTAAAATCAAAGCCGTTCAATAGCTTGCGAATGAAGATTGAAAAGAGCAGAGGCGCAGTAACTGTTCCCTGCTGTAGACCATTCAAGACCTTGAACTCGCGCATTGTTGTCAGATTTCCATCAGTTACAACAAACGATTTCCCGTATAACATATTACACATCATGGCGACAAGGTGTCTGGGGAACCTGTCCTGAAGAAGTTTGAAAACTAGTCCATCTAACCACACCGTATCGAAGGCTTTCTCCATATCAATGAGACATGCTCCAACACATTCTTTGTTGTTTAGTTTCCAACAGATGTCTGAGGTTACTTTCGTTATTGCATGTATGGTCGAATGCCTGGCACGAAAACCAAATTGGCAATTCGGCATAAACTCATATTTCTCAATGTGGGCGTTTAATGCTCTGTTGAGTATCACTTCAAACACCTTGCTGATGTTAGGCAGCAAGCTGATTGGGCGATAGCTTTTAGGGCATGAAGATTCTTTTCCTTTCTTCAAGATCGGAAATACCTTAGCCTTTTTCCACTCATTTGGGAAATATGAATTGTTCAACATGTTGTTGAACAATATGCAATAATTCCTAATAGCAACCTCAGGCAAATGTCGGAGAACTATATTTGGAATACCGTCAGTACCACATGATTTTTTGTTGTTTATCTTGCGAAATATGAAACACAAGTCTTCATAGCTGACAAAATAATCAATAAGATTCAAGCTCGGTATGAGGTCAGATGTGAATGTTTCATCGAAATGAAGAATTGATTGGCCGTTCAGGCTTGATTTGAAGTCGGAAACTTTTGCTTCAACGACCTCCGAAAATATTTCATTCCTTCTCTCTGGGTTTGGCAGATGAACGAATTCTAAATGTGTTCCAATCAGGGCAAGTTTCTGCAATCCATCACATGTAATCCTGTTTCCATTTCTATCCGGAGTCGTACTATCAATTTCGATACCAGCTCTATCGAGAAGATTTATCTCATCACTAGTGACTTCAAGATTCGATACCTTCACTCGAGACTTCCTGCGGAATAAGCTATTCACTTTCGCGAAAACGCCATCTGGGTCCTGTGGGCTAATACCCCTCAGTTTTTCCGCCCATTGATTGCTGACCTCACTCCTGAAGTATGAACGGATTAAGTTCCGGACATTCTTCAGGTGTAATTTCAACAAAGCCAACGAGGGATGGTTGTTATCCAAAAATCGTCGATAAATATTGTTGACGCGTGTGAGAAGAAGGCTTTTCAATCTTTTCAACCTTGCGATGGTTGGTGTTTCATATCCTTCCATATTGTTTCGATGTTTAATCTTGGGAACTACTTTCTCAATCGTATCCAACGTCAGCTTCTCTAACTTCGACAAATAGAGATCTATTTCATCGTCAGTTAGATTTCTGTTATTAGGAACCATTGAGCAAGCGTTGCCATCATCAGAAGGAGGACATTGCTTCTGGTACTCCCGATTAAACTTCTTTTGAAACTTTCCCCAGTCTGTTTTTTTGAAATTCAACCGATGGTTTTCATGTTGAACTGGAATGAGGAAGAAATCATCCCTTTGATGATTGATTTCCATTAAGATTGCGTTATGGTCGCTATCGTAAGGAAGCACCTGCAGTTTCCGTTGAGGACTATTAAAGCTGAATTCAAGTCTTGCGTCAGCAAAGCAGAGGTCCAAATATGAATTTGTCCTAGGTTATGTTGGGAACTCCGACCCATATAGGTTGCACCTGTATTCAATTTGGTTCTCTGTTATCCATGATTTCAGGAATACACCTCTTGGATTATTGGTGGCGTTTAGCCATGATGTATGCTTGGCATTCAGGTCACCGGCAAAAATATAATAACTATGCAGCCTGTTCAATTCGAGTATTTCAAACAAGGAATTGAGTTCCTCCTTGAACTTGAGAACATTTTGACCAGTTGCATAGGCAGAGATAACGAAGAGGTTATCCCCACCTGGCAGTGAAATTTTGATGACGGACACTTCAAGAAATTCAAAGTTTTTGAATTCGACTTTTTCAATATTTTGGAAACAATAGGGTCTTCTAACCAATATCCCGGTGCCACCTCCCCCATCACCTATCACCCTATCGTTTCTTACGAATGCAAAATCTTTGAATTCCATGGAATGCCATGAATTGAGGTGGGTTTCAGTGAGAAGTATGATGTCAGGCTTTTGCTTAACAACAAATTCAAGGAGATAATCACGTCGATGTATAGCAACGATAGAGTTGACGTTGATCGATATGAGGCGAAGCCTATCCATGGGAATATGACTGGATGACAAGTTATTATTAGGCATTTGAAAGACCTAAACGCTGAAAAGCAAAGTTAATTTTTGAATCTTGTTTGTCGATTCTCTCGGATAAAGAATTAAGTTGCTGGTAAATTTTGAGAAGCAGCTCATTATTGCCACTTACATTATTTACATTATTTCCAGCATTTTCTGCTGGTCCTCTAGCGGCGAGTGCAAATGATACTCCGGGCTTGACGAAGTTGGAAGGTATGATATTACGGTGTACTTGTGTTTGCTTTGGAGCAAATTTAACTTTTGCATCTTGATATCGGGAGCATCCTCGATATGATGCTGGGTGACCAAAAACACCGCAGTTAACGCAGTATAATTTTTTTTAGGCTCCGTCTGAGCCAATTTGCACTCACCGGGAGCATGAACGTCTTTGCATTTAACGCAACGATAGTGCATGGCACAATTGGCAGCCGAATGTCCAAATCTTTGACACCGGTAACACTGGTTGACTTCTCTTTTTTGGAGGCGTTCCCACCTCACCACTCTGAAATTCAAGTACCTTATTTGTTGAAGGGCACTTGGACTGCTCTTATTTGCAATTTGTACCAGGTAAAGTGGTAAATTCTTCCTTTCTATGGTCGACCTTCTTGTCGCAAAGGCTTTGACTGAAACAAAATCAATATCTGGTGCAGCCTTCTTGAGCACCTGAAGAAGATCGACCGTATCCTCTCCGCTGTCCAAACCCTTCAACAAGAAGGTCTGATTCTTTTCACTTTTTGGGGTATAGGTGAAGTGTGGAACCTCCCCAGAAATCAGCGCATCTTTGGCTGACTTGGAATCAACCAGTGATTTCGTCCTTATAGTTAATTTATCGGCATTAACTCTTTTGATTTCGAAATTGGCCAGTTTATTTTCGGCTGCCAATAGCCGAACCATATCTTTCCCGGTTTGTCCGAACATGTTGATTGGCGGAACTTTTTCTGTCTTGTTGGGAGCTTTTTCAGAGGAACCAGCAGAACTGCGGGCTGGTTTTTTCTCCTTATTTTTGTTCTTTAAATATTGAATGAAATGAACGTCATTATCTTGATTAAAATTACCTCTGATATTTTCTTCGATTTCCATATCTTCGGTTAATCCCTCCAGCGCTGCAAAATAATTTCGGCTCTCGTTGGTGCCACCAGCACTTAGAACTTCCTCTGGATTTACTTGCTTTGCACTTTTTTTCGGCTTTGTTACCTGTTGCCATTGATTTTGTGGCTGCGTCTTTTGAGGCTTCATCCCTTGCTTGAAAAGATCCTTGAGAGACTGTATCTCTTGCCTTAGTTCATCATTTTCTTTCTGCAATATGGCCATTTGTTGATTATCCGCTATTATTTGCAGCTTGCACCCTCCATCTACGGAGTTTTCTTCGTTATGTTTTCTTTTAGTGATTGTCGCCAGTTTCGTGTTCGTCGTTTCCCCAGGTTGCCCCAACGGTGGGAAGCCGTCGGGCTCCTCCATACCAGCGGCGAAATTTTCTTTGTGAATTTGTTTTTCGTTACCAATCGAAGTAAAAATATTCGATAGAAATTTCCTGAGTCGATTACTTCGACAATATAAGATTTTTTCCGATGAAAATTAACTTCGGACTAACGTTTTTAAAAAATTAATTTAATTTTTGAAAACTTTTGACAGGAGCGATTTAAAAGACGTCTATACGCAAAGACTACTACGATCCAATTTAAAATGGTTTCGTCTGGTTACGATGAATTGAACCTTCAGTAAAATTAAGACGTTCTAATGGGCTACAGTAACAAGTCTTTTTACTACAGCTCTTAGACTTCTGAAGTTCTGAAAATCTGAACTAAACCTACTGATACGGAATGTTTTGTGAGCCCTATCTTTGGCTTTTAAAGCTGTCGCAATTTGCATATTGAACCACGGCGCATCTTTGCTTCTTTTCAGACGCACAAGTTTACAGAGTTTTTTATTTGCATTAATACCATCGCTTGCTAGTGATAGTATACGATTTTTTTTCTAAATTGAACGATTCGATTGCTTTCAGCAAGAAACTAAACAATATTTGAGCATCGATCTTATTGATAAAATAAGTTACTTAATTTCGATTTATGACAATATTTCTAGAGTTCGACAAATAGTTCACTCTGGCTTATAACTCTTTTTAGGGTTTTGTACTAAAATACAAAACCCTATTGCAATCACGACCTGTGTACGTCTGTCCGTCCGTCCGTCCGTCCGTCTGTATGTCACAGCACTTTTTCTCCGAAACTATAGAGGCTACAGCCATGAAACTTTGTGGAAAGGTCAGAAGTGGTGACCTCTTGAAAATTCAAGGCAGGAAAAATTTTTCAAAGGCGTTTAAGGGGGGTCTCCCCGTATAGGGAGGTGACCCCTCAAAAAAAAAATTTCTCCATTGGTAGTCGAGTAGGGTGTCATTGGAAAGGTCTCAATGAGATCTTTTCAAAACAAGTCTTAAAATTGCCTTCTATGTACCGAGGGGGGCAGGGGAAGGGGAATCGTACGAACTTTTCGCGTACCCCCCCTCGCGATTGGAAACCTTCCATCCGAAAAATCTGAAAAAAATCATGAATGTAGGCCTTAATGAGTACAACAACAACAAATACATGAGAAGTCGAAATTCACTCAACTTTGTTAGTAATAGTATGATTTATCGATTTTATGTTTTCTTGAATAAAATCTAAACGGTCCCCTTAAATTCAATAAAATTTAGCAAACAGATGACTTTCTATAAGATTGATCTTTTCTTAAAGTTTCATAAAGATCGAATAGTATTTAATGAAGTTATAGTGATTTGAATTTTCCTGTATTACTATGGAACAATATGCCCTGTATTACTATGGAAACATATGGCTACCGAGCCATATGCGCTTTTTATCGATTTAGACACTACAGCTTTGCTAGGATTTGCATGAAAATTTCAGGAATGATAGGTATCATGAAAATGAGTACATACAATTGAAACAAGTCGAAGAGGCAGGAGAGAGCTCCTAGCAAAAGGGCTTTGTAACCATTCTAGGATTCGAAAAAATAGGCCATGAATCGATGATTACAGTACAGAGGAGTGGGCCCTGAAAAAATTTCATGGAAGGTAGCCGATATGAATATCAACTGAAAGTTCTCTATGAGAGCTTTTCAAAACAGTTCTTAAACTGACAGTTTTTGCTTCAGTGGGGGCACAGGGGGGGGGGGAATACATGAAAAAGGTGTTTCTAAAAAATCTGGAAAAATTATCAAGGGAGATATCTATGGGCATAAGTAAAACAAATACCTCAGAAGTCTCAATTCTTTCAACTTTGTTAATAATAGTATGATCCTCGAATTTCACATTTTCTTAAATAAAATCGTCTTTGACATGTTTCTTGATTTTATTCGTTGCTGGTTACTGCATTTTGTAAGTTGAGTACAAAACCCTTCTGACATGAGCATAGGTCTGTCTACCCAACTTGTTTTTGCCTTGCATTGCTTGTTTCATTGTATTGTAAAGAAAAGTAAGCATTAGGTTTCGTTAATTCTTCCAAATGTAAACTATGAAAATGAGGAGCTAGAGCATCTGATATCAAATATGATACTTTTGTTGGTGATATAGTTTGTGCATTTGTGACAAGCTTCGGAAACATGGCTTGGAATCATTACTTTATATGCTTACAAAAATTTAATGAATATATTTTCACTACAATTTTCATACTCTACAATAATTCCGCTTTCAATGCAGCATTGTTTTCATTGTGCACTGGACCCAGAACTAATTGTTTTTTTATCACCTCGTAACACTAACAATGTTGAAATTCGTAATGTTTCAGCTTGCTGCGGTGGAACAGCCGAGCCCAATTTCAACAGATTTTTATCAAGTTTAGACAGATTCTTCTTATGCTTATCTCCTTTGGCATGCTGATCAATGTGTGAAAACCTTTTGGTAGTTGAGAACATTACATCATAAATGTTGCAGAAACAAGAATATTGATCGCTATCGATTTGCGAAGCCCAAGCAGAAACTAAACATTGATTGGAATCTTGACAGTTTAGCCACTTATCTTGAAATATAATTTTATGTTGGCTTATTTCTAACTGGTATCAAATTCTAGAAGAGAAAATAATTTTGATAAATTTTGAGCTCAATGTTATCGTTTGGCTCGTTGTATTCACTTACCCCCCAGTGTGTAATAAGAAAGATTCACACTTTTTCACTAAAACATACAACTTGATAAAGAAATTTCTTCTCGAAGCATTCTTCTCTTTTGAGAGGTACGATCTAAACTAACAACGAGTGAAGAGTCAAGCTGTCAAAAGCAGCTGTGTCGCAGCAGCGGCAAAGCAGACGCTCGCGATCGTATCCGCGTCGCGCACAGGATATTTCGCGGAAAATAAGCAATTATGATTCTCAAAAGAATATATTATCTTCAAAATTATGCTGCGAGAAGGGCTCAAATGTCCCCAACTCTCAATTCTGAATATCAGTGCGATTTTCTTGCACGAATACTCGGCTTGGACTCTTGCAACCGACTGATTGTGTCCTAGACCTTCGATGCCTAGCCTCGTGGTTAGATAATCGGCGGCCCATAGCATGGGTGCCAGCCGTTATCGCTGTTTGGGCTAAGTTGGCTCTTTTGGCGGCTTAACCCGGTCGATGACATACTCTTCGGTACTCGATACCCTTATGTTATGATTTACCCATGGTGTATATATTATATGTGGTCACATCTGTTCACGTGATCTGTACAATATTTACGTGCTACAACGTGTAATCGGTAACTTCTACCGACTGTCTTGAAAATTAGATCAGGATATAATGTGTGACCTGCTGTAGCGAAAGAGAATATGTGCCCGAGTTAAAGCGTCAACCAATTTTGGAGTAGAAAAGGGGAGACATTTACATTTTAGGACTAACTAGAGGAAACTATTGAGAAAAGAGAAAATAGAGGAATAGGGTAAAGAAATTTTCATTTTAGGAATAATTTGGGGAAAAGTTGAGAAAAGGGGAAAAACGAAGTTATGAAGAAAGTCGGTGAACCCTGTATAAGTTCATAATTTAAGACATTAAAATATGTTACCAGAAAACGCCGTTCTGATGGGAGCGTTCTCCTGCCTAGTCAGTCTGTTTTAGTTAGATAAAGGTCTCAAAGGATGGCAGTGGAAAGACTGATACAGCGGCGTATATACATTGTGACAAAAAAGTACACGGAAATTGCAAACAAAACGCAAAATATTTAATTATTCATCAGTATTTATTTTGTCGCCTTCAAAGTAGTCCCTATCAGATGCACTACACCCACGCCAACGATTTTTCCAGTCCTCGAAACACTTTTCCTAAGCACTTTTTGGAATGGCCTTCACTTCCTTCAGGGAGTTTTGTTTTACATTGTGACAAAAAAGCAGTAATTAAGGACAGTCCTACCAACTTAACAAAATACATTTTTTTGAAATATCATTTAGCCGGGGAATTTAAATTACAATTTCCGGGTACTTCGTTGTCACAATGTATATAGTGAAAAAACTTATTTTGCAGTCCTCTCGCCGATTCGATCCATTCGATTCGATTTTGACAAGAACAAAACTTTTTTCTAGATACCAATCGTAGAGTCTAACGAAAACATCCGAAAAGTAAAAACCTTCGAACGACAAGTACCGCAAAAAATATTTGGCCATACCAAGCAAGAAGAACTGTGGTGAATTCGACCAGCATTATTAATGAGCCAAAAGGTCCTACCAAAGTCATAAAAATATGTATGTACAATAAGACGGCAACACCGAGTATTAAAAGGACTTTTTCTGGGCAACTGGCCTACGTAAATAACAGAATGCTGCTAAGAGTCCCAAACTAGATGGAGTGGTCAAAGCATTTTAATTCAAGGATAACCCGCGTGGTACAGTGGTTAGAGTGCTCACCCCGTAAACCCAAGGGTCCTGGTTCAATCCCATTAGTGACAACGAGATTTGTTTCGAGTGATTCTTCGGATGAACTATAAGTTTGTTCAGTTATGATAAGTGCTGGCTTAAAGTCGGAACGCATTGTAGCTGAGTTTAAAGACGCACAGCCGAAGCGTGGTACTGACCATAGCAACTTTTCGTGTGTCGATATATACGATTAAGATAATGCGATACTTTAATTACAAAAAAGGCCCGAAAGGAGCTAAAGTGCTAAAACAAACAAACAAAATTTTGGTTTCAAGGTAGCTCACCCAATGAGTTTCCTTTAATCCAAATGGTCGCGTATCAACATCCAAACTTGTTTAGTTTGCAGTTCAATAAGTCATAGCAATGAACGTGAAAGATATCAATCTTTTCGGTTTTGTATAGATCTAATGGATTTTTTGAGAAATAAATAAAATCATGCTTTCCAGTTCCGCTGTTAAAATGGTAGGCACCAACTTTGATTTCAGGTGAAAATTCTGAAAATGTATCAAATGATTGTGAATGCAAATGGTCAGGCTTTTTGAAACTGAAGTTAATCTATAGGAAAAACTTGAAAATTTTAAAAATTTAAAAAATTAGAAAATTAAATTAGGAATGTTATTAATGAGCATCGCAACTAATATTTGCAAATGTTAGGAAGAATTCAATAAACACCCAAGTTAGTAAAACAGCTCTCATTGGGGAGGCTTTTAACCTTTATTCCTATAATTGAATATATTGATGTTCGGATTCTGCTAATAGAGGTCTTATGCCCATAATTTTCCTTCTTTAAAAAATTTGATAATTTATGGTTGCTTTGCTATCTACATGTATGAAATACTTTTAAATCTATTGAGGGATCTGGCAATGCCGGATAAGTGGTATTGACGTCACGATTGCCGAGATGGAGTCAGTCGATCCCTGACCGTGAATAGAGTCGGTCCGAATAAAGAATATAATTAAAAAGTTAGTCAGCGTTTTATTTATCTTCACTTATGCTATTCTAACAGTTCAGAAGTGGGATCATAATCAAAATAAAATATCGGGAAAATGGTGAAAAGTATCGCCATCGAACAAATAAGTTGGCTTCTTATTTGTTTCTTGTATTTTTCGTAATTTTCTTTGCTCGGTAACGCAATTGTTTGTGTGTGCGCAACGTGCCGCTGCGTGCACACATTTGCCCGTGAAAAAACAAATACATTATTCGTAATCTATCTGCGTGTGTAAGCCGTGTTGGTGCATGCTGCAAAAATGCTCGTTCTAATTGGTAGTGTGAGTGTACGAAGCATTGCCGATTACCTGATTCGTTTTGTATCGTTTTTTTTTTAGTTACAAAATACCGACATACCGTATTGACACATTGTCAAACTCAGAATTTAAAAAAAAACCAACTAATTTATCGACAAGCAGCAATAAAAATGAGGTACTTTTACGATTAACGGGAGAAACTGGTGGTGATTGCCTTGAAATGGGCAAAATAGTCAATACCTCGGAGGTGTCGCAGCAGCGTGAAAGTGTACAGGAATTAACTATATTAGTGCGAGACGTAGCTACGCAGGTACAAAATATCGTGAGTGCCGCGCATGTTTCCGAGGAAAATATTGAAACGATTCCGCCGAAACCAATTCCAACTGATAAACCGAGTGAACAGACAATTTCGACTCAGAATCTGCGAAACATTATGGAAATTTTGCCTGAGTTCGACCCGACATCGGATCTGCCTCTAACGGCGCGTCAGTTTGTTCAGCGCGTAGTAAAACTTTCGACAGTGGACTCTCCGAACGAGAAAATCATCTTGTTTACTGTTTAAGTTAAAGTTCATGGCCTAGCTAAGCTGTGGATGGACTCGATTAACCACTTATTTGAAAATTTTTATGAGTTCGTGCGTTGTTTTGAATCGGAGTTTGTGTGTGTGTGTAGAAAGTGGGGCTGATGTACACTACCGAATGTCGAAAATTATTAAACAGATGAGTGAGACAGTGACAGAATACTATTATAAAATGTGCGCGGAAGGCAGAAAAGCAAGATTAAGTGACGCGGCGATTATCAGATACATACGCGAAGGACTGAATGATCTCCAAATACAAAATGCAATCACGTGTTTGAATTTCGCAACTGCTGAGTTGACTAAAGCAATGCGAAGCCACTGAGAATCGAACGCTGAAAAATCCTGAGCCGAGTTTAACAACTTTGTCGACAAAACCGATGCTTGAGTCAGCTCGTGGGGATTTTTCAGGATGTTTGTGTGACAATTGCTGATAACTCGGGCATATCTCCGTTAAGTGTTGATTACTACAGCCACGAGATCGACGCTCGCCGTGTCACAAAAGTGGGCATACAACAAAAGGATGACCAAAGCGAGAATCGAGGACCGCCACATCGTCACGGGGAAATATAAATCAGTTGCTGACCAGAACGCCGGAGAGAATCGTGAAAGCCGTGTTGATCCGATCGATGAAGTGGAAATCTCTAATTCGTCAGTTACGGGCATATAATTTAGTCGAGTGCTCGCCGATTGTGCTGAAGGGTTTCGCGGGTGGAAGTATCGACTGTACAACGAACATGCAAGCGATGCTTAAGATTGACAACCTTATGAAAAATACCGAGCTTTATGTCGTTGAGGACCACCTGATTCCTAATAGTCTTCTACTTGGATTAGACGCATTATGCAGTAGTTCTCAGAGAGAATGCGAGAAGCTGCTGCTGCGTTGACCGCTGTCAAAAGTCAAGAATTTCGAAATGTTGTTGCTGAATTCCGAGATTATTTTACTGAAAATTTTGTATTGATGGGTCGATGCTTAACCAAAACGATGGATATAAAACTGAACTCTGACGAACCAGTTCATGCCCGTTCTTACCAGTTTCCTTTGGCAAAGTGAGATAAGGTTGAGGAAATTATAACTAAACTTCTAGCTAATAACATTATCCGTAAAAGATCGGCTTTATGTAGATTTTAGAGATTTGAAGATTGTAGTAAATTTTAGAGCTCTAACTGAAAAAAAACTATTTCCGATGCCCACCATTGAAGGGCAGTTGTCGCAGTTCGCAGGAAATAAATATTTCACGACGCTTGACCTTTTATCGGGCTACTATCAGATTCCTTTGGAGGAGGAATCCCGCCAATACACCGCTTTCGTTACTCACCATGATCATTTCAAGTATAATGTAATGCTATTTGGTTTTATTAATGCACCTATGGTTTTCAAGAAATGATCCTCGAGCTAATCCGTCGACTGAGATCGAGAAAAGTTATAAGCTACATGGACGAAGTTATAATCACGAGTACCAACATAGCCGAGGGCATGTCTACCTTGATACAGTTTCAACATATTCTGAAGGAAGCAGGACTTATACTTCGCACGTCCTAGTGCGTATTTTTCGCTATTGAAATTGAATTTTCGGGACATCGAGTAAACTGTGATGGAATCAAACCAGGAAGGGAAAAGATCAAAGCAATAAGAAACTTTCCGGCGCCGAAGAATATCGTACAAGTAAGGCGATTTCTAGGATTAACTGGATTCTTCCGGAAATTTATCGAGGGATGTTGACTGCGCTATTAGAAACGGAAGATCAACCGGCATTTTCATGGAACAAAACTGCAGAGGTGGCATTCAAAGAGTTCAAAGCTCTACCATAAAGTGAGCCCGTACTAGCACTTTATGATCCAAGGGCGTATCATGAGGTGCATACCGATGCCAACTCCGCGGGCTTAGGAGAAATTTAAATGCAATTGAGTAATTGTGGAAAACAAAGGCCAGTATTCTACTACAGCCGATATGACATCGACAGCAAGCGAACATACTGTAGTCATGAGTTGGAGGTACTCGCAGTTGTTGAGACGTTGGAGCGTTTCCAATTTGAACCTATTAGGTAGACACTTTCGAGTAATTGCCGACTGTGGTGCAATAACTACGACTAAATTAACGACACCACTTAATGCCAGAGTGGCTCGCCGGTGGCTTAAGCTACAGAAATATGATTTCGAGGTAGTACATCGAGCGGGAATCCGGATGCAACAGGTCGACGCGTTAAGCCGTCAGCCAAATGAGCAACCACACGAGGCGAACACAGTTGCAAAGAATATTTTGATTGTTGAAATTGACCAAGACGATTGGTTGGTAACAATGCAAAGACAGGAACCGAAATTGAAAAAAAAGTCGATGTACTTTCGGGGAAAGCATTTCGTAGTAATCTTTAAAGGTTGAAAAAGATTATATCTTGAAAAACGGTCGACTAATGCGTGGTGTCGATGGCAATTTTAAGTTTTTGGTACCGTCAGCTGTTCGTAGGGGGATTGTCAAGTACTATCACGATGACGCAGGACACTTTGGAATCGAGAAAACGATTCTGCGAATTAAAGGATTGTTTTGGTTTTCTCGTGTCCGTCGATATATGAAGCCATATATTGCGTCATGTCCTGAATGTTGCTACAACAAGAAAGCTGCGGGAAAAATCGAAGGGCGTTTGTTTTGTGAGCAAATCGAGTCAGTTCCATTCAGAGTTTTTCATATCGATCAACTCGGACTGTTTCACAAGAGTCGTTGAGGCAATCTACACGTCATTGGAATATCAGATCCATTTAGCAAATTCACTATGGTCTGAGCGGTAAGGTCAACGAATACTAAACCTGCCGTGGCAATATCGAGCGATATTACATTCTACTTCAGCTTACCTACTCGAATAATAATAGATGGCGGTACCGCCTATACGTCAAACGACTTTGTGAACTTCTGCGAGCGATATGATGTTCAACACATTAAAGTACCAGTTCGGGCGCCTCGAGCTAATGGACAGATTGAACGGAGAAATCAGTCCATACTTTCTATATTGCGATGTTCAGCAACGTTTCGAAATGAATGGGATGACCCTCTACCGAATTTGCACTGGTTTCTCAACACCCAATTCTATCACAGGATTTATGTCAATTCAAATTGTTTTCGATTTTCGTTTGCAAGACGTTACCGCCAATCGCATCATTCAATCACTAAACCATGATATGAGTGATGTGCCACAACTGCCAACCACATAGATACGACAAGAAGCTGCTGAACAGATTGCAGCTCAGAGAGAGCGATGGAAACGGCGATTCGACGCAAAACACAAGCAGCCGTACACGTAAAATGAAGGGATTTGATCGTCTTGGAAAATACACCGTCAGCAACCGGTCAATCTCAAAAACCGGGACCGAAATACCGTGGGCCATATGTTGTGGCCAAGTTCTTGAGATACGACCGCTACGTAGTTGAGGATTTGCAGGATATCGGACGAAATGGACGAAAATTAAGCTCTGTTTTTTCTACCGATAAAATGAAGCCTCTGGTGTAGTTTGAGTCCTGAGTTGGATTCCTAGGACAACGACGAGGATGACAATTATGAAATCGAGACAATTCCAAATCAGGAAGGGCCGAACTGTAAAGTTATTGAAGGATCTGGAGATGCCGGATAAGAGTTCATGACGTCACGATTGCCGAGATGGAATTCCCTGACCGTGAATAGAGTCGTTGTCAATAAAGAATATAGTTAAGAAGTTAATAAGCGTTTCATTTATCTTCACTTATGCCATTCTGACATATTCCATCTGATTATTTGAAGGGTATAAAGTTTCAGCAATTTATATGTTGTGTTATTTTGGTTAAAGTGCTTGAAAGTTCTACCCAATCAATGGTTTTTCATTTATCCTATTAATCTGGTATTCAGCGATCCCCTTCCATTTATCATGCCAAAGTTTGATTATCTTGGCAGAGCTTGAATTTCATCTAAAATTCGTTGCCTTTGAGCCCAACTGTTACAACATTGAGTATTAATTAACATGTAGGCCACTGTTTAATAAAAGGATCTCATACTAAGGTTTACAAACAATCTCTCAAAATTCAGTTACCAATCTAACTCTTTAAATCCTACCTAGAGATTCAGTCCTAGGAGAAAACTTAAACTGATATTATCATAATTTATGTCATTAAAAACGCAAACATATCCCTTCTACCCCAAAGTATGGTCATCCCTTTGCTTGATAAAATTGAAAACCCAAGTTTAAATTTTGGTTTTGTATTTAAGAATCAAGCAAATAACGAACCTAGCACAAACTTCTTCTAATGAAAACTATTTCGATGTACATGATGGAAAGTCAATTGACTTCCTTTTCATTTGAACGTTGAAATTGTTCCTACTAATCTGTCCCGTTGCGCCAAAGAAAGTTCAACAATATCCTTATCCCAAAGAACAAATGCACCCTTATCACAAATGCACAATACTAAGCCCCTAAATCAATTCACAATATGGACTGCGATTCTACTAATCAAAATCAATTTGCATTATTAAATCTTTACAACACTTACCTCCGCTGCCGGCTTTCCTCCCACCGAGACACACTCAATATCCACCGGACGGTCTTCAGTTGTCATAAGATGGTCTCCCTGAAGTATTTTAGGCGCTTCCGGTGGCACCAATACCGTTAATTTTGCAAATGTCGACCTGATGGCTGCATGGCCATCAGGAGCCCCACTAACTTGACACTGATAGCGAGCATCATCGTCCAACATAACAGGATGAATATCCAACGAATAGTCCCCTTCTTCATCACTTCCAATCATTGAATACCGATCGAATCCACTCAAATTACGGAAAGTGCCAAGACCAAAATCGTCTTTGGTCCATTGAAGCACGCCCTGCTTATTGACCACCCTACATGGTAGTGTAACACGTGCTCCCACGATGGCTGTTTGATCCTGTGGCTCCATGGCAAAATGTTGGTGAATGCTTGTTGGGTAGACATGATGCTTGCCATCCGCATCAGTTACTCCCGTCATTAATAGCATTACCGTTGTAATGATGAGGTTCAATTGCGTTCGTCGACTGTTCAGATAGCCTTTTTTGTCCTTTGTCCTACTCTTCCTCCTGCTGGTGGTAGTGCTATAGCTGCTGCTACTATTGCTACTGTTGGTAATGATCAGCCTGTTGCTACTCCTGCTCTTGCTACGTCGCCTCTTGTTGTCCGTCGTACTTCTGTTTTCATCTTTGTTTCGAGTCCTGTATTGTGGTTTCATCTTGACTATACACAATCCGTTTAGAGAAGGACGAAATATTGCTGTCGATTGATATCGTACAAACTCAAACACACACACCGACTCCAACTAGTGTTTGGATGAATGATCCGAGTGTCCTGGAAAAGAGGAAAAAGAGAAAATCAGTTATGATGTTAGATAATTGCAATAATTGTTAGTGGCGTGGTATGTCCATGCACATAACAAACATATTTAATTAGCTCTAATCATTTTGGTGATGATGGTTTGTGGTTGCATTGATTTTAATTCGATGATTCAAATGCATTATTTTGATGTAGGATATCGCGGTTAATTAAGAGAATAATGAAAAGGAAAAACGTTTCGCCAGTGCTCTTTTGTGAGAGTTCATATTTTGCAGAAGATTTCCTTTTTAAATGAAGGAGAATTCAGGAACGTATAGAATATTCTCTGTTTTAGGGTTTTTGACTAGAAACTAAAACGACTTTGAATTAACAAGAAAACTGTCTTTCCATCTGTTCGTCCTTTTTTATATTAATGTTTTTCCTAAAGCTATAGAAGCCACAATCATCAAAATATCCACCAAATTCATAAATGGGAATTTCTTCAAAATTCAGGAAAAGACAAACAGTTTTTGAAAATTGGAATTTTTTTCAGAAAAGTTGGTCGAATGGGAACATCAAATGAAAAGTCTGACTGACGTCTTTCTATGTCAGTTCTTAGCAGTTTGTATTCAGTATCATGTTGTCTTTTTGGAGAAATTCATATAATATATTAAATTGCATTCTGCCTTTTTGAAGAATTCTAAGAAAATCGTAATTCTTATAAATTTCACTTGAATATGGAAATATTTTCAAATATATAATATCTAGACTCGTTTATTTGAAATATTTGCTGAATAATAGCAATCTCGTTTTTCCTGTTCTAGTTCTTAAGTTCTCTGTATAATCCCTTCACTAAAAACGATTTATTCCGAGAAAATCTTGTAGTTTTTACGATTCTCATATGAAAACACGATATGTGTATCTATCGGTTGCTTAAAAAGCTTATGTTTGGACGTTCAAACAAAAACAGGAACGATATGTGATGCTTTTTACAGAAATACTTTGATATCCTCTAAGCAGATGCATCTAATGGTTTGGTAGAAGTTCAAATGTAAAATTCCTGCATTAAAGCGCTTTATTTTTTATCTGTTTATGCGTTTTATTTTCTTAAGTGCGATGAATTCTTCTTTTAATTGCGTTTAAAGATTATTCAACAGAATCTATTATTATTTTGACCCACATTTTGGCTATTTTAATTTTTGATACGAAGGCTGGAACGCTAATTGTTTGATAGCTTGTCTTACTGAAAGCAACTAGCACCTTATTCAACAAACATTAAAAAATACCAATAATCAGAGAGGCTTGACACACTGACCTAATATTTCCACCTTCTCTGTCTTTGGAAAACCTAAAAACTATTCCGTTATTAAGGAGCTGAATGTTGACTGTGGTGCAGCAACACAAAACTCAAACTACGTTAAATAGTCGTCGGAGCTGCCCGAACGTAATGTGCCATATGTTTCCATTTGTCAACCTATCGATGCATCTCCCCATTTATATTATCCGGAAAGATTTTTTCTGTTTTTAATAGAGGTCCTCTACTGCCTATCCTATCTTGTGCACACAATAAATGTGTGGCATCTCGTTCCTCCCTTCAAAAAAACTACAGTCAGGAGATCATGGTCCACCAATCTTTGGCAAAAATATTGAAAACATCCATGCCCATTCAAGAGCTGAGTTAAGTGGGAATCAGACTCACCGTATTCTATGTTGAGACATGGTCTGAGATTACTGATGAGACATGCACGTCTCTTTTTCATGTTGTTCACTCAGAACTGCTGCCAATCGTTGAGTGAGGGTTGCTTCTCCTCTTGAGCAATTTTCTCTCGAATGTCTTCGTTTCGACGCAAGTAGGCCTTACAGCACTCTTTAGCAAAGAGGCAATGGGTATAGAGCCTGCCATGACCAGCACCACCGTAGTACTCCTCTTCTCTGTACCAGCTCCTGGCTGCGAACATCGCTCCATATTTCTGCTTCAGACAGTAGCACACATGGTAAGGAACTCATCAAAAGTAGCTTGCTTAATTGAATGGCTTCACCTACATTGGCAATACATAAGTCGACTGTGAGCAGATGGTCTTGAAGCAGCTTTATCAGCCGTTGCATAATTTTCTCATTGAACCTCAACCTCGAGCCGATTAGCAAACTTTAGGGACTTAACTATTTGTTTTGATTCGACCAA
The DNA here is from genome assembly GCA_963969285.1 of Odontomyia ornata. NCBI lineage: Eukaryota > Metazoa > Arthropoda > Insecta > Diptera > Stratiomyidae > Odontomyia > Odontomyia ornata. The sequence continues at coordinate 403,433,177 of OZ017739.1, read as the reverse complement.
CATATCCCCAATATTGACCGTCTTTACTCTGGGGTTTGCCTTCTTTGTCAGGATGACAGCTTCCACAGTGCTAGGATGAGCCCAGTCATCCAGTCCCTCAATCGGCGCAGCATACTTTGTCTATGTTGAGTTTGTTGGCCTCTGCTTCCAGCGACCAGCACCGCACCATTATTCCTATTGCCGATCAGGTAGGCTTATCCGGCAACGTATGTCTCAGTAACCCATCGTTCGGTATGATTCATAGGTCTGGGCTAAGAATGGATCCTTGGGCAACATTAGATACAACTTTCAAACAACGTTGGCCTTGTATTGTTTCAAAGCAGGCTTCGGTCATTTATGTATCAGGAAAGAGATTACCATGGTATTCAGGATATCCACCCTTGTAATCGAGTTAAAGGCGTTCCTAAAATCAAGTGCCACCAACAGAGCTAACTGCCGTGTGGCGTGGATTTTTTCTCCGGCAGTTGGACTGCGCTCACCACCTTCGCGACTACATCAATGGTGGAGCACCTTGCTCTAAAGCCATGCTTCCAGGGAAATAGGTCCCCAGCTATACAGATATCGTTAGTGAGTCTTTCCCTGCTGAGTTTCTCGAGCGATTTTCCAGCCGTGTTTAGCATATATAACAGAAGGTATGCAGACGGTGACCCAAAATTCCTCTTCCCCTTGCTTACTCAGTATGAAAGACGCTATCTTTTGGGAAGTCCCCTTTTGAGGGCAAGTGTTGAACGTATCTTATAGACTAAGAATTATAATAGTAACGCTCTTAATTATTAAGAAAATTCAAAGTCTAGAGATGTAGCTTTCTACATTGTGTTTCTTCGGCTTTTAAATGACATAAGTTTGAAGCAGGCTTTCTAAATACTCCTAGTGATCAAAAGTTGAATCTTACTCATCTTGAATAACAAGGAAGTCTTCCAGAAGAAAGAAGCAATATGTTGATGTCAAACAGATCGGAAGTTAATTTTAGACGATATTACTGTTGAAGTCACTAGGGAATCGGTATAGACAAATAAGGACAATTTTTTTGTGTAGTAAAAAAAATTAAGAAATTTTTTCATGGGCATAATGTGTTCAAAGTCAATGGATCCTTAATAGTTTTCAAAAATGTGCTGAGTGCCTAAATGAAAATATAATGAATATTGAAACAGAGGCTTGTGGCTCCAGTAGCAACGAACTAATTTTTCATATTTAATGCGCCTCATTTTGAATACTTTTGAAGAAATTGATGATTCGGCTTTGAATATTTTTCGATAGCAAAATTATCTACCACTATAAAAATTCATCAAAATTTCACTTTGTACTTGTACATTTTATTTATGGATTTTCTATTAAATGTTGACATAAGGCTGTACAATCTGGGTTACTAACCTTGATGCGACGCGGGGGCTTATCAGCTTGCAGCAACAGCCAAGACGCTAAAATAGATGGCCCAAAGGAAATTTAGTAACCAAATAAACTGCAAGAGAAGGGGCTTCCACCCAACTTAGGACCCAATACGTAAACAATCTATTCAGAGAAACCAAGAACAACGTATGTTACTACTGGAGATATTTATCACCAACCGCATAGGTGAAAAGTTATTAACCCAGATCCAAAGGGATTTGATTGGATGAGGGTGAACTAAGCATTAGTAGACAGGAACGGAAGATCGGGTCCAGATGTTATTCACAAGGAAGGGACGCTACAATTGACGCCCACGAGTTACAGATGTTAGAATTCTTCCATAAAGTATGGAGATCTAGGAAGAGCAACCAACGAAACTTCTGGCGATTCAGAAAAAGAATCTTTTTGAACATCTCCGCAGCAAACCGCAAAAAATTCCTATCTTTAGTAGGCTTATCCACTGGTCCATTCGATACTTAACTGTACTGTAACGACATATGTATTTAAACACTGCTATCGCCTAAAAAGGCACCATCCTGCACAAGGAATTGCAAGTCATCGCCATAAATGATGTACCTCAAATATGTGCCGTCAAGGTATGTATCCTCTCAACTTCAGATACACCGACACCGACAATGCTGATCCAAGAGCCATATGAATAACATGAGCTGTCCAACATGACAGGATGGTAATAGCAGAATAGTGACAACAATCACTGCGCACTAGCGAAAATTCAACTGTAGAATCTAGATCTGGCAGTGAGTCTTATTTTTAGGTCTTTGTAAAAAAATGTTTACAAAACCTACTAGTTTCGCGACCTAGCTGTCCGTCTCTCCGTCGGTCCGTGCGTCACAGCCAGTTTCCTCACAAACTATAGAACGTAGAATGCCCAAAATTGTGAAAAGGTCAGAAGTGATGATCTCTTAAAAGTTAAGGTCTTACCAAAAATTTAAAAAATGTTTAAGGGAGGTCCTCCCTAATAACGAATTAGGCCTTAAAAATCTTTTTTTTACCAAAGGTAATCGAGTGCGGTATCTAATGAAAGGTCTTGATTAGAAATTTTAGAATCTGAAATAAAAAAATCATTTTATAAATTAGGGGGTCCGGGGGAAGGCAAAATGTACCAAGAATTAGATCAAAATGGCGGCTGCACTGTGCTTATGAAAGAAACTGTGCATCTATTGGATGAATTTGAACGATTTCATATCCAAGTATTGGATGAATAATTTTGCTGTAAGAAAACTTGACAATTTAGAGCTTGATGAAGAAGACCAACGACATACCATACCTTGCAATCATTGAGAGATTACTTGTACACAGTATCAGATAAGGCGGTACCTTTCATATCCAATGTTATGCCTAGGGCTCGATTCAAACAAATACGACGAAACTCACACTTTTGTAACAACGAAGAACCAAGAGATTCAAACAGTTCGGCCAATAATGGAACACTTCAATACTTCGTTTCAAAATGCCCTCAACCATACAAAAGAGCAATCGATCGACGAGCATATGACCAAATTTAAAGGGCATAACGTACTAAAACAATACTTTAAAACAAGCTTGTCAAGTGGGGCTTTAAGTTATGGTGCAGATGTGATGCAGCAACAAGTTACCTGTTTGAATTTGATTTATACACAGGTAAATCAAATCTGAGAATGGGTTAGGTGAAGCAGTAGCAATGCAGCTTACAAAAAAGGTGGAAGGCGTCGGTTGTGAATTTTACTTTGACAGCTTTTTTAACTCCCTATTGTTGCAATATAAACTAATTGCTCAGAATACCGAAGCGTTTGGAACTGTCCGAATTGACCGGAAGCATCTTCCGAAAACTGGCCCAAGTGAGAAACAAATGAAACGCGGAGACATTTACACCACAAGTTTTCGAGGCATATCATATGTGATATGGATGGACAATAAAGAAGTTCATTTGCTGATCAATTTTTTGTCACCTATAGAAACAGATTTGGAAAACGGCGTCCGGCTGGATCAGCAGATAAAATTGATTTCAAATGCCCTAAGATTGTTACACATTATAATAAACATATGGGTGGAGTAGACCTTATGGATCAACGTGAGGTCTGTTATGAATTAGATCGAAGGTCAAGTATAAAATACTTAATTCGAGTCTTCTTTGATGGTACAGAATGCACATACTATCTATACAAAGCTTCATAATCAGGAAACAATGGAAGGGAGTCTGATGTCCAGCTTGCAGTTCAGGCAAGTCGTAGCTCGGAGGTTGATCAGTAAGTGCGTTTGAACGACATTTCCTTTCAAACGATTGCAAGTATTCCTTCCACAATCATAATTTCTTCCACAATCACCTTTTAAATAAAGTTTCAATATTTTTTCAGTTTTCAACAATGCCACCAAAAAAGAAAATCATCCGAAGTAAAGAATAAAAGGGAAAGAAGAGCCGCTAAAGCTGAAGAGCAACGCGAATCTCGCCTTCAGCAAATGCGCGACAGAGCTTCAACTTCTAGAGCAGAAGAAACTGAAGAGCAGCCTAGCCTAGAGAAACTGAAGAGCAGCGTAGATCTCGCCCTCAAGACTTTTCAACTTTCAGAGCAGAAGAAACGCCCCAACAACATATTGAACGACTTGATACCAATCGATTACGATTGGCTCGATCAAGGGAACGGATTGATTTGAAATTGGAAGCATTCAATTACGATAGACACTATGATTACAGGAATGGCATGGGCCAATGAATAAATTTTATGTGCATTGCCGTGCTCTGAAGTTCAATAAGGAATCAATTGGAATGTGTTGTTCGAACGGAAAAGTTGTTTTGCCTTCGCTGATGGAGCCATCTGAGTCGCGTCTAAGTTACCTTTTTGGTGACACTCCAATTTCAAAACATTTGCAAGTACAACTTATGCTTTTGAATTACTTCTTTTGGTATAGTAAACATTGTGAATGTTTAATGTTCAAGGCCAAATATATCATCGAATCGGTTCGTTGCTTCGTGTACCGGATCAAGAGGCAACGTTTTTGCAAATATATTTTACTGGCAACGAAGAAAGAAAAGTCGCACAGCGTTGCGCGATAAGTACTGCAACCAGACGCGAAATCGTTTCCAACTTACAAACAATGCTGCACGGAAGCAACAGTTTGATTCATCTATTCTAAATTGCTATAGATCAGATGCCATCAGATGACTATACTGTTGTGATAAGAGCAGACAAACACCGTCTGGGGAATACGAAAGACGTTTCAATACACCGATGATAGGTGATGTAGGAGTCGTAATAGTGGGCACCGAATTCGATCGACGGAATACAAATGTACCACCACATCGATCGTACGATGCACTCCAATATCCATTGTTGTTTCCGCGTGGAGAAGATGGCTACCATTTCAATATCATGCAAATCGACCCCAACACGAATGAGAAGTCAACGAAGAAAGTTTCCTTCCTGGATTATTACGCGTACCGCATTATGACTCGTGGAAATAAATCCGACTAAATACTGAAATGCCGTGAACTATACCATCAGTTCATTGTGGACATGTACGCTAGTGCACGTCTTCTCTTCATTCGGTTAAATTTACAGAAGTTGCGCGTTTAAGAATACGTCCACTTGCATGATGCAATTGCAAATGATGGGAACGCTGCTAACATCGGAGAAACGGTAATCTTGCCAGCAACATATACTGGCAGTCCGCAACACATGCACGAATATGCACAAGATACCATGACATATGTTCAAAAGTATGGACGCCCAGATTTGTTCATCCCCTCCACATGCTATCCAACTTGGATACATCTATTTTCAAACGACCAAAACTCATCGCACAGACATGATCTTCTCGCTCGAGTTTTCAAGCAAAAGCTAATTAGACTCATGAACGTCATCGCCAAGAACCATATTTTTGGAGAAACTCGATGCTGGATGTACTTAATTGAATGGCAAAAAAGAGGCCTGCCGCACGCTCATATTTCAATTTGGTTGAAGCAAAAAATCGTCCCAACACAAATTGATAGCGTGATTTCTGTTGAGCTTCCGAATAGAGACGAAGATCCCATTCTGTTCGAAACCATCAATAAAAATATGATTCATGGGCCATCCGGAGCACTTTATACAAATTCACCATGCCTGAAAGATGGCAAGTGCGCAAAGCGATATCCACTTGAGCTGATCAATGAAACTCAAACTGGAGGTGGTGGATACCCAATGTATAGGCGAAGGTAGCCCGATGATGGTGGATACACAACCACAATCAGAATACGCAATGTAGATGTTGACATCGACAACAGATGGATCGTGCTTTATTCATCCCTGGTTTTAAAATGTTTGATGCTCACATTAATGTCGAGTACTGCAATTTGCTGAAGTCGATCTAATATATTTGCAGATAAGTCAACAAGGGCGTAGACATGGCAGTATTCGGCCTGGCCAATCGAACTGATGAAATAACTCGATCCCAGATGGGACGTTACATCAGCAGCAACGAAGCAGTTTGGCGAATGTTCTCATTCAACATTCACAAACGCTATTCAACTGTTCAACATCTCGCTGTGCACTTAGTCTACTTTACCGAAGAAAATGCACAAAATAGAGCAGAGCAGCCGCTAAACACACCGCTAACCGCCTTATTCAAATTCAAATTCATCTGATGATTTCGCGAGAACGTTGCTGTATCACGAAGTGACCAACTACCCTTGGAACACATCGACAAAAGTACGCGCGAAGAAAGCGGGTCGCAATTATTCCAGCATATGCTGGTGGACGTTCATCGGATGCCTTGGGAAGTGTGTATACAGTACAGCCTAATAACGCCGAATGTTATTATTTGCATTTATTATAGCATACAATCAAAAGTCCTACATCATTCGTAACGTTGAAAACCGTTGATGGGGTAATATGCAAAACGTAAAGAGAAGCATGTTTCAAACTGGGATTACTTGAAAATGATCAGTTTTGGGACAGAACACTAACAGAGACATCGCTTACGTGTTATCCAAAGTAAATACGTACTTTGTTTGCGATCATTTTAACAACATGTGTACCATCGAGTCGTAGAACTGTGGGAAACGCATCGCAATAGTCTCAATGAGGACATTCTCAGGCAAGCATACGTAATCGATTCAAATGAGTAGTATTCGGAAGACATTTTCAATGTAGCTCTAATGTTGATTGAGGACTTATGCATATCAATCGACAATAAAGTCCTTTGTCAACTTGGTATGCTGGCATCGACTAGAAACAGAAATGATGCATAAGACAGAGACCTGGTCCAGGAACAGCAATTTGATGTAAACCAGGAACAACATTTTGTTGAAACACAAACAAGTCTTTTAGTTTCTGATCGAAAAAATTCATATGATAAAGTCATGCAACGTATAGCCAACGGGGATTGCAGGTTTTTCTCCTAGATGCTCCAGGAGTCACATGCAAAAAATTTCTTATCAATTTGATATTGGCTTCGCGGTTCATATGCAGAGTGGATTTGCATTCGCAGTGGCATCATCGGGAACTGCATCAATGCTACTCGATGGCGGACATACAGCACATTCAGTACTTAAGCTTCTGTTGAATTTGAGCTAGACTGAAAAACTGCAAAAATTCCGGAATGGCCGCAGTCCTTAAAAGGTACAAAGTCATCATTTGGGACGAATGCACCATTGCCCATAAAAAACCTCTTGGGGCGCTTTACCGGATTCAGCGCGATCTCCTAGGAAAAAAACCAACCGATGGGAGACATACTAATTCTTCTTGCAGGTGATTTTTGCCAAACGTTGCCCGTTATATCTCGATCAACGCCCGCAGATGAGCCGAACGCTTGCTTTAAAGCATCATATTTATGGAACCTAGTCGAAAAAATCACGCTCTCAATGAACATGCCTGTGTATTTGCTGCAAGATGCGTCTGCCTCATCATTTTTCCAATAACTTTTGGACATCGAAAACGGCGAAATTCCAATTAATCGTATAACAAATGAAATTTTATTTCCACCCTATTTTGGTCAAATGCAGGCAAATAGTCAAGCTGTTGCGGATAAGGTTTTCCGAAATTTGACCAGTAACTATAAAAATCCAGATTGGCTGTGCGAACCTGCAATATTACGCCCAAGAATGAAAATGTCAATAGATTGAACGAAAGAATTCAGTTGAAACTAACCGGCGAACCAGTCGAATACAAATCAATTGGAACAGTGATGGATGAAGAATAAGCAGTCAACTATCCAACCGAATTTTTAAATTCGATAGAGCCACGAGGAATGCCACCACACATATTAATATTGAAATTTGGATTGCCGGTGATGCTCATTCGAAACTTGAAGGTGCTAAAACTGTGCAACGGAACCAGACTGACAGTCAAAAAATTGACACCAAATTTGATCGAGGCAACAACCATCATTGGCAAATTCAAAGGGGAAGACGTGCTGCTTCTACGCATACCGATGATTACCAAGGATTTGCCATTTGACCTCAAGTGAATTCAGTTTTCTTTGCGTCTTCCCTTCGTGATTACCATCAACAAAGATTAAAGGTAATCGTTAGATATTGCTGGAAAACTCATGTTTTTTGCATGGCGAATTGTATGTTGACAATCTAAAAAATTTGTATATTTATACACTAACCAGAATGCTCAAAAATATTGTTTAGTCGCTAGCATTAAGATTATAAAAAGAAATTTAATAGCACATTAAATAAAGGGTGGTCCAATCAAAACACACGGTGTTAATTGTAAATAAAACATAGAGTTTTGACAGAGTTATGTTAATATTTTTCATTATAATAGAAGGATCAACAGGTATGACAATTATGTGTGAAACAAAATATCGCCCAAATGCTCGCCGCAGCTGCGGTGGCATACTTCTATCCAATGGTCCATATGTTCAATGACTCTGAGACGTAATTGAGGTTCAATGTCGTTAATGTGCTGAATTATCTCATCCTTTAGCTCTTGAATTGTTCTTAGCTTATAGACGTACACTTTTTCTTTTAAATATCCTCAGAGAAAGAAACCCAACGGTGTCAAATCACATGATCGTGGCGGCCAATTAACATCGCCACAATGTGAGATAACACGGCTATTGAATTTCTCGCGCAAAAGAGCGATTGTTTCATTGGCTGTGTGGCAAGTCGCACTGTCCTGTTGGAATCACATATCTTCCAAGTCCATAACCTCAATTTCCGGCCATAAGAAGTCCGTTTTTATCTCGTGAATGCCATTCACGGGAACTGCTTGCTCATTTTCGAAGAAGAACGGCCCGATACCATCGCCAGCCCATAAACCGCACCAAACAGTCACTCTTTGTGGATGCATCGAGTTTTCAACAATCACTCGTGGATTCTCATTTGGCCAAATGCAGCAATTCTGCTTGTTAACGAATCCACTGAGGTGAAAGTGTGCCTCGTCGCTGAAGATAATTTTCTTTGTAAAGTCACCATTTCCTTCTATCTATTCGGCGTATTGCCGACGCTTGAAATGGTCAGTAAGCTTCAGTTCTTGAGTCAATTGAGCCTTGTAGGCGTGTAAATTCAAATCTTTATGCTAAATTCGCATCAGTGATGTCCGTGAGATGTTCAATTGTTGGGCACGACGACGAGTCAAGGTTGACGGCTCTCTGCCACACTATCGCAAACAACAGCAATGTTTTCCACCGAACGAACTGGGCGAGCATGCACAGGTGATTTCACATTTTCTACAGACCCAGTTTCTTCCGATTGTGGACACATTTGGTCGATTATGCTGACCAAAAAGATCACAAAGTGCACGAAATGCATTTTAATTCGAACGCCCATTTTCGTAAAATACTTCAACAGCCTTAATGCGCTTCTCAATTGTGTACCTCTCCATGGTTGAATTTGTCAAACACTGAAACAAAGATATGTCAAATTAAGTTGGGCGAAAAGTTTGCCGTTAAGGTGTGACTCACAATCAACATCGTGCATTATCGTTGGACATGTTTTTTCTAGGGCGTAGCAACGCGCGCTGGGCCCCGTTAGTAATTGACAGATAACATCCTAAATTCAATCACATTTTCAATTTTAATGTCTGGCCAGTAAGTTCTCATTTATATCTGCAGGACACCAATCAGAAATGAAGAAGGTTATAGTGAAAATAAAAAAGTTTTCTCCTTTAGAAACGACACTGCAAGAAACAGTGAACATCAGCCTACCTAAATTTGATTTATCCTTTTTTAGAATGGAGACTTTTCTCTTGCCACTTCCTGTACAATTACATCGAAATTTTGAACAATTCAAAGCAGAAAGAAAATCACATTGAAACTGTCTGCACCGACACGACGACGTTATCATCTGAGAGTTCTAACACCTGAAGGAATTATCCTTTCTTGTTGCTTTTCCGCTGTAAACAATTCCCTGTAGGCATTGCTTTTAAACTTGCGAAAAGACAACGTTCAACTTACTTTGAAAACGAACACAAAAGCAGCTTCAGGCGACAGCAAGGATATAGGTATGTGAATATGATAAGGACATATGGATAAGATAATGTACAATTCCAATGGAAGTAGCGACGCACAGAGTTTGAACTTTTCACGGAATCTCTAAAAGCATTGCAAGAGTGCGAGTACATACTGTGAAGATATTCAAGTATGACAGACTCTATGTCGCCATATTGGACCCTCGAGGGCAAGGACGAATGCGTAGGACGGCACATTGGAAGTAGATGGGAACTACTAGCTTAAAAATTTTCGACGAGTACTATTGTGAAAATAAGACGATAATGTTTTTTGTCGGCCTTATTAAATTTCCTTTTTTCAACACACTTTTTATGATCCGACAAGGACGATACACTTATTGCGCTTGTAGGAGGATTTGTGAAATTTGCTACTGCCACAATTCAGCGCTCTTGATGGTCGTCCATTTATGTTGTTTTCTTTTACGTTTTTATTTTTTCTGTCTTGAAATGGTTGGATTTTTTTTTATCATCAAAGCTTAGTTCAGACAATTTCCTTCGCGCTTGACTTTATTATCGTCCCTTGTAGAAGTATTTTCAGACAAAAGCAAATCTATGAAGTCTGTCATAAAAGGGCATACATGAAATTAGGATTCTTTGGAAAATGTTAGCAGTAAACAGACTTGCTTACAAGGATTACATTACTTTGAAGTTGGAAAATACATTTAGTGAACAATTTAAGTCCATTGGTTTCTCTGGTTGACCAAATATTTAGGCTGGAGTTCTGAATGCAATATCAGCAATAAGCGAAACGTTTCTGTTTATTGTTCGGCAATGCTCCGGACATTAAAAGTAAGTAAAACCCAATTTGTTCTATACACACAACATAAGCTCAAAAAGCTTAATTCACGCGAAAATCTAACGACATTAGCCCGTCCCAGCGATACTTTATTGTCAGCCTATCCTTCAGCGCCTAGGCGACAGAATTTCGCCACAGTTTCAAATTCTCTCGCAACCCTGTCATACGACTTCCTTCCTTCCCGAAATGGAGCGTATAGCCTATCGCTATACTGGCGCAGAATGTACGCGAATTTTATATCCTTAACGAGGCAATTTGCATGGCACTGTTGTTTCACTCTTTGATCGCTTACTTTTGCCGAAATAAAAATCCGCCGAACACAGTGTGGGCGTTTCAGCAAATCCTGGCGCGTTCAAATATAAAAGCAAGTTGATTAGCTCTTAAAAAGAGTATTCAAATGAGGTGGGATGTAAATGAATCCTTACAACCGTACTCTAGATCCTTTTCGTGTTCGTCATTCAAACGAGCCAAGCCACTTTAATTTTTAGTTAAAAGTGCGAAATTCGAATTAGAGGGGCTGCGGGATTGTCAATCAATTCAACGGGAAATTGTATCTTTTTCGCGACAATTGTTAATGCTGCTATCACTAGCGTACAACCGACACGTCGGAAGGATGGTGATTGCGGCGATAGTAGTGAAAATTGCGGTGAACTTATCATGAATAAAATTAACGACCCAAATCCTGCTGTTTGTTGTGCGTCTAGGATTTGGATGGGGGTGTGAAATGTTAGGAATCTCGCGCGGCGACAAATCGTGTCGACAGAAGATAAGAGATATAAATGGCAAAACATTAAAAATAATGATTGCCATTATCCGCCGAATGGGAAAGGAAGCATAAATTAAAGATGACTTTTAACTTTTGTAAATTTGACGGGTGCGCGTGATGATATAGATTGTATTTTTCATTTACATTAGAGGCAATTATCACCAAACAAAATTGACTAATTATTATAAAGTTGCCTGGTACGACGATACTCTGCAGAGATTTAGTTGATATTTATGTGCTTTATGGCTCGCTAAGGACTAAGAAATATGGTAACATTTGAAAATGTTTCGCATATAGATATTCATACAAACGGAGCTATATAATTTAATTTGTTTTTATACAGCATACATATTTTAAAGTAAAACCATGCGGAAATCGACTCAACATTTTTCTTTTCAGTATATTTATTTACACCATGCCATTATGCAAACTTACTGTTTGTTTATATAATAATTCTGTTTTACTTTTACTTAAATGAGGCTTATATTTTAGACTTTCGCACTGAAATACAAAATAAAATAGAGATCTTCAGTAACAAAAGTTTATAGAAAGCCAGAACTGATATCCTTTTGGAAGTGTGAGCCACAAAACTTTTCGGAGTTATCTTGAGGGCGGTTCCCACATGTATGACTACGACTTTTAAACATTTTTTATCATTAAATGTAGTCAAATGAGATGTTTTCTAAAAGATTACGACAAAGTTCTATTGTTGTAAACATTTGCCTGCATACCATACTCGGACTCTGATGTTAGGTTCCAAATTTTACGGGACAGACATTTAATTATTCTTTTCTGTACAATTTCGTCTATTATCTTTTACTAATATTTAAAACAATTAATAAATGATTAGTTTTATCATTTTTGTTCTCTTTCTCCTTTTAATAAAATTTAAATGTTAACATACAGTTTCACCCTTTTCAATGAGTTTTTGCCAGTGGAACTATAACTATTGGATAATTATTACATCCAACTCTCTAAAGGACGCCTCTATCAGGCAAGTCGTATAATACAATAATTTGCCCACCCCAACATCTACTGCGACGCACAGTAAGTAGAATTGTAACCAAATGAAACTTAATCATCCAAATCAGACGCGCAGATGTCAGGATGATTGAGTGGGGAGGAACAATGGATGTGAATAATAACAAAAAGAATGAAACTATCAATTAAACAATTTATTTGGCAATCAATTCACGGCGGATGGCGGACCTCGACTGCTTCATGTCGAATGACAGTATCGTCGTGTCTGTGATGTTCGGTGTGCTTACACTGACAACTCGGCCATTCCTGCATCGGAATCGTCCTCGATTTCGTCACTGCTGTCTCCGTCATTGGTTTCTTCGTCGGTTTCGATTTCCGGTGGTTTTGAACACCACGGTCGGATCTTGTCAACGGCGTAAACTGAACAAAACGGCTTTTGTGAAATTCGTAAACCTGATATATTCTCGATAAGGTACCGGTCCTTGCCAAGAATGCGGGCGATTATATAGGGTCCCTTAAATTTGGGTTCCAACTTTCGACTCTCCCCAGACGAACAGCTTCGTTCTCAATGAGTAAAATATCGTTAATCATATATTCTTTGGGCGAAGAATGCTTTTTGTCGAAACGTTCCTTCCAACGCAGCCGCTGATTTTCAATATTCTCCAAAGCTGTATTTCGTTTAGTTGCTAGGTCCACGAGTACTGGTTCTGATTCGTTTTTGTTAATAAACTCGTCTTGCAGAACTGAGATAAGATTATTTTTTGTCACATCTCTGAGTGTAAAATCGAATATGATTTCGTTTGGACTGAATCCAGTAGTATTATTCCTCTGCGTATTTATACTCCATTGCAGCCCGGATAGTAAATCGTCCCAATCGTTTTTATTTTCGGCGGTCGTACGTAGATAAGACAATATCGTTTGGTTTGCGCGCTCCACTTGTCCGTTGGCACGCGGGGTACGGACGGCAGTTTTGATATGAGTAATTTCATGTGACTTGCAGAACGCAGCAAATTTTCGCGACACAAATGCGCAACCACGGTCGGTTATAATTCGCGTAGGCAAACCGAAATAGCTCGTTAGATCAATTAAAATATTAATCACGGGTTTGCGTAGAGGTATTCCGGACGGGTTTTGCCACTAGATATTTCGAAAAAGGATCGGAAATTGCAACTATATACATATTGCCGCTTTTGCTACGTTTGAACGGTCCAAGGTGGTCGATATGCAATTGACGGAATGGTATCGGTAACATCGATTCCGTATATAAACGTCCTTCAGGCTTTTCTGAACGCGATTTATTGTAGCAGCAATTAACACACGAGTCTATATAGTCTTTTACCACTTTACGCATTTTGGGAAACCAATAATTTTGTTGGATGCGCCCCATTGTCTTTTCAACCCCGAAATGTCCGTAATTATCGTGAAAATTTTGCACTACGCGTAGTCTGGCGGATTTTGGTATCACTAATTTTAGCTGCTCGTTAACCTTTCGATACAAACGGAAATCTTTTAGTTCATATTCACTTTTGATTTGTTTGACACGTTCATCTTTTATTTTATTTTGAATAACGTTCACTATGTGCCGGAGTTGATCGTCTTTCAACTGCATAGTATAAATCCAATCGTTTGATCCACTTGTTATAGCCATGACGAGTCCTGCAACTTCAGGATCTTCGGGCGGCAGCTCGGGAGCTCGGCTGAGTGCATCGACATGTGCAAGTCGTCGTCCGAGTCGGTGCAGAAGCTCAGCATCGTATTCAGTCAATCGTAACATCCACCTGGCAATACGAGGGATCATTTCGGTTTTCGTCTTCATATGCGTTATCGCTGAACAATCGGTAACTACACGGATGGGTCTGCCTAGAACATAAACACGAAATCTGTCTAGACTCTCGACTACAGCGAGCACCTCAAGCTCGTAGCTGTGATAACGGCTTCGGAACAATGGCGGCTATAGTAAAAGACGGGTTTCCAATTCTTTCCATCCATCGACTGCAGTAATACACCAGCAAGTCCGACTATACTGGCGTCAGTGTGTATTTCGTGTCGTGCGTTGATATCGAACAGCGCCAACGCTGGTTCGTTGCATAGAATCTCCTTGAGCCTCTGGAACGATTCGGATTAGTCACTTCCCCATAGAAAGTGTTTCGATCCCTCCGTGTATTTTCTCAGCAGTTGAGTGATCGGTTTCGAAATCAGCGAATAATTGGGTACGAATTTTCGGAAAAATCCTGTGAGTCCGAGAAATCGTCTCACTTCGGTTACATTCCTCAGCGCTTCAAAGTTCTTTATCGCGCTAACCTTTTGTTCTCCCGGTTTTATGCCCTCATCGTTGACAATATGTCCCAAGTACTCGATTTCGTCGGCAAGAAAACTGCACTTATCAAGTCTCATTGTTAATCCGTAAAATTTCAAATGTTCTAAAAATTTTCGGAGCGACGATAGACCAGTCTCTATGTCTTTGCTCGGTAGAACTATATCGTCCAAATACGCAATCGCTTCTCCGGGCCCCATTTTTGAAATGATATTGTTTATTAAGCTTTGAAAAACTCCCGGCGCATTCCCCAGACCAAAAGGCATGCGATTGTACTCATAATGTCCATTATGAGTAACGAAAGCGGTGTACGGTTTTGACGTTTCGTCCACTTCGATTTGATGGTAGCCCATCCTTAGATCAAGCGTGGTGTAATATTTTTTGCCTGCTAAGTTAGCAAACTGATCCTCGATATTCGGCATAGGGGAGGGTTGCTTAATCGTTTTTCCATTTAATTGGCGATAGTCCACGCATAAACGATTTTCGCCGTTTTTCTTCTCTATGAGAACGATAGGCGAAGCATATGCGGATTCCGATGGACATATAGTATCGGCGACGAGTAGTTCGCCTATGATGTTTTCGACGGCTTGTCGTTTTGCATATGGGAGTCGATATGGTCGTTGTGTAAACGGTTCGCGTGTGTTCAACGATATTGCCATCTTTACAGCCGAACATTTTCCCAATTCGTGTAAATTTGTTGCAAAAAGTGTACGGAACTCAGACAACAACGTTTTTACTTGGTTTTGTTCCTTGGCTTTTAATGATGTTCCCAATTTTAATGCCTCGTCATTTTCCAACCAGCATTCTTTCCCTCGAATTACTAGCGATTGTCCGTCTCTACATAGCATGTCCCGACCTAATAGCATTTCGTGTTCGATACAATCATCCTCGACAACTAACACATCTACGTCGTACGTCTTGTGATCAATGTTCATTGAGACGATTACTTTGCTCGTACATTCGTATTTACCACCCGCAAATCCGCACAGAACAACATTGCAAGGAACGATATCACCTATAGTGTTCGCCAACGACGCTCTCATCAACGTTCTATTGCTCCCCGGATCCACGAATGCTCGAATCTCACGACCTCGTATTGACACCACTGTGATGATTTCCTTTCCATTTTCATTCGTCTGGATTTCGTACGTTTTTGCGCTATCCGGCGCAGATCTCATATGCGGGCAATCGGTGGTTTGATGAGTGGTACGATTGCATGTTGCGCATCTTGCACGGCGTTGCGGTTGTCGACAACGGACGGAGATATGTCCGGGCTTGAAACAATTATAGCAGACGGGTTCTTTCGGTTTTCTCGGTAATGACGGTGTTTCAGGCTTACTCGTAGGACTCGGCGGACGCATGTTGTATGATCGGGGTTTCGGTTGGAAAGATTTTTTTGAACGGCAAGTGTGGGTATAGCGTCGAATTGCTGACAATAATTCGTGGCAAAAATTAAATTGTTGTGCCGATGATATTTTCCCGAAATCGATATCGTTGCAACCATTTATCACGTATTTTATGATTGCTGCGTCAGGCAATCCACCTTTCCGGCCTAACGCTAGAACTCGATAATAATATTCCTCCATCGATTCGGTAAAATTGCGTTTCGTTTCAGTCATACGGAGATGAATATCGGCTATGTTCATGAGACACGGAAAATTTGTAAGAAATTTTCCGACAAACTCTGTCCAAGAATTAAAAACTGGCGACATGTCGATCCAAGTTTTAGCAGCACCCTTCAACCTCAAAAACATTGAAAGCAGCACAAGACGGTCACTCCATCTGTAGGCTTCCTTTAGTTGTGTGACACGACACACAAACTGTTCGGACGTTCAGGAATCCGCGGCAAACGGGTGAAACTCCGGCAACACATCGGCAATGTCGCGAACATTCACAGACCCGATCTCGCTCGTCGGTTGATATACATACGAGTACATGCCTGTAGGCGGTTGAGCGAGATGCGGACCCATCGGAACGGAGGCATTTGTGACCTGCATGCGCGGCTGGTGATGTGAAGCAAACGAAACATTACTCATCATCGGTCCATGTATATGCGTAGGCATCGTGTATGCGAGTGGTTGAGTCATATTGGTCGACGACGGCAACTGCGGTGGCACATACGGTTGTGTGTGTGCGTTCGTGTTTACACTTCCACTTATGAACGATTGAACGTTTTTGTCCACGCATTGTGAAACTGTTTGTGTTACTGGCGTCGAAACGCTTTGTGGCACACCAACACTCAAATTTTGCAGCTGACGGACTGTTTCTTCGAGTTCGCGGACTCTCGGCAAGAGATCACTATCTATCCCTGTCGCACTTTTATCACCCAATTCGGCGAGGCGTTGAACCAGCATGGACTTGTTCCCGGCGGTCGCCAATCCATGATATCGGCACTTCTCGCGCAGCACTTTCACTGTCAATCCATTTAATTCGGTTATCGAATCCATCATCCCACTTTTGAACTGTCAGGATGATTCAGTGGGGAGGAACAATGGATGTGAATAATAACAAAAAGAACGAAACCATCAATTAAACAATTTATTTGGCAATCAATTCACGGCGGATGGCGGACCTCGACTGCCTCATGTCGAATGACAGTATCGTCGTGTCTGTAATGTTCGGTGTGCTTACACTGACACAGAAGGGTTCTAGCAAGTTTTGCGAACTTCTACCTGACCGTTCTCAAAGTGTAGCATTCCAGTCTGAAAAATTTGGGTTGGTCTCTAGTCATGGGTTCGAGCCCTGTTGTTGGGTAGTTATTTTAAATCTTCATTAAATGCTTAGCACTTCTGAGTGTTATAGTATTTTTACAATTTTAAAATTGTGCATACCAGTTTACGTTGCACAAAATCAGAGCAAGCAACTGCCTCTGTGAAAGAGATACAGTTTCGCACAAAGTAGTTACATGCATGAGGGTTTCGTGGCTCTTGACTCAGCCCGGAAAGGCAGTCAAGTTGTGATCGAGAAGAAGAATTGGTGACTATCGGCAGAGACATTAAAAAATGATTTTAATGAAGAATAGATTTTAATGAAGAATACAATCCGAAGCATTTGAAATGAAAAGTTATTGATAGAAAATATAGCGAATTGTTTTTTTTTATTTTATCGCAAAAGCGATCAAATTATTAATTAAAACTCTTCTCGCCGCCGCAAATGTGACAAACTTTAATTCCAAAAAATTTAATTTCAAAGTGAATTTCTATATTTTTTATTTCGAAAAGCCGTCGTTTCTTGCTAATTTTGGTAAGTAGACGCATTTTATCGCATTTGAGTCATCCTCAGTGACTCAAGCGAGTCGAAACCCATCTACTTCTTAAAATGAGCAAGATTTTCGAAACAAAAGAGAATTGGCCTGCGGGCATAAAAAAATTATTTTCAAGAAAGAAAAAAAAATACAAATCAATTGACCATCATTTAATATTCTCCCCCAAAAAGAATATTATATTGTCGCGTGTTATGGTTCGCGGCCAATAATTTTAATGTTCCGGGAAAGTGAAAAAACAATGTCTTTCAAATTAAATTAAAGGAGTTTATTTAATTACTAAAAAACGCACAATCACTTATTAAACTATTTCACAATTTTAATTTTCACTATTAAAAGTCTAACTTTCACTTTTCCATAAATTTCTATCGCAATTGTCTTCTAAAATCACTTCACAATCAACGAAAATCACTTTTCTACTACTCGAACAATATCGCTTTTCTATTCGCGACACACTTTCGCAGTTTTTTTACTATCGCGGTTGAATGAGTCCCCCCATCCATTCAGCTCGCCTTTATATAGGGTCTCTAGTCATTCAACCCAGTTCTCGTACATTCGCAAATGAGAGGGAACATTCGAGCAGCGTAATGAATGGAGCAGTGACTCATTTTCAGATGTTGATGCTTGGTGGGTTTTCGAGTACGTTCGTTTTGTTGATCATGATTAATGGGTTTTCGAGTACGTTCGTTTTGTTGATCATGACCTTCTTAACGGTTGTGAAAATAATTACGACAGTAACTCGCAAAATTATTCGTGCATGTAACACTGCCCCCACCTCAGTTCTTTTCGCCCCGAAAAGATGTGTCGCCAGTTGTAGTCAATTCTCCCTGGATGTAATATAGGGCAAGACGGTCCAGGTGCACGATTTTCATTTTGGCTCTTGGCTTACGGTGTTCCTGTATGCGGTATACGACGTCGTTGATTCGCTTTGTAACTCGGTACGGTCCCTCCCAATTATGCTGCAACTTTGGAGACCTACCCTTTCGCCGTTGCGGGTTATAAAGCCATACCAAGCCATCTTGCTGGAAGCCAGTAGAATTTGCCTTTAGATCATACCTGGTCTTCATGCGGTTAGTAGCCGATTCGAGGTGTTTTCGCACTGTCCGATGTATCTGGTTCAACAGTTGTCTTAGCTCACTTGTGTACTCCGAGATCGTTTGGGGTTTCTCAAGGGGTGTCCCGAACTTTATATCAGCTGGCAGACGAATAGTCTTTCCAAAAATGACTTTGGCTGGGCTTGGCCCGTCAATGCATGTTCAGCAGCTCTATACGCCATCAAAAATAGTGGGATATGTCGGTCCCAGTCCCTTTGGTTCTCGTCAACCATCTTGGCGAGGTGTTCATTGAGCGTGCTGTTGAAACGTTCGACCATTCCATCGGATTGGGGATGCAGTGGTGTTGTCCTCGTTTTCCGTATTCCCAGTAGTTCGCAGATTTCGCCAAAAACTAGTGATTCAAAGTTTCGGCCTTGATCCGAATGTAGTTCACAAGGTACGCCGTACCTGCTGACCCAATTTAACACTAGCTGTTCAGCTACAGTAGTTGCTTCCTGGTTGGGAATGGGGTAGACCTCGGGCCACTTGCTGAAATAATCGGCCAAAACCAGCGTGTATCGATTTCCGCACTCGGGTCCAGGAAAAGATCCTGCGACGTCAACAGCAATCTTTTCAAATGGTACACCCACGTTAAAGGTTTGCACTTGTCCTCTCAGTCGTCGCTTTGGACCTTTAACGGAAGCGCAAATCGTGCATCTACGGCACCAGTCTTCTACGTCTTCTCGAGCATGGAGCCAGTAAAACCTTTCCCGCAATTTCGCTAAGGTCTTGTTAACACCAAGGTGGCCTCCCGAAGGATCCTTCGTGTATCTCCTTAACCACATCGTGGGTTCGGCTTTTGGGAAGTATAGTTTGCATCCTATAGGAGCTGCCATCCGCCATTTCGAATTTCTGCTTGAGTATGCCACCCTCTACCTGAAGGGAGTTCCATTGTGCCCAATAGCTTTTCAGGGTTGCGCCTTGCATTGAAACGTCTTTCCACTCCGGTCACCCAATTGTCTCCTTCCATACGAGCAATGGTACGATGTCTTCATCGGCTTACTGGGCATTTCGAATCTCCTCGAATTCGGTCGTTATCAATCGCAGATCAACGGGCGGTTCCTTTTCCTCAATCCGTCGGCAATGCTTGCAGTAAGCTGGACATGGACGGCGAGATAGGGCGTCAGCATTTCCATGAACTCCGCCCTTCCGATGAAAATTTCGCAGTCGTATGACTGCAATCTTTCGGTCCATCTCGCAACTTGTCCCTCGGGGTTTTTGAAGTTGAGCAGCCATCTCAATGATGCATGGTCCGTTTGAAGAACGAATTTCTGGCCATATAGGTACTTGTGGAACTGCTTGCTGGCCTCTATTACAGCCAATAGCTCCTTCCTGGTCACACAGTAGTTCCTCTCACTTTTTGAGAGAATTCGACTGTGATACGAGATAACTCTTTCTTCGCCATCGATCTGCTGGGAGAGTACAAGTCCAATGCCGCCGTTGCTCGCATCGGTGTCAACTACAAACATTTTTCCGGGTTTCGCATATGCTAGCACGGGTGATTCACACAGCTTCTCCTTCAAGGTCTCAAAGGCTACCTGGCATTGTTCATTCCAGACATACGGACGACTTTTCTCGGTTAACTGATGGAGACACTTAGCTATTTTGGCAAAGTCTTTGACGAATCTTCGATAGTAGGCTGCCAGACCCAGAAAACTTCGTAGTTGGCGCTTGTTGTTTGGTGTTGGCCAGCTCTTCACGACTTCAATTTTCTCAAGGTCTGTTTTGACCCCTTCTGCTGATACGACATGTCCCAGGTATTTTACTTCAGCTGGGAAAAGGGTACACTTGTCGGGACTAAGTTTCAAATTCGCCAGTCGCAATCGGGAGAAAACCTCTTCTAAGTTCCGCACATGCTCTACGAACGTTCTTCCGATGACAATGATGTCATCTAGGTACACCAAGCAGGTATTCCAGGTTAGGCCACGTAGCACGTATTCCATCAGACGTTCGAAAGTGGCTGGAGCATTGCAAAGCCCAAATGGCATCACCACAAATTGCCACAATCCGGTCCCAACTGAAAATGCGGTTTTCCCTCGGTCCTTCTTGTCGATTTCTACCTGCCAATAGCCACTCTTGAGATCGAGTGTAGAAAACCATTTTGCGTCGGCCAAAGTGTCCATGATGTCATCGATGCGCGGAAGCGGGTAACTATCATTCTTAGTGACGTCGTTAAGCTGCCTATAGTCGACACAAAAACGAGTGCTACCATCCTTTTTCTTTACCAGAACTACTGGCGCGGCCCATGAACTGACAGAAGGTTCGATAACGCCTTGTTTTTCCATGTCCGAGATCAGTGCGCTCACTTCTCCTTGTTTGGCTATAGGAAGACGTCTCGGGACTTGTCGAATTGGCTTGGCTCCCTGTGTATCTATGACGTGAGTTACCATACTCGTTCGGCCATGGTCATCCGGGCTTGTTGAGAAGATGCCACTGTACTTGGTGACCAGATTAGAGGCTCGCTTGAATAGCTGCACTGGCAATTTGACCTGCTTCAACATTGCAGACGTGGATTCCCAGGCCTTGTCTGCGTCTTGCCTCCTTTTCCGATGATGGTCGTGAGTGGCTTCCAAAGAGGTGATGGTGGAAACAGGCTGGCAGCTGCCGATGACTTCTCCCGCTTTGATGCTCGTGGTTGAGTCTGCGGTGTTAAGGACTCTAACCGGCACGTATCCGTTAGTTATAGATCTTACAAGGCTTCGTCCTACAATCAAACTGCGCAATGCGGACGTCTTCGTTGGCTCTATCAAATAAGACCGCTGGTCTCCTGAATCACCATCAAGCTTGGCCCATACAATGCTTTCAGAAGAATTCGGTACATCAGTGTCGGCACATACTACTACATACATCTTGGGAATTCGAACGCCAGGATCCTCCATCAAAACTTCGACATTCTGCCATTTCAAGACCCGTTTGCCAAAATCCAACGTGATTCTAGCCAACCTCTGCCCCACGAAGTTGGCTCTTACATGCTTCCCGACCACTCAGCTTGAAGGGCTTCCATTCTGGACTCCTGACTCGGTCTAGGTCTTCTCCTAGCTGCACACCCTTGACAATAGCTCGGTTTTCTTTGCTTCTTGCAGTCTCTTTGCAGGTGCCCCTTCTCTCCGCAATTCCAGCATCTAGGCGCACCATTTACATGCGGATCTCGCTCAATTTCCACGCGCTCACATCTGCACTCGTCTGTCACTACCTCGCGAATCCGGGCAGTGGTACGGCTCACATTTTTCGCTGCCTCAAAGTTCAGACTATAAGCCAATGCATCCTTAACTGTTTGCTTTTGAGCTAAACGCACGGCTTGCTGCAATTCTTGGTCTTTTAATGCACTGATGAATGCTTCTGTTGCTGCGTCATCTCGATGGTCTGGGTCATAAGCTGGGTAAGCCAAAAGTGCCAGTCGCTCAATGTCTTGCGCTAGCTATTGTAAGGTTTCGCCATGCATCCGATGACGTAGCTGTGACCGATAAATCTGCTTCAGATGATCGTCTCCATAACGCATGTCGAGTGCATTCATTATTGCAGCCGGGTTTGAATGCAACTCAACGGGGATGGTCTGCAACAGCTCGGCAGCTGGGCCTCTTAGAGCAAGAATCAATGCAGTTGCTCGTTCCTGCTCATTCCAGTGATTTATCCGAGTGGCTGCTTCAAACTGGGCTTTGTAAATAGTCCAGACTGTTTGCCCATCAAATATTGGTGCTTGCACATTTCTAGATGTGGTTTGCGCTGCGGTTATAAGCGAGGCTGGTGAGGTGGTTACTATTGCCTTTGCTGCTTCCAATTCCTTTTTCATGTTTCCCATCTAGTTGATATTTGGTTGAAGCTCCAGGTACGAAAATTTTCAGGACATACAAGGACCAAACCAATGGCATCCTATTCAATTGCAAAGCAAATATTAAAGCACGATAACTACCGATAATAACATTGAAGAATTAAGACAAACTCATCATTACGAGTGACAAAAATTAAGTTACCCTCTAGTGGGTGACTGAGCACACACGAATATAGGGCTCTAAACAGGTGGACGCATTAGGCAGAGAGGGAGCAGAGACAGCGTTTGTTGATCCGAAATCCTTCAGACCAATGAAGATAAGCTTAACTTGGAGAGGATTCAATGAAACGGAAGGCAAAGGACACAACAAACACTGGAGAAGTCAGCTAGAGATTTTAGCATTTAAGTGGTTCTTTGACGCCTACGAGAAGAAAGAGTTTCGAGCTATATTGAATTAGGCAAGAAACGACTACGGTACTGATGGCGCTTTGCATACTTGGAGAATACATTAAAAATGATGAGCCTGCTGAAGAGCCACAAGTGTGGGCTCTATAATCAGTATTTTCCCTTCCATTCTACAGTAAAACACCAGTAGATCTTCGGCCATTTTACAGAGTGCTGTCTTGCAGAACAAGTGACATCGTCTGGGATCATATTGCTTAGCTCAGGAAGAGCTGCAACAGCTGGAATCAAAGCAAATCTTCAGCTTCCTTAGGATGATCGAGCTGCTAGACTAAGTCTAGGCAAACCAAAGGAACGGGCAGAAAGTGAATCTGTCAATTATCACAACCTTCGATGTAAGTGTATTGGCAAACCCTTTTTTTATGACTTTTAAAGCCATCACACAAATGGCTTTTTCTTATTTTGATGTGAAATAAATCAATAGACCTAGGAAATTGAAAGAAGAAATTGTTTTTAATCTCTTATTGTTTACTGCTTCTTTTTTAATTTATTCTCATTCCTTTTTGAAAAAACGTTTGCAGCTTTTAATTTAAATATCCATACAAAAGCTCAAAATCCAATTTCTAAACATTTAGATTCCGTATCTTTTGACATTCGCTCCCTTCCTCATCGTTAACTCAACACTCCAAAGCTCCATAGTAAGTTGAAAATAGCTTATACAATACTTAAGTAAACAACAATCTCAATAAGATTTCGTTGAAGAAGCCAACCAAAGCATCTCAAACGTTACAAGAATCTACAGCGGAATCAGCATCAAATCCTACTTTATTTCTATACTATTTTTTCGGTATTTTGCCTCGGCTGAAATGTTTAAGATGATTTGAATATATAAATTCGTCTCAGAGCATCGCCACCAGAATAATATCTTTTTCTTAATTTTTAAAGTCAATATACAAATTAGGAGGAAAGTTAGAAAGGACGTGAATGAAAATGTGGTTTTGTATGTCTGCAACAATAGATGGTAGAGAATAAACGAAAGAAGTCTTAGAGGGTAATTGATTGGTATTAAGTACAAGATTTCGTTCTTGGCAATCTTCTTTTTATTTTTGAGGGTGTATGTAATTTTGATTGTAGACAAGTTTACCAAGATAATAGCTGGAATAATAAAGAAATAAGGCTTTAAGGCAATTTGTTTATGCATGTTTGACGCTTGTTTGGAGGAGAATGAGATTTGAAATTTTTAAGATGAGCTTATAGCATTTTATGAATTATGCTTGGCAAGTTTAAATAAAAATTTGTAAAAAGAAGGAATAAAATTATGGGATATCGTTGTAATATAAGAAATTAAATTTGGAAAACTTAATGATTGTAGATTGTAGTACTACTGTCTAGAGTTTGAGGGAGCTCACCGCAGTGTCATGGATAAATTTAAGTTTGTTGAGGCCGAAATCGATTCTATACATTATGTTGGGAACTTAACATCAATCAAAGACGTGTGTATAGTTTTGATGCCGAACATTGAAGAAGCCCGAAAAATTCCCCTGAGCTGATTGTGTAGAAAATCAATTGCCGGGTGGGTTTACACCATGTCCATCATTGCAGCGTTCTATTTATTTCAACACACAAACTTTTTGAATATTTTCTGATCAACAATTATGTAAAATTCAAAAAACATAAATGAAAACAATTCAGTATTAATGCAAATCTAATAATTCGACAAAATATCAAGTGCTCAAGTCAATTATGATTCAAAAAAACATACGAAAATATTGAAAGTGATCATGTTACTATAAAAACTAAGAATACAAGTATTGAATAAAATTACTTACTTCATGATCAACTAGTAAGTATTAATTTAATTAATTGTTCAGACCCATGCCTTTGACATAAAATTTTTGCTTTTCAGTTGGTACTGCTTTCGTTAAACAATCCGCAGTATTTTTTATTGTCGGGACGAATCTCATCGTAGCTGACTTGTCGCTGACTTTACTGCGCATGTAGTGGTGTCTAACATCAAAGTACTTCATCCTTGCTCTGAAGCTGTCTGCTATAGCTAATGAAATAGTGCTTTGGTGGTCACAGCATATGGGAATTTTTAACTATTTTGTTATTGAATTGCTCGTAGAACTGTTTTAACCAGACAGCTTCTTGCGTAGTTGCCGCAAATCTTCTGTGCTTGATAAGGTCACTATTGGTTGCCTCCTGCTGCCCCGTAAAATTGCGCCTCCTACTAACTTAGATACATAGCCAGTACAGGATCGTCACTTCTCAACATCTGAGGCCCAGTCAGCATCACTAAGCCCATGTAAGGCTTCGCCATCTGAATAACTATACAATATTCTGATATTAATTCTGGGTTTTCAATTTCTAAATATCCTTTTCACAGCTGCACAGTGTGCTTCACCGAATTCCGCATTGAATCGGCTGAGGTCGTTCGCTGTGAACGCGATGTCAGGCCTTGAGCCTTTTGACAGGCACAACAAGCTCAATACCGCTTCCTGATATGAAGTTTTTTCCATACCTTCCTTGTTTCCAATCATTTTTTTTTTGATAACCTTTGATTTGGGTCGCTGTGTGTTGACTGCGGTTTGCAGTCTTCCTTACCAAAACGAGCCAAGATCTTTTCTGTATATGAGGATTGAATGACTGCGATACCATCACCGGTGAACGTCATGTTCAGACCAACGCACTGCTTTGTTGATCCCATATCCTTCATGAGGAAGGCTTTGCTGAGTTCTGACTTTAAGTTGTCGCGTACAGTTTCATTTCGCCAAAAAATTAAGAAGTCATCCACGTAAATTGCAATGGTAAGACATGCATTCGCCTTAAAATATAGACAAGGGTCGAGCTTTGATTTTATTAAACCAAATGACTGCAATAGAGCATCGAGTTTCTTGTTCCACTGTCTGTCACTTTGGTTTACTCCGTACATGGTCTTGTTTAGATGACACACGCGTTTCGTTCCATGGTTGAATCCTTCTGGCTGTTCAATATAGATTTCTTCTTGTAGGCCTCCTTATAGGAATGCAGTCACAGCATCCATTTGATTTATTTTCAATTTCCATTTTTCTGCTAATGCAATGAGGAAGTATGTCTCATTGAAATCAATACCGTGCTTTTGGGAGCATCCCTTTGCTACCAATCTTGCTTTGTGACGAATCACTCTTCCATCATCATAATATTTAATTTTGAATACCCATTTTGTTCCGAGTGACCTTTTTCCGGGTTGTAGTTCCATCATTGTCTAGGTATGATTGGCTTTCAATGACTTTAGCCCTTCATACATTTTGCCTTTCCATTCTTTGCTACTATACTGATTCAAGACTTCTACAACTGTAATCGGATCATTTCAAATATCCATTGCCAAACACGTAACAAATTTGCTTTGTTCTAATCTCTTTCTTTGGCGTTCGGAACTTCATACTAGATGGTCTGGAATCGTCATGTTGATATCTAGCTCGTAATCATCATCTTCATTATCAGCATCATAATATTCGATCTCAGAATCACACTCAGATCACTTTGATATTGATTTTCTGTGTTTGACGCTTGATTTTGTTCTTCTTCAAAATCAATTCCCCCAACTGGACCGATATTCTCTCCCAGGTCAATTGAAACATAATTGTTTACTTTAGCTGCTCCCGGGACTGACAATTGATTTTTTAGTTATGTGAACAACGCATCTCAGGTCCTTTTGGGTTTCGCTGAATCCAACGAACAACATTGGCTTTTTGCAATTTTATTTTGGTAAGTGTATCATAACAGGAGAATCAAAAGTCTGCAGCTCCTTTAAGTCTATTTTCTATTCTGTCCAAGCTTCTTCGGGTGTCAGCTTGTCTAAATTCGTAGATCGCAAACACACACACTGAAGGGCAGTGAGTGGATTTATTTTATATGTGCCATTATATTGCTAATTCGAGATAGCAATTCATTTTCTTTATTAAACATGGTATACCCGTCACTGTCAAAAATCACCTTATTGCCCGCTTCAATAACCTCTGCAACCGATGGCGAATTGGCTGACTGGCTGATAAATCATTGACTTTGATATCTTTTTCATTTACAAGTACATTAATTTTTCTTATCCCCAAGCCGAGAACCTTTAATTTATGATCGTTCACAGTCAGAATTTTCGTCACTGAGTTCGATTTATAATCACTAGGGATAGCTTTGTGTGGTGTCATGTGACATGATGCGCCACTATCAATAAACCAGTTATGATTTTGGATGCTTTTTTGCTTTTTTTGTAGACTTTACCATAAGGAAATATAAAAAACTTAATGTTCCCCAGAATTATTATCAACGTATTAGAAATTCGATTTCAGGATATGAAATTTCCAAACTCGTTCCCTTTCTTTAAGATGAATCGAGCTCTTCTTGCGTTTGTTCTTCTTGCTCTGCCTAACGCACCCATTCCCTTAGCAATACAACTAAAGGGTGGTCCAACCATAATGCACGATGTCGCCAAGTTTTTCGCCCATTTTATTCGACACTTATTTGTTTCAGTGTTTGACAAATTCAACCATAGAGAGAGAGGTGCACAATTGAGCAGCGCGTTAAGGTTGTTTAAGCCTTTTACAAAAATGGGCGTTCAAATCAACATGCATTTCATGCACTTTGTGATTTTTTTGGTCAGCATAATCGACCAAATGTGTCCACGATCGGGAGAATCGTGCCCGAATTTCAGCAAACTGGAGCTGTAGGAAATGTGAAATCACCTGTGCATGCACTGCCAGGTTGTTCTGCGGAAAAAATTGCTGTTGTTCGCGATAGTGTGGCGGAAGAGCCGTCAACCTCGACTCGTCGTCGTGCCAGACAATTGAACATCTCACGAACATCACTGATGCGAATTTGGAATATACTCGTAGATTTGAATTTACACGCTAACAAGGTTTAATTAACTCAAGAGCTAAAGCCTACTGACCATTTCAAGCTTCGGCAATACGCCGAATGGATGGTTGAACAGACAGGAGGGAATGGTGACTTTACAATGAAAATCAACTTCAGCGACGGAGCACACTTTCACCCCAGCGGATTCGTTAACAAGCAGAATTGCCACATTTGGGCAAATGAGAATCCACGAGTGATTGTTGAAAAGCCGATGCATCCACATGGAGTGACTGTTTAGTGCGGTTTATGGGCTGACGGCGTCATCGGGCCGTACTTCTTCGAAAATGAAGACGGCCAAGCAGTTACCGTGAATGGTGTTTGCTATTTCGAGATGATAACGGACTTCTTGTGGCCAGAAATTGAGGACATGAACCTGGACGATATGTGGTTCCAACAGGATGGTGCCACTTGCCACACAGCCAAACGAAACAGTGGCTCTTTTTCGCGAGAAATTCAATGGCCGTATTATCTCACGTTGTGGCGATGTTTATTGGCCGCCACGATCATGTGATTTGACAGCGTTGGACTTCTTTCTTTGGGGATATTTAAGAGAAAAAGTGTACGCCAATAAACCAAAAACAATTCAAGGGCTAAAGGATGAAATAATCCAGCACATTAATGACATTGAACCTCAATTATGTCTGAGAGTCATTGAAAATATGGACCATCGGATAGAACTATGCCACCGTAGCCATGGTGAGCATTTGGGTGACATTTTGTTTCACACATAATTGTCATAGATCCTTCTATTCTAATAAAAATATTGACATAATTCTCTGAAAACTATTTGTTTTATTTACAATAAGCATCGTGCGTTTTGGTTGGACAACCCCTTATATCATAAGCATTGAACGCTCAGAATTTTACAAAAATTCCAAAATGCAAAAGATTATATCAAAGTGAAAAATATATAAAACGTGAATGGGTAAGGACTACACTTTGCAGGGCGATTAGAAAATGTGCCAACTATTTTGTGAGGTTTTGCATTTTTCTATTATATATTTTATATCCACGAAGCATATATGAAAGCAACTGTTATGGTAAACAGCAGGCTCCCGTAAGTTCGGCTTCAGTTGTTTTGGTGTCCGCATTGGTCCGGCCGGCTATCTGAGCATACCAGTAAGTCACGAACTTAGCGCGCGCCAGCCGTATTTATCCTCCGATTATTCTTTGTCCGTCTCGTGTATTCCTACTGTGCAGTCGTGTGGTGCTCATCTTTATAGTAGGCCCACAAAGTCAGTGATTTTTGTTTCAATTGCGTTTTTACGGTGCGTATATATATATATATATATATATATATATATATATATATATATATATATATATATATATATATTTATATATATACATATATATATATATATATATATATACATATATATATATATATATATATATATATATATATATATATATATATATATATAAACTGTCATTGATTTTTGTCTATGTTTTTTTAAAAACTATTTCACGCTGTGTTTTGAACTGTTTTTAAAATGAGTGAAAGAGTAAACGTAAGTACAGGGTTTTCCAATGAGAGATGTTATTTTGATATTAAAAGAAAAATGCCATTTTTTAATATCAATGATCAGATGTTTATTTCATTATAAAGAGGAAGGTGTGCCGTTTACAGTAAAAGATAACATCAGGCAAATGACCACCACGACCACGCTTACAGGACCATATCCTTTTCATGAAATTTTCCATAACCAAATCCCAAAGTGGCTGCCCTATGTCCTCGATAGCCTCACGAATTCCATCTTTGAGGTCTTGAATCGACACTGGGCTGTTGGCGTAGACCTTCTCTTTCACGTGGCTCCAAAGGAAGAAGTCGCAAGGTGTTACATCACAAGATCTCGGTGGCCGATTGTGATCACCTCTTCGAGAGATAACACGGTCCGGAAACTTTTCCCGTAAAACATCAATGGTTTCGTTGGTTGTGTGGTACGTAGCGCCATCTTGTTAAAAGTAAACGTTGTCCAGATCAATACCGTTGAATCCCAGCCATAAAACATCATTAATCATCTCTGGATAGCGCAATCCGTTCACCGTAACTGTGGCTCCAGCCTCATTTTCGAAAAAGTAAGGTTCAATGACTCCGCCGGACCATAAACCGCACCAAACAGTCACACGTTGAGGATAGAGAGGCTGTTCAACAATAACTCTTGGGTTTTCCGAGCCCCAGAGATGACAATTTAGCTTGTTGACGAAGCCACCGAAGTGGAAACGGGCCTCATCACTCAAGATGATTTTTCGATGGAATTCCGGATCATTTTCATGCATTTTAAGGACCCAATCAGCAAAGACACGACGTTGTTGATCATCGACCAGCTTGAGTTCTTGTGTTAACTGAACTTTACAATATAAGCCTTTAGACCCAAATCTTGATGCAAAATACAGTGTAATGACGTTTGTGGAATGCCTCATTCCAAAGAACGACGAGGAATGGACAAACCAGGGTTTTCTTCCACACTTTCGGCTACAGCAGCAATATTCTCGTCTGTTCTTGAGTGACGTGCACGGGTTTTTATTTTTATTAATGGCGTAGTTTGTGCTTGTTAAAAGTCAAAAAATGACAGCTTCAAAAGTGACATCTACCGAAATAGCGGGCTATTTAAAATAACACCTCTTATTGGAAAACACTTTGGAACTCAATGGAACAGAGACTGCAAGTTCTGGAGAGATTAGACAAAGGAGAATCCATACAAAATATTCGCAAGGATTTAAACGTGGACAAAAGTGCAGTTCACGACTAGCGACGCAACAGAAAACCTATCGAAGGCATTTGTACACTAATTGAATCCGAAAATATTCTAGAAAAGCTGCACACTCAGGAAGGCCGAATACGTATTAGTGGAAGATGCTCTGTGGTTGTGGTTTGTTCAAGAACGAAGACGAGGAACGCCATTAAGTGGACCAATCCTAAAAGAAAAGGCTATGATCTTACACTTAAAGCTTCAACCAGAAGATGGCTCTCTCGTTGGGAAAGGATACACGGAGTTCATTTTATTGGAGCTTGTGGTGAGAAGCTGGCAGCAAATCCAACAACGGCTGCTGATTTTTCTGTAAAATTTAAAAAAATAATTGATGAAAACTTGAGCCCAGAGCAAATATACAAAAGCGATGAAACTGGGTTAAATTTTATACTCCGGCCCAGAAAAATCTTTGCCACCCCGCAAGAAACATCTGCTCCAGGGTTTAAAATCAGCAAAGAGAGGATAACGGTCGCCTCGTGTTCAAACGCTTCGGGGACCCACAAGCTACCCCTATTGGTCATTAACAAAGTAGCAAAAACGAGAAAGTTTAAAAACATAAACATGGAAACTTTCCCAGTGTATTATCGGTCGCAGAAATCAGCGTGGATGGACACATATGTTCAGAGAATGGGTCGCCTGTGAATTTGTTCCTAAAGTTAAAAAACATTTGGTAAAATCATAACCCCACCAAAGCGCTTATACTTCTTGACAACGCGCCTGCTCAGCCGGAAAATATTCAGTGTGACGATGAAAAAGAAATTGAACTGCTGTTTCTGCCACCCAATGTAACCAGTCTCCGACAGCAGATGGACTAAGGAAGTATTGTCGTAAACTACTTTCGGAAAGTCTTTCTAAACTGGAGGCTGATGACAGCTTAGACCTTATTAAAGTACTGAAGTCAGTTAACATGAACGATGTTGTGTACATGTCGGCCCAGGCATACGACAAAATACCACCATCGACGTTTGTAAAGTCTTGGAAAAAACTTTGGCCAAATAAAGAAGAAAAATTTGACCAAGAAAACACAGCAGCAGGTGAGCCAGAGAACATTCTTGTTAACGAATTTGATGACAATGCAGCTTTATTGCACGACCTTCAGCAACTACCAAACTGTGGTCCTATTGTTCAAGAAGAGGTTTTGGAGTGGATCAACTTTGAAAAAGAGCTAGACAACGAGGTTTTGAGCGATGACGAAATCGCCGAGTGTGTCATTAGCCAGGAAAATGAGAAGGATAACGACGCAGATGCTACTGAGATTGAAGAGGAAGATGAAGAAAATAAAATGAGCCATGCTGAAAGCAAAGCAGCAACTGGCAGCTACCTAAATCGAACAGCAAAAAGAAGCAACTGCCGTCGATGTGATGTTTATTAAAAAGTGGCGTGGCTTAGCACATGAAAAATCATTAGCAAAGAACGTTCAGAAAAAAATAACAGATTTTTTAAGTGCTTAACAAGCCAAACCACAATGTAATATTTTTAAATTTTATTTTATCTTTTTTTTGCCTTTTACCTTTTTATATATTTTAAATATATATTAGAGTGTTACTCTGTGTTGTACTCTACTGTATGTGCAAGTGTTTTGTGCATGTACAATAATATTTCACTATACGCATCGATTCACAACATATATAGTATGCACTTTAAAATCAGTTTAGTAGTTTTTTCTGTGTTGGTAATGTCCCCAAACGTTGAGTTTACGGTTATCTAATTACTTTTGTTGAAAAACGATCTTTACTAATAATAAATGGGCATTTTTCAGATAGGCAGTTTGGCCGCTTTTAAGTTCAGCCTAGGGTTCGGTCCCGAGTTGGCCGAACGGGAGTCTATTGTATTCAAAGATTTTTTCATCAAATCTTTGGCAGCATTCATGGACAAAATTAGCTGAACTTCTAAAACTCCTGAAGTCAATTAGCCTTAAGTCCTGGAATAGAATACTCTATACTATGCAATATTCTTAAGTATATAAATGTGCTTAAAATTTTGAGGATGTATTCGCCATGAACTATACCCTCTCAGGCAAGTAAATCGGAATCTCTCTTCTCTTTTCAAATTAATCCCAGTAAAATATCATAAAATTAAATTTGATATCCTCCATTATTTTCAATACTCAATAAACTTGTCCTATCCCATGAACAGATAGTTCAAACACATCTACAACTAGAAAATTAAATGTACTTTAACCAATAACATTGACCGTTTCACACTTTTCACTATGCTCCTTCCTCACCGAGTTTTCTTCAGGATTCTCCATCGTCCGCTATACACCCATGAGTTAATCCAAGACAAAACACCACCTTCCCACATCCACCCACATAAACCATCTGCTTTTGTGCTATTGCTAAAGTGTTTCCAATTTCGAACAAGTTAACGTTTTAAGTGCGTTCTAGTTGGGAGAGTTGTGAGTTTGCCAAAGTATTATCCAAACTGAAAGACAAAACTTTTGGGACCAATCCCAGATAACGATTTAATTCTCTCCAATTAGCTGATTATCCCTTGGACATAGTATTTCAGTGTTGGTTCATTGTCTCTCACTCTCTTTTAACTGAGTAAATATCTTCAAGTTTCCAATGAATGTTTGCCAGTGCTGAGAGGGGATAAGAAGATCTCGATGGTTTGAAAGACTGTGTCTACATTCACTAACTAATAAAGTGTGTTCGTTTGGAAGTTTATAGAATTTTTTCTCAGAAATCTACTAGGATCATTGAACAGAACAACGTTTAGTGATTCAAGGGAACATATGCTTCTAATGAAAACTTTCACTTGAAATGGTTTATTTCGAAGTCTGAAATAGAATGTATCATATATCGTGACTTAAATATGATGTTCAAAATGTTCCCTGAAGGGATTTCAGGAAAAGTTTGTCTTACAAGTCGGCAGGAGATCCTTTAGAAAATGCATTTCACTCAAATTTACAGTGTAAATATTTGTACGAATCTATCGAATTTATTAATAATTAATGTTCGTTAGAACAAAAGCCAAGGCCCCACATAAAGCTATGGCATAGATGATGGGGAACAAAATAAGGGATATAAACATAGCGCATTGGCTCAATATGACGTTTTCTGTCAAAACTGAAAATGTAAATGTAAAAGTCCGAAAAGTAAACAAAATAAACATTTCTTTCGAGTCAGTGTTTATTTGTTTTATTTATTTTAGTCCAGGTCTAATCTAGTTCCAAGCTGAAAAGGTTTCAAATTTTTTCACATGAAGATGCCTTGCAGACGTACATCTGCTTTAGTAGTATAACTATTGCTGCTGCAATAAATGGAAATCGTTCATCTTTACTAAGAGTCCACAGCTCATAACTATAGACAACTAGAAGATTCAATTTCAAGAAGCCAGGACTCCAAACTAACAGGGATGGTATACTAACATCATCGTCTACGATCTACTGTGAGGATTCAAAGTATTACCGGTACATAGCGCTTACTTGCCATTGAATTCACGATGGTTCGTTATCATCGTATCACTACAGCTATCTAAAGAAAGTTACTCCTTTTGTTTCGATTCAATTGTGACATCCTCGAATTCGTGGACTTCAACCTTCATCGGCTAAGTTGAATTCTCATTCTCTTTTGGTTTTCTGTTCAGAATTTTTCTAATGAATACCTTTTTTGGGCACACCCTCTTTGTCAATTTGCATCACTGAGCTAATCTATTGTAGCTTCTATGTCTTATTACTGTGAAAATATTTGGCTTTGTACGATTTCCTCAATTGCTCATCATCAAAATCTTGTCAGATTGGTCAGTCTTTCTGGCCTGGTATTCAATATATGATCCTTCCATAACGTTTATTCCTATACGAGTATTTGAATCATTTTGTCAAGCTATGGAAACTCCAAACCGAGAAAAAAACTTGGGAAATCACATAAAATCGTTTGAATGCATTACAAGGTTTATGTTATTTTTGAGACTGCGAAAACATGCTAAAATTCTCAAAGATTTGTACAAATTAGTTTCATACACCACGCATAGATAAATTACTCAAAAATGTACCGAATTATCTAACTTAAAAATAGCATTCTCAAATTTACCATAAAAGCGTTCTACAAATACTTACTTTCTCCCTTCTTGCTGGCACAAGGCATTTGCTAAACATCAGTTTTACATTCCATTTACTGTCGGATAAATATTTAATCATTAAAATTCATGCTAACATTGAGATCCTATGGTGAAATCGATTCTATTGAGCCATGAGACACCTTAACGTTAACCTGTTATCTGACCCTAAATTAAATTATTTATGTAAGGCACATTCAAACATATGATTGTCGCGACATCTGCATATAACTCTGGGTTGACTTCAGTGGTGAGAAATAGAAATCGAGGGAGGGCTTTCAGATCCTGTTTTGTCCTCTTTTGGAGAAATAATTTCTTTGGATTTTTTTACTTGATTCCGAATACATTTTTTTTTTTTGTGGTTGGCAGGTGAATGTCATTTACGCACAGGGTGTGGGACTCCCATGCTCACAAGAAGGCAACTGGACTACCCACTAAACACTTTCCCTGTCAACCCGAGAGCCCAGCCTGGGACTGTACGATACACAGTATGAGGATGGGTTAATAATTGTAGTTGGTTTACTTAGCATTGATCGAATGTTCCATATTTTTGTCGCATTGAAATGAGTTTTCCACCTCTCTACTGCACCTACCTATCAAAGTTAAATGAACAAAATGTCGCCTTTATGGATAAGTCCAAAAGAAAGTCTACAAGCATTTGTAGTGACCATTTATCCCGGAAAAAAATCTCTGTTTACCAGGACTCAATTTGGTATGTCTGTATGAAGCTGGTTTGAGGGTGCAAATCGTTCATAGGCAAAATCATTAGAAACGGCCAGTACTTTTTCTTCTCCACAGCACTGCAGTTACTCTTTGAGCTTCACTTCTTAAAGCAAGCGCCTCCAACTGTCTCGGTTCACTACCCGCGTACTCCAATTTCGAAATCCGAGCAGCAATGAACTGTCTTCGTCGACTGAGCCAGACTAGCGTCTGTTGTTCGTCCATGCGATTCACGTGGCAGGCCCATTTTAGCTTTCGTAGTCTTTCAATCGTCGAGACTTCCAGTTCGTCAAAAATTTCACACAGCTCATGGTTATATCGGATTCGCTATTGATCCTCGTCTAACTTCGCTCTGATTATTTGCTTCAGGAAACGTCTCTCGAAGGAGTTCAATATGTTTGTAGATACTTTGGTTAGGCTCCTTTTCTCACACCCATAGCATGTCAGAGGCCTTATCGTAGGTTTACGTACTTGGAGTTTTGTTTGTCTGGGTATGCAGCTGGTTTTCAAGATCATCAAAACTGAGTAAAAACCTTATTTGCGAGTCATATTTTTTGGTGTATTTCGCAACTTTCATAGCCGGTTCTCGTTATTTTGACGCCTAAACATACAATGTCACCCACATTTTCGATACTGTATTCGCCAATTGTAATATTTTGAATATTATTAGAGGTATTTTTCGTTAACTGCGTCAATAGTTTTATTTTATTCTCATTGGTTTGCAGCTCTACTAGTTTTTCTTCGCTGTCGAAACTCGGAACGTTTTTTTTGCGGTTGTCAAGGATCGTGACAAAATGTTGTCATTCGCATAGGGTACTATTTATCTCGGCTTGTTTACTAACGCATCTCTGCTATCGACAAGAAGCATTCTTATAACATATTTTAAAACTACATTGAATAGCGATGGGGCCAGCCTATCTCCCTGCTTTAGTCCGATATTTGTATCAAAGGCGTCGGTGAATTGGCAATTGATGCAGACTTCAGAGGTTGCCAACATAATTGTGGTAAGACGGACTAATCGGGCTGGAATATCAAAGCAAAGCATTATTTGATACAGTACTTTACGATCAATTTTGTCGTATGTTTGCTTAAGGTCAACAAAAATTTTGTGCACGTCTATATTGAACTCCCACCACTTTGCAAGCACCTGCTTAACTGCATACATTGGTCTATTTTCGATCTACATGCTCTTAAACTACCCTGATACTCCCCAATGATACTGTTGGCATATGGTCTGATTTGATTTTCTAAGATTTTTGAAAATATTTTGTACACCATACAAAGTAGTGATATGCCCCAAGCGTTTTCGCACTGTAGCTTGCGACCTTTTTTGTGGATAGGGAATATAATTGATTGGCTCTACTAGTTCGGCATATGTTCTTGTTGCCAAATGTGCTGGATTGATCTTTTGATCTTCAAATCTGCCGACGAAACCAGATCGCGGTGCACGATCAATTGTATACTTCTGGCGAGGCAATACTATCCTTTCCTAACTCACCAATAGTGAGAAATAATTTTACGTCCAAAATATTGTACTTTTCACGGAATGATATCGCTGCTTTGGGCTTGGAAAATAAAGAATGAAGCAGTTGGAAGAATGATTTGAAATGGCTGTGGTCCCTAGAATGTGCAGTAAAAAGAAAAAACATTGCAGTGTCAGATACAATGGGAGCCAGCTGGTTTTCAATGATGTGGCTCATTTTTCGCTCAGTGGTTATGTAAATAAACAGAATTGCCGCATATGGGGCTCTCAAAATCCTCAGGTGATCGCAGAATGGCCTTTGCATCCGGAAAAGTGACCGTTTGGTGTGCATTATGGTCTGGTGGTGTTATTGGCCCGTATTTTTTGAAAACGATCAAGGAAGAGCCATTACAGTCAATTCTGACCGCTATGGACGGATGTCAATCGATTATTTTTTCTGGAGGGAAATTGAAGATTATGATCTGGAGAACATGTGGTTCCAACAGTTTAGAGCCACAAGCCACACAACACAGGCTAATCGAGCCCTTTTGCAAGAGAAATTTTCAGGACGCGTAGTTTCGAGATTGAGTGATGTCAATTGGCCCGCGAGATCCTGCGACCTAACACATTTGGATTTCTTTTAATGGGGCTATGCCAAAGATTGTGTTTACGTGAACAATCCTCAAAATCTTTAGTAATTGAAAACCAATATTCGTGAAGTTATGGCCGAGACATTGCCGAAAGTGTGCCGAAAAGTCATTAAAAATTACCTCAAAATAATTGCGGCCTGTAAGAGGTCCCGTGGAGGACATTTGAATGATTTTGTGTTTCACGTATAATGGCAAGGTTCAGTCTTTATATTGAATAAAAAATTTCGTTTCCATCTGAATATTTCATGTATTTTCTTTAGCTTTACTTTCCCAAGCGTAAAATGGATAACCCTATATATGAGCCACTCTATGCTGGAATAATGTATATGAGGTGGTGCTTATGAGCTCACTTGATAGGGAGTTATAACTGTAACTTACACACCACCTCCTCTGGGTTTTCCATAGCTATGAACGTCTCGATCGTCTCTAAAGATAGTCCAATCACTGTCTAGAATCTTTTCATTTCTATGTGCATCATTTAGCCAAGTTTCTGTCAGAGATAAAATTGGTTTAATTTAGATCGGGTACAACTGCAATTCTGGTAAAATAATTCAAAGCTTTGCTGAACAGGCTTCTTATTGGGGACGAATTATTGTTCCCTAGTCCTTTGAAGAGAGGAGATATAGTTCGAACTTATATGCGACGCAAATGTTTCAAGATCTTTTTAGGGTTTTGTACTAAAATACAAAACCCTATTGCAATCACGACCTGTGTCCGTCTGTCCGTCTGTCCGTCCGTCCGTCCGTCCGTCCGTCCGTCCGTCCGTCCGTCTGTATGTCACAGCACTTTTTCTCCGAAACTATAAGGGCTACAGCCATGAAACTCTGTAGAAAGGTCAGAAGTGGTGACCTCTTGAAAGTTCAAGGGCGGAAAATTTTTTCAAAGGCGTTTAAGGGGGGTCTCCCCATATAAGGGGGTGACCCCTGAAAAAAAAATTTTCACCATTGGTAGTCGAGTAGGGTGTCATTGGAAAGGTCTCAATGAGATCTTTTCAAAACAAGTCTTAAAATTGTCTTATAAGTACCGAGGGGGGCAGGGGAAGGGGAAATGTACGAACTTTTCGCGTACCCCCCCCTCGCGATTGGACACCTTCCATCCGAAAAATCTGAAAAAAATCATGAATGTAGGCCTTAATGAGTACAAAAACAACAAATACATGAGAAGTCGAAATTCACTCAACTTTGTTAGTAATAGTATGATTTATCGATTTTGTGTTTTCTTGAATAAAATCCAAACGGTACCCTTAAACTCAATAAAATTTAGCAAAGAGATGACTATTTATAAGATTGATCTTTTCTGAAAGTTTCATAAAGATCGAATAGTATTTACCGAAGTTATAGCGATTTGAATTTTCGTGTATTACTGTGGAGCAATATGCCCTGTATTACTATGGAAACATATTGCTACGGAGCCATATGCGCTTTTTACCGACTTAGACACTACAGCTTTGCTAGGATTTGCATGAAAATTTCAGGAGTGATAGGTTTCATGAAGATGAGTACATATCATTGAAACAAGTCGAAGAGGCAGGAGAGAGCTCCTAGCAAAAGGGCTTTGTAACCATTCTAGGATTCGAAAAAATAGGCCATGAATCGATGATTACAGTACAGAGGAGTGGCCCCTGAAAAAAAATTTCATGAAAGGTAGCCGATATGAGGATCAAATGAAAGTTCTCTATGAGAGCTTTTCAAAACAGTTCTTAAACTGACAGTTTTTGCTTCAGTGGGAGCACAGGGGGGAAATACATGAAAAATGTGTTTCCTCCCTCGCGAATGGACACCCATGATCTAAAAAATCTGAAAAAAATATCAAAGGAGATATTTATGGGTACAACTATAACAAATACCTCAGAAGTCAAAATTCGTTCAACTTTGTTAATAATAGTATGATCCTCGAATTTCACATTTTCTCCAATTAAATTGTCTTTCACATGTTTCGTGATTTTATTCGTTGCTGGTTACTGCATTTTGTAAGTTGAGTACAAAACCCTTCTGACATGAGCATAGGTCTGTCTACCCTACTTGTTTCGCTTGATCTGCTGTGACTAAAAGCTCTTCTTGGAAGCAAAAATACATACCTCGAAGAGAATCAAACCCCATGGGGAGACCTTCTCTTTTTATTATGATCTTTAGACTTGTTTTTATTTTTCCATCAATACATGTTGTATCGGGAGCCTTATGTATGTATGCCAAAAAGAGTCGTACACATTCGTAAATTTTGTGGTCTCTGAATCTTGACACTAGATACCTATCTTCTAAATCAGCCCCAGAGTTGATCGTGGCCTTTATAGATGGTGGGCAAAGCGGATCTAAAAAGAATTTATTGCTATCTTGGGGAACAGAAGATTGTGGAAGGTGTATTGAGCCCAAAGAAGATGGTACTTGAACCTCGCCACGGATGAAATTTTTATATTCATATTGTGCTTGAGAGGATTTCTCCGCCATGGCCAGAATTTCAATCGATTTGGAGACATTTTGGCCATCGTTCGACTCTGAGTTAACTATTTTTTGTGGCACACTACTATTGTTAGAGTCGTGTTGTGTTGTCAATGCTACCTTTTTTGCAATAACAGCAGTACTTTGCAATGAGTTAGGTGCTGAGGAAAGTTCAAAAATAATCATGGGTAAAGTTTGGTTAGTACTATTAGAAATATTAGTGGAAGTACATCGTTTTTGGTATTTAAAGCTAAAATTAGATACCACATATAAGGTCTAGGTCTACCTTTTCAAACCTGTCTGCAGGTATAAAAGGTAAAAGTATGTTTTTACTCGGTGGTGACAATGAACAAGACTACAATCTGAGTCGCTCTTATCAGGAAAGAGCCCTGCAGTCGCGCTCGCAAATATCTGCATCACCATGCGCAGTGTGCCTTAGGAAAAAGGATCGAAAAGCTACGACCGGCGGCTATCTATGCCATAAAAAGATATGTAAAGAGCATTCTGTTCCTATTTTTGAGGAATGTGCTCAAAGAGTTTAGTCATAACTAAAACATGCCGAGACATTCTACTTAGTAGGGTAATTTTTTTTAAAGTTAAACTTTGACTGATTTTTATTCAAAAAAGTGCAAAATTAAAATATGATGCAATTGATATTATAAGTAAGGATATATTATGTTCATTTGATATTGATCTCGTTTTTTCAGGTTTTTATTAAGTTTAGAGTCTTACTTTTGTTTACCAATGTGCCATGTTTATAACGGAAGTAATTTCAGGCTACCTTTTTATTTAAAAAATAAACCCAGCTGCATGTACCGGAAAGCAAAGCTCCAAGTATATAAACCTATGATCGGACCTGTGCTACGCTATGGGTGTGAAACGTGGACACCAACTCAAGTATCCGCAAACATATTGAAGGCCTTCGAGAGATGGGTCCTGAGGCAAAAACTCGCAGCGAAGCTAGACGGGGACCAATGGCAAATTCGATACAACCATGAGCTGTATGAAATTTTTGACGCGTCTGAGGTCTCAACGATTGTAAGATTGCGGAAGCTGCAATGGGCTGACCACATGAATCGTATGGACAAACAATGGACACCTAAAAAAGCATTCGTTGGGAGAACTGAAGGGCGGAGACCAGTGGAGAAACCGAAGAAACGCTGGTTTGACTTAGCCGACGGAGACTGTTTATCGCTACTCGGATTTCGAAATTGGAGAACGCGGTCAATGCGCCGAGATAGTTGAAGGCGCTTGTTGCAGGAAGCGAAGTTTCGAGAGGAGCTGCAGTGCTTTGAAGAAAAAGAAAAACTTTGTTTAAATTAAACACGTTAAACCTTTAACCTTTAAGTGATCGTGGGCGACTGCCATCTAATCAGCTCCGGGCGTAAACTAGACATGGTACATCACTGGAACTACAAGTACCAATTTGATGCAAAAAAAGTTTTTAACTTGGGAACTATTGCGCCAGCTGCGAGCATTCTAATCAAATAGGTACGCATAGTATTATAAAAGCAAAACATTTCTTTGCATTGATCATAGCTCAAGCGTAAATATATTCCATCTCATGATATTGATCCTTAACACGTTTCATGTCCTGTGAGCCACATATGTTTTACAAAGCGTGACATCTTAACGCCTTATTACTTTCGTGACACACATGTGGTTCACGAGCCGCATACAACTTTTATAGTGAATATTTGTATGAAACTTGCTGGGACTGTATTGTTTTTGGTTTGAGCTTACTAGGACGGAAACCAAGCTTAGAAATAAATTGTTTATTACTTGAGGAAAATTCGAAATACCAAAAATAGAATTTTGGCGACAATGATTATAATTATATCTTATTTTACATATATTTAATCTTAAAACAAGGTAAAAAGTAACTTTTCTTACATATTACACATTCTGTATAAATTCTTTTCACTTTTTTGCAGCACTTTCTCTATTTTCATTAGATTTTCACAAATTGTCATAGCACCCAGAACAACGTTTTCTTACAATTTTGCCATCATCTTTCCGCTCAATTTTCGACAGAAAATGATCAGATGAAACGGATCCAGGCCGTCGTGGTATAGATGTACTGGCACCAGGTTGATGATCTAATTTTAGAAATTCCCGTATATTTTGTTGCATCTGCATCACGGTCATTCTTGTTTTACTGTTTGTCGATGGGTACAATTGTTGATACAATGTGGCATTTGTTA
Organism: Odontomyia ornata; assembly: GCA_963969285.1. Taxonomy (NCBI): domain Eukaryota; kingdom Metazoa; phylum Arthropoda; class Insecta; order Diptera; family Stratiomyidae; genus Odontomyia; species Odontomyia ornata. The sequence goes on along the minus strand of OZ017739.1, from coordinate 403,390,796 downwards.
CTGATGCACACATCAGTACATCAAGGGCATTTTTTTTACACCACGTGAGTGACTTCCTTTTTGGGTCGTACTAGCTGGAAAGTTGGTCTGATACATCTATGCATTTCTTTCGTTCATTGTAGTCAAGCACAGCCTTCAGCTTCATTTTTGGCTGATATCCACCTGACATTTGCACCTCAGATCCGTGGCAAGTAGAAATCATTACGACATCTCTTTTGTCTTTCCACTTCAAACCCGTTATATTTTCTTTCTGACTTACAATAACTTCGCCCTTTCTGGGCCCCATTTTCTTTAGCTTTATGGCCCAGGGAAGATCCACCCTATTTGCGCGCAGAGTACCACATTGATCTGTTTTTCGCAGTAATATGTATTTAGCTAAGCCAACGCTGTTGTGAAAATTGTCGCACACAATAATGCGTCCTGCTTGTAATAAGTCATAGCACAAAATCGCTACAACACTTCTGGGCTTATCCAAATCCCCAATATCAGGGTCATGTCCTACGTAGACTATATCATCCCAGACATATCCTTCTTGTGTGCACATTTTGTATATCTTGAGACCATATTTATGAGCTTTCAAAGGATTATACTGTCAAAAACATATTCTGCCTCTAAAGGGCATCATAGATTCATCGATGACAGTTATTGATAACTGGTTGAAGAAGTGACTTTATTTTGAAAAGTTAGTTTGTTATGTTACATCTCTGGGTGCTGTATTATCAATAAAGTGTCAACAGCGAAGTATTGTACTGAAGCGATTATATGACATGTTTACGTTGTGAAATATTGGATAATATATTGGATCTAGTTTCCAATATGATTCTAAACTAGGAAATTTCACAATACCCATCAGCATGTACAAACCTATAAATTTCAGCATTTCTTTCTGTGTCGCATTTGTCCATCTGTTAATGCGGCTAAATCTTGAAAACTCATTATTCTGCTTCAGTTGGTTTGCGTCCAAGTTAGTTTGCGTTAAGCGGCCAAAAAGCTGCTCCTAGAAAAAACAGACAAAGAGCTCAACCACGAAAAGAAGAACAAAGAACCCCCCGATATACCGCAGAAAACCAAAAGCGAACCGCGGCGCAAACCCTTGCGAGAGGCACTGCTTATTAAACCCACTAAGGGCCGAACCTACGCAGATGTCCTCCGTGAAATTAAAGGAGCGGTCAAGCCAGACGACACCAAAACTGCCATCAAAGCAGTTCGACCAACCCGGACCGGTGGCCTGTTGGTGGAATTCGGGCCAGAGACCACGAACAAAGATGCATTTCGTGACGCGGTTCAAAAGGTTCTTGGAGATGCGGCAACCGTTGCCTCGCTCGAACCAATGGCCACCCTGGAAATCAGGGACCTCGACTGTGTCACGGACAAAGCTGAAGTAGAGGATGCCATTAGGAGGGAGTTCCCCAGCTTAAGTGAAGTCAAGGCCAGATTGACACGTGAAAACACAAGGGGGCAACGCATGGCTATTGTCGAACTAGCTGATAAAGACGCCCAGCAAATCCTGGCGAAGGGCAAAATTAAGATAGGTTGGGTGATCTGCAGGATACGGAGAAGAGCGATCCCTATCCGCTGCTTCAGATGCCTCGAATACGGACACACCGCGTATGGCTGTAGGGGACCCGACAGGAGATCTCTGTGCTGTGGTGAAACGGGGCACAAAAGGAAGGAGTGCACGAACGAGGCAAAATGCATTCTTTGCAAGGATGCTAAGCTAGCACCCGGCGACCTCAAACATGAGCCGGAGAGAGGGAGATGCTGGGTTTTCAAGGAGGCCCTAACTAAACCCAAATCGAAACTCAAATGATCCGTATCCTGCAGATCAATTTGCACCGAAGCACAAACGCCCAAGACCTACTTGAGCAGTTTGCGAGGGATAAGAAAGCTGACTTGCTGTTGCTGAGCGAGCAACATCATAACAAGGACTCGCAAGCGTGGTACCTTGACGAATCTGGTACCTCGGCCATCTGGGTTCGAGACAGCGCCCGCCTTCAGGTGCAGGGCCATGGACGCGGGGATGGTTTTGTGTGGGTGCGGTGTTCAGGGATAACATACTTCAGTGTTTATCTGACGCCTAACGAGGCAATGCCATCTTTTCGAACGAAACTCGATGCCCTGGAGGACGCTGTCTCGAACACAGAGGGCCACATGCTGGTCGGGGGAGACTTCAACGCTAGAGCCATTGAATGGGGTATGCCACAATCCGACTCAAGGGGAAAGCAAATCTTGGACATGGCGGCCAGAACAGCGCTTTTTGTCCTAAATACTGGTAACACCCCTACTTTCCGCCGCTGGGGTTGCGTAGGAACCATACCCGATGTGACACTCGCTTCGGAGTCCCTGGTACCTAGGGTACACAACTGGCGAGTACTAGAGGACTACTCGGCTAGTGATCACCAGTATATAGCTGTTGAGATTCACGACGGTGCCACTCTGCGTGCATGTGCCCAAACTTCAATCCTCGGATGGAGGACTGGGAGGATGGACGTTGTAAGGTTCGCTAACGCGCTTACGGCAGGCGCACCGTTGCTGGGAGCTCAGCCAGGGAGTGGAGGGCCTACAGCCAAGGACTTTATGAACTCAACTATGAGTACCATCATAACTGCTTGCGATTCTTCCATGCCCCGTCGGAGACCCCGGCACGGTAAGCCTCCAGTATACTGGTGGTCAAACGAGATCGCCGAACAAAGAAGCGAGTGTCACAAACTTCGGCGAGAGGCCCAGAGGGCGCGAACACGGGAGGAGGCAGACACTAGGCTAGCAGCATACAGGTCCGGCAGGAAATATCTTCGCAGGCTTATTAACAAGAGCAAGGCCCGATGCTGGCAAGATCTCGTGGACGATGTAAATAGGGATCCGTGGGGCCTAGGTTACAAGCTGGTCATGCGAAAACTTGGTGCCCAACGGAAGCCCTGCTTACATGAAGCAGAGAAGATGGACGAGATCGTACGGGCACTATTCCCCACGCACCCTGTCCGTGTCGATTCAGCTCATGCACAAACACCATTAGAATGCTCACCTTTCACAATGATGGAACTGGAGCAAGCAATTCTATCCATGAAAGCAAGGAAGGCACCGGGACCAGATGGCGTTCCTGCTGAGGTTTTGCAGCTTGTCTACAAGCTTTGTCCTGACTTGTTGCTCAGTATGTTCAACGCTTGCCTTTACGAAGGTGTATTTCCGGAACGCTGGAAAGTGGCGAGGCTCGTACTGATCAGCAAGGGGAAGGGAAATTCCGAGTTGGCGTCTGCATACCGCCCGTTATGTATGCTAGACACGGCAGGGAAAGTGCTCGAGAAACTCATCAAGGGAAGACTCACTGACGCGGTCCGTTCTGCCGGGGACCTATCTCCACGGCAGTATGGTTTTAGAGCAGGTCGCTCCACTATTGACGCGATAGCGGAAGTAGTGAGCGCGGTCCAAAGAGCGGAGGCTCACTGCCAGTCAAACAAAAGGGTTGTGTTGCTCGTGACGCTTGACGTCAGAAACGCCTTCAATTCCGCTAGATGGGCGGATATTCTGGAAGCACTGGAAAACTCTTTTCAAGTTCCAGAATATCTGATGCGGATTTTGAAGAACTACCTGACAGACCGGAGCCTGCTCTGTGAGACGAAGGAGGGTCGGCGGAGGATGGAAGTTACATCGGGTGTTGCACAAGGCTCCATCCTTGGCCAAGACCTGTGGAACATCACGTACGACGGGCTACTGAGAATCGAGCTGCCGGATGAGTCGCGCTTGATCGGCTATGCAGACGATGTCGCGGCGCTAGTTGCGGGACGCACTGTTGAACAAGCACAACTCAGACTGGGTATGCTAATGCGCCGAGTGAGGGACTGGATGACTGCTCGCGGGTTCAGCCTAGCTTTGGAGAAAATCGAAGTAGTCATCTTGACAAAGAAGAGAATCCCTAGAGTAAGGATGATCAACATTGGGGAAGCACTCGTTGAGACCAAACTAGCAGTGAAGTACCTGGGCATTTTGATCGACTCGAAGATGCGTTTCTCCAAGCAAATCAGGGCAATAGCTAACAAGGCTGCAGCGAGTGTTTTGGCTCTCAGCCGGCTAATGGCCAACATAGGGGGTCCCACCTCATCAAGAAGGAGACTTCTGATGAGTGCAGTACAATCTGTGCTGTTGTACGGATCGGAAATATGGTGTGAGGCTCTCAACAAGGGGCTGTATCGAAGGCGCTTGGCACAGGTGCAGCGACGGGGAGCGCTGCGGATTGCATCTGCATATCGGACTGTCTCGGAGTCGGCAGTGCTGGTCATCGCAGGAGTGATACCCATTGCCCTCCTTGCCAAGGAGCGCCGCAGAATCTACCTGCGGAGGAACGAATGCGACAGAGATGCTGTCGCCCACGAAGAACGAGAACGCTCACTCAGTGATTGGCAACAGTCCTGGGTGAGCGATACAAAAGGTAGGTGGACCGCACGCCTTATTGGTGACCTGAGGCCGTGGCTCAATCGAAGGCATGGTGAGACTGACTTCTATCTAACTCAGCTACTGAGTGGACATGGATACTTTCGGTCTTACCTGCACAAGATTGGTAAGTCACGGTCTCCTGACTGCATATTCTGTGCTGGAGAGGTCGATGATGCCTACCACACATTTTTTGTATGCAAGAGGTGGGAAAGGCAGCGCGGTGACCTCATTGAAGAAATGGGAGATCTCTCTCCGGATGAACTCACTGGAGAGATGCTCACATCCGTTGACAAATGGAACTGTGTGGCACATTACGCTCGGGCAGTCCTTAAGATAAAAAGGAAAATCTATGAGTGCCTGGAGGCGTCCAGGGCGGAGGGGTCTCTTTTCTAGAAATCCCTTCCCCTCCTTCCGTTGGAAAAGGGATCCCTGTAGCCCGGTGGCGCCTAAACGCGTAGAGAAATGAGGCTTAGCCCGAAGCAATGTGTCAAACGGTTCCAGGTTAGGTTCTCAGATTGACAGGAGAGGTGTTTAGTGTGTAGTCCAAGGGTATCCTCCATGGGAGTCCCACACTGCCAGACTCGGCGGGCGTAAATGCCTTCACTTCCCTACCACACAAAAAAGTTAGTTTGCGTTATCATAAGATCCAAAACCTCATCAGTCAAAAATTTTCTATAAATTGATACTATAGACATTTCGCCCTGGAGATGAATGGTTGGAGATTCGATATCATGCTGCTGTCGCGACAACGGTTGTATTATTTCACTCTAACCATTTCCTTCGTCTATTTGATTAATCTCTTGCGCAGTTAGCTGGATGACTCCCTAAGCTGTCAACTTCTTTGAGTTAGTAGGTCGTGCAGCAAAGTTTTCAGAATGATTGCTCCAGTTTGCTTCTGCAATAGAGATATTTCTTGTTTCATCAATAAATGGCATGTCATTTGTTGACATAACACTGTCTGAATCAGAAACATCATCCGGAACAAAATCGGAATCGGCGACGTCGTCATCACAAAAAATACTTTCTTCTCGAACATCTTCATCTGAAACCGACTCGTTTTCACTCAAGTCGAAGTCGCTATCCTCTAAAATAGGTGTCACTTCTGCATCCGTAAGATCACGATTACGAGACATCTTCAAATAAATCACAAAATATTCGACCACAAAACCGTAAACCACAATGCGCACAACCGAAGCACTTAGCACACAACTGTCGACTACAAGCAATGTATCCCGTTGTAAGGTTTCTTATAATAAGGTTACCATGCTAAAAATATGCTAGTATACACATAATAGCCATAAAATAACGACACAAAGTAATGCATAATGTGAAAATGTAGTGTGGATGATGTATGGCTCACGAAAGTGCTGAGCCGAAAACGTTTCCCCAAGCCCGTGAGCCACATATGTTTCACGGAACTAAAACCTAAAAGGTTTTCCAATAAGAAGTGTTATTTTCAATAGCCCGCTATTTCGGTGGATTTCACTTTCGAAGCTGTCATTTTTTAACATTTGACAAGTAGAAGCTACGCCATTAATAAAAATGGATCTATACATGCTTCAACAACGCATTGAAATTATTAAAATTCACTATAAACATGGTGAAAATTTGGCAGAGACGGTTCATAAAACTCGAACATTTTTGGGTCGTCGTGAAGCAACTTGTCGGACGGCAATACAGATATTGGTGGAAAAATTCGAGCTGTTGGGACAACTTAGTGATGTGAAGAATAAAATCCGTTTACCTCAGTCAAGAACAGCCGAGAATATTGCTGCTGTAGCCGAAAGTGTTGAAGAAAACTCAGGTTTGTCTATTCCTCTTCGTTCTTTGGAATTAGGCATTCCACAAACGTCGTTACACCGTATTTTGCATAAAGATTTGGGTCTTAGGGCTTATAAAGTTCAGTTTACACAAGAAATCAAGCCGGTCGATCATCAACAACGTCATGTCTTTGCTGATTGGGTCCTTGAAATGCATGAAAATCATCGGGAATTCTATTGAAAAATTATCTTGAGTGATGAGGCACATTTCCACCTCGGTGGCTTCGTCAATAAGTAAAACTGTCGCATCTGGGGCTTGGAAAACCCAAGATTCATTGTTGAAAAGCCTCTGTATCCTCAACGTGTGACTGTTTGGTGAGGTTTCTGGTCCGACGGAGTCATTTTACCTTACTTTTTCGAAAAAGACGCTGGAGCATCAGTTACGGTGATTGGGTTGCGCTATCGAGAGATGATTAATGATTATTTTTGTCCAATATTGGATGGTATTGATCTGGACAACGTTTACTTTCAACAAGATGGCGCTACGTGCCACACAAGCAACGAAGATGGAATTCGTGAGGCTATCGAGGACATAGGGCAGCCAGTTTGCGATTTGGTTATAGAAAATTTCATGAAAAGGATATGGTCCTGTAAGCGTGGTCGTGGTGGTCATTTGCCTGATGTTATTTTTCACTATTAACGGCATACCTTTCGCTTTATAATGAAATAAACATCCGATCATTTATATTAAAAATGGCATTTTCTTTTTTATATCAAAATAACACCCCGATCTATAAATTTTTTTTGTTTCGTAGATTGTGTTTTCAATTCTATATAGAATATTGAAAACAAAAGAAAAATGATTTGGACTTACGGAGTAGATTCAATATTTTCTTCAGGACAGGGAACGTGTTAATGATAATGAAAGTTTGAATTTAAAGTTTCCACCAACACAAGTTCAAATCAAATTTCAGATTCCAGGAAAATTTCTTTTATTGAAATAAACTTTCCAAGGAACTACCCCAACTGCATTCTTAATCAGCAATGGACATTTTTGAAATCTATTAACACAAGAAATAACACTTAACAAAGATTGCAGCTGAATAAAATCACATTTATTTAAAAAATAAAACCCAAATGCAAGAAACTATACCCACGAAATCTTTTCCATAAATTCTCCTTCTACAGTGATTTATCGAAGAACATGCAAGTCTTCTTCCGAAATTTTGCCTATAAAGCATTCCCACACTCATCCTCCCTCAATGTATCCTCTTAAAGCTTCTACAATACTCGCTCGCTATCAAGACAATGCTTGTTCCAACAACTTACCCTCTTTCACTCAAACCCAAACTATACAATACATTTTTGGATGAAAAAAAAATTTAATTCGGCAATCAATTATTGAATACCATCAATAAAAGGGACTCGATAATTTATTTACAGTCTGTCTATTTTTGCTTATCGTATCGTACTCAAAGTCCAGGCATTGGGCGCTGTAGTTGCCAGAGCCTAGAGTACGTTATCCTTCTGTTAAATTGTACGAGAAGGAAAGAACAACAGCAAAAAGTACTAGAGAAAAAAAAAACAGGAAATTTCGGTCACGCTGAAATCTATACATGGTTAATATTTACATATGTATAAACTAAATTCCACTTTAAGGAAAAACAAATTGAGCGAAAAAGCTTGATCCGACCAAGCTATAGGAAGAATTCCAAAGCATAAATAATTAAGTGCCATTTGCACATTTATATTTTGTAAAGACAGGATCCAATGGAATACATTTTTTTATCGTAGAACATTTTTTTGTCTTGTCTAGTTTGGAGGTGTTCTGTTTTATAAATTTCCGCTGCCATCTCATTCAGGACATTCGTAGTTGAAAATAAATGGTCGGCTATTGGAAAAATCTAAAGTGGGCTAGTTGGAGGCAAAGAGAATGAGTAAGGTTTGTACAGAAGAAAAGTTTTTTGTAGAAGGTACTTTCGACACCACCTTATTACTGGTTCACATCGATTTATAGTCCTTGCACTTTTCCGAAAGGATGACATTTTGCCACTGCTCTTTTATTCTGGTCAGTGGATTTTTCCTGGTTTTTTTCGAACTGGTTTTACAGCTCAAAAAAAAGTAGCCTAATTTATGTTTTTTGTCTGGTCCGATTTTACAATGAAATGCCTCGACGTGGAGGAGTTGTCTTTTATTCAGTTAATGCAATCGACGTACATACGAGTATTTAAAAACTTACAAAATTTATACCTTTTTCAAACAAGCATAAATTATAAGCTTTCTATGGAGACATATAATTTGGATTCAAAACCAAACGATGTTAATTACAATAGAAATTTTAAAGTTTAGCTTCGTTCAGTCCAAATGCTTAATCATATCACATGATCCTTTACTCAGAAGTATACGCAATTTTATAAGGATTCTCAAAAAGCAACACTACGGAAAAAAAATCTTCTAATTGGGATTTTTGAACCAAAACGATATTCAATTACGACAATTAAAAAGTAAATTTGCTCGTTAAACAAGTCCTTTACTAGCAAGGTCAATACTTGAATAGGTCCTTAAAAAAGCATTCATCAACACAGCAACTATGCCTTGAAAACCTCCACTTATTCCTTTTCACATCCATCAAAACCTCCAGCATTAATCAATACATATTTCCTCAATTTCGAAACCCCCAACAAAACCAGGAAGCACGTTCCTATTTTAGGGATAACAAAAACACAGCCTCATTCAAAAAAGTGCGCCTTTAACTGGAGGTTAATGCTTGAGCAATAGCATGTGTATACCTTGCGGAAATATTTTAATTGGCAGTCGACGTTTTGTTCAAGTGTTTACTACCCACCACCTCCCTGTTAAGATTACGAGTACGTACGTTTAAAATCCCTTACACGTTAAACCCAACGCGGATGTTTGTTAATTCTCGTAGCCTATTTATTACGTCTTTGGGCTGAATTGTTTTCAACAAAACGCAATGCTACTGGAAAATGGCTGCTGGCATGTTTTCATAATGAACGCAAAATGATAAAAGCGAGTTATATATAATACAGTTCAATTGTACGATGATGAATGGACGAAATATGGGGGAGGAGGATAAATAGGCTGATTGGGGGGAGAACAGTAAGACTTATTGTTAAGTGAAGGATTGCGTTTGGTTGGGAGTAAATAAACATTTGCGGATTAAATAGGATTTCATTCTAGCAAAAAAAGTGGAAACGTTTCACGCTAAATTTAGATCACGTCAACAGGTTCTCATTTGGATGGTTTAGTTAAAGCTTTGTCGAAATAGGGTGTCTTTAATTCCTTTGGAAAGAATTATATTGGGCGATTATTTATTTACAATCAAATCCTTCAATCATTTTCATTCATTGGTATCATCCAAGATATACTAAAGACATTTTTTTCAATGATTTGTTCCTCCCTAAACCTTTATTTCATCATTTTTGAAAAGCAGATATTCGTGATACTGCTGAAAGCAATAATTGAGCTGCATCTCTTTGAAAATGGCGGATCGTGCTTCCAAGATGCGCCCATATTCTCATCACGCATCAACTCACGTAGACAGAGAACTAGAGCAACGTGCTTACTAACTCCACCAAGCGGGTGTAGCTCGGTACGTCCCACAATCCTGTCCCAAGCCAGTCTAAAGCAGAAGGGAAACAAAGCTTGTCATCCCAGATGGCAGCTAATTGGACCACCTGCTGCAACACTAGGGAAACAGATTATGGGGGTCCCAACGTTATATCTCCCAAAAAAACCTCTTAGAGGATCTCGAGTTGCAATTCAACTCTACACAAGCACAGAAACGTTGACTTTGTCAATGTAAACATTTTGCTGACGGACAATGATGGAGGACACCGTTAACCTTGCTTGCAAAGGGAGCCCGGTCTATAGAATGCGATCAAAATGCATGATAGCGCCAACCTGAGCAAAACGTTTGCGATGAAAGTCCATAGGAGGAAGTATGCTGAACAGCGATTCCTCGTCGGAGCGAACGCTGTACAATACGTCCAATACTACTACTCAGGCGAATCTTGAGTCCGGTCCTTACAGGTATCTTCGCTGCCCTCACAGGCCACATATGCAGAAATAATTTTCGGTGAAGAGACAGGGTCAGCCAATTCTCCAGAGGCGATAGCTGGGTCTATTAGCTCTTCCGCACCGAACAATCAAGTACTAACCAGAACTCAAAGCAGGACTGCTCACCGCAGAGCTATGCATAAGCTGAACTGGCTGGAGGAAACATGGGCGAAATGAGATCTGATGCACTGCAAAAGAGGAGCAGGTTTAATGAGAGCTCGTCTAAGCCATAACACTCAACGGCGATAAACCGTAGATAAGTAAGAGGAGGAGAATATCGAGCCCAAAATAAGTTACCATCTACAAGGGAGTACCGCGCCGTCTAGTCTTGCGGGCCCGATTTGTTCCAATAGAGACGGGCGCAGGCGCAAACTTGCTATCCCTGGGCCGGAACCGAAGATCCCCCAGTAAGTAGGTGGTTCGGCAGCGAGAAAAATTCGCGAAATCACTACCTTCAATTACGCTTCCGCAACTCTACTTACAGAGATAACTATAGCACCACACTACTAACCCCCCGCCTCTTCCTATTCCTATGAAAGAAGTCCCTCACCACAACACTCGCGGCGCAACAATCCCTGAAAAGAAGAAACTAACTTCAAATAAACCTTCGCAACACTACTTAAGAAGATAACTACATCACTACACTTCAAAATCCCCGCTCGCACCTTGATACTCTCGCTATTTCGCGGTGCTCCATCAAAGACCTCCGACTGGAGCCCTTAAACCCGGTAAGCCCACCGACAACGGGTCGTGCGCCACCCGCTTTGCCAGTGGGCCTCAAATGAGGTCGCCAAACGAGAGTGCAACCAAGTCTGGGGGGTCACACCAGCCTTACCTGCACTTTAATTGCGCGGAGAACTAAATCCTACCTAACCCTGGATAAAGTTCCTAACTTCGCCCCGTACTGTAGCGCGCTTCACGCTCTTACCCCACAGGTGATACTCGGGGACACTTCCACACGGCGGTCGTAAACCACCCCAAAATCTCGCCACTATCGCAACAACACGACAAGTAAACTCGCGAGCCAGATTTTACACTTTCCACTTTCAGACACCTTTTTTTCCACTTATTCCATCAAATTTATTGCCGGTCACTATATACAATAAATTGTAAATATTTATTAAATTCCAAAAAGAACATTAACTACTTACTACCCATGTTTCCAGGTGGTCGGAGGCCTCCAATTTTCTAGATGGTTGGTTTTTAGGGTTTTGTAAAATAATTTTACAAAACCCTACTAAAATCGCGACCAGTCTGTCCGTCTGTCCGTCCGTCCGTCCGTCCGTCCATCTGTTCGTCCGTCAGTCCGTGTGTCACAGCAGTTTTTCTCGGAAACTATTGGGAGCGCAAATTAGTAATGCGGGATTGACAACAGATGGCGTAGTTCGGGATATACCCAAAACTGACGATAGATACAAGCCATATGGCAGCAGCGCTTACTACCACACACATGACCATTAGTAGGCCGACTTTGCTGGCTAACTTACATGGCATTATATGAAGAACTATGGAGGTGCCAACGAAAATTCGAGGTTTTGTACGGTTTAGAGACGGATTTCTGCATTGAAATCCAGATGATCTGCGGAGAACACAATAGCGCTCCTAGTGAAGTGAAAATTATTTCAGTTCTTATACCCGTTTAGTTTTTATCGCCTTCCAAAGTGAATTTATAGGAGTTTGTTTACATCTCAACGCTGAGCTATCAGTCGAAGGTGCAAAATGTGTGCTTTATTTGCTCGTCTTGGAAAGTTTAGGAGCACAATGGGCTATACAAGGTGAATTTATAGCATGCACGGAATGCGTTCCGCACGTTTTTTATTCGGAAAATAGTATATATGACGAAATATAAGCATTTGCTAATGCCGCAGTTGGGTGACAGCTACCGGAAGCTTGTCCATAGTAGGCCGACTAATACATATGCAAATTGCTACCATATGGCTTGTATCTATCGTCAGTTTTGGATATACCCATCAGACAATACTGAAACTATATTCATGTCATAACCTCATTCCATAGCTTTCATTTTCAGTATGTGTCATTTGCCCGGAGTGTAAACAACATAGTTTTTTTGGCTCTCAATATGGCAAGTTTTGTGCCCACAAAGCAGCATTTGCGGGAAGTTTTGATCTACTTCTTTAATTTGAAGAAAAGTGCAGCTGAATCGCATCGATTACTCTCCGAAGTTTATCCGGAGTGTGCTCTTTCGATTTCAATGTGCGAGAGGTGGTTTGTGCGTTTCAGAAGTGGTGATTTTGATGTGGAAGACAAAGAACGTCCAGGACAGCCGAAGAAGTTTGAAGATACGGAATTGGAGGCATTACTCGATGAAGACTCATGTCAAACGCAAGAAGAACTTGCCAAATCGTTCGGAGTTACACGCCAAGCCATTTCCCATCGATTGAAACTATTGGGAATGATTCAAAAGCAAGGACATTGGATACCGTACGTGTTAAAGCCGAGAGACGTCGAAAGGCGGTTTTTCACTTACGAACAGCTGCTTCAAAGGCAACAAAGGAAAGGTTTTTTGCATCGCATCGTTACTGGAAAAGTAGATCCACTACGACAATCCCAAGCGAAAAAAATCATATGGTTACCCCGGTCATGCCTCAACATCGACGGCAAAGCCGAATATCCATGGAAAGAAGCTTATGCTGTGTATTTGGTGGGACCAGCTGGGTGTCGTATACTATGAGCTGCTGCAACCGAGTGAAACGATCACAGGAGCTTCGTATCGAACTCAATTGACGCGTTTGAGCCGAGCATTGCGTGATAAACGGCCACAATATTTGGAAAGGCACGACAAAGTGATTTTGCAGCACGATAACGTTCGGCCACATGTTGCAAGACCCGTAAAAACTTATTTGGAAACACTCAAATGGCAAGTCCTACCCCACCTGCCGTATAGCCCAGACATTGTTCCTTCTGATTACCACTTGTTCCGATCGATGACGCATGACCTGGCTGATCAGCATTTTCGTTCTTATGAGGAAGCCAAAATTTGGGTCGGTTCGTGGATTGAGTCAAAAGACGAGTCGTTTTTTCGTCGCGGTATCCATATGTTGCCAGAAAGATGGGAAAAAGTAGTGGCTAGCGATGGACAATACTTCGATTGATCAGTCTGTTACAATTTTTTTTGAAATAAACTCTCAAAATTTTGAAAAACTCCCGCATTTTTAATTTTCGCTCCCAATACTTAAGCTAGAAACATCAAATTTTGTGTGTAGGTGTAAAGTGGTGATCTCTTCAAAGTTCAACTACAAAAAAATTTTAAGAGGTATCTAAGGGGGGTCTCCCGATATAGGATGGTGACCCCTCGAAAAAAAAATTTCATTGAAGGTAGCCGATATGGATATCAAATGAAAGGTCTTGATGAGAACTTTTCAAAACTGGTTTCAGTTTTGCAAAATTTGCTTCGAGGGGTGCACAGGGAGGGGAAGTACACGAAAAATTTGTGTCCCCCCCCCCTCGCGATTGGACACCTGTCCTCCGAAAAATCTGAAGAAAATCAGGAATGTAGGCCTTAGTGAGTACAACAACAACAAATACGCTAGAAGTCGCAATTCGCTGAATTTTGTTAGTAATAGTATGATTTATCGATTTTATGTTTTCTTGAATAAAATCTTAACGGTACCCTTAAATTCAATGAAATTCAGTACGCAGATGACTATAAGATTGATCTATCCTGAAAGTTTCATAAAGATTGAATCATATTTAGCAAAGTTATAGTGGCTTGAATTTTCCTGTATTACTATGGAACAATATGCGCTGAATTTATTACTATGGCAACATATGGCTATGGAACAACATGCGGTTTTTACCGACTCAGACTCAGATGTCATGTATATCTTTGAGAATCTGCTCAGCTAGTGGTATCAGTAATCGTAAAACAAAATAGTGGCTGTTTTAAATGCGAAGATTGAATAATTTTGAGTTATTTTTTCCCAACTTCAACGTTTAAGGCGCATGCTTTGAACACTGGATTCAATTTAATGAATGACTGAAGATGAGTCCCTATAATTAATGCTCATAAGTGAAACATGTCAAGGAGGTGGGAGAGAGCTCCTAGCAAAAGGGCTTTGTAACCATTCTAGGATTCGAAAAATTTGGCCATTAATCGATGATAACAGTACAGGAGGGTGGCCCGCGAAAAAAAAAATTCATCAAACGTAGCCGATATGAGTATGAAACTGTCAGTTTTTGCTTCAGTGGGGGCACAGGGGGGAAATACATGAAAAATGTGTTTCCTCCGTCGCGGATGGACATCAATTATCAAGGGAGATATTTATGAGTATAACAATACCAAAAACCTCAGAAGTCAAAATTCGTTCAATTTTGTTAATGAAAGTATGATCTTCGTATTTCATATTTTATCCAATAAAATCGTCTTTGACATGTTTCTTGATTTGATTCGATCTGGTGACTGCATTTTGTAAATTGAATACAAAACCCTTCTGACATGAGCGTATGTCTGTTTACCCAACTTGTTTCCACTTATTCCATCAAATTTATTGCCGGTCACTATATACAATAAATTGTAAATATTTATAAAATTCCAAAAAGAACATTAACTACTTTCTACCTATCGCTACCCTTGTTTCCACGTGGTCGGAGGCCTCCAATTTTCTAGATGGTTGGTTTTTTTTATTTGTCAAAAGTAGTCAAAATGGCAAATTTATTTTACCGAGTCTCAAATTTTCATACAAATCTGAAATTTATTCTATTTTTTTTTTAAATGCCGCACATTAACTAGAACTTCTTTCTATTTGAATGTTCTATGAAGTCAAGGGCTAATTTGCAAGTGATTTACAAAGTACAAATTCTCGATTGGAGATAAATTGTAGTTATGGAAAATAACGTATTTTCGAGCTCGATTTGCATTTGAATTAAAAAGATGGTCAAAATGACATAATTTGATCTGACTTAAAGATAACACTCGTATTACTCCATCAAAATGTTTAAATCATTCACTATTACGTATAAAGAGGGATGGGCATCTTTCTACGAGATATAAGAACTTACCCCTTATATTAGCTATTTTCAGTTCCGAACAGGAACATGTATCATTTTAGCAATTCCATTGCGAAACGAAAGTCTGAAATAAACAAAACCAAAAGTTAATTTTACACTTCATATGCTTAAGTACAGAAAACGATGCTTCAAATCATAATTTTATCAATAACAAGTAAAGATTAATGTAATATTGCATTATTTGCCTTAATATTTGAATTTCTTTCATTTAATTGCTGGAAATTTCAAATTGTAATAATTATTAAATAAATGTGAGATATTTTATTAAAATGAAATATTATGAATTAATATTTACCTCACAACACAAATCTTTTCATTTGTAATATTTATTGTGCCCCAGGACTACGCTGGTAGTTCTTTGAAGTCGGGATATGTTTACAGACAACGACGGTTTACTGCATCTCATAGGAAGATTCTCACACGCAAGCCTATCCTACCATGAAAAACACCCGATCATCCTCTGAAAAGCTGGCAAGTTGACTGAGTTAATCCTCAACCGATTTCATAAGGCTACTCTTCACAGGGAAACGCAGCTCATACTTGCAACATTAAGAAGACATTTTTGGCTGATAAACGACTGGCTTTTGATGAACCGGAGGTCTCAACGATTGTTAGACTGCGGAAACTGCAATGGGCTGGACACATGAATCGCATGGACGAACAAAGGATACCCAAAAAGGTATTCGTTGGGAGAACTGAAGGCCGGAGACCAGTGAGGAAACCGAGGAAACGCTGGTCTGACTCAGTCGATGAAGACAGTTTATCGCTGGTCGGATTTCGAAATTGGAGGACGCGGTCAATGGACCAAGACAGTTGGAGGCGCTATTTGCAGGAAGCGAAGGCCCGAGAGGGGCTGTAGTGCTAAGAAGAAGAAGAAGAAAGGGATGGTGTGTAATACAGCAGTTCGTCCACAGATGCTTAAAGTGCCTTCAATCCTGGGCAACGGCCGCATCGGAGCTCATGGGCAATCTTCCCCACCCCCGGTAGTTCAATCGTGCCCATATACACACACAGTGTTCGATTATACTGAAGCTATCATTATTAAGACTTCAGTCTAATCGACTACTGTGTTTTAATGGACGCGATTGAATTACCCGGGGTAGGGAAAGCGATCATTATCCCGTTCAGTTATGATACGTTCTGGTTTAAAATCAAAACGTATCGCAGCTGGGTGGAAGGACACAGGGAAAAAGCGTACTACTGGCCATATAACCTTGTGGAGTGCCGGCACATTCGATCATGATACTCTATCTCTAAGCGAAGGCCTGAAAAGGGCTGTAGTGCCATTACAAAAAAAAAAAAACATCAAGGACATCCACAGGAGGAGTTCGAAGACAAACAAGGCATACATTTTAATTTTTATCTGTTTAGCTGTGAAAGCAGTGCACCTGAAGTTGGTAAACGGACTCTGAACTTAAGCTTTCTTGGCTGTCTTCAAGCATTTTACAAGCAGGAGAGGCCTATGTCTGCATATTCACAGCCCACAAGGGTCAAACTTTGTCGGTGCCAGTATCGAGCCATCCCGAATGATCCGTAAAAGCGTTAGATGCTACTGATGAAGCTACATGGCATTTCAACTTGAAAGTCATTCAGTATTTTAGAGGGCTGTGGCAAGCGTGAAGCAGCACGTAAGACAGATACTCGGTAGAGCAATTTTAACATACGAAAAGTTGGCACAAATTGAGGCGTGCTTGAATTTGCGCCCATTGTGCTCTTTGAATGATGATCCTACTGACACAACAGCATTGACGCCAGCCCATTTTCTAATTGGAGATACCTTACTAGCTTCTCCCCCGACGTCATGGAATGCAAATTTTATCGACAAGAGAGATGGCAGCTTTTTCAGCGTTTGGCACAACAGTTTTGAAATCGATGGAGGAGCGAATATTTAGCGCGCCTTCAGCAGCATCCCAAATGAACTCATCAAGAGCTTTGCCCGCCAAATTTAAGATCTGTACTTGATGAATAGTGACGAATTTCCGCCATATAATTAGCCGTCAGCTCGCATGACGGCTGTGCACCCTAGGACAGACGACTCAGTAAGAG
This sequence comes from Odontomyia ornata, assembly GCA_963969285.1. NCBI lineage: Eukaryota > Metazoa > Arthropoda > Insecta > Diptera > Stratiomyidae > Odontomyia > Odontomyia ornata. The sequence goes on along the minus strand of OZ017739.1, from coordinate 403,373,454 downwards.
TTTTGTCTTTTTTTCGAAAGGAAAGACATTACAATTCCTGATTGCCAGAACCGCGCTACTACCGCTAAAAAAACATCAGAACAATAATAAACAACATCTTTTAAATGCAACGATTTGTTTTTGTCAAACCAATGTTATATTTCCTTGTTATCTGTCCATATTCTAGTTTCCTTCTGATTCTCTATCTACTTGCTGAGTTAAAAGTTTAATGGTTACCAAGTAGTCTTGAACGAGGTGAACTCCCAGGAAAGGTGGAATAATTTCAGCCATACAGACTGTTCATGACTCAGCACACAGAATCTAAGAGCGAGCAAAAAACAGAAATCATTGGCTTATGTAATTTGGACCCGTAGCAGTAGTAACCGAGCACGACTCGAACAACTAGTAGCTGCTGGACTGCAGAATCCAGAGAGAAGTATGTTGGGAACATTCGTATCAGCAAGGGAACCTGTTTTGCGCAAATATTTTTAGAGCGATTGTCCTCAATAAAAAAGATTTTAAACGACTAAAGGAATCATGTTCTTAGGAAATTATAAAAATCAAAAATATCATAGTACTATAATTACTTGACTTCTTTTTCGTAGCACCACAACCCCTCTAGGCCTTCGCTTCCTACAAATAGGGCTTCCAACTGTCTCTGTCGGTCCATTGACCGAATCCTCTAATTTCGAGTTTCGGGCAGTGATGAACTGTCTTCGTCGACCAAGCCAGAACAGCGTTTCTTCGGTTTCTCCACTGGTCTCCGTTCTTCACTTCTCCCAAGGAATACCTTTTTGCGTATCCATTGTTCGTCCATACGATTCATGAGGCCAGTCCATTGTTGCTTCCACAGTCTTAAAATCGCTGAGATCTCCAGCACGTCAAAGATTGTATATAGCTCGTGGTAGTATCGAATTCACCATTGGTAACCATCTAGCTTCACTCTGATTATTCACTTCAGAACCCGTCTATCAAAGGCGTTCAATTACTTGACTTAGATTGTTGAAAAAAAAAAACAAAAGTTTTGATTCTTCACTAGAAAACTGTTTTTGAATGTGTATGGAGAATATTCGAGAAGAACAATAAAGGTTGTTAGTGCAGTCGTATTATTGGATTTCCTTGGAATTTAACACTAGGTGTGCAACAATTTTTAAAATTTTCATTTAGTCTTTACTTTTCTCACCCCGAATGTTGATATGATATAGATATGTCTCTTATTAAAACCCTGGAGTAATAAAGTTTTTTTTCAGACGTTGATACTAACGTTTGCTTATCAAACAACATTTTTAAAAACATTGATTTTTTAAAATAAAACATGGTTTCTAAACAAAATTAATTGAACTTGAAAGAACACAGTTCTGCTAATGAAATTAAATAAAAATTTATTCATAAGAAAAGTAATTTACATCATTATCAGATTATTTTTAGAAGAATTTGCTTTTCAAATGTTATCCCGCTAAAATAAAATCATGTAACTAGCAAAATCGAAAAAAATGTACAGCTAAATATGGAAAAAAATCCTTATCTATTTGTAATATGTTAGAGTCACCCTATAATCCTAATGTTCATTGTCACACTGTTATTTATCTTTTATGTACTTTATAACCTATTTTAAATAAAATGTCACTTCTGTGATAGTCACCAAGCCGACCACACGTATTTTCCTTCTTCTCTCCTAATAGGCTATGGGCCCCTCGCGAAAAATAGAAGTTCTGAAAACGTTTTGCTTTTTTTTTTTGAATTTTCTTTAAAATTATAAAATAATTACGTCTCAAAGCAGTGCTAGCAGTATTTCAATTGATAGACTGCTGGCAACGAAAATTGATTATGAAGTCGATGAAGAAAGAAATCCCAAAACCGCTGTCGATCCTGAGAAGGATCGACGTGCAAAATGTAAGTTGACTTTAATGATTCATCCTACGTGCTATGTTCATATACTAGTGAATGCGTACGAAGATAGGGGGTTAAAACGTCGAGTAGCACTTTTGCGTAAGCTCAAGGGCATATATATAAAATAAAATCATTACCACAGCTGAATCTCTAAGCGCAATTGGATTTCCTAGAAATTAGGAATGGACTAACTTCTTACTGCTTGCTGGTAATAATCTATTACCGCCCTATGATAATGGCTTTAGAGAATTCAGGCACAAGAATTAATGGTGATGTCATAAAAACAAAGTTATTGCAAGACGTACGTCCCGGGAGTGAAAATCAGCTTTCCACACAGACACACGCCAAACGTCACTCAAAATATTACGAAAAGGACCCAGATGCAGAATATCTAACAATTTTGGCAATAATTCAAAAAAATGCCGCTCAAGAAGTTACAGCAACACAAATTAAAGCAAAAATTTCGATTCGCTGAGTTGTGCTTTGTCTGTAATACATAATCCGAGAAACAACGACGCATGGTACTTTGGCTCAGGGGCCACATCGCACATGTATTTTAATGAAAAAATGCTGGACTGTTTATCTGAAGATGTTGGCACAGTCATTGCTGCAAACAAAGGCAAGATGCAGGTAAAAGGGCGTGGAACGGCAACAATAAGACCAGCATGCAATACGTCTGCACTTAAAGTCAACGATGTGAAGTCAATTTCTTATTTATCCGTCAATCTTTTATCTGTCGGTTAAATCGTAAAACACGGTCACTCCGTAGAGTTCAACAACAAATGTGTCAGTTATAAACTCAAAAAAAAAAAACAAGTAATGGCAACATGCACAAACGTAAATGACTTGTTTGAATTGGATACAAAATCGTCAAAGAATGTCACATTTGTGTGTGGTTCACAATGCACCAAAGACCTTTGGCATCGTCGAATGGGCCACCTGAACAACGAAAGTTTAGACAAACTATGCAGCGGTCTGGCAACTGGAATATATTTCACCAACAAAGTTGACAAAGACTGCAAGGTGTGCGCCATTGGCAAACAACAAAGGTTGCCATTCAATAAGTGCGCAAACAGAGCTAATGAACTGCTTGAATTAGTGCACACTGACATATGTGGATATTTTATAACATTTGTTAATGATAAATCGAGGAAAATTTTTGTATACTTCCAAAAAACAATAATGGATTGGGAAGTACTGTCATGTTTTGAAGACTCCATGACGTTCGCCGATAAGCAAAGTGGTCACAAGCTCAAAACTCTACGTTCTGGTAACGGCAAAGAGTTTATGAACGGCAAATTTCCAGCCAAGCATCGAAAAAATTGTATTCATCACCAAATCAATGTGCGCACACCAGAGCAGAACGCAACAATAGCGCAATCGTGGAAAAGCCGAGATGTATGCTTGCCGACTCGAAAATGTCGAAAACACTTTGGGCAGAAGCAGTTGCATACTCTGTATATCTTCTAAACCGTTCGTCATTGAAATGAACCGGCACAAGACCAGTTCAAGCGTGGAGTCAAACAGTACCTGACCCTGCGCATATCAGAGTGTTTGGAACAACGACCATGGCACACATCCTGAAAGCCAGCCGAAAAAAAATGGGATCCAAAATCCAACGAATGTATTATGGTCGGATATGATGTAAACACTGAAGGCTACTGCCTTTACAACCCAGTTTAAAATTGTATTTTTAAAAGTCGAGATGTATACTTTTGTAATGAAGAGTCTTATGTTTCTGCAACATTTAAGAAGTCAACAACACTTAAGCAATTTGAACTCACCTACCAAGACGAAATGCCACGACCTGAGATTGGCAACCAAAGTGAAGCTGAAAATAATTTCAACTATCTGGTCAAAGATGTCGTTATTAGCAACGAACAAGAAAATGTAATACATGAAGACAGTTTTTAAGATACAGTCGTATCAATTGATTCAAATTCTTCTGGCACTCCCTCAGCAATCCAGCTCTAACCCACTGCAACAGCATCTATTGGGGCATAGCAAAAGGGAGCGCAAAACTCCAGGCAAGTAAACTGATTCTTTACTAGAAAAAGATGATTCTCCTTTTTTTTCTTTCCTGAAGATGGAATGGAACCATTTGAAGGTTTCTTGGCACCTGCATGGTACCAATATTATATCCAAGATGACCCGGAGACGCCAGAAGAAGTATTATCCAGACCTGATGCGAACCAATGGAAGCTGGCTATGGAAGAAGAGATGCAGTCACTACTCGCAAATGATACATGGACACCTCAAGCCTTACCAAACAATCGAAAGGCGATAAAATTTCAATGGGTCTTCTGTACAAAACGTAATCTCACCGGACAAATTGATTCATACAAGGCCAGGTTGGCATTAAAAGGATAACTCGCAGCGAAAGGGGGTGGACTATGAGGACACATATTCACCTGTTGTCCAACACAGTTCTCTGTGGTATCTTTTGGCAACAGCAGCTCAATTAAACCTCAAGGTGGAACAGATGGATGCAATTTCCACTTTTCTTCAAGGAAACCTTTCGGAAGAAATTTATATGGAACAACCGGCGTACTACCAGAGTCGAAAAAACCTATCGATGGTATGTTGTTTTAAAAGACCTTATATGGACTAAATCAGTCCAGTAGAGTCTAGAATCAAGAGCTGGACAGAACACTAAAATCATTTGGATTAGAAAGGCCTAAGCATGATCCGTGCATTTATGTCAAAGCAAAAAACGAAAATATACGTTGATGATTGTAGGTCAACCACTGGATTCGTCTTTATTGCTCAAGGAGAAGCAATATCTTGGAGTTCCAAAAGACAGCATAGAGTAGTGCTTTCGTCGTGTGAAGCTGAATACATGGCGCTCTCAGCTACTTTACAAGAGGTACTGTGGTGGGACGGACTTGTCACTCAACTTGGTCAAATCAAGCTGCTACTTTAAATCCTGTGTGACAACCAAAGCGCAATTGCGATCGCCTTAAATGCAGGGTTCTATCCCAGAACCTAACATATTGACATCATGATTTCATACATGATGTACTCAATCAAAATCATATAAAAGTGGGTTACATAAGCACTACTGAGCAAGTGGCAGATGTTCTTACAAACTCTCTAGACAAGACCGAACATCTACAATTCAGAGAAGCAATGGGAGTGCAACAAGAACCATCATCCTAAGGAGGAGTGTTAGAGTCACCCTATAATCCGAATGTTCATTATAACACTGTTATTTACCTTTTATGTACTTCATAACTTATTTTAAATAAAATGTCACTACTCTCATAGTTACTAAGCCGACCACACGTATTTTCCATCTTCTCTGTCAATACATTACTAACATCTGCCTCAGAGGCATCTAAAATGTGGATAATTCAAAGGTAATAATTCCAATCGCAGTACATTTCCACCCACATACACGCGAAGCAAGTAGCTGAGCTGGCATATACGGTGGTATTGATAGAAGCAATGGCCCGGAAAACATTTAAAAAACGATTTTTTCCGCCTCGCAGGAATATTAATGTTCTAGGGTTAAGCAACTGCAAAAACTGCCAAAGAACTTTTCCTAAAAATTCGACAGCAAAGCAAAACTAGTAGGGCTACAAATCAATGAAAATAAAACAAAGCACAAGATGCAGCCAAGGAAAAATACAGGTTTATCCATTTCGTGGTAGAAAAGTATAACCCTGCCATTTGACATCTGTCAGAATTAAATGTCATCCAAAGCGAAGAACGCGTTAAAATTATCAAATTTTATTATAATAATGGTGATTCTGCTGCATCAACATTTAGGGCGATTACGGTCGACATAATCGACCTACACAGCAAACAATTTCGAACACAGTGAGGAAATTTGAAGAGACTGGATCGGTTATTGATATTGCAAGGCCCTTGCATCATCGCAACATTCTCATTCTGCTGAAAATGTCGCTGTCGTTGCTCAAAGTGTGGAGGAAGACCCGAATTTGTCGATTCCTCGATGTGCTCAACATTTCGGCTTGTCTTACGGCTCATTGTGGCGGATTTTGTACTGGATTTGCATCTCCATCCGTACAAAATCTAGCTCACTCAAGAACTTAAGCCTCAAGACCATACGCAACGCAGAATGTATGCGAATTGGGTGATTGAACAACAAGCCATTGATAACGATTTTTCGAACAAAATTTTCTTTAGTGATGAGGCTAATTTTTCACTCAGTGGTTACGTAACTAGACAGAATTGCCGCATATGAGGCTCTAAAAATCCTCAGGTGATCACAGAAAGGCCTTTGCATCCGGAAAAGTGACCGTTTGGTGTGCATTATGGTCTGGTGGTGTTATTGGCCCGTATTTTTTTTGAAAACGATCAAGGAAGAGCCATTACAGTCAATTCTGACCGCTATGGACGGATGTCAACCGATAATTTTTTGTGGAGGGAAATTGAAGATTATGATCTGGAGAACATGTGGTTCCAACAGGACGGAGCCACAAGCCACACAACACAGGCTAATCGAGCACTTTTGCATGAGAAATTTCCAGGACGCGTAACTCCGAGATTGAGTGATGTCAAGTGGCCCGCAAGATCCTGCGACTTAATTATGGGGCTATGCGAAAGATCGTGTTTATGCGAACAATCCTCAAAATCTTGAGCAATTGAAAACCAATATTCGTGTAGTTATGGCCGAGATATTGCCGGAAATGTGCCGAAAAGTCATTGATAATTACCTTCAAAGGATTGAGGCCCGTAAGAGGTCCCGTGGAGGACAATTCACGTATAATGGCAAGGTTCAATATTTAAACTGAATGAAAAATTTCGTTTCCATCTGAATATTTTATGTGTTTTCTTTAGCTTTACTTTCCCAAGCGTAAAATGGATAACCCTATACCTCAAACACACAAAATATCACACGTGGCGAATACAGTATCGAAAATTTTAGCGAATTTGTGTGTGAAAACGGGTAATGAAAGAGACAAAATACGCCGAAGAATACAGCTCTCAAATAAAATACTTTATTCAGTTTTGACGATCTTGAAGACCAGCTGCATACACAGGAGAACAAAGCTCCAAGTATACAAATCTGTGATAAGACCTGTGTTATGCTATGAGTGTTAAACATGGACCCTAACTCAAGCATCCGCAAATATATTGAACGCCTTTGAGCGACGGGTCCTGAGACGAACAATCGGAGCGAAGCTAGACGGGGACCAATGGCGAATTCGATACAACCATGAGCTGTATGAAATTTTTGACGAGCCGGAGGTCTCAACAATTGTAAAACTGTGGAAGCTGCAATGAGCTGGACACATGAATTGCATGGATACCCAAAAAGGTATTCGTTGGGAGAACTGAAGGCCGGAGACCAGTGGGGAAACTGAGAAAACGCTGGTCTGACTCCGTCGATGAAGATAGTTTATTGCTGCTCGGATTCAAAATTGGAGGACGCGATCAATGGACCGAGACAGTTGAAGGCGCTATTTGCAGGAAGCGAAGGCCCGAGAGGGACAGTAGTGCTAAGAAGAAGGGTTAAGCAAACGGTGATGTAAAATTTATTTGAAACATATAAATTTAAACATTAAACAGAACACATGGCGAAGTTTAATTTTATAAAAACTGTAGCACGTGAAAAGAAATGCTTCCCACCTCCTCCTAACCTGAACGGTTGTCGACAATTTTCTTTAAACCAAATTCAATTTCCTCCATCGACACATTCTTCCACCAGACGCTATAAAATACCTTTCATAAAGGACCTTTTATCTTCCACATTTTAATTTCCTTTTTAAACGACGACGCGAAGCACGAGAACGTAACAGCATCAGAAAGCTTGGACGAAAATATTTATCAAAATCGAAACACCGTAAAGGAAACAGTCGAATTTCCTTTCTCCATTGAAACATTTTGTCCTTAGGTGTTGATAAGTAGTCGAATATTGATATAAAGGCAATAGCTTGGAGCCACTATTTACGGTGTCAACAAAGAGGATTCCAAATTTCGCATCGATCTTACATGAAAAGATATGGAAACAGGAACTGTAGGAGAATGAAGAAAGGAATCAAAATTAGTTATTGAATCAAAATTATGTTTGCATCTCTGAATTTTCACAGCACATAAAAGCTTACATGCAAGCATTTTGTCGATACTGGAACATGTGTGTCCTAATGAACAAAATTAAATCCGTAGGATTACTTGTACTGATTTCATACAATTTAACAAAAAGCACGATTTCACTAACGGACGCCACCAGCACTCGCTCGGGTGCGCCTCATTATTTTGAATACGGCGGAAGAGAGACAATAATGAAAAAGCTGCTAGTCATTATCCTGGGCATAATTTGTGACCTAGTTATCAGCATTAAATTGAAGAGCTCATAGTAGCGTGAATTTCGTCGATTAAATCAAGTCATTAGCGCGCGCAATGTGACGCTGAGTCCGTTCCGGGGATTCCGAAAACAAGGAGTTTAATTCAATGGACAAACTGAAAATGCAAAATTAAATCCCAATGAATTAGACTAGCAGGTAAGCTACAGCATTAATTAATGGAATAAAGTGTTAAGTGGAATTTCCATTCAAACATTTGTCGTGAAAATGTTTGCCAGTAAATTTTCCACTTGAAATAATTTAATCCGAAGGAAACATTGCAAGAAGTTTTCCACAGTTGAAATTGATTCACTATTAAAATGCTGTGCTGAAGTTGAATTCGTAGAAATGGAAAGCAGATAAGTGAGAGAGTTTTGTAAAGATAAAGTTTCGTTAGTTTCAAGTGAATTATTGAATTTTTCGGTACAATCAAAGTCGATTGTCAAGTTCAATTCAAAGTGTGACTGGAACTTGACAAAGTATTGCATTGAAGTATTTTCAGCAGAATCATTGAAAAGATTTCACAGAAAAATAAGATACTTTGTGCTACAATTTATTGTAGGAGTTCAGTACTCCTATGGCCGTATTTCATGGCGTATAGTAAATAGATTTCCTTTCTCCATTTCAAATCGTTTCCATTCTTCAAACTTAAATCCAATCAAACGGAAACTTCTATGTATGTCGTTTAAGATTGCGCCAAACGGACCTCCTTGGACTGACACCGTTGCTCTAGATACTTGATTATCAGGCGTCAGAGGTTTCTTTGAATGCAGTGCAGTACAAGGTAAAAGTTGTTCCATTGTGCACACCACCCATGACAGACACTTGAAGTAGTCATCATTGTCGTTACACTTTATCAATTACAATAATTACATACAATCGGCGACTAGAGACGGAGCACAATCGAAGCTGTTGGTTCAATAAATTGAAAAGATTGTCACGAATTTTAATGCTTCAGGTACTATGGATAATGAGAACACGATCAAAGAGAGGTATTATTAGCGTTTGCAATCTGACAGCTTGAAATCTAGACCCTGCCAAATTTGGCTTGAATATCTTCAAGGAGTATAATTCAATTGTTTGTTTGTTGTTAATTTTGTTTGGGATAGATCAAGTGGTTTCCAGATCATTATGAAATACTAGAGGAGATTTAAATGAAATATAACCATAAACCAACGTGATGGAGTGGTGATTTATGCTACAATTGAATTTAAAATGCAGAATTAACATAGAGTTAATGTGAAGGCAGGAAATGATTATGAAACAAGTCGAAATAATAGGGGAGTGCTCCTGCCAGAAGAGGGTTTGTAGATAAATTAGCAAGCCTACAAATAGCAACCTCACTTACATATAGAATCTCTTCATTGATTTAGAAAAAATAAAAGGTGGTTATCGTGTATTTAAATTTAGAGTCGTTTTGTTTGCGTCAGGGCCGTAGCCAGCCGTAGGCCCCCCCCCAAACCTCTGCGAATTCAACAATTTTCCTATAGACATTTGAACAGATGTCAATCGACAATTTGCTGTTTCTTCAAGACGACGACATAATTATGCGTTTATTTCACACTTTAAAACATATACTCGTCCATATATTACTAGAACTAGAAAAAGCCAAACAACAGTAGAAAGTAAATGTATGAAAATACAAAGAGAATCGTGGAAAAGGCCACAAAAATTCAACGTTTTGGACTGGATCGAGATGGATTTCAAGGTTGAAGTCCAGACAGGCTGCGGAGAACATAGTGATAGTACCACCCCTTGTGGTGTAAAAACTGGTTTAGTTTCTACATATGTTTAATTGCAAATGCCATCTAAAGTGAAGTGAAATTAGAGATTGTCAAGTCGATTTCGAATTTAGTCGAAAGTCGACTTTTGCTCGTTAAAAGTCGATTTTTTTTAAAGGTGATCGACTTCGACACAAATCGACTATTCGCGTCGACTTTCGACTTTTGTGACCGGCATTTTCAATTTCAAAGAAACTAAATAAAATGCCGTAAATGAAATCGAGAAAATGTAATTTCATTTGATCTTTAGGCTCGAATCCCTGGGAAATAACCGTTGATTTACTCTCTGAGAAAAAAAAATTTATTTTACCTGTTTTCGGAATAGGGGAGGAAGAATAGTGTAGGGCGGGAAAAGTATAGAAAAATTTACCCGGATAGAAATTGAAACGATGCCAAGTTTAAGACAGTTTTCATATTAACTTTTTTGGGTTTTGTCAAATAAAAATTCTGATTTCATATGGCATAATTTTTTTAAGGATATGGTAAACCTTGTCCGAGTGATTATACTGCCAATATTTTTGAATTTTTGTTGGCGTATATAACCGAAAGAAAAGATTTTAAAACGAAATCTGCAACATGAGGGATAATGGAAATGTTCCGTTTATGTGTGCCTAATGCATTGTGCCATCTTCTTATTTCCAGTTGCAGCAGCTTTAATATTAACAATAAATTATCTTAGAGATTTCTCAGACCGTCTTAAATTTTAAACAGGTTCGATTTTTTTTACAATGCACATTGATTTGACATTGACGTCTTTTGTTTGTTGTGGACATAGAAGGCTGCTCTTCAGTAGTGCTTATATTATCTAAGCGTTGCGTGACATCTGAAATATTTCTTTTTTTCACGTACTCCGCTCGAAGTTCACTCACGAGTTGAAGAATGTAATTATGGCGCGAAATGTTTTCACCTGTAATTTTTCGGTATAAGACGCATGAATTTATTGCAGCCAAGTCTAAAATATTGTAGAAGACATGGACTGGCCATCTTCGAGTTCCAGCTGTTACGGTGTATTTTCTTGACATTTGATCAATTATGTCCACGCCTACTTTAGTTTCGTTATAAAACTGGACAGTCTCGGGAAGCTTTTTTGAGTCAGTATCAATATAAATATTTTGATGTAGCGTACTCAAGATAATGACATGTTTTCCAGGTTTACCTTGATAAGCAGTTAAGGTTGCGTTGGTCTCCGATTTCAAGATAAACGTTTCATATCTTTGTGTGCGGATATTTCTACAAATTGGCGGTACTTCTCGCCTTCCTCGTCGCATCGTTCCAACTATGCTCGTATTGTCAGATCCTAGCTTTTCCGCCAGTTTCAATGATGTGAAAAATTTATCCGTTGTAATGTTTTGACCTTTCTTGAAGTAAGGTTGCATCAATTTCATAACTACATGTTCTGGTAATGGAACATTACTTAGGCGCTCGCCATCTTTTCCTAAATAAGGAAAGCCTCCACATAAATATTTGGTCTCCACGTCCACTAACAACCAAAACTTTATTCCAAATTAATCGGGTTTATTTGCAATGTATTGCAAAAAGGGACAACGTGTTTTGGATGGAAACAACTGTTCGTCAACACTCAAATTTTCTCCAGGGAAAAAACACATTGGGCAATTTTCTATAAATTTGTCAGTAGATAAACGTGTATGACGTGTGCTTCTCAAATCAAACCGTAAGTATTTCATTATTTCCTTGAATCTATGTTAATCATTGTATTTTTGAAAACTGGAGGACCCCACTCTTGTGACCACAAAATGTCGAAGTCCAAGTGGCTCATGTTGTAACCCCCACGTGCGTAAATCAAGGCAATGAAGGCATCTAACTCTTCCAAAGAAATTTCCCAAGAATCATTTTGACATTTGTCACGAGCTTCCGTCCCCGGTGCTTTCGTTGCAATGCTGACCTGGATGCAATGCCAATGGCTATTGTGCTTTGCGGTGCCCCTTGATCAGAACACCCTGAACCTGTTGAGCAGTGTGACAGTGTACTGTTTCGAGAAAGGCAGGCTTGAGCCGCTCGGTGGCTGTGCGTCCGTTGATGTCGATGGGGCAAAGGGTGTTTGAAATTCTTCTAAGACTACGGCTGGGTCTATGGTTTTTTGACTAATTCAATGGTTTTTTTACTGCGTCAATCCTCATAAATACGTGCGAGCAAGTCCAGAGACTTTTATTTACAAGTGGTGGCCGTGAGTTTCGTTGTGCTGTGTTCGAAGGACGCAGTTGGGTCATAGTTTTTCGTAATTTAACAAGGAACTCATGTGGTTAGACGGCTGTAAGCTGTACAACTATTAGTTCTCCAGGAAAATTAAGCGACATTCCGTATAGCATTTCTGCACAAGATGCTGCCAGATCCTCCTTGACGATTCCGCGTAATCCTAATAAAACGTTGGGCAGTATCTCCGGCCAAGACGGATTTTGTTCGTGACACATGATTGCCGCTTTGAGCATACGATGCCAGCGTTCGATTGACCCGTTAGAACCGGGGTAATAGGGTGACGTCCTGGTTCTATCGCATCTGATGAAGCGGATAAGCCGCTTGAAAAGTGACGGCTCGAATTTAGTGATTTGATCCGTTCTAATTGTACGTGGAACACCGAACCGTGCTACCCAATTATTTAAAAATGCTTGGGCAACGGTTCCAGCTGTTTGGTTAGTCAACGGTATTGCCTCGGGCCACCTTGAAAATCGTTCGATTACCGTGAGGCAATAATTGTAACCTTGGGACGGTATCAAAGAGCCGATGATGTCCAGATGTACATGCTGAACGGATTTTTTTGGTTCAGACCAATTTGCGGTTGCTGGTACGTTACGCAATTTTGTGCCCATACTCGAACGTCTCTTTTCATGTTTGTCCATATGAATTTCCTTGATATAGACTTGAAAGTTACTCGGCCGCTTGGATGTGATGGATGATGAAAATTGTCGAATAAATTTCTACGCAATATTAATGGAACGAACGAGCGAACTTTCGAAAGTGGCCTATCAGCCATCAATTTCACGTTATAACCAACGATAAAGTGTTGTGTTAAGTGACATGGTATTGTTTCGGAGGAGTTACTGCAGTTTTCTGTCCTTCTGCTGCTCAAGCGCCAATTCGTTCATATCATCAATGGATGCGACTGACATTACTTCAATCAGCGACAGAGCGTCCGTGACGCTTTTGGTAGTTCCAGGAATGTATTTTACTTTCAAAGATGAAGCTCAGACGGCGAAGTTTCCTTGGTGATACTTTGTTGGATTGTTGCGCAAATGCGTGGGTAATTCACTTGTATTCCATGAGAATGTGAAAGTGACGTATGCTGCTGTACATAACCAGCAGTTCACGGTCATACACGCTGTAGCTGGTTTCTGGTTTGGATAACTTCTTCTGATAAAAGGCAAGCGATAGCGATTTGCCTGCTTACAGCAGCTCAAGCACCACACCTACCGCTACGTCTGAGGCATTAGTAGCAAGTAGTAGTAGTTTGTTTGTCTGGAAGTGCACCAGTAGAACGGCGTCGATCAGACTATATTTGCAATTTTGGAATGTTTTTCTATTGCTGGTGACTAAATGATTGGTGTTTTGTCATTTTTCTTTGAAGAGGAGAAGTCATTGTTTAATGGTGCGTGCAAAGTGGCTTTACTTCGAATGAAGCGTCGATAGAAGTTAATATATCCCAGAAAACTGCGAAGCTCCGCTACTGTCGTGATTTGTGCATAGTCTCGAATTAACTGCACACGGGACGGTGGGGTGAAATGCCTTGTGCGTTGATCGTATTCGACCCCATTCTCAGCGAGGTGTTCAAACACCAATCGTAGATACTTTTGTTCTTTATCGTCGACGTAGCCAATATAGGGCTGCGTTGCGTAGACTGAATGTCATTGCAGTGAACTCAATAGACCGCTGTTTTTGGAATGTCTTCTTCTCTAATCGGGATACTTTTTTCTTTTTCTTTTGTGGCTAGGAGGTGAATGTCATTTACACACAGAGTGCAGGACCCCCATGTCCGCAAGCGACTGAACTACCCACTAAACACCTCCCCTGTCAACCTGAGAACCCGGACTGGAACCGTTTGACACATTACTTCGGGTCAGGTTTTGTTTTGTTACGCTGTGAGGCGCCTTCAAGCTGGGGGATCCCTTTTCTAGTGGGAGGAAAGAGGGGGAGAGGAAATGCCAGACAAGCGATCCTACAGCCCCAATAACCCCGGCTGCTATGAGTCCTTTTTATCTTTTAGGTCTGTCCGAACATAATGTACCACCTGGTTACATTTGTCATCCGATTCGAGCATCACCACGACTTTACTAATCGTGTCGCTTTGAGTAGGTAGATTTTGGAAAATATGCGTTTTCCGGTCAAGTCAAAAGTTATATCCTGAATGTGGCGCATTAGATAACTGTCTGACTAAGCGAATGTTTCAAGTTACCGTTCCATAAGTATCGATCGGTGTGCCGTTTGCGGCGAATAATTTGTCGGTAACGCGTTTACGTTTTGTTCACACTGAGGTCAAAGATATGACAGAAACGTCTGGGTCGATTAAAATTTTAATGTTGATTTTGGATCTAGTATTTCCAGGTGGTTCTGACGAGAATCACTAGCGCTCACCTGCTGAGCTAATGATTTGAGAAGTTTTCCGTCGATTAAAGATGGAAACGGCATTATTGGCGGCAACCCGCGTGTGATAAAAACAGTTCGCTTCTTGCTTTCTCGGGACCGTTGCGGTAAACGCTTGGTGTATTGGACGCCGACATTGATTACACTGCGAGTCTCTACTTCTAACAGGTGGTTGGATTCCGTTGATCTCCGCTCTTGGTTCAAACGTTTGAGGGGCAACGTTCTTATCGTGGTAAATTGCGACAGGTAGTGTATTATTACGAACCTGCACTTCGGCAATAGCATCGCTTACAGAACAACTAGCGATTCTAACAGCAGCCGCAGCAAGCTTGCTCAATTCGTTTGTATTTGCTACAGCGGGGATTGATCGTATGTGCGTGGGAAGGCATTGAATCCACAATGCTTTCAGACATGAAATTCCCAGCCACCGACTGTAATTAGACCAAAAATTTAGATGGTCGCTGCTCGTCAAACTCCAGGCCATGCAAAAGCTGCCGAACACGTTCTTGGTCCCTGATCGCAAGAACAGCCAAGAGTTTTGCTTTAAAGGCCTCGTAGTTTCAAGTGGCAGAGGCGAATCTATAACGTCAGCCACTTGTGTTATGATTGATTTATGTATTTCGGAGACCACCTTATCGAAACGGGCCGAATCGCTCATATCATTCGCCCGAGTTCGCGCCTCTACACGGGCAAACCACAATTCCGGAGCATACAGACAATATTTTGGATTTCTGCCCGTTTTCGCGTCATTCCTGTGCCGGCGGTCGCTTGGCTGTTTGAGCCACTGTCTGCATCGTAAGATTCGTCGTTAGCTATAATTACCTGTTTCGGTGGAGTCACCAATGTACAGATGGTTACACAGGAAGGATAAACTAATCGTTAATACTAAAAAGGTAAACTTCATTGGCTAAAGTTCGAACACGTGATTTATTCCATCGTCGGACAAATCATCTGTACCGAATGATCGCTGTTGAGTGAGTGGACGTCGTCCTCAAGCTTGTTCCAAATCTCTTCTTTTTAGCGCGTTCAATGCTGAAGATGCGTTTACAGGCAATGTGCAATTGTGACGCTACAGTCTCTAATGTAAAATATAATTTGACTAGCTCCCATCGAGTGCTCATTTTCTACGTTTTATCGTCAATTTTTCGGGGCTTTCGGTCTCCTTTTGGACGTGCTCCTAGGTGGCGGATAGAGGGTGCGCTGAATTCCATGGCTATATTTAAATTTATCTAACCAGCATTGACTTGCAGAAAAACTTTCATTTTCGTTTAATTTTCGGCTGAGAAGAACTATTTCTTTTAGATTTTTTTGCGGAAAAAAGGATTGCCATGTGCGCGTTATTGCTTGAACCAAAGATATACTGTGTGATGTTTTTATTACAGGGCAACTGATTTTGCGCCGTTCGAAGGCTGGGAAAGCGGAAAAGCAGCTTAAGGGACTTGATAAAAAGCCGGCCTAGGGTGTTTCCGATCAGGGCAAGTATGAAGACTGCGTTCAGGTTAGCGACGCACGTCCTTCGCATGGTAAACTCACAGTTTTTTGCCGGACTTGTCTAATATGAGCCCACGTGTTGGACTCGGCATCTGAACAACCCAAAACTTTACGAATTTTTTATCCAAGTCGGCAGTGTAGTGTTAGGCCGTGTTACTTTATCAAAAGTTTCGCGGACAGATTCCATCGCCCACCTTTAAAAACGAAGGACGGGATCGCTCCTTAAAGCGCGGTTCAGTATCGGAGTTGGTCATATGAAACCCGAAATTTCTCGTTCGGCTCCAGCGTTACGACTGAGTCTCTCAAACAAGTAAATTGCCGCAGCAGCCGATATGATTTACCGTGGCAAATCATATACTGACTGAACCTGGCAAAGTAACGAGAGATGCCAGTAGCGGTGTGGTACGAAGAACGCAGGGCACAGGCGATAGCGGATATCCGCGGTCCCAATCCTTCTGATTCGGATTTATATAGGTGCATAAAGCGGCTAAGAGCGTTCGATTTAGACGTTTAAAGGCATTGGCTTGAAGTGAATAAATTTAAGGTTCCCTGCTGCGTTATACCATACCTTGTAATAAACATAAGCAGTCGAGCAGCCCCATGGTGACCAGGAGTGAAGCTGGTCAACCGTCGAAACTGCTTAGTTTGTTGTTTTACTTGATTAAAGTTGACTATGCCCGTCAAGTTTCCATCCTTTTTTTTGTGGTAGGGAGGTGAAGGCATTTACGCCCGCCGAGTCTGGCAGTGTGGGACCTCCATGGAAGATACCCTTGGACTACCCACTAAACGCCTCCCCTGTCAATCTGAGAACCTAGCCTGGAACCGTTGACACATTACTTCGGGCCAGGTTTCGTTTTGTTACGCCGTGGGGCGCCTTCAAGCTGAGGAGTCCCTTTCCTAGCGGGAGGGGAGAGGGGAAGAGGAAATGCCAGAAGAGCGATCCCCCAGCCCCAGCACCCCCGGCTGCTGCGAGTCCCTTTTATCTTTTAGGACTGCCCGAGCATAATGTACCACCTGGTTCCATTTGTCAATCGATTTGAGCATCACCGCAACTATATTATCCGGGGTGAGCTCTCCCGTCCCCCTGTAGAGTTCCCTTCGCAACCTGGCCCATTTGGTACACGCAAAAAATGTGTGACAGGTATTGTCCCCCTCTCCTGGGCAAAACCGACGATCGGGAGACCGTGACTTACCGATCTTGTGCAGGTAAGACTGAAAACACCCGTGCCCGCTCAAAAGCTGGGTCAGATAGAAGTCAGTGTCAACATGCCTTCGATTTAGCCACGGTCTCACATCCGGGATGAGGCGCGCAGTCCACCTTCCCTTCGTGCAATCGACCCAAGACTGCTGCCAATCGTTGAGCGAGCGTTGTCTCTCCTCGCGGACAACCATCTCCCTCGCATCCTCGTTTCGGCGCAGGTAAATAGCGCGGCGCTCTCTAGCAAGGAGGGCGACAGGTATCACGCCTGCGATCACTCTCACCGCCGAGTCGGAGACTGTTGGATACGAAGATGCAATTCTCATAGCTCCTCTTCTCTGTACCTGTGCCAAACGTTTTCGGTAAACCTCCTTGCTGAGAGCGTCGCCCCATACCTCTGCTCCGTACATTAGCACTGACCCTACAGCACTCATCAAGAGGCGTCTTCTTGATGGGCTGGGTCCCCCTACGTTGGCCATAAGTCGACTCAGTGCCGATATTCCCGAAGCAGCCTTCTCAGCCGTTGCCCTGATTTGCTCAGAGAAACTCATCTTCGAGTCGATCAGTAGCCCCAGGTACTTCACCGCTGGCTTCGATTCGATTTGTATATCTCCAATACTGATCATCCTTACTTTTGGGATTCTCTTTTTTGTCAAGATGACCACTTCGGTTTTCTCCAGTGCTAAACTGAGCCCGCGAGCAGTCATCCAGTCCCTCACTCGGCGCATTAGCATACCTAGCCTAAGTTGCGCTTGTTCAACGGTGCGACCGGCGACCAGAGCCGCAACATCATCCGCATAGCCGACCAAGCGCGACTCATCTGGCATCTGGTAAGACACGTTCCATTGGTCCGGACCAAGGATAGATCCCTGGGCAACACCCGATGTAATTTCTATCCTTCGTTGGCCCTGTGTCGTGTCGTAGAGCAGGGTTCGGTCCATTAGGTAGTTCCTCAAAAGCCGCATTAGATATTCTGGAACTTGAAAAGAGTTTTCCAGCGTGTCCAGAATATCCACCCATCTAGCGGAGTTGTAGTTTCCATCCTTTAGGCAGAGATTAGTGGTTTGCTTCAGCCACTTTAACATTTTTAGGTTTGACATTTCTTTTATAATGCAACGACCTTCTTCAGGAAAAGTGACGGTTGCTATTTGTACAATGATTGCGTTTATTTCAATCCTCCGTGTCCGCTAACTTCAGCGATTCAAAAAAGCTTTGAATTGCGATCGATTAGCTTAATTCACACGTAATAGAACATTTTTAAAGGTAATAAATATTGATCGGAATGTCTTGTAGAGTAGAGTACGCGTGATAAATATTTTGTAGTGTACCTTCATGGCGCGACAAGAACCCGCCTCACATGATCCCGCAAATAGCTAGTCGACAAGCGCGCGTATGCGATCGTCAAGTCAAGCTAGTCAGATGAGCTCGGTCTCCTTTATACACCCGTGCTCGGTTTCTTGCACAAACATGCATACAGCTGCACACACGCACGATCCGGAACCACGCGACGCGACGCTGTTTTCCTTTTCTTCGCCCAAACGCTTTAGCGGCGATTGAGTTTCTGATTAAAAATTTTAATTATCTTTTATAAAGTTACCAAAGTAAACAACTCAACATACAAGAGTCACAACTTTTGGGCGGAAACTGGTATAGATAGTAATGGTTCAATTCACAGCCAGTTTACTGGACGACGAATTACGTCCGCCCCGCCACACAGCTACATATCGAATGCCCCAGTTTCTCTCTTCTCAATTTCAGCGTGACACTGGTGTTCAATAGGGTTTCACGGCCACCGGCAGCAAAGCACTGTTCACTTCACAGGGCCCAAATTTTCTTATTAGTTAGGTGCTTTTTGGGGCAGAGAAGCTTGTAGCACAGACATTGAACTTAGATGTGTGGTCTTCTCCAGGGCTTATTCAGAAAAAAATCAAACTGCATTATCGGCTTGTTAACAGAAACTTCGCTTAATCGGTGTTCTACTGTACAGGCAAATATTACGATTTAACTCATGACTTCGCATAAAAAATTTTGAAAGAATTAAAAGTGATAGCAAATGAAATAATAATGTTGCTTGAACACGCAAACGGCGTTCCGCAAAAAAATATATACACAAAATTTTGTAAAATATCGCATGAATAATTTTCTCTTTCTGCAAGTGCTTATGTTGCGTAAATTCGATTCCATATAAGGACATTTAAGTGGCGCCAAATTCCGACGTTTAATTTTGTAAATCTATAGTAGTATTAGAATTGGATATGAAAACATCTCACAATATCCTCCCGCATTTTCTGCTTGGTTTCCTTTTTATTATCCACAAATTTATTCTAATCGTCAATAAAGAGACACATGAAATCTTTACACAACATTTACTGGCCAATTGCTAATAAATTATTGACAGTTTAACAACATTGTTTGTTGTCACTTATGGGGAGAATATTCGAAAACTGATCTCGTTCCTTCTATTCAAAATAGCAACAATAGCAACGACAACAAAAAGTTATTTCTCTTGAATATTACTCTCGGTATGAGCTTACTACATTCCAGATGACTTGGCCACATCGTTAGCTTGGCTATTATATGCGAGAATATATTAAGCGCTGGTTACTTCCTCGGCAGGACCCGACTCATAAAGTTTTATTGTTATATTAACAACTTTTGGTTTGGCCATTTGAACAAATGTTTACAACATTCCCGGCCGAGAAGTAATAATTCAGTCAACAATTTGGATATTTCCGTAATTCTCAGCAAATCTCATAAAATTTGATGACCATGTCGATGAATAGCGAAACGCAAAACCCTCTCTTGCACGACGCCAAGGACTACATATCAATCGCAACTTTGAATATCCTTCTTTATTACAACAATAGTCCCGACAGCGATGACGTATAGAATTTCAATCCTTTGCAATGAATTCCTCCACAATGGATACAAGCCTTCACGAGAGCCATCTCGCGCCATGGTATTCAGTATAATGCAGCCAAATGTAAACATCCTTGTGTCTCATCCCGATTCATTGAATCTCCCGGGAAACGCTTTTCGAATGAATGTCTGGAATCCTGAGTAGTCGTGGAGGTTGTGCAGAGGTGGGTGGAAATGGGATATGTATCATAAACATCTTTGGCTGCGCTGCAGTAGTAATTCCGGCACTCTGAAACATTTCATTCATCGACTTGTCTTCTGTAAACATCCATCGCTTCGTCATAAACTGTCGGCAAGGAGGAAGGATAACAGCGCGTCGGGAATGTTCAACATCTGATACGAAAAGGGGGTGGAGACGTCGAACAAGCGATCAATATAATGAATGCGGTCTGTAGTCAACTTATCATCGAGAGATAGATGTCTGTCTTCGCGGGGGATAAATAGAAGTGTTGCTGGTTTAGGATGGATTGGATGGACAAGGATCAGAGGTGTATGAATTGGGAATTATAAGTTTGTGCGCAGCGAATTATGAAGCTTTTCATTCAATATAAATGTAACATCTAAGAATATTCAAATGCATAACAATATTGAGTAAACTTAATATATAATTGCGAAGTTTATTCATCTGCGGCAACCCTGTCTCATTATCATATGGCCACCACATTCATCAAGCGGCGAACATCACAAACCCCATTTGAACCATTCACTCTCATCCTCCCGCCACATTTTAACAACATTTGAATGCAATTTTATTAATCCGACAAAACTATACTTGACTCCTTTCCAGTCCCTTCCGGCATTCTTAATAAATGCTTTAGGTCGTCCTGTGATAGTAGCAGCACCGAAGAAGAAGACGAAGAAGAGGTCAAATGAGTCAGCACATCAACTTGTCCCATAAATAACTCGACAACTGAACATATAGACTCGTGCCTATAACTCGTACACATTTTTAGAGGGTGGAAATGAGTAAGCGCAGGGACACGTCAAGCTACCAGAAACCGACAAACCAACAGCCAACCAACTAGACAATCTGCCAGACTGACGACACACATTTATTCCCCATTCATGCATTCATACTTAATAAAGTCCGGAAAGTATTTCAACTTTTCCTGTACAGGGAAGAAGGCAATGTCCTGAAGATAATACCATACAATAAGAATACCAGAGGACGAAGAAAAAAAAAATAATGGAAAAATGACGAGAGCAGGAGCAAGTAGAGGATCAGGACCTTTCTTTGATTGTATGTCGAAATGTGTGTATGCATATTGGAAGGAAAGTATCCTTTCAGCAGTTTTGTTTCCACTTATGAAATATAGTCACATACAATATGAGAATCTGACCAGATTCAAGTACTGTGATTGCAATGAGGGGTGGGTGGGTCTCTCGCTCGTGATAACGGGGGTGCGTTTTGATTAGAATCCAACATATTTCCAACAAATTAGACTTCAAGGGTGTCTGGTATCTCGTATTACTGCATGCAATGAATTCCAAGGACTTTTAATTCATTCATGAGAATCGCATGAAAAATAAATATGATTGGCCTCAATTTAATGCAACCAGACATCCCTTCCTTCCCTACTTTCAATATGACTCATCCGTGAAAATTTTCTGGGAAATTCAATGAATATAAAAGCAATTAACTGCTTGCAGTTCTGAATTGGAAACATTAAGAGGATTTATAGTCGCTTAAATGGATTCAAGGGTTCATAGACTCGAGTATTCATCGGAATGGAGTTCTATTTACAAACAGAAGGGAGAAGTCTCAAGAGGGTTATTTTATTTAAAATAATTCAAGTCTGTTGACCTAGTAGCCTGTAGCAGCGTGCAATTAGAATTGACGGTTAAGGAACTAGAATAATTGTAATTATGTGAATTATTTATTTGGATAGATTTCAAATATTGATGTAGTAACGTCTTGAGGTTATTCTTTGATCTGATTAGATAGAATATTTAAATGGAGTTCAACATTGCGCTGAAGAAGTTAAAAATATGAAAAAAAAGTCAGAGGTCAAACTGAGGATATTACTTTCTACGTTATCCCGTCACTGACACAGAACGTGTACCTTGGCGTCGATTTCGTCCTTTCATTTGGTTTGGCCACAGACTTATTCACCGACTCACCTTTAAATACTAGACATGCCCCAGAACTCGCTTCCATATCTAACAGGCACGAATTAACGCCTAACCAACGACAACGTCTGGACGCATCCATCACTGCTTTTGCATCTTACGCTACACAAGGCATTGGCCGCACCACTCTGGTCTCAAATGTCATCGATGTTAGCGATAGTTAGCCAATAAAGCAGAAACACTATGCCATCTCACCGGCCATGGAAAAGCTAGTGTACGCAGAGTTGGATAGGATGCTCGAGTTGGGGGTTATAGAGGAGTCCCAAAGTGCCTGGTCCTCACCGGTAATATTGGTGGTGAAGCCAGATAAAGTCCGTCTTTGTCTTGATGCCCGGAAAGTCAATGCAGTGACCTTAAAAGACGCCTAACCTCTTCCGCTCATCGATGGAATATTGAGGAGACTGCCGAAAGCAAACTACATTACCAGCCTCGACCTAAAAGATGATTTCTGGCAAATTCCACTTGATGAAGGGTCGAGGGATAAGACTGCTTTCACACTGTCCAGATGACCATTATACCAGTTCGTCATAATGCCTTTTAGCCTGTGTAACGCTCCGCCAACAATGACCCGGCTGATGGACAAAGAAATTCCACCTCATCTGAAACATCAAGTGTTCGTGTACCTGGATGATCTTCTACTCATCACAGAAACGTTTGACCAACATCTTCTACTGCTGCAAAAAGTAGCCCTGCATATCAGTTAGGCGGGGCTTACCATCAACGTCCAGAAAAGTAAGTTTGTTATGAACGAAGTTCGATATCTAGGACATGTCATCGGACATGGCATCATCAAAACAGATCCGGACATTTTTTACCTACTTTCACTACACCTCCGCCGGAAAATTTTACCTCAGGTTCAGCCAATTCTTGAGAGTGGTTTCTCCGTTCATCAGAATTTTCTACTCAAAATTGATTCCACACCACGGAGACTCTGGTGGAGAGTAAGTCGACTACGACTGAATGAACTAAATCGCTTCAAGTGACGGTTTTATATGTCATCTATAGTTTTGGTTTCGGTGTGTTTTGGTTTCATTCTCGTTCGGTTGAGATTCAATTAATTCTAGCTTGGACCAAACCTTATGACGGTTTCGTGTGATTACAAATAATTATTTGCGGGGTTATTCACGCATCAGAAAATTGAAGCAGCACAAAAAATAAGCAAAAATTTCAACATCGACGACGCAACCAGCGGCTGTAGCCACCGCGAATATAATGACAGTAAAAAAAAAACGGAGATTAGCGGATAGTTTTGTCTAAACTAAGATTCTTGCGGCATTTGGGCGCAGCAAAAAAATGATTCGAACCAGTGAGCTTGTGCGTCCTAAAAAGAAAGTTGGGGAAAATATAAAGAACAACGGGAATCCGACAGTTACTCCTGCAATCACTACCGAAGCGACAGAAGCAGGGGCCTTAAGCCCCAATATTATAACGAACGATCTTGAACGCCACATAGTGATCACGGCAGGAAAACAAAGGAGTGACCATTCACCGATACCGTCGGAAATGTGGCTGAAGTACCAGGCTCAGAAACGGAAGCCGGTAACCTTTCCCAAGAAAGGAGGTCGCAAAGTACAATCGTTGTCCAGCGACATTAAGAAGAAAGGCTAATCCGAGAAACGGGAGACTTTCTAAAAAGAATAATCAGCAAAGGTATAAATAATGGGCTCCTTGAAATAGAAGAGCGCTTACACTGCATAGGGCATTGCTGAAGGAGCTGGTTAAATACCGAAGAGGACCAAAAGGCCACAGAAGAGTAGAAGGGGGGCAGAAGCACCGCGAGCTAAGCCTGAAAGGCACAAGTAGATAGCTCCACCATCAAACATCAATTAAAGAATAGCATATTGCCCAATCGAAGGAGATAAAAGAAGGAAGAGATACTTGATTGGCGTGGAAATCTAGATTAGGGATTGCAGACAGTTCTTACAAAAGCAGCGACGAAAACTGCAAAGAAACTCCTTCAAAAAGTGCCAGAAAATAAAGTTCGCACGGACACTTTACAAAAAAGATGACTTCGTGCAAAACAGGAGAGGAAAAGCCCCGACGAGAACCCCGACAGCAGGCACTTCGTAAAATCCCAAGGTGGCTCATGCTACGCAGAAGTGTTGCGGAATATCAGGGGAAATATTTGGCCCGGAGATACAAACAATTCTATTAGAGCAGTATGACCAACTCGCGTCGGGCCACATACTGGTCGAATTCGGAGTAGAGGCCGACAATAAAGAAGCATTCTACGACACTGTAAAGAAAGTCGCAACTGTAGCTGTAGAAGAGGACGTCAACAGGTAGCTCTCAAGCGTGGGCAGGATCAAAGCAAGGCTGACACCAGAAAACCATGGGGGACAAGGTGTTGCCATTAGTGACTTAACTGAAAAGGATGGTGAACAATTTCTGAATAAGGACAAAGTAAAGAATAGGGTGGGTTGTCTACAGGATACCGCGAAGAGCAGCACCTCTTCAATGTTTCAAATGCCTTGACTATGCTCACACCGCACAAGTATGTAAAGTGCCCGATACGGGTTCCACTTGTCACAAAAGCGTTGAAATGGGACATCAAAAACAGAGTACATAAAAGAGGCACACTGTATCCTCCTGCAAGGATGCCGATCTAAGATCAGATTTGGGGTAAGTATTGGGAGCCGGAAAATGTCGGGTTTTCCAGGAACTTTAGCCAAGGCAAAATCAGAACTTCGATGACCCGCATCCTGCAGGTAAACTACACCGCAGTTCAACCGCCCAAAACCTGCTTGAGCAGTTTGCGAGGGACATAGAGGCTGACTTTTTGCTGCTGAGTGAGCAACACCATGATAAAAGTTCTGCATAATGCTATCTTGAGGAAACTGATACTGCCGCCATCTGGGTTTGGAACAGTTATATGTAGGGGGAGAGCTGTGGACGGAGGGATGGCTTCATGTGGGTTCGGTGCTTAGGGACGAACCGATACCATTTTTCTATGCCAAGCTATATGTTTTGGAGGGCACTGTTTCAAACGCAGATGGCAACGTGGTCGTCCGCGGAGAATTCAAGGCTAAAGCAATCGAATGAGGCATGCCTTTAACTGATCCGCGGGGAAAACGAATCCTAGAAATTGCGGCCAGGACAGCGCTCGTCATAATAAACACCGGAAAAACCCCGACTTTCCACCGTATTGGCTGTGAAGGAATCATATTAGAGGACTACTCAACCAGCGATGTCAGTACATTTTGCTTGAGATCCGTAATGTTATCTCCCGACGCCCGTACTCTCGACTTCTACAATCGGCTAGAACATTGAAAGGATGGACGTCGAGGGTTTCGTCGAGGTGCTCACGGCAGGTACTCCAATTCAGGGAGATTCACAGGGAACAGAAGAACTGGGTGCTCAAGACGTGGTGAAATCGATTATGAGTACTAGCACGACTACTTGCAGCGCTTCTATGCCCCGTTGAAGACCTCGGAACGGCAAGATCCCACTGTACTGACGGTCGATTGAAATTGCTGAAAAACGAAAGGAGTGTCACACGCTTCGTCGTGAGGCTCAACGGGCATGGAACCATGACGAGGCATGCAGCCGGGAAGCAGCATATAAGTCGTCCAGGAAATGCCTTCGATTAACAATAGTAAGGCTCACTGCTTGCACGATCTAGTGGACAATGTGAGGAGAGCTCACCCTTGATAGTATAGTGGCGGTTATGCTTGGATCGGTTGACAAAAGGGACCATATTGCACATTATGTTCAGGCAGTCCTACAAGATAAAAGGGACTCACAACAGCCGGGGACATCGGCCCTGAGAGATCGCTTGTCTGGCGATTCCTCTTAGTCTCTCCTCTTCCGTTAGAGGAGGGATCACCAAGCATGAAGACGCCTCACGGCATAGCAAAAGGAGATCCGGCCCGAAGTAATGTATCAAACAGTTCTAGGCTAGGTTCTCAGGTTGACAGGCGAACTGTTAAGCGGGTAGTCCAGTCGCTTGCGAGCATGGAAGCACCACACTCAATGCGCAAATCACCTTCCAACCGCAAAAAAAGGTCACGATGTTCCAAGTTATTTGGAGTCAGAATTGTTTGTAATTGGCTTCAATACTGTTGTATTTTTTAAAAATTTAGTTGAATTGAGCAATTCCTTGCTATGCATTGGCGGTCATAAGTTTCGTAGCGTTTTTTTACGGATTTGATGTTAGGTGAAGCTTTGGCCATTGGTTTCAATGCGGAAAAGTTATATGAATCGTTTATTCAGACGATGCTTTTAGTTTAAGAGTTCTAAATATAGTTTTGGATTGATTAAGTTAGCGACAGCAAATGTTTGGATTTTCGTTTTGGGATCATTTTATAACTTCCCAAAAAGAATGAGTTTTCAATTAGCCACTTGTTGCCGCAATTTATGAGTATTAAATATTTCGGCGAACCAAGAAGCATTCTGCGGTATAGTCAAGAGAGTGCTCGGCAAAAGAGCAGCGGTAGCCTTGCTCAAGCTGGCGGCACGGAACGAAATGAGGGGCACGGACTGCTTCACGGATCTGGCCGAGATAGATATAGCCATCAAATGGGAGTTGCCAAGCGTAAACACGGTTAACGCGAGGCTGACACCAGACATTAAGTTGAGTTGCTCTTACAAGAAGGGCTTTGTAACATCCTAGGATTCGAGACAAGTTTTCTGAAGGCATGAATTATTCATCCTATACTTGTATAAGATATCCGTCAAATTTGTCCAAAAGATGCTGAACTTCCTCAATAAGCACATAACAATCGCCGTTTTGTTCCAGCTTAAATAATTTTCCTGGATGCTCGGCCAATAGAATATATTCAATTTAACACTATTTCCTAAACTTTTATGAAAATCCCAAAAAATAAGAGTACCTAGATTGATTTGCCATATGTATCAGCCATCAACACCTGTTATTGTTGTTGTAATTCCATACAATTTAAATAGCTATAACTCAGTTGATTATAATCTGATTTCCATGAAATTTGGTGAGCTTGAGGACCTTATATCAATTTACATAACTGTAAAATTTCAAGATGCTTAAGAGTACTGTTTTAGCTTTAAGAGGTGAAAAGTAAGATTTACAATTCATACTATTATTAACTAAGTTGAGAGAATTTGTTGCCCTTGTACCCTTAAATACCTCCCTCTGTGACTTGTTTCAGATTCAGTGTCCAATCGCGAGAGAGGACACAAACATATATATATATATATATATATATATATATATATATATATATATATATATATATATATATATATATATATATATATATATATATATATAAATTACTCTTTTATTCCAGATTCTGAAAGTTCTCATCAAAGCCTTTCATTTCAGCAAAATTTTGAAATGTTTGAAAGACCTGATGTTTGATAAGACCGCCATTTCTGATTTCTTCACCAAGTTTGAGCTTTCCAGCCTCTATAGTTTCTGAGAAAACTTGTTGTCACGCATGGACAGATGGGTAGACAGGACGTGAAACTAGCAGGTCTTCGAAAAAAAGAATTTACAAAGCCCCTAAAAACGTATCTTCATCATTGACCTGACCGAGAAGGATGCTGAACAACTTCTGAGCAGGGAAAAAGTAAGAATAGGGTGGGTCATTTTTTCATTGCTTTAAGTTCCTTGATTATAGTCATACAGCACAGGCGTGCAAGGTACCTGGTAGAAGTTCTCTATGCTACGAATGTTGCGGCATGGGAGATAGAAAAAATAGTATATGAGGGAGGCACACTGTACCCTTTGCAAGAATGCTGATCAAAGACCGAATTTCAAGGACGTCTGAGTATCAGAAAAGTGTCGGGAATTCCAGATAGCCCTAGCCAAGGTTAAAACAGAACTTCGATGACCCGTATACTGTAGATAAATCTACATCACAGTAAAACTGCCCAAAACCTACTTGAGCAGTTTGCAAGAGACATGAAAGCCAGTTTTTTTTTGTTTCTGAGTAAGCAACACCATAGCAAGAGTGTGTAACCATGGTACCCTGACAAAACTAGTACTGCGCCATCCGGGTTCGAAACAGTGCTGATTCCCTAGTGTAGGGCTGGGGACGGAAGGATGATTTCGTGTCGGATAGGTGCTCATAGATTGCATTCTTTCGTGACGAACGAATCGATACCATCTTTCGAAGCTAATCTTATTTTGGTGGTCGCTGTCTTGAACGCAAATGGGCACGTACTTGTCGAGAGAGACTTCAAAGCTAAAGTAATCGTACTGATCAGCAAGGAAAAGAGCCGTGTGCATATCGCCTGTTATGTATTCTAAACTCGACTGGGAAAGTGCTACAGGAATTCATCAAGGGAAGATTCACTGAAAAAACTTTTTTCAAGAAACAGAATACCATATGCGGCTTTTGAGGGACTATCTGAAGGACCATAGCCTGCTTTATGATACGATGCAGGGCCGACGAAGAATAGATGCTACACCGGGTATTGCTCAAGGATCTAGCTTTGGCCCAGACTTGTAGAACCTATCCTACGATGAGCTACTGAGACTGGAACTGCCGTATGATTGGCGCTGATTGAAGCTCATGTGAATGATGTTGCGGCACTAGTTGCTGGACATACAATCTAACAGGCGCAATATTGAGTAGGTACGCTAATGCACCGGTTGAGAGATTGGATAACTTTTCGCGGGTTCGGCCTAACACTGGACAAACCCGAAGTGGTCATTCTGACAAAGGAGAGAGTCATTATTGGGGAAGAATTAGTTATATCAGAACCATCAGTAAAGTACCCTGATTGAAGATGTGTTTCTCTGAGCAAATCAATGCAACTGCTAATAAAGCTGCTTCAGACGTATAGGCTTTGAGTTAACTTATGGTCACATCAGGGGGGCCTAACCCATCAAGAAGGCGACTTTTGGTGGGTGCTGTAGTCTGTGCTTTTGTACGAAGCAGAAATATGGGGCGATGCTCTCAGCAAAGTGCCGTACCGAAAACGCTTGGGACAGGTACATGGAAGACAGTCTCTGATTCGGCGGTGCTGGTTATTACATGCACAATATCCATTGCCCTTTTTGCTAGAGAGCGCCGCACTATATATTTTCGTCGAAACGGAGACACGACAACAAATATATGACAACTCGCACTCAAAGATTAGCAGCGGCTCTGGGCGAATAGCACGAAATGAAGATGGATTGTGCACGCTATTCCGAATTTAAGACTGTGGTTTATTCGCATGGTGAGATCACTTCTACTTGACCTAGTGACCGACTGTTTTCAGTCTTACTGCACAAGATTGGTAAGTTGTCTGATTGTAATTTTTTCGCAAGAAAGATAGATGGCGGCTGCAATACATTTTTTGCATGTAAAAAATGGGACAGGCTGTGCCAGAATCTTTACAAGCAATCAAGAAATCGGGGAGATGCTTGGATAGGTTGACAAATGGAACCATATGGTAAATTATGTTCGGGCAGTCCGAAAAGATAAAAAGAGCTCACAGCAGCCCAAGATGTCGGGATCGGGAACACTTTTCTAGGAATCCCTCTACCTCCCTTCCCTCATCTCACCTTGAAGGTGCTTCACGGCGTAGCAAAATCACGCTTAGCCCGAAGCAATGTGTCAAACGGTTCCAAACTGTGTTCTCAGGCTAACAGGAGAGGTGTTTAGTGGGTCGTCCAGACGTCTCCTTCGTCTGGAAGCCTCTGACTCAGGGCGCAAATAGCCTTCAGCTCCCAGTCAAAAAGAAAAAACTTTTGTTTTCAATGCAATGCAGGATCTGATAGTTTTTAGTAATCATTGTTGGAATTTGAGTGAAAACTCAAAAAAAACTATCTCTGACTGCTTACAAGGAGAAAATTTGAGGATTACTCCTACCAAGGGTTTCAAGTTTAAACGCAAGAAACTCGAAGAACAATCGAAATTGCATTCGTTCTTCTATTCAAAAACAAATTTTTTATATTGGTCTTATTTCAGACTATTGTCAAAAGTTCTGGCAGTTACAGTACCTTTGAATTATTTACATTCCTTGCACAGCTAAATTTAGTTCTACTACAGTAAATATTACAAGAGTCATGAATGATTAGAAATTTTGATGCTATAGAGAGTCCAGAAGATTTCGAGGAGCAAAGGGTCTCACAATTATGAAAAGAATAACTAAAGGGCTAATTTTGACGTAATGCTTGAGGAGAACAATAGTATACTGAAACGGGTTTAATAAGAACTTAAGAGGACGAGGTTTTAAATTCTGGTAATTGAATATAAATTAAACATCAAAATAATGAAGTCAATTATTTCGTTTTCTCCGTAGACCGATTTACATAATAATGCATTCTTCTTCTTCTTCTTTGTAGCACTACAGCCCCTCTCGGGCCTTCGATTGGAGATAGTTAGAGTATCATGACCGTATTGATTTTTTCGGGAGTTGGTTTGGTCAGTACCATGCTCCCGTGTGCTTGGTCAGCTATGATATGATCTGACTTAGTGAACACTCTTAGTCTGTCCGAAAAATCCCCTGAACTAAATCACGTTGCTCCCAACGAGATTTGAATCTGGGACCTTCGGCTTATGGGTTCATGCTCTAACCACTAGGCCACACAGACATTCTTACTTATAGTAAAATTTAACTTTCCGATAGTTTGAATGAGCAGAACGCTGTTACGTGCCATAAATTAAAAATTTGATTTATTTCGAGTGATTCTTCGCACTGACTATAAGCCTACGAAGTGGTTTAAAATTACGTATCGCAGCTGGGTGGACGGACACACGGCTAAAGCGTGGTACTGACCATATCACCTTCCTGAGTGCCGATTCATTCGATCATGATAAATGAGATACTCTAAATATCTCTAACCGAAGGCCCAAAAGTGGCTGCAGTGCTGAAGAAAAAAAAAAATGAATAAAAAACTACAAGCCGTAAGGAAATTTGGTTAACACATGGTTATACCTCTGAATTTTCTACAATAAAATCAAAGATGAGATATCTGTCAAATGCTTGGCTTTCTTAGCCATTAATTTAACAAAATAATACAAAAAATTTCGAAAATAATGAAGTATAATTAATCAGTTTAAAAAAACAACAACCACCAACTAATTAGAATATTATTGATTATTCTATTATTTTTTAATGGAATTTTAAAGCAGATTAAAAAATGATTTTCCCTGTGAAAAACATTCCAAGTAACAGATTGTGCCGGATAATTAGAAAAGGCTAAGATTGATTCATTCCCTCTCATTAATTAGTTCCTTTGATTATTCTATTACAACTCCGCCCAACATATCCATATAACTGTCACCATAGTCGCGAACTATTTAAAGAAGAAATCATCATAAAATCACAAGATTAACGACTTTAATCATGAAAAACCATATCCCGCCACTGTTTTTGTTTAAATTTAAATATAAAACGAACAACAAATGTCTGGATTAAATCACAGTGCCAAACATAATACAAACCGACAACCCGATGGACAAAAGCGAATTAACAAAACAAAAAAAGTCCCACATCTGTCTATTTTGATATTATGTCTCCTGCGTTTCTATAATGAACAGAAGTCAATTAAGTCTGTTTCTGACCACAACGTATCATCTTGAAGGCAAATTTGTATAACAAAAGACGTTCATTAGGCAGGCAGTCAGGTAATCATGAAAGATATGCTGATAATGCGCTAAATGTTGGAATCAAACTAACACAGAATATATGATGGAGCCTAACTTATCTGCATACTAAGGCTTAAAATCTGAAAGACCACTCGCAGTGAACTGGATCGTTAGTGGTTGGGAGACGCCACTATTGTATTGAACTTGTTGGGGAAATATCTAACGTACAAACACGTCACAGCTTTAGGCCTTGGATTATGATGATAATCAGGATGGATATGTTTGGCTTATTGTTAGATTTTGATTGGTTCTAATTTAAGGATATTATCGATAAATGAACAGTCAGGAGGATGTGGGAGTGAAGATAAAAGCTACGGAAATAGACACATCAGATTTGATATGGGTTGGACAGTTTATGGTAATCAGAAGGGCTTTTGACGCATTTTAAATATTATTTTACCTGGAATTAGTCCTTGAATAAAGTATTTTCAAAGAAATTTCATTACAAAATATGAAATGATATTTAAAACCACCATACCTAGATTCTATTCAGCCTTTTTGATAATATCCTTTGGAAGTGCACAAATTTTCTAGCCTTTTTCAAGCACCACGAATTTCGCTTTTAAAAATTACCAACTTAAATAACACAGCACCACTGCACTTTCAAGGATCACATAAGAAGGCAAGATTGTTAATAAATTAAAGTTGACTACTGCGAACCCTTGATTGGACTTGCAATCAAATTCGTACAGGACAGGCCTGCGCGTAACGATTTCACTTACCAAATGGATATCAAATGACCCCTTGTTATTATTTATTTGACAAAAGGTGAATAGTTATTCAGGATTGTCTGGTACCACGTGGTAGGAATGACTCATAATCAAATCCTTTCTACACCTGACGCATACTGAATTTCTATTTCAGTTTTTTTTTTCAACGCGGTCTTATCCACCACTTTTGAGTCATTTATGTGAATATATGAAAAATTTTATCGTGATTTGCATTGGAGGGGTGGCGATTTTTAATCGCATAATGTCTTGTTTAATTCTTCATTTGAAATATCATGAAAATGAATTGATTCATTCCTACGAGGATATGCGAATAGTACAACACACGCAAGACAAATGATTAATGAATGAGCAATATTTTTGATTGTCCCATTCATTTCATTTGATTGACTTTAAAAATATTAGAATATGTTGAACTTTTATTAAATTTGCAGAATGTACTCCCGATTTTAATAAGACAGGGATAGAAAGGGCAGTAAAAATTATTTAATGAAATTATACTAAAGGCATGCAAGAATATATGAAGTAATATTGGGAATTGTTGGGGTAGTTGGAAATTTCAAGAGAACAGATTTAGTATCTAGAATAAATTAGCAATAACAGCAATAGTAATAATCATCATCACTTATGCCGCGACAGCTTAAGCCAGGATTAATTTCCTCCAATCATCACGACTCCACGACCTTGCCCGCCGGCTTTCCACTCCTAACAAGGATCTGCTCTCAGTTTCTATCGTGTCCTTCCATCGAATTTTCGGTCTTCCTGCTGGACATTTACCTTGTGCTCGATCCTTTAATATTATTTAAAGGTAGCTGGTTTTTTTCCATTCTTTCTACATGGCCCGCCAATTGCAATTTGTGCAACTTAACGCAAGAGGATACGCAAAGGGAAACAGATGCATCGTCAGTTTCCACTCTTTACTTTCACTGAACCGTGGACTTCCGGAACACTTTGCGTTCAAATACGTTCACTGCCTTTTCGGATTCGCTCGTCGGGGTCCATCTTTCACTTCCATATACATAACAGCGCAGGTTTGACTACTGTTTCGTTAATGCGGAGCTAATTTTACCTGTGCATCACTCTGGACCTTACAATGGGAAGTACGGAGTGATATACTTTGTTTGCGGTGTTTATGCAGTGTCCACTCTCGTCCTTTTCGGCACCTCTTCTATTTAGGTTCGCTCCAATATAAACAAACTTATCCACCCTTTCTAGGTTGTAGTCGCCTACGGTCAAGTTTTATCGGTCTGGAGTTTTCTTCCTCGTTTGAGTCATGAATTTCGTTTTCAGGTCATTAACTTTTCAGAAAATTCGGTTTGCGTCCGATTCTAGACTCCGAAATGCTTCTTTGGTATCTGAAATCAGCCGTGCTATAATATTGATTTGTTCAGCATATGCTGCCAATTTTGTGGACTTGAACATGAATGTACCAGAAGTTTTAGCTATTGTATTTCTGATTATGTGTTCCAGCGCAATATTAAAGAGCATTGGGGCAAGTCCATTCCCTTGTTTTCAGCCTGATTTCACTATGAAGCTGTCCATTAGTTCGCCGTTTACCTTGGCTTGGGACTTTGGGTTTAGCGTCATGACTTTAACCATGCGGACTAGTTTTGTTGTGCCAAGTCGATTTGTTGTAAAATTACCATTCATGAGAGGCCCTAAGTTGTTGGGTAACTCCAAAGACACAGCATATAAACGTTTTCTGACTTCCTGACTTAATTTAACAAGAACGAATCGCTGAAACAACAGTACACCGACTTCATGAAGGAATACCGTCAGTTGGGACTCATGGAAGAGATCGATATTCAGCAGGTACCTACACCCCATTACTTCTTGCCGCACCACAGTGTCATAAGACCAGAAAGTACCACGACTAAACTGCGAGTGGTATTTGATGCTTCAGCGAAAACGTCTACGAATATCTCCTTGAACGAAGTTTTGCACACTGGACGTTTTCTGCAAGACGATGTATTTACCGTTTTGTTACGCTTCCGGGTTTCGATGTTTGTATTTACGGCGAACATCGAGAAAATGTACCGTCAAATAAGAGTGAAAGAATAAGATAAGAAATTTAAATTAATATTTTGGAGAGACCATTCAGATGAACCAGTTAAGTTTTACCAACTAACTAAGGTGATATACGGCATTACAACGGCTCCATACTTAGCCATAAGATGCCCAGACAAATAGCAGCATATGCTGAAACGTCAGCCCTATTAGGTTTGCAAACGATAAGGAATAACATTTACATCGATGACGTCATGGCGGGAGCTAATAGTCTAACGGAAGCCCTCGCAGTACAAAGGCAACTAAAGGAATTGCTTCAATCAGGAGGGTTCAAATTGCGGAAGTGGTGCGCAAACCATAGTCGGCTACTTCAGGGCATTCTCAAAGAGGACCAAGCAGTTCAATTCAACATGAACGGCAAAGACAGCTACCATGTGAAGGCGTTGGGCATAATCTGGCTTCCCCAAGAGGACAACTTCTGCGTAAAAGCAATCCAGCCCAGCGAGGGTAAAATGACCAAAAGAACAGTGTCCTCTGACATTTCGCATCTCTTCAACTCATTAGAAGTAATGAGCTCCATGGTGACCAATGCCTTAATATTTCTTCAAGCATTATGGAATATAAAGATAAAT
Source organism: Odontomyia ornata (assembly GCA_963969285.1). Lineage (NCBI taxonomy): Eukaryota > Metazoa > Arthropoda > Insecta > Diptera > Stratiomyidae > Odontomyia > Odontomyia ornata. The sequence continues at coordinate 403,338,232 of OZ017739.1, read as the reverse complement.
TGGGATGCAGCTGTACCAATGGAGATATACTCCTATTGAGTCAAATTTCGTGGAGAACTGCAATGCCTTGAAGATATGAAGTTCACAGGCATGTATTTTCGGGCAAAAACCCGCGAAGCATTGAATTGCATGCTTTTAGCGACGCATCAGAGAAGGCATACGGTACAGCTATATACATGCGATCACAGCAAATTGACGGTATCGTGGTCGTGAGACTGCTATGTGCCAAATTAAAGGTTGCGCCAATCAAAACTACAACGATTCCGCGTTTGGAGCTAAAAGCTGCAACACACTACAAAACTCGCTACTAGAGTCAAAAGTGAACTACAATGGAATGATGTTCCATGCACATTTTGGACGGGCTCTGAAGTATTTCTTGCCTGGCTGAGGAGCCCATCATCATCATACGTCATCTTCGCTGCAAACCGAGTAGCAGCTATACAGGAGCTTACCACAGCTGAACAATGGCGACATGTACTATCCAAGGAAAATCCTGCCGATTTGGTTTCCCGTGAAAATCTCACACAACAAATTGAAGAATAATATTTTTTCGTTTTATGGGCCGCGCGGTTTCTACATGGCGGTGAAAGCATGTGGCCGAGGAATCACACTTTCAGTCGCAAACGAAGGAGGCATGCATGCATGCTTTATTGGAATCTACAAATGTTATTGCCTGTCAATGGTATATTCCTGGCGCTATTGGAGCACCTGCTTAACTTAAAGTATTTAATCAATTGTAGTCTGTCTATTTCGAAAGACTCCCTAATACTCTCCTATAATACTTTCATAGTACGGCTTTCATTTTCTTTCCATGAGTTAGGAGAACACTTTATATAACGTACACAATAGAGCGATGTCTCTATACCTTTCACACATTAACGTGTCTCCCTTTTCGTGTGCAGGGCATATTACACTTCTTCGCCAGTCTTCTGTAAACTGTTCCTCTGATAATATTCTGCATATTAGTTGGTTTGGAAGGTTCCTTAGGTGGGGAACCTCTTCTGAAGCAGTTTTGCTGGTATTCTATATATTCCAGGAGCCTTACCTTTTCTGAGGTCCCGTACTGCTGCTTGTACTTAGTCTCTGGGTGATGGTAAGACTGTAACCTCTTGTTCTGCTTCTGGAATGTTCAAAAATTCATTGTTAGGGGCGTTGTGAATAGCTTTTAGAAATATTGCAACCATCTATTTTTTAAGTTGGACTGAGTTACCTATGATTGCTCCTTGTGGGGTTTTGCAAACACTTGTTTGTGGATTGAAGCCGTCTCTTAGTTGTTGCATAAACCGATCTGACCATGTAGAGCCATATTTTCGTTTATCTGTCGGTTCTTTCTTCGGCCCATTTTTTTGTTTTGTCCTCGAAGGGTGTTATTCGAGCTTTTGTTAAACATCATAACAACAAACATGCTCCAATAAAAGTTTAATTTGGACGACAATCTTATACTTCTCGCCACACTATACTGGCTGAGATATACAGGAAAGCCTCGGTTCTACAGTCATATACTACCGCATACGTCAAGGACATCTCTCGCAAATGATTTCAAAAGACATTTCCTCAACTATATCGACGAGAGCACCATGAAAGGAACACTGTTGTCAAAATGTAGAGCCGCCGGAAAATCAGTCGAACCATACTGTCAGCGTATGTGTCGGATCGCTAGACGCGGCGGTATAAGCGAGAGAACAACAGCAAGCTACACTAAGGCGAGCATGAAACAGGTTGCGCTACAATCCGTCATCGCATGCAGTAAATTTCAGAGTACGGGCGAGTTACTTGTTGCTATCCGTCATTATCTCGCGAATGTTCACCAGTCGAAACACGACCGATGAAAAGTTGAGACAAGTACAATTTGTGAGGGCCACCGGGAAGGGAGAAAGCCGACCGCCGCGATGAGCGAACGTGGGGAATCAGCTGATCATGCAATCGGGAATTTGCCGTGGTATGAAGCGCGACTCGAACAAGGATAGAATTGGGACCGAATTAGCGGGCGGAAAATGCGATCCAACTAGATGCGGTGGTCGAGAAATATGCTCAGTGATTTGCCAACGATTTGAAGCTCGTTCGATGCAAATATGCCGAGATGAAAATTGAAGTTAAACCGTATGTGACTGTAAATTTAAAGTCGAACAAGATACCTCACGCCAAACGGGAGACCGTCAGCTGAATCACCGAAGACCTGCTTCGAAACAACATCATCGGTCGAAGTGAATCCGACTATTTGCCACCGACCGTCTTGGAGAAAAAGGCAAGTTCCAACACATGGAGCCTAAATTGTGCAATGAGCAAGCTTTAGTAGTTCACAACTCAACGAAAGTCCAAGAACTGCACACCAATGCAAGTGCAAAGGGCTTGCTTGCATTCTAGTGCAAGAGATTCAGGCAAACCTTTTTTTTTTGGTAGGGAGGTGAATGTTGTTTATACACAGAGCGTGGGACTCCCATGCGCGACCTCCCCTGTCAACCTGAGAACCCAGTCTGGAGCCGTTAGACACATTTCTTCGGGCCAGGTCTCGTTTTGTTACGCCGTGGGGCGCCTTCAAGCTGGGGAGTCCCTTTCCTAGCGGGAGGGGAGTGGGGAAGAAGGTGTGCCAGAAGAGCGATCCCCCAGCCCCAGCGCCCCCGGCTGCTGTGAGTCTCTTTTATATTTTAGGACTGCCCGAGCATAATGTGCCACCTGGTTCCACTTGTCAACCGATTCGAGCATCACCGCAACTATATTATCCGGGGTGAGCTCTCCCGTCTCCCTGTAGAGTTCCCTTCGCAACCTGACCCATTTTGTGCACGAAAAAAATGTGTAACAGGCATTGTCCTCCTCTCCTGGGCAAAACCGACAATCGGGAGACCGTGACTTGCCGATCTTGTGCAGGTAAGACTGAAAGCACCCATGCCCGCTCAAAAGCTGGGTCAGATAGAAGCTAGTCTCACCATGCCTTCGATTTAGCCACGGTCTAACATCCGGGACGAGGTGCGCAGTCCACCTTCCCTTCGTGCAATTGACCCAAGACTACTGCCAATCGTTGAGCGAGCGCTGTCTCTCCTCACGGACAACCATCTCCCTCGCATCCTCGTTTCGGTGCAGATAAATAGCGCGGCGCTCTCTAGCAAAGAGGGCGACAGGTATCACGCCTGCAATAACTCTCACCACCGAGTCAGAGACTGTTGGATACGAAGGTGCAATCCTCAGTGCTCCCCTTCTCTGTACCTGTGCCAAACGTTTTCGGTATACCTCCTTGCTGAGAGCGTCGCTCCATACCTCTGCTCCGTACAGTAGCACTGACCCTACAGCACTCATCAAGAGGCGTCTTCTTGATGGGCTGGGTCCTCCTAGGTTGGCCATAAGTCGACTCAGAGCCGATATTCCCGAAGAAGCCTTCTCAGGCGTTGCCCTGATTTGCTCAGAGAAACTCATCTTTGAGTCGATCAGTAGCCAGCCCCTGGTACTTCACCGCTGGCTTCGATTCGTAAGTCGCCAATACTGATCATCCTTACTCTAGGGATTCTCTTTTTTGTCAAGATGACCACTTCGGTTTTTTCCAGTGCTAAACTGAGCCCGCGAGCAGTCATCCAGTCCCTCACTCGGCGCATTAGCATACCTAGCCTAAGTTGCGCCTGTTCAAGGGTGCGTCTAGCGACCAGAGCCGCAGCATCATCCGCATAGCGGACCAAGCGTGACTCATGTGGCATCTCGAGTCTCAGTAGCTCGTCATAAGACACGTTCCACAGGTCCGGAGCAAGGAAAGATCCCTGGGCAAAACCCGATGTAATTTCCATCCTTCGTTGGCCCTGTGTCGTATCATAGAGCAGGTCCTTTAAGTAGTTCCTCAAAAGCCGCACTAGATATTCTGAAACTTGAAAAGGGTTTTCCAGCGTACCCAGAATATCCACCCATCTACCACCAACAGGACGATCCGTCGTTTAGTGCGACTATGTTCCTCTGCCTTTTCGACCGCGTTCACCACCTCTGCATCACATCAATTGTAGAACGTCCTGCTCTAAAGCCGTACTGCCGAGGAGTTAGGTCCCCAGCAGCACGAATCGCATCAGTGAGTCTTCCCTTGAGTGTCTAGCATGCATAATTGCTCCTTGTTGGAAATACTGTGCTTCCGAATATTATTTTAAAAATTACGCTATTTTCAATTACATTCAAATCTAGGCTCAGTGCCACCGGTGCCTGAACATGAGGATAGTTCCAAATTAACCATAATTGTACAATTCCAGACTTACGCTTGGGTTCGTTGTCAAAGAAACAAATGTGCTGGGTATTTCAAGATTTTTAGCACTCTGGAGTAATTTTTTTTTTCAAAATTGCGCTGTTCCAAAAATCCGAGTTTTTTTTTAGCTTACTCCTATCCAGGCAAGTAGGCTCATTTGATTTTTTTTGCTTATGAATGGCTTTTTTCTAGCTACTCAACCATTAACTTTGTGGTCTCGGAGCACGCGACGGGCATGATTTACCTAGTCCTTGCTGTATCTCCGTGACTAGTTTTAGAGCCGAGAACTTTGGATTCACCATGATTTTGCGTACAATAAATTGTTCGCCGGACGAGTTAAACATTTTTTTAGCACGCTTCTGCCTTTATCTTGAATCCGATTTTCATGAACGAGGCGTTCAATGATGCTTTACACTGTAGTGGGAGACAAATTAACTACAATGTGTGACAATTAAGTAATGAGACTGATTTTATTGCCGCACTTGTGGTAAACCTACGAACTTGAAATTCCCTTCCCCTTTCCCGGCATCCTTCTCCTCTTCATTGATATATTTACCATCGCTCTAGCTTGTTTAGTTCACCTGCTGTGTCGTGTTGAGTAGACGTGTGTTGGTACGCTAAAATTGTAAAAGTGCATGATGATAGTGCTCTTAGTCGTGGCCAGGTGTTTCGATGGCATAAAGAGTTTAAGGAGGGGCGTGAAAGCGTGGAATGCGAGGCGCGTAGCGAGAGACCAGTCGGGGTGCGGACTGACGTGCGAGAGACCAGCGTGTGCGCGCCCTAATCTGTGAAGATCGGCGTTTAACAGTTCAAATGTTGGTCTCGGAACTGGGTATGAACCGTGAAATAGTCAGACAAATTTTAACCGACGATTTTGGGATGAAAAAATCGTGATCCTTCATCACGACAACGCGCCGTGCCACACTGCCCTCAGCGTGTCCCAATATTTGGCCTCTAAAGGGATCGCCGTGTTGCAACAGCCGCCTTATTTGCCCGATATGTCACCTTGCGACTTTCAGTTGTTCCCTAGAACAAAATCGGTGGTCAAAGAAACCCATTTTGAGTCGGTTATGGACATCCAGGCGGCCGTGACGAGGGTACTCGTGGACATCGCAATTGAAGCGTTCCAGAAATGTTACGAAGCATGAAAAACGCAATGGAATCGTTGTATAGCTGCCCAAGGGGACTACTTTGAAGGGGATAGCAGAGTTGTAGGATAAATTTTTAAATATACGGTTTTCATGGAATCAGTCTCATTACCTAATTGTCACACCTCGTATTTGAATTTATTTTTGTCAGCATTTTTTTACTTATTGTAATTAATAAGCATACTTCTCTGAATCTACATACAACATTTCATAATTTTCATGTAAGTTTTTAAGAGAAAGTGTTTTCAAGTTTACAAATAGCTCTGCATAAAATTAGATGTAAGCCACAGTACATATAAAGCTTTTTTTCGGGTATCTCTATGATGAATAATTCCGCTGCCGCTTAGGTCTTAAAAGTTTTTGAATAAATCAGTCAATAATAAATGAATTAGTCACTTACTTTCGAGATGTCGATATATTTTGAGGAAAACTCACCTGAAAGATAGAAAGGAATTTTATAAGTTATTTGTAAGACTCTTCATGCTAAAAATTTTAGTTTAAATGTCACAGACGTATCAATAATAACATCTCAAATCATCAATATTAGAAACAAGCTAGGTAGACAGGCCTGACGTTATGTCAGAAGTGGTTCGTTCCCAAATTACGAAATACAGTCGTCAGCAAAATCAAGAACTATGTTAAAACGATTCGCACGTTCAAAAGAAAACCCATTATTTTTCCATTTTCGACGGTCGCCATTTTGTTGAAAAGCAGCGAAAATCACTCAAATTATGAATGCCTATAAATATTTTTGTTGTCGATCTTATCTGAAAATTTTAAGAAGATTAAATCAAAACTGCAATGTCTGATTCAATTGAAACTTCATAAAATACCAAAATCGTGTTTTTTTTTTGTTAGTGCAGAAATTTCAAATGGCTATAGCTTCCGTGAATATGATTCGATATTCATCAAGCTTGCAGATTATCAACAACTTTGGTAAAACTTCTTACATATATATTTGGTAAGACGATATAAATACACGCCTTTATTGGGGAAAATTTTAAATTCGCGGGTCATACTATTTTGACTTCTGAGGTATTTGTTGTCGTTGTTGTTGTACTCGTGAACACCTGCCTACAAACTTTTTTCAAATTTTTCATATCGCGAGTGTCCCATCGCGAGGGGGGGACACAAATTGTTCGTGTATTTCCCCTCCCTGTGCGTCCCTCGAAACAAAAAATACCCGTTTAAGACCTGTTTTGAAAATCTCTCATTAAGAGCTTTCATTTGATATCCATGTTGGCTACCCCTGATGACATTTTTATTTCACCTGCATAAAAAATTAAATGTTTCTAGGTTATATCGTTTACGAGAAAAATTGCTGTGACACATGGCCAGATGGACGGACAGGTCGCGATTTTAGTAGGGCTTTGTAAAATAATTTGACAAAACCCTAAAAACTGGCTTCCTTTTGTTGAGTTTTTAGTATAGGTATAGTAATGAGGATATCGTAATTCACATGCGGCGGAACACAATGCCCAAATATCCAAAACAAACAAAAAAATATTTGCCTACCTGCCGCCAATGGACGTAATGATACAATAGTTATCAAATATCTTACAATCACAATTAATACTCGTAAATTATTTTGTAAACTTCAAAATAAGAAGAGTTTTTGCTGCGCTAGTATCGATCCTAGGAGCTTCAAAATTTATGTCATGATTATGTTCAATCGACAAATTTTAAGTCCTTGTTGCAACACATATGGGATTTTCCAATAAGAGGTGTTATTTTGATGTTAAAAGAAAAACGCAATTTTTTAATACAAATGACCAGATGTTTATTTCATTATTAAGAGGAAGGTAAGCCGTTAATAGCGGAAGATAACATCAGGCAAATGATCACCACGACCACGCTTACAGGACCATATCCTTTTCATGAAATTTTCCTTAACCAAATCGCAAAGTGGCTGCACTATGTCCTCGATAGCCTCACGAATTCCATATTTGAGGTCTTGAATCGACGCTGGGCTGTTGGCGCGGATCTTCTTTTTCACGTGGCCCCAAAGGAAAAAGTCGCAACGTGTTAAATCACAAGATCTCGGTGGCCAATTGTGGTCACCTCTTCGAGAGGTAACACGGTCCGGAAATTTTTCCGGTAAAAGATCAATGGTTTTGTTGCTTGTGTGGCACGTAGCGCCATCTTTTTGAAAGTAAACGTTGTCCAATTCAATACCATCCAAATCCGGCCATAAAAAATAATTAATCATCTCTCGATAGCGCAATCCATTCACCGAAACCGTTGCTCCAGCCTCATTTTTGAAAAAGTAAGGTCCAATGACGTTGAGGATAGAGAGGTTTTTCAACAATAACTCTTGCGTTTTTCGAGCTCTAGATGCGATAATTTTGCTTGTTGACGAAGCCACCGAGGTGGGAATGGGCCTCATCACTCAAGATGATTTTTCGATGGAATTCCGGATCATTTTCATGCATTTCAAGGACCCAATCAGCAAAGACGCGAAGTTGTTGATGATCGACTGGCTTGAGTTCTTGTGTTAACTGAACTTTATAAGCCTTAAGACCGAAATCTTTATGCAAAATACGGTGTAATGACGTTTGTGGAATGACTGTTTCCAAAGAACGACGAGGAATGGACAAACCTGGGTTTTCTTCAATGCTTTCGGCTACAGCAGCAATATTCTCCTCTGTTCTTGAGTGACGTACACGGGTTTTATTCTTCACATCACTAAGTTGTCCCAACAGCTCGAACTTTTCCACCAATTTCTGTATTGCGGTCCGACAAGGTGCTTCACGACGACCCAAAAATGTTCGAGTTTTACGAACCGTGTCTACCGAATTTTCACTATTTTTACAGTGAATTTTAATAATTTCAATGCGTTGTTGAAGCGTGTATCGTTCCATTTTTATTAATAGCATAGTTTCTACTTGTCAAATGTCAAAAAATGACAGCTTCAAAAGTGACATCTACGGAAATATCGGGCTGTTCAAAATAACACCTCTGATTGGAAAACCCTTTAGATGAAAAATGTTTTTTATAAAGATATTCGATTTCATATCACATAAGTGATTACTTATATAGTTCAAATTATTCATAGAATAGAAAAATCTTACTTCGAGTTAAGCTACCGGTATTGTTATCAGATAATCTTGACTTGATTTCTTTTTACTTCTTATCGTTATAAATTAATGCTTCTACTTCAGGCATTGTAACAATAGACTAATGAAAAACTAAACTCAAAACAAAGAGCATTTATCAATTGGTATTTTGGTTTTTGCAATTTTTTAAAGAAGGAAGCTGTTAGCCAAAAGTTTTCATGAATTCCTTTCCAAAAAATGCACAAAACTTTTTGACAAATACGTTTCTAGGCCATTGAATAAATGAAAAAAAGGATCTGAAAAGTAGCAGTAATATATTAACATCATTTTTGAAATTTATCCAATCATATTGAATGTCTTCACATCATTAACGAAACAAAAAAAAAAAAAAATTTACGATATAATTCGCAGAAAATATTTTTCACAACTTTACGCATGATCGTGTATGATAAAATGTCAAGTATGTCAATAAGTTCAGTTTAAACATAAAAATAAACGAAAAGCTATCAAACTTGTTCCATTTTACCAATTAACATACAAATGTCCACCTCCACATTGAACAATAAATTCTAATTCAATGTCACATACATAGTAAATCACATCCATTACGGTCAAGTTTATCGATATCAAAACATTTAAAAATGTTTATAATACTGTTCATAGTTTCAATTCACCCACACTTTATTATTTTTATCCGTATCTGTTCAATAAGTTTACTAGTAACGTTTTTCGTTTCAAATTAAGCTTTCATGTGAAATATTGCTTAAAAAAGTATTTTAGAACTATAACTTCCAGGATTAAGGTCAACTTGTTTTCTTTTATTTGATTTTATTTTCTTTTGTTTATTTTTATTTGATTGAAGTTGAAAATTAGTTAAAGCCATGTGACCGGTTGCTTATACCATCATTGGACTTTTATTGATTTTTTTCAAACAGATTTTTTTTTCGCTCTTCAGCTATTGTGAATTACTACCAATGATGATGGTCATTATTGCTAGCAATTAAATTTTATTGACATTCTATCTGGAGGTATCAGGATATTCGTTACAGTTTAACCATTTAAATTGAGTCGATATTGTTGATTGATGAAATTCTGGCGAGACATATACTAATCTTGTTTTATTACTGTTTATCTATTGAAAACAAAAGAATTGGCCAGTATCATCTGCCGATCTAATCAACAAAGGTGATTGGATGAGTAGAAAATTATCAAATGCTGATAAATTAAGCGATTTGCATGAGAAAAACTTTATATTAGCTCTTCCAATAAGATCTGTGAATTGGGGCGGGCTCGGACAGAGTCTTTCTAATATTTTAGTGAGTTAATCGCTTTTAATTTATTGCTCATCAAATGTGAAGACTTTGAGACTTAGACTTAGACTTATTACATCCGGTGGTGAAAGAACTCTGAGAGTTTTAACGTATGAATACAAATAATTTGAATTAAAAAATTTAATTTAAGTTTATTATGATTAAATTGGATTTGTGTTACGAGTTGATTCAGGGTAAATAATTGCCTGAAGGAAATGATTGGCAGAATATTAAAGGATTTGTAAAGTGAGCTTCTATGAAACGTAGAAAATAATTAAAAAAAAAAAAGAGATCCAAAGTTCGTTGATCATATCAAATATCTAATAATTTATCTCGACATGCAAGCTGGAAAGAATTTCGAATTTTTTTTTTTTGGTTTCAGAAATCGTCTAGTAGGAAGGCTAGGACAACGATGGAAAGATTCAGTTGAAACTTACGGCAGTTACTTGCTAGGAGTTGTAATCCACTGAACAAGGCTACAGAACCGCGAAGATTGGATATTTCTACAGCTAGAAACCAATGACTGGTTGTGACTATCGCGTCCATGGAAAAAGATGACCAGTAAACGAAATTGCAGCCATATCATACATACTTGAGTCACAAAGTAACAACTTGCACTTGTTCTTTGAACTTCATATAAAAAAGGAACCACAAAAATTTTAAGCCTGATAATGCTTCTTCAGATATAGGTGAAGACTAGGCAAAACGCAAATATTAAAGGAAAGTGTATAAATCAAACACAAACATGTAATAAAAAAATTATTTTTCCTTTAAATTTATACTCTGTTTCACAAACTAAAAAAAATGCTATATAAAAATAAATATCGCTGTAATCCTTTACGGACATTCATATACACTAACGGCCAAAAGTTTAGGACCAACACCATGAAAGAAGAAAAATGAGCCAAAACTCAAAAGGTTTAATTTTTTATTAAAATATTTATTAACTAGTACAAATAGATTATAAATCAAACAAAAGAATAAGTAAATGTCAACTCCTAACTTTAAAAATGCCACTTATATGTTAAACAGATTTTTCGTCAAAAAAGCCTCCTTTGCATTTTATCACTTTTTTCACTAATCTTGGTAAACGGTCAATCAATTTGTCAATAGTTTCTGATGAAATTTGGTTCCAGCTTTCTTGTAGAGCCTACCACATGTTTTCCTGTGAGAAGGGGCAACAGCTCCGCACATTTCTATCCAGCTCATCCCACAGAAGCTCAATCAGAGTCAGGTCCGGACTCTGAGGGGGCCACACCATATTTTGTAAAATCCCTTTTGCTTCTTTCTCTTCTGAATAGTCCCTGCATAATTTAGAACTATGTTTAGGATTGTTATATTGTTGGATAAAAAATCCATTTCCAATTAATCGTAGGCCGGACGGAACGGCATTTCGTTGAAGTATTTGTTTATACTGCTGCTTTTTCATGATTCCATTGATTCATACCAGATCCCCAGTTCCACGGCTCGAGAAAAATCCCCAGACCATAATGGAACCACCACCGTGCTTGACTGTTGGCACCACAGAGACTGGCAGCATCTTTTCCTCGGCGCTACGTCGAACATAAGTTCGTCGTTTTGATCCAAAAATTTGAAAGTTGGATTCGGCTGTCCAAAGAACTTTTTTGAAGTCTTCTGCGGTCCAGCCTCGATGGGTAAGGGCCCACTGCTTGCGTTTCTTTTTATTTTGTGGTCCTAGAAGCGGTTTTCGAACTGCGACGCGGCCAAATAACCCAGCATCTCTTAATCGTCGTTTTACCGTAGTCACTGACACAGGTTTCGGTCGAGAGCTGTTCATTTGTTCGCGGATTTGTCGTGCTGTTAGAAGTCTATTTCGCCTACTGGTAACGACGATTAGATTATCCTCACTTTTAGTGGTACATTTTGACCTTCCTGATCTTGAACGGGTTTGATTACTGCCAGTCGCTTTGTTTGGGGTTATTGCGTTATGAACACAAGTCTTCGATAACTTGAGTTGAGACGCAATTAGAAGTTCAGTTTTGCCTTCGTTGTGCAAGGCAACCATGACAGCATGAATTTCACTGCTAATTTCACGGGCTTTTCCCATTTTAAAGTGTCTTGACAATAACAAGGGCAAACTGAGACTAATTAAACTAGAGAAAGATGAACTCTTCGAAAACTCAGGAAATAAATACGTTTCTGGAAGCTAAAATTATCCTTAATTACGGTCAACACTAAATAACACCAAAAAGATTCGTAATGGGCAGGTCAGAAAAATATTACAATGACTTTACCTGTTAGTCATTGAAGGGGCTTTAATTAATGCTTGGGAACAATTGACCTTTCTAGGATGCAAACATAAAAATATGCAAGGAGGGCACTTGTTAGATATTCTTTAGTAGCAATAGAATACTCAGGTATTCAAATTAGATCTTCAGCAGATGTCCTTTTTAAATAATTTCCAGCTAACAAAGATTTTTATTCTTGGTCCTAAGCTTTTGGCCGGTAGTATATACCCATTTCACTACATCCTCTACACACCAAACATCAATAGCTGGCCTGGTTGGTAACACCCAGCGTGGTCCAGTAGTTGATGATTTGGTGGAATAACTTGTCCTTAAAACTAGTGCTACCCAAGATAATCTAGATCTTGTTCGCGCGAAGGCCGATACGGCCATCCTTTAAGTCCAAGACCGTCGATTCCATTAAAAGGTTACTTCTATTAAAATCAGTCACAGCAATAGGTATATATTATCTTTTTACCCACAAGGTTCGGGTTAAACAGATTTATCTTAGCTTTAAAAATTAAATGCTTAGCCCTGACCCTCATCACAGAAGTAGCTGGCTACTCCTGCATCTGATGAGCAATTTCCAAGTGACCAATTTCGGCTACACTGTGTCCAATTTTCGATAGGCGGTTCAGTGTATTTTTCAGCACACACCAAACAAAAGAAGTCAATTTTCACATTTTTGGTTTTTATTTTGACAGACGTCATTTTTTCTTCGCCTTGCTGAAACCTGCAGATTCAAACATTTTGGTATAATTGTTGTTTGCTTTATCATATTTTATAGCTTGGTCATCTTTGGCGGGAGTGGAAGTTAAGATTTCCAATTTTCGCCTCTAGTGTTTGCGGTTTGTTTTGGGAGTAGCCATAGTTGTAATGGGTCTAATTTGCAATGGTGTAAGGTTTATTGTGTAATCTGCGTGGTGTAGGGGTTAAAGCACGCATCCCGTAAGCCTAAGGTCTATGGTTCGATTTTTGCTGGCGAAAACGAGATTTAGTTCGAGTGATTCTTCGGACGGACTATAAGCCCGTTCAGTGATGATACGTTCTGGTTTAAGATCAGAACGTATTGCAGCTAGGTGGACGGACACACGGCCAAAGCGTGATACTGACCATATTACCTTGTGGAGTGCCGACACATTCGATCATGATAATGAGATACTCTAACTATCTCTAGGCGAAGGCCCGAAAGGAGTTGTAGTGCTGCAAAAAAAAGTTTTATTGGAGGTGCTGTCAATGATTCTCTATGTGTGAGTCATATAAGATCTTGCCGCAAGTTGAGATCAGGCAAAATCGTTGTAGAGTTTTCATGTTCGCCATTTAGACAAAAAATAGTAATCATTGTTGATGAAATATCCTGACCAGTTAGTGTAGAAGAAGGATTTGTGAATTCTTAAATCCATTCACTGCGTTCTAGACTGAAGCACTTTTTACGTATGCTCCCCAAATAACTGCCATATCGTATTTGTGCACTATTCGCCCTAGATGCGATTTATGCAACTCGTTTGATTCTTGTTCAAAATACTTTTTGAGTGGTCCATACACAGCCATACCCAAAGGCTGCATTCAGTCAGTTTTGTGTGGTGCGAATGACAAAATGACAATATTATTTTTCGACGTAAATTCCAAAGCTGGGTAGTATTTATGAGCTCCGCGATTATCGAGTAATAGTAGAACCTTTCTCTTTTCATTTGGACGGACTGTTTCAGTAAAAAATTGAAGCCAATTTTAAAAGGCTTCTCCATTTACCCAACCGTTGTTACTTACTGTGGCTTATGAGCCTGCAGGGGCACCATCTAAAAGTTGCACCTGCATACGCGTGCGAGCAAATATGAAGTAGAGTGAAATATAAGTAGCAGCCATATTGCAACAGCAACTAACAGTGGCTACTTGACCCCCTCCTGCACTGCTGACTAGTCCAACTTGTTTTTTTCCATTGATAGACAAAACGTTTGGTGGTTTTGTTCTGCTGCTCTTCACACTGTCTCGTTTATTGTCTATATTGTTGTCGCATCGAAATTGTGTTTGGTCACCAAATTCTAAAAATTCGTATAGAATGACTCAATTTGTGGCCTATTGAAGTCTCTAGTTCTTGCCAAAGTGTCAGCTCCGGTGCTCTTAGCACGATTTCTGGGTGTCATGGTTTGAATCCTGTCAACCAGTCATATCCAGCTTTACCTTTTCTAAATGGATGAGCAATATTATTCTTTCTTGCGTACTCAAATACTAGCTCAAAAAATTCTGACCGAACCAGACCAAAGAATAAGCTGTCTAGTGTTTTTTCAGGTATGCACGCAGCTCTTCCTCTTGTTCTGGTGTAAAAACAGGTATACCCCTGCTAATTTTCACGCGTCGAAACAAAGTAGTAAAAGGAATTCCAATAGTTTTCGCAGCAGAATTTATAGATCTCCCTTCATTTTTTACTGCTTTTACGGCTTGTTCTAGCGATTCTTCTGGTCACGCTACCTGTTGAAAATGTATATGTAGACACACACATATTGACGTACCTTCCGTCACTAAACCACCCGCTACTATCATTCAGTCTGCTTGTAATCCTCTCACAATAAACTTGGCTTCCATTTAATCTAAAGCGTTTTAATAGTTACACGTGGAGCAAATAATACCAACGCGCAACAGGTTATGGGCCCAGGTGTAAAACTATCGTGGTAAATTATTTGGATTGATCGGAAAAGCGGTTGATTTGTGCGAATGTAGATAACTGTGATTTGGGTCATCGCTCTGTACAGTGCCAAGAGAAATGCAATTCAAGAAACTGAAAGACCGAGAAAGTAATAGCGAGTGGCTTCGTTTTATGTTGGCATTTTTGCAAACGTGATAATTAGCAAAATGTATCGCGGAAGAGGACACCGAGACAGACAGCAGCAAACTCGAAGAAGCCATGGGATGGCTGGTTTTAGCAACACACAAAGAAAATAAAACGCATACGAACCAACAATGGAACAGTGTTCGTGAATGCGGCTACGACGAATATCTGCAAAACTTCCTGTTTTTCCACAAGACAACCGTCCCACATACGCCCGAGCAAAACGGCAGTGTCGAGCGTATGAATCAAACGCTAATAGAGGGCGCAAAATGTATACTTGTGGTTGCAAAACTCGATAAGGAATTTCGGGCAGAGGCGGTCAGCCACGCTGCGTTTCTAGTGAATCGATCGGCCAACCAAACTGTAAGAAAGATACCGGAGTAAGTGTGGTTCGGACAACGGCCAGACTTGAGCAACTTGAAAACTTTCGTAAGTCATGTGATGGTTCACATTACTAAGCAAGGCACACTGGATGAGGATATTTACATTTATCAATCCAAAGGATTTCTGGATGGTACCGGCCGTTTATGTAGGTTAAAGAAGGCGATGTACGGCCTGACGCAAAGTGGCAGACACTGGGATAGATGTCTGGATGATGCTTTGAAATCGTTTGGGCTTATCAAGTCAAAGTTGGATCCATGTGTCTACTACACGAAGGACGTTAATTTGATAATCGCCATTTATGTAGATGATTTCCGTATACTTTGGAAGTGAGTTCAGTTTAATAAAGAAACTCACGGATGAATTTCATATGAAATATATGGTACGTGCGAAGACATGTATTGGTTTGACAATTCAGTACGAAGACGATGGAATTTCTATCGAGCAGTCAACAAATGTTAAAGAAATACTGGTGCGTTTTGGGATGAGCGAATGCAAAGCAGTATCAATGCCAACCGATACAACACATAAGCTATCAACGACGAATGAAGAAGATGTGTTAAACGAAGTGCCTTATCAGGAGGCAGTTGGCTGTCTACTATATTTAGTGCAAGGGGCTTGGCCAGACTTAGCATACGCAGTCAACAACGTAAGTCGATTCAACAAAAAACATACTTCGCAGCATTGGATAGCTGTCAAACGGATATTACGTTACTTTCAAGGTATCCTTTATAAAAAATTAAATATCGTTTTTACTCGACAGAAAACAAAAGCGGTTATGGTAGATGCAGACTGGGCATTGGACGTTGACTGCCGGCGCTCATGCACCGCATGGGTGTTCATTTTGGCAGATGGAGCTGTATCCTAGAGTAGTAAGAGGCAGAAAACGGTGGCGCTCTTGTCAGCAGAAATCGAATATATGGCCATGACATCGGTACCACAGGAAGCGTCTTGGCTTGTCCAGTTTCTAAGCCACTTCACGTCGGAACACCGGCGCCAGTGTTCCCTCAACTCGCAGTACGCGTCCGGGAAGACATCGATGGGAACCTCTTTGAGACCCCTTGTCGTAGCGTTTTGGACCACTTCTAAAGTCCCGAAATTGCGGACATTCAGGTGCTTCTTGATCTTTGAGAATAAGTAGGAAATTCCGATCGATTTCACACTGCTCCGAGATCCTTACACGAGAAGGCTTCTGGTCATCGAACAGGATGTTGAGCACCATCTTCGGGCAGATCTTGCACATGCCCAGTGTATTAATGCAGCAGTATGCCCCCGGAAACTACTAGATAAATACAAATAAACACGATAAATAGCGCCGAACGTGGGGCCCGAAGAGCCTAGCTGTATCAACAGTCGAGAGCCTGAGGCAGACCATCGTCTCTAGGTCACCCGCAAAAAGTGTCCAAGTTTTTGGCGGGTAGGTAGCTACCAAAGGATATTGCCTAAACGTGCCCCAACATCTACAACAACTTTCAAATTTTGAGTTGTCTTCGGACATCAATACCATTTGGACTTGCTTCGGATTTATACATTGGTGGTTTAGCACATTGTATGACTAGCAAGGCCAAGTGATATCAGAGTCCCTGAATGCATTTGAAAGTTATTACTTAACATAATTTTGTAGTGGATTCTGATGTGCACCCTAAACCAAGCGGTGACTTAGTGTCTTCCAGTACATGGATTATGATTTCACGTGATTGTCTGCTTAGCTAGTCCGTGATTATCTATTATAAGACACGCTCTGCTTGCCAATCTGAATCAACTCTGAACCGGCATTATATTCTCAGTTAACGAAAGCCAACAAGAGTCAATTTCTGAACCCGAATATTTACGATGCCTGAAAAAGAGTAGACCCTGCAAGCTTCTTAGAAGGAGCGAGGTTATTGGTGTCACTGCTTATGATAAGTAGGAAATGAGAGGACCGAATGTTTGATACGTAATTCCATTTTCTTTTTTTGATATGGTTCGCCACTGACCGCTACTCGAGGGATTTCACTTTTTAAATATATTCGTACATTTTTTATGAATTTATTTATATTTTTATGTTTTTTTTCTATAGACAGTCATAATTCGATTTTTTTGCTATCTAAAATTCATCGCACTACAGACAAGCGTCATACCGACGCCGTTGTGCGTGATATGCCATCAGACATTGGACGATGGCACACCAAAGGGAACAGTGTAGTGTGAACATCGATTCCATCGGAATTACCTGCAACGTCACCTTGAGACCGCCACTGACTGCCCACTCTGTAGGCAACCCATACAACACACTGACCACATCTGAATGCGCCACCTCAAAAAACGGATGAGCGAGTACCCGACCATCCCAGCGGTACCCCAAAGCCCGACGAATGTGTGCTTCATCATAAAAACAGACATTGAATTAAATTAATGGGTCGATAATTGTTAGATAAGTACGTATTTTGAATTAAATTCAATGGATTAATATTTGTTATAATTAAGCGAATTCGGGGGATGAAAATGTATATGTAGGCACACACTACTATTATTTAGTCCGCTAAAGAAGAAGACGAAATAGAAGCATATCTGAAATATATGGAAGAGCGTCTTTTTGGACTAACAACTTTCGAACAGCGAGTCTAATATATCAGTTAGAAATGGAAAGGCACACCGTTTTAATACTGATATGGAAATGGTGACGTTGATTGGCTCAAAAGTTTTTTAAAACGTCATCGAAACATATCAATCCGCAAACCTGAACCCACATCAGCAGCTAGAGTGTAATAATCGAAAAGTCGCCTAAGCAAACTGCTCGAAAACCGGCATAACACTAATCCGAATTTTAATTGCAGAGTTGAAAAATTTAATTATTCCAATTTATGATTTTATAAATTATAACATATTTTTTTTATTTTATATATATATATATATATATATATATATATATATATATATATATATATATATATATATATATATATATATATATATAAATTTTATTTTATCTTTTTTTAATAATAAATTTAAATTTTTCTTTATATTTATATTCTTTATGATATTTATCTTTTTATAATTATTTAAAATTTTCTACATTAATATTTTATATTAGTTTAATAGTTCAAACCTGCAATCAAAATTTTGGACATGGGAACACTGATATAATACAGCCCATCCACGGATTGCATTGCCGAATGCAATCTACAGTGACTGAGTAAGAGGCTCGTCTAAAACAACCGTTGCGGCGTGACGATACAGTGAGCAACGGACAAACAAAGAGACAAATCTGCTTGGGCGCGACAAACCACCGTTGCGGCAGGGAGATTACGCTGGCATTTGAACGGATCGAGGAGTCTGCTTGTGATCGCCACGGGAACACGTCGGGAGAATCACACCGGCAAGCGGGGATGTGGAAAATTGAATTTTCGTCGGTTTCTTAACCATTAAGAGATGAATGCGGGACGTCTAATAGCCAAGCATACATTTTTGAAGTCGCAAAATCCTTTGGAGATTCGGTGTAGAGACCCCTGAACATTGAAATTAACTAGTATTCACGGTGAAAGAGTCATAGCCTCAAGAGTGAAAAAGTGGTTTTTTTGCTACAAATTTCGGAAAATATTAGACCGTCAGTCTCCTCAAT
This sequence comes from Odontomyia ornata, assembly GCA_963969285.1. Taxonomy (NCBI): domain Eukaryota; kingdom Metazoa; phylum Arthropoda; class Insecta; order Diptera; family Stratiomyidae; genus Odontomyia; species Odontomyia ornata. The sequence goes on along the minus strand of OZ017739.1, from coordinate 403,319,456 downwards.
TGTCTGCGAAAATTTAATCGGTGCTGTTCAACGTAACATATGTGTATCTCGTCAAGACAGGAATTTTGCAAAGAGTGGAAAATTCGCATTGCAAAAGCAGGGAAGAAGTTACATGAGTGCTCATTCGATTGAAAAGCGTTTTGCCCGGTGCCAGGAATCTCATGGTGGTTGCTTTACCAGTCCAGGAGATGAACGTAATTTCAGTCAGTAAATCAGATCGCATTCACGCACAAACACAGTCATGTGCGGCACGCATCCATTGATAACGGAGCCCGCTATCATACCAAAGTGCGGACGATGGGAAAAGAAATATCACCCCATTAGTGACGGATTCGCGGCGGAACTTTCATCAGAAAGTTCGCAAAGATTGTTTTGGGCGGAAAACAATGTGCACACATCGAGCGAAATAGGTGCGATTAGAAGATTTTATTTTGGTTTTTAAAAAGTAGCCAGAAGCGAGGGGACCGTTCTGAAGAATTGGTACAATACCTACAAGGACCCAATCTGACTGTGTGACCATGGAATGCACGCTGGCATGAACTTGGGGTTGCCCTATCATCAACGGAGTGCACAGTTATCCTTTTTGTTTCTATGGAAAAATAGTCTCATAACGAATCAGTTTAAGAAAAAGGTGTAAATGTTAAATACTATTTGGTTCCATAATGAAATTAATTTATATACAGTGCAAAAGTGTGATTTGATGTTTTCCTCCCCATTTCAACTAAAGGTAAAACGTGATAATTTTATTCAAGTTCATTAGCCTAATTTACGGAGTTTCCAACAATATCATATCACCAGCGGGCGCCCAGCGAGGACGTTGGTGCTTACACATTATATTCATTTTGATATGTACGTAAATCCATTGTATATGCGTAAAAATGTTTCGCATCGTTTTTCGTTAATTACAGTAGACTCTAGCGTGCAAGAAAGGATTTAACAAAATAAGTAAATCAACGTGATCGTAATTTGTATTTGAAGTTACTATCCGAAGTATATATTCGAACTTATTGGATGTGATATGACAAACTATTTTCTTGTTGATCAAAATTTAGTCACCATAAATATAAAAATAAAAATGTGTACTTATTAAAGTATTACATTCGGTCTTCTCTTTTATCTCAAACCTGGCCGGGTATGGGACCCGCCACTTTGGCTGGCCCCTCCACTACAAAGAGCTAGCAATCGGGTGAGCTCATCTCTTCCTATGTGTTCCACTCTCGTGCCTATTTATGGCATAGGGTTGTGATTCCCTCACATAATACCATGACTCAAATTTGCCACGCTTATATTTATCATTTAAAGGAAAAATTCATCTAAATTATGTTTGTTTGAGTTTTTCGCTTAAATGGAAAATATGGCCACGCTTACATTTGGATCTTATTCCGGTTGGAAATTGCGAGAAAGTTCACTCTTATTTGGTGGCTATAATTATCGTCGATAGCGACGAAGTCCGCTTAAGTCCGTCTGTTTTTTCCAGGCCCAGTGCGTTACTGGCTTTAAGCAATTTCCACCCTTAGTAGGTTTACCTCGGCCTCGACACGAGTCCAGATTTCATTTGTGCTGAGACTACGAAAATACAAAATATTGCAGACTCATCGAATGTAGAACAACAAACGGTATCAAAAGCCGAAGGTCTTCAATCTGGAGCAGTACCTTGTCTGTCTTCAACAATAGCAGTCACAACTGTATTTTCAACGGCCACGATAACTTCTCATACTGAAATTCTTGCAACAGAACCTGAAGCTACAACGACATCTTCCACTTCACCTAGAAGAAAGTTAATCACTGAATGTTACAAACCTGTCACACCAACAGTAGATGAAACACCCGTCCCCGAACCTGAACCTAGATGTTCTTATTCTCCTAAACTTCACATTCGTGCAGCAATCTAGCTTTGAAAATGCATCCCTAGTGATATTTTGCCACTTTCTTTTGTTCAACGAACTGAAAAAAGAAAATAATACCGGCGAGGAAAAACAACCGTAATTACCTTAACTCCTTATATAAAAAAAAAGCTAGAAAATTTGAGAAGGCCGGGGAAAACGTCCAATTCTAATGATGCTCGCCTCAAAAGTAATGCTAAAAACAAACAAAACACAAAAGATCAATGATAAAGATGTCATTTGCTTATATTGTAATGGTGGAAACCACAATTTTTTGACATCTTCAGAACATTGGGTAGGCTGCCAGCTCTAGGGACGTTGGGCTCACAATGCTTTTGCTGGCGTGGATAATGAAGATCTGGAAGAAATGCACATTTGTTTGTTTTGTGAGAATCAGCTGCCTTCCCCATCATGCCCCAGTTTCATTTACGCATCATACCCCATAGTATGGGGCAAGATGGTTTTTCATAATGTTTTCATTAATCATTAATTATTAGAAAATGTGATAAGTTGATTTTCCAAAGACTGTACCAAATCATAGTTAGATTAATTACATAACATGCCGTAAATTGATAAGAGTAATAAGCACAGTGATTATGCTTTTTTTGTTATTTCCTTTAGCTACTCCATGATCCCCACTTCCCCTACTTCAGACATGGAAAAACTCCTAGCAATCTCTTGAATTGCCTTTTTTAGGGTTTTGCACAATAATTTTACAATACCCTACTAAAATCGCGCCTGTCTGGCCGTCTGCCCGTCCGTCCGTGTATCACAGCACTTTTCCTCGGGAACCGTGTAAGCTATAAACATAAAATATTGCATATAGATGAAAAGTAGTGCCCTCTTCAAAGTTCCACTACATCAAAAATTTTACAGGTTTATTAAGGGGGGGTCTCCCCATACAGGGGAGTGGCCCCTGAAAAAAAATTTCGCCTAAGGTACCCGATATGGGTAACAAATAAAAGGTCTTGATGAGAACAAAACAGGTGTTAAACTGGAATTTTTGCTTCGAGGGGTGCATAGGCAGGGGAAATACACGAAAAATTCCACACATGCATGGTCGCAATGGTAAAATTGGACGATTTGAAGTACGAATTGCTTCAACACCCACCCTACTCACCAGTCATAGCTTCGAGTGACTTTTTTTTGTTTCCCAACTTGAAAAATTTTCTCGGGGTGGGAAAATATATGGGTCAAATACTGAGGTTGAAGAGGCAGTAAATCCTTTTTTTTAGGTTTACCTAAATAATTTTTTTTTTGATGGCCTGAAGGGTTGGGAAAAGCGTTTGACCAAAAGCATTGACGCGCGTGGAGATTTTGCCGAGAAATAAATTTTTGTTTGGTTTGAATTATGTGTTTTTCTTTAAAGGCCGGAAACTTTTCACATGGCCTTCGTACATATCTTAGATTGTAATTTATATTGTTTTTAGATACGAACGAAAAGAGAGGTCGTAGTTTATTAGAACTTCTTGAAAAAGTGCTAATGCAATTCTAAATAAAAAAAATAAAAATCCTGCAGATTAGGAAATTCAATATTATTTCACAAATATTAAGCTCGGCTTCGTAAAGAATCCATTTCCATATAAATAAGAGAGTGGAAATTTGACTTTTCATACACTTTGTATGAAATAGCAAATGTCGCTTCCAAATATTGCTTTATCTAAGGAAGCAGTGAACAAATTGAATTAAAAATTCAATTATGTTTTGAATTTATTAAACATAATTTAAATTTACCACTAGAAAAAATTAAGTGTCTTTGAATTTGAAATACTTTAGAATGAAAAAAAATTATTTTAGCGGAGCTGTTTGAATGTCCGTAACTTTGTTTAAAATAATCCACCCTTGTCAAAGTGGGCTCCCCGTGGTTTCGTTGTTGTTGCCTCTAACATATTACTCTCAATAGGTGTTCCATAAATCTAATATAAAATGATGCCTTCAGTGTTAATTTAATCATATATCGTCTCTGAACCATAGTCCACCGATAAAAAAAAATGTTAAATTGAAAATTTAAATTCAATTTGGACAAAAATATCTAGAACACATGAATTGATCAAGGAACGCCGAAACGGACTTGAACAAGGTCCTCTAAATCAACAAAACATTTATCTAAAACGTTCCGTATATCTTAAGGCCGTCGATACGCCTACGCGCACTCGCTCTTAATTTATTGACTCGAAATAATTTTGAATTTGTTATGCACAAGTAATTAAAACTATTCAAATTGACGATAATTAATGTTGAGATGGGGGGCGCCAATACACAGATTTGAATACATATCTGGTTTCAAATTGATTTAAATTAGCTAAATTTCAGGTGGTATTGTATTTGAAAAAATGTTTTTTTGAAGTTTTCGGACTAGACAAGGAACCACATAAAATATTAAGTGCTACCTAGTGTTCCTGTGGCGGTTCTTGTAAAGCTTTGCTGAATATTCATTTTTGTGTTTTTATTTAAATCAATAAATTTTGACGATAACAGTAAAAATGTTTGTTTAACGTTTGTCTACATCAAAGACTAGCGTTAACAGTTTTGTAAGGTTTTCTAGAACGCCATCATATTTTAACTATGCCTATTATTCTGAAAAAATGAAATGTGTCTATCATAAATTTACGCAACTATTTAAAGTTGCGTTGAAAAATAGTTCTGTTAAAATATGTGGAATATATTTACATACCTTAGTCAAACCGATAAAATAAGCTTAAAATCTTTACATAATTCAAATCTGACGGTTTATTTTTTCTTCATGAAAATCATCTATAAAAAATGTCAACCAAACCATTTCGCAATATGATTATAAACAAATTTATAATGATCATATTTAAATTACGTTGTAAATATGTTTTTTCTTTTCTTTGTATTAGACCATATATACGACTACCGTTGACCCTCAAAAGCTTAATATTTGTATATCTGTTTTGGGCAAATGAGAAGTTAAAAGAAGAAAAACGAGAAAAAAAAACCATTTTAAAGTATATCAACAACATTAGGAGCCACAAAAACAATGCAAACAACATTAACAAGTTACGATAATTTTTCTAAATATGGGCAACATAAAATTATGTATATTACATACCCACGCAAAACAGCAGCTTAATGAGTTTCAGTGATTTCCTTGCATCCATTGGATATTTTATCGTTTACGAAAAGATTGAGGTGACTCTTTTTTATGATTCAATGAACAGCATTTAGAAATTAAAACACACAAAACCAATTTGCATATAATTTCGTTAAGCATCGTGAGTAAGACAAGAGGAGAGCAGCAGTTGGAATTGGAAGGTTAAGATATAAGTTATGGAGGTCGTTTTTCATCACGAGAATTCAAGTTAAGATTTGGCGGAAAGATACAAGCCTTTAATTAGTTATTGAAAGCTACTAGAATGGATGATTTAGCGGCTAGAATTCTAACTAACTTTTTTGTTGATAATCAACCGAAGGGACTTCTAAATTAATTTTAAAATTAATTCTCAAAACTTACTAAATTTTAATCAATTTAAATTTATTCTGCTACCAATTTCTTAAAGTAGTTATTCCTAAACATAATTCCAATTCAAGTCAGCTATCTTCTCAGTTCATTAATTATTCTCGCTAATGTCAATCACACCTCACCATTATTCAATCTATTCAAATTATCGATTAGTGAAAAGATACTACAATCTACAGTTCGATGTCATTTGATTCGTATTAAATTGAGTGTTCACTTGTGTCGGGCTAATTGCATGCTCATTTATTTCATCTATAATTCAAAAGGCATAACCGTCGTTAGTATGCGGATCAAAACCTTCAAGGAACTTGTCGCGGGTTAACTTGAACCCGATTGACTGGTACTCGTATTACAAGTTGATAGAACCTTCTTATTATCCTCGTTCTTTTCGACGTCATCGGGGGATAAATTAATTTCATTAAAATCACATTGACAAATCTATAGATACAAGTTCCCAATATGTGTACATACGATATATGATATGAAGCGAAAATAAATTGCTCGAGGGCAAATAGCTTGAAATTGTCCGAAAAATATCGGGTTTAATATTTGAATATTTTATTAGCGTTTTATGTCCTGAAGGTATAATTTTGGGATTAAAATGATCAAAATACCAACAGTATGGAGTCATCATAGAGGATGTTTGGGCATGTGGCGCCCATTTAGAAACTGCACAATGAAGAAAGAATTATGAATTATTTTTTGCGCTAATCGACAAAATGACCCGTGCGGATTAGGGGTAATTAAGTCAGTTTGTAAAATATGAAATAGAAAAAAGTAGTAAAAATTCTTCAGACTTGCAAATACATTGAATGTAATCTATTTTATTATTTAAGCTTTAAACAAGTTAGATGAGGGTCCTTTTTCAACAGTATCCGGAACTAATATTTTGTACCTACATTTGCATTGTAGACTGAGTTTTTGAAACAAAGCTTAATGAAGAAAACTGTCCCGGCAGAACTTAATCTGTTGTCTTAAAAAACATTGGTTTGAATATTAGAGAGCTGCTGTTTTATTCTCTGAAATACATGTTACTACAAAAAGGGACTAAAATTTGTCAAACAGTGCTTTTTACAATTATACGATAACTGACGCCATTAGAGAACAACATTTGAAGCAAATTGCAACCTGCTGTAGACTTTCCTTTCCATGTTCACAGTATGCTTTTTTCGAATAAAAGGTTTTTCAACAAGTAACAATTTAATAACTTGAACTTCGCAACAAGTTTCCCGTCACGTCAGTGGACAGACAGTTCGAGTGAGTTAAGAAGAAGAAGAAGGATTGAAACATATAGTCGTTCTCCTCTAGAATTGTTCTCTCTCAATACATCTGTGCCACCTTGCCATCAAGTTATGGTCGCGACCGCCAAAGTCACCCTCTACTCAGTATTGTTGTGTGACGATTCGCTATCATACATTCTGAGAGGTGTGCGTTAGTTCCCCTCCCGCCCACTAAGCCAGCTGTCTGCTTTGCAGACATGAAGATGCAAATAAAACCATTCATCCCCTCAAAACTCCCAACTTAAAGACACGCAAGGCCAGGTGAGACCAACAAAACCTGGACAGTACCAATAATTTTAAGGGAGCCCGAAAAATGGACGGAACTAGCCAAGGAATTGAAGAAAAATAAAATTAGCTTCGTGTCAGCAAAAAGGGTATAGCTTGGCATATAGATAACACCAGAAACGTCAAAAGACCACATACAAATCACCAAACTAATGACAAACCTCGAACTACAATACCACACATATGTATTATCTCTCCGAGGAGAAAAAATCGAACGTTGTTCTGCGAGGACTTCACGACTTTAGCTGCGAGGAAATCAAGGATGATTTAGCAGCTCAGGGTTCCCATCCTATCGAAGTCTTCTTCATCAGACTTCAGTTAGGACATTCCAAACTGGTCAACGTCCTTCTCCGGAAGAAACCTCGATATTTAATATAACCGCAGTCTGCCACGTGATCTGTCAGGTTGACGCTCTAAAGCCCCGAAATGGCTTATAGATGTGCCACAACTGTCAACAGTTTGCACATTCCTCGGGCAATCGCCACGCCCAAGCAAGATGCGTAAAATGCAATGGTCTCTACCATCATAAAGAGTGCAAAAAGCAAAGAGAGTAGGCGCCAAAGTGTGTCAACTGTAAGGGTGAGCATGCGGCTAATTACGGGGGTTACCCAAAAAATCTAATGAACGTTAAGAATACTTTTATTCAAGCAGCTGCACAAACAACGAAAATGCAAAAACAAATACCCCGCCTGCTACCAAACCCACGAACAACCAACAACGACACTTCTCTCCCATAATCTTAACACCAAACAGGAGACAATTCATCGCATTTATGCAGAATCAGTTTCAACTGATGATGCAAGAAATGATGGTGAAGATGTGACAGGGCATGTTCTCGGCCCTAAGCACTAGAACCAATACGCACACATTTTAATGAAACTGGTGAACCACATTTCCATACTAACATGGAACGCAAATTCCTTGCTTCAAAAGAATAGTGAGTCTAACAATTTATATTGGATTATAAATTTTACATTATTCTCCTAAAGGAAGCCTTTCTGAAAACTGGAATTTGTCTCCAATTCCCTGACTACACTCTGTACGGGAACGACAGATTGTCTGGTAGAGGAGTTGGTACAGCCATTCTCGTAAGGCGAAATGTGTGTTACAATCGGATCATAACACCCCAACTTGCAAAAACAGAAGTCACAGCTATCAAAGTGCAATCGAACTTCTTCAAGTTCCCTGTGATTTCTTTGTACAACGCCCCAAGCAGTCAAAAACGTACACGAGCCCTAAAAAGTCTCTTCACCCTTGAAGGCCCACTATTAATCATAGGAGTGAGGAGCAACCGAGCTGGGGCTGAGCTTAACAGGTTCATCACTCGCACATAGGGAAGCCTTCAATTACCAAACGAGCCAACTCACCACGGTCGACACTCAGTAACCATCTTGGATTTCAGGATTTCCCGCGAATCCCCTCACAACGTCATAATCAGGGTCTTTAATGAGCTCTCCTCTGATCATCAACCGATCCATTTTCTTACAGAAGATGTCTTCATAGACGAACCATTAAAAGACATAAAAATAACAAACCGGAACGCTTTCCTAGACACTCTAGTAAATGAAAATTTCACCCAAGAATAAATAACAGCTAGGGATGTGTAATGATTTTCGTATCAAATCGCTCGAACGAAATCGGAACTGACCTCTCATCGGTTCTCGACGTGAAGTCTTGGGACGTGACAACGGGCTGTACCCTACAGGTCAACAAGTCCGGACACACTTAGTCTACTCCGAGGTGGCTGCAGGCTAGCTAGCTAGTTCGGAGAGAAGTTCAGTCGCGGGTCTTGCGTGAGTAGACCAAGTCCGAAATACAAAATTTCAGCCAGCGGTTCACATACCCGTTCTACAATCGCATCGAGAATACCACCATACGGAAACGAAACCTATCTCTACTTTATTCTGTATTTCTTCTACTTATCTAGCCAAAAACAAATACTGGATCTAATTCCGCGTTCCCGAATATCACCGACGCGGTACCGAAAAACATCCTACTCTAACGCGAACTTCGAAACAACCTACTCTAATAAAAAAACGCAAAGCAAACTATGGTACCACGACGCAAAACCCGGAAAAAATATGAGAAACACCAAGTCTTGGCCACAGGGAACCGGTCTACAGTAGATTCACCGAACCAATTTATCACAAGCAGAAACGTAACTGAACTTGGTAAATTTTCGTTCCATGGAAGGAAAGCGGTGGCGCCTTCAAAACCAGGGCAGAGGCACTTCAACAAAGCTAGATTAAAGATGGGAAACTCGAGAACAACTTCTCTACCTCTCTAATCTCTATTTGCAACACCATGAGCTAACTCCTTCGCTTAGCTGTAAAAATAATACTATATATTCAATGCGTTTCCGATAGTGAAATTTCAACAGAACTCGAGAAGCGGCGAACTGTTCTGCGCCGCAAAAAGAATTACGTGACACTCCCAGACAAAACTGACGTAGGGTGGGAAGTCATACGGTCGCAAAGTGCATATGTACTAGTCGCCTACTAATGGTCATGTGTGTGGTAGTGAAGTCTGCTGCCATCTGGCTTCTCATCCAACGTCATGTTTCACACATATGTTCACCTTCCTCTCAGCTGACCAAATGCGCTTCAGGAACAGCGAGAGGTTAGAGGGTGCGTTCCGATTTCGTCGATGTCGATAACGACTGACTAATAATCGCCAGTGGCGCAGGGCCGAATCATTACAGGGCAGCGTCGATGATGCCAACCAGGCAATAGGAGACGAAGGACACGTTGTTCAGCCATAAGCTGGGTTTACCTGTATGGCGGAAGAAAGATGTCGTGTGACGGGTGGATGGCTAACCTTCCCGAGGCACGTTTTAGCAAGAAAAGGTCGCTGTGAGATTTCGAGCCCGGGGGACAACGGAAAGAAGAAAAAAACGGGGACTTCTTTGATGGCGCTCTTCACCCTCATAGGTCCTTGGTGTGGTAGACTCCCAGTTCTTTCCCGGACATGTCCGCAATGAGATAACGCGTGGGACTTAAAACGTGTAGGACCCGACACTTCACGAACTTCTTGTCCAATTTAGCATTATTTTTCCAGAAATTTCGTAAGTAGATTTCGTCGCCTGCCTTGAAGCCAGAAGGATGAGATAGCTCCACCACCTGTCTATTTTCTTCCATCTTCTGCTGAAGTTGGTCCCGCAGAATTCGGAGTTTCTCGTGCGGCTCCAGAACCACTATTGGGTCTTCCAAACATTTTAACTGCCGCAATAACCGGTACGAGTTACCGTGGCAGGTCATGTACTGGCCGAACACGGCGAAGTACGGTGCGATACCTGTGGTGGTGTGGTATGACGAGCGCAAGGCACAGGTGATGGCGGAAATCCACCCGTCCCAATCCGTCTGATCCAGATGGACATAGGCACGAATGGCGGCTATGAAGGTACAGTTCAGCTGCTCGGACGCATTGGCTTGAGGGGAATAGACTGCGATCCGCTGGTGTGTAATACCATACTTGTCCATCAGGTCCCGAAATCTACCCGAGGTGAACTGAACTCAGTTGTCGGAAACAACTTTTTCCGGTACTCCAAATATATGGAAAACGCGATTCCAAAAGAAACTGACTATCGGGCCGGTGTGCATGTTCCGAATCGGCTCGATGATTGGGACCAGAAGTCGAACGAGGATAAGGACCGATAACATCAATATACAAGCGCTGGAACACACGCTCAGGTAGCTCAAATTTACTCATCGGAGGCCGAAGAACAGAATTAGTGCACTTGCACAGCTCACAGGCGGCTACATACGCTTTTATTTGCTCCGCGACCTTAGGCCGAAAAAAGTAGGTTTTCAGTAGCCAAGGCGTACGACCGTATCCGCCGTGCGCAATCAATGGGTGGTCATGAGCCCGTCTAATAAGATCGATGGTCAATTCTTTGGGCACCTATAACTTCCACTGTTCCTCTTCTTGTATGGGGTCTCCGGATGCGTGTCCCATCCGCTTGTATATAATTCGGGTAGCTGTGGTAACTGTCTCTGAATAGTATGCATCAGCTGGATGTAATCTTTTAACGTGAAGGCGGGATGATCCAGGTCGACCAATAGAGGGCTGTCGTCCTCCTGGGCCAACTCGGCTCCTTCAGGGGCGAACAGCCTTGATAATGTGTCCGGTACCACATGTTGGCTTCCTTTCCGGTGTCGAATCGTGAAGTCAAACGCCTGTAATTTCAAGGCCCATCTGGCCAACCGGCCGTGGAGGTCAGTTTGGCTCATTAGCCATTTCAGAGACGCATGACCCGTAACGATTTCAAAGGGGTGATCCTCCACATATGCTCGAAAGCGTTTCACCGCCGGCACAGCCGCCAGGCATTCCTGCTACGAGACTGTGTAATTCCGCTGCGCCGGGTTCAACTTGTGAGAAATAAAGGCTATAGGCTTCTCCTCGCCGTCTAGGGCAAACTGGACTGAGACTGCTCCTACCTCATGTTGATTAGCGTCGCATTGGATTGAGAACGGTTAACAAAGTCCGGGCTATGAAGTACGAGGCCTGTTGTTAGACTCTTCTTTAGCTCTTCAAAGGCTCGCAAGCTGGGCTTTTCCTAGACGAACTTACGTCTCTTACGCAGCATGTCGGTCAAGGGTGTGGTGATGGTTGCGTAGTCACGTACGAATCGTTGGTACCATCCGCATAAACCTAGGCATCGGCGTAACTGCTTAGTGGTCTAGGGTAGTGGAAAAGCATCAATCGCTTGTGTCTTGTCCGGGTCGGTCTTGATGTTGCCATGACCAATGATGTGACCCAAATACTTCACCTCCGTCATTACGAACTGACTTTCTTGTATGTTGATGGTTAACCCTGCCTTCCGGATGTGCAAAGCCACTTCCTGAAGCGGGTCGATGTGTTCGTCAAGGTCTTGATTATAAGCGGTAGGTCGACCAAATATAAGAAAACTTGGTGCCGTAAATGCGGTGGTATCACCTTATCCATAAGGCGCGTCATGGTTTGAGGGGCATTACACAGTCCGAATGGCATGGTTACAAATTGATACAGTGGGCGACCTGGGACCGTGAAGGCTGTTTTGGGTGCTGGGTGCATTCCAATTTCGTCGACGTCGATAACGACTGACTAATAATCGCCAGTGGCGTAGGGCCGATTCATTACAGATGTCGACAATATAATATAAGAAATAAGAGAAAAGATCAAGCAGGCAAATGAGAGGCACACAGCCACAACTCCGGCCAGGGAGCACGATCCCTACTCCCTCGGGATATAAAAAATCTTATAAGGTGGAAGAATCAAGCCCGAAGAAGAGCTAGGAGCACGGGTGATCCTAGACTACCAACGAAGGCTATTAACAAAGTCCGAAAACGCATCCTTGATTCTCAAAATGAGCAATGAGCCTTCTCGAGGATGTCAAAATACTTCTATCAAAAACAAGACAGTTGTGCCACATACCTACGGACCACACCGACTCCAGTACGAAAGCTTAGGGAAGGTAGAAGCTTTTGCTGACACTTTAAAGTGATAATTTCGCGAAAATACCTTTCCAGAGGATGATCTTGATGAGGAAGAAGCGATTCTGACAAAAATTGAAGAAATAATATCGTACCGGCAATAAGAGGAATATGTGATACGGCCAATGGACCTGCACGGGACAAAAAACATTATACAGGGACTAAACAAACGAAAGACGCCTGGTGCGGATATGATTACTAGCACGATGCTTAGATGGCTTTCTGACAATATACTCATGACAATAACGAACATAATAAAGTTTTCCAACTGCGGAAGTACCTACATGCGTGGAAACTAGGCAACATAATCGTCATTCTTAAACCAGGCAAAGATCACACATTCCCGCAACATTGGAGACCAATAAGTATTCTCTCTAACATTTCCGAAATAGCCGAAAGAGCGATCCTATATAGATTACTAGAGACGATCGATGATAAACATCTAACTCCCGATGAACAATTTGATTTCCTCACCATGCATTCCAAAGAACTCCAGCTTATCAGCATAGTCCAGCATATGCGCAACGGGATGAACCGCACCAAATCGACAGGCCTAGTTATGTTTGACATATCAAAAGCCTTCGACAAAGTCTGGCGTGCAAAAATTTTTTTTCAAAATGGACGAACTTTACATTCCACCTCCAATTACACAAATTACACATTCATTTCTCAAAAGCAGAACTTTTTGTGTCAGAATTGACTACCACCACTGAAGCTTCAATCGAAGCCGGAGTTCCGCAAGGATCACCATTCTCACCGATTCTATACAGTCTATATACTGCGGATTTGCCTGGTGTGCCAAATAGCGTACGTTTATCTTTATACGTTGACAATACGTGTATATTCTCACTGCCCGACAAGTAGAAGTCATTACGTCAAAACTGCAAAGCGCCGTTGATATTCTCCTAGAATTATCCCTTAAATGGAAAATAAAACTCAACAAGGACAAAACCCAGGCACTGTTCATTGCTAGACGAAGACAACAACGTCATCTCTTAGTAAAAACTGACGATGAACAAATGGAATGGAACGAGACGGCAAATAGTTAGGACAAACAATCGACCGACGCCTAACATGGAATGACCACATTCGACAAAAAGACTGCACTGCTTCTAAATCCTCGCATTTTTAAAACCATTCTTATATCCGGCCGTCTTAACATGACAAACAAAAGACTGATATACACACAAATAATACAACCAACGTTACCCTACGGCAGCATTGCATTCTATCAAACATCAGACATCAAACAAAATAGCACTCCAGACATTGCGGAATTGGGCTCTGATATACATAAGGACTTCAGACTGGCCACAATAGAAAAATACATAGGTGACAGAGCACTAAAACTCTTTAACCTATTCTTTGGTTTTGTTAGAGTGTCTGTCCACACTCTAACAAAACCATAGAATTCCTCAAGACTCCAGATATAAGACCAAAAATAATATATTCAGCCATAAGATCAATTACTAACTAGACAATCACTAGCGAAAGGCCCCAAGTTACAGTGAGCGCAGGAGCGCTCACAGGCAAGAATGGAGTGAAAGTGCTCAATTGCACTGGCTCCAAGAAATTAGTTATTTCAAAGATCTGTGTAGACGGTGACGTTTTGTCCCCTGACCTTGATACTGAAAACATGATCGTATATGCATTTGATCAACTAATGTGGTCCAGCGTAAGGGGGCACGAGTGATTGTCTCACTCCGTTAACTCGTAGAAAAAAATATGAACTTGTATACAGATACGAACTTTATAAAAAAATAGGTTCTGTTCGATGAAATGAGCTGTAGGTGTTGGACGGAGGTGGAAACTATCCACGAAACCAACTGGATAGGGTGGCATTTCCTCTTTCGTAAAAAATTCGCCCGGGACGCGATTTTTTGCTATAAAATAAACCAGCGGGAGATGCCTTCATAGATCCTCCTTGAGAGCCATTTGGAGTCCGAGTAAGACTGTCGGAAGTACACGGTTTTCCAATAAAAGGTGTTATTTTGATATTAAAGAAAAATGCTATTTTTAATATAAATGATCGGATGTTTATTTCATTAAAAGAAGAAGGTATGCCGTTAATAGTGGTATGCCGCTTACAGGACCATATCCTTTTCATGAAATTTTCCATAACCAAATCGCAAAGTGGCTGCCCTATGTCCTCGATAGCCTCACGAATTCCATCTTTGAGGTCGCGAATCGACGCTGGGCTCTTTGCGTAGACTTTCTCTTTCACGTGGCCTCAAAGGAAGAAGTCGCAAAGTGTTACATCACAAGATCTCGGTGGCCAATTGTGATCACCTCTTCGAGAGATAACACGATCCGGAAACTTTTCCCGTAAAAGATCAATGGTTTCGTTGCTTGTGTGGCACGCAACGCCGTCTTGTTGAAAGTAAACGTTGTCCAGATCAATACCATCCAATTCCGGCCATAAAAACCATTAATCATCTCTCGGTAGCGCAATCCATTCACCGTAACTGTTGCTCCAGCCTCATTTTCGAAAAAGTAAGGTCCAATGACTCCGCCGGACCATAAACCGCACCAAACAGTCACATGTTGAGGATAGAGAGGCTTTTGAACAATAACTCTTGGGTTTTCCGAGCCCCAGATGCGACAAATTTGCTTGTTGACGAAGCCACCGATGTGGAAATGGGCCTCATCACTCAAGATGATTTTTCTATAGAATTCCGGATCATTTTCTTGCATTTCAAGGACCCAATCAGCAAAGACACAACATTGTTGATGATCGACCGGCTTGAGTTCTTGTGTTAACTGAACTTTATAAGCCTTAAGACCCAAATATTTATGCAAAATACGGTGTAATGACGTTTTTAGAATGCCTAATTCCAAAGATCGACGAGGAATGGACCAACCTTGCTGGGTTTTCTTCAACACTTTCGGCTACAGCAGCAATATTCTCGGCTGTTCTTGAGTGACGTGCACAAGTTTTATTCTTCACATCACTAAGTTTTCCCAACAGCTCGAATATTTCCACCAATCTCTGTATTGCGGTCCGTCAAGGTGCTTCACGACGACTCAAAAATGTTCGAGTTTTACGAACCGTGTCTGCCAAATTTTCACTATATTAATAATGCGTTGTTGAAGCGTGTATCGTTCCATTTTTATTATTGGCGTAGTTTCTGCTTGTCAAATGTCAAAAATAACAGCTTCAAAAGTGACATCTACCGAAATAGCGGGCTATTCAAAATAACACCTCTCATTGGGAAACCATTTACAAAAGGAATTGCATAGGATATACAACAGTTAAATTTCAGTGGGAGAAGAGTCTTCGAATTCCGAAGGGTAACTAACACTGTATGTGATCTCAAGTTGTCGTGATGAGTGATGGGCTCCATGACGATTGATTAATTCAGAGCACTTATCATGCATTGCCTGTTCAATGCCAGACAATTTTAAGTGCAGAAACTACTTTTAAAAAATTCTACTAAACCAACAATGAAACTTTCCTTGGGTGTCAGCCTACTGGTGGTTTGCCTTTCTTACAAAATGTTCGGCACCGTCCCACTGAGGAGTGAGATGTAAACAAAGCAGGCGACTTTTTGATCCTTCTTTGGGAAATTTTGTGAAGTAAATAAGCATTCCACTTTACCACATATCTTAGCGCTTGGATTTTTCTCTCTATAGTGATTTTCCGTACCTGTAACCTGTAGATGAGAGGTTACAGGTACATGAGAGGTTACAAGTACATACATACAATTGTCCCTCAACATTACGATTTGGTCAGCCCATTGCAGTTTTTGTAGACTTGTCACAGTGGAGACTTGCGGCTTACTACTTTCGAATTCGCCATCCATGTTTTTACTGAGAATACATCATTATTCATTTTTAAAAGCTCAGTAGGTCTCATGATTTTTTTGTAGACGTGACTCTAACCCTATATATTGAACACTTATGAGCAACGGGTATTGAGGCGGAGAATTGGAGCAAGACTGGACCAATCGCGAATTGGATACAACCATAAGCTGTATGGAATTTTTGGGAACCTGGAGGTCTCAATAATTGGCCATGCAAATTGCATGGACAAACAACGCACATTCAAAGAGGTATACGAGTACGTTAGGAGAACTGAAGGACAGAGACCAGAAGGGAAATTGAGGAAACGCTGTTCAATGAAGGTATTTCACCGCTGCTCGGAATTCAAAAATGGAGGATATGGTCAATGGGCTAAGACAGTTGAAGGCGCTTATTGCACGAGGCAGAAGCCCGAGAGGATCAGTAGTGCCACTAAGAAGGAGAAAAAGAAAAGGGTGAGTTGTATGCAGGATACGACGAAGAGCAAAGCACCTTCAATATCTCAATTACCCTCGCTATGGTTACATTACACAAGTATGAAAAGGACCCACTATGACCCCAATGTTACAAATGCGTTACAAAAGGACATAATGCAAAATCAGGACTTCCATGATCCGTATTTTCCAGGTAAGCCTACAATGCAGTTGAACCACCCAAAACGAACTCAAGCAGTTTGCAAGGGACATCAAAGCCAGGTTTTTGCTGCTGAATGAGCAACATTACGATAAATGTTCTACATCATGACATCCTGACAAAACTGGTTCTAACACAATCTGGGTTTGGAACAGTGATTTCAAGAGGAAGCGCTATGGATGGTTTCATATGGGTTTGGTGCCCAAGGACCACCTTCCTTAATGTGTACTTGATGCCAAATGAACCGATATAATCTTTTTAACCCAATGTTAATGATTCAGAGGGCACTGTCTCGAACGCAAATGGTAACAAGCGCTTTGGGGGAAATTAAAACGCTAAAGCAATCAAATGGCGCATACTTGCAAAAAATTCACGGGGAAAATGTTCCTAGAAATGGCAGCCAGGACTGCGTTCATCATCTTAAACACTGGAACTATACCAGCTTTGCCTCGGAGTCTTTAGTACGGAGTATACACAACTGGAGAGTATTGGTTAACTGCTCAGCTGGAGATCATCAGTGTATTCTGCTTGCGATCTGTGATGTTGTCTCCTAGCATATATGCTCTTGATCTCCCAAAATTGGGTGGGACATCAGTAGGATGGTCATCAAGAAGGTTTTTGAGGTGCTCACAGCAGGTGCCCTGCTGGACGGGGATTCACAAGGGACAGAACAACTGCCAGCTCAAAATGTGGTTAACTAAACTTTGAGCAACTTCACAACTGCAAGCAGTGCTTCCATCCCCCGTCAAAAACTCCAGCACGGCAAGCCTCTAATGTACTGGTGGTCAACTAAAATTATAAAAAAGCAAAAAGAGTGTCACAGTTTTTGGCGTGAGGCTCAACGGGTACGGAGCCGTGACGGGGCATGCAACCGGGTGGAATAGATGGACGCGATAGTGCGGGGACTTTTCCCTACCCATAAAATCCATGCTAATGCCGCCTACGGTGAAACAGCAATCGAGTATCCACTCTTCACACAGCCAGCACTGGAAGAAGCAGTCTTATCATTGAAAACAAGAAATAGTGTTCCAGCTGAGGTGTTACAACTTGTCTATGAACATTTTCCTGACTTGCTGCTCAACACATTCAACGCTTACCTACGGCAAGGGGTTTTCGCGGTACAATGAAAGACGGCGAGGCTCGTGCTGATCAGCAAGGAAAGGGAAATTTCGGATGACCATCTTCATATCGGCTATTATGCATTCCAATCACAGCCTAGAAATAGCTAGAGAAACTCGTCAAGAGAAGACTCACTGACGCGCTTCATGTTGCTGGGGACCTATGTCCTCGACAGCATAGCTTCAGAGTAGGACGTACCACCATTAATGCGATTGAAGGGGTGGTTAGCGTGATCCAAAAGCGGAGACACACAGCCGCACCAAGCGGGGATCGTCCTGTTAGTGACACTCGACGTTAGGAATGCCTTCAACTCCGCTAGATGGGTGGATATTCTGGATACGCTGGAAAACCCTTTACAAGTTCCTTGTTACTATATATATAACTGGTATGCATCTATTTATCTCTATCTTAATGTTTCCAAATGTAGTAACACGTCTTTCACCTTTAAGATCTCTTCATTAGCGTTCAGCCATATGTTAAATGATGTTCCTCTCACTGTTGTGAATTCTGCTTAGAATCTTGGCGTTACTTTTGATTCGCTGCTCAGCTTGAGCCTCACATTCTTAATGTTGCCTCTAGGGCAACACAATTATTGGGGTTCATTTTTCTTGTGCTTTAAATAGGTAAGATGGGTTTTAAATGCAAGGTTTGAATGAGAATTTAGTTATTTATGCGTTCACCATTTATGCAAAATTTCGTACTACTTTCGTCTTAAGCAACGGAGATACAGTCGAATGTAAACTGAGTAATCAAAACAACGACGATATGATCCTGGCAGATACAGGCAGCAGAATCTTTATTTGGTCCAAATATGGAAGGTTATGAGGTAGCTTTCGTGATTGCTAGAAGCTTACGTTTTCCACAAAAGGTACAGGGTTATCCATTTTACGCTTGGGAAAGTAAAGCTAAAGAAAACACATAAAATATTCAGATGGAAACGAAATTATTTCTTCAGTATAAAGATTGGACCTTGCCATTATACGTGAAACAAAACATCATTCAAATGTCCTCTACGGGACGTCCTACAGGCCTCAATCCTTTTGAGGTAATTTTCAAGGACTTTTCGGCACGTTTCCGGCAATATCTCGTCCATAACTTCACGAATATTGGTTTTCAATTGCTCAAGATTTTGAGGATTGTTTGCGTAAACACGATCTTTCGCATAGCCCCATAAAAAGAAATCCAAAGGTGTTACGTCGCAGGATCTTGCGGGCCAATTGACATCACTCAATCTCGAAATTACGCGTCCTGGAAATTTCTCTTGCAAAAGTGCTAGATTAGCCTGTGTTGTGTGGCTTGTGGCTCCGTCCTGTTGGAACCACATGTTCTCCAAATCATAATCTTCTATTTCCCTCCAAAGATAATCGGTTAACATCCGTCCATAGCGGTCAGAATTGACTGTAATGGCTTTTCCTTGATCGTTTTCAAAAAATACGCTAACACCGCCAGACCATAATGCACATCAAACGGTCACTTCTTCCGGATGCAAAGGCCTTTCTGCGATCACCTGAGGATTTTGAGAGCCCTATATGCGGCAATTCTGTTTATTTACGTAGCCACTGAGGGAAACATGAGCCTCATCACTTAAGAAAATTTTGTTCGAAAAATCGTTATCAATGGCTTGTTGTTCAATCACCCAATTTGCATACATTCTGCGTTGTGTATGGTCTTGAGGCTTAAGTTCTTGAGTGAGTTGGATTTTGTACGGATGGAGATGCAAATCCAAATGCAAAGCCCTGCACAATGAGCCGTAAGACAAGCCCAAATGTTGAGCACGTCGAGGAATCGACAAATTCGGGTCTTCCTCCACACTTTGAGCAACGACAGCGATATTTTCAGCAGAACGAATGTTGCGATGATGCACAGACCTTGCAATATCTATAACGGATCCAGTCTCTTCAAATTTTCTCACTGTGTTCGAAATTGTTTGCTGTGTAGGTCGATTATGTCGACCGTAATCGGCTCGTAAAGCCCTAAATGTTGATACAGCAGAATCACCATTTTTATAATAAAATTTAATAATTTTAACGCCTTCTTCGACTGTTAAACGATCCATATTTCTGAATGGCAAACCTTCAACAAAAAAAATTTAATCCTGACAGATGTCAAATGGCAGGGTTATACTTTCCTACCACGAAATGGATAACCCTGTATTAATTCGTCTATCGTTGATTTTGCTCAAGCCTCTTGCTTTGGATGAATTAAGGAGATTATTGAAATGCTACCTGAATTTCACTAACCGATTGAAATTTCTATTCTCTTATTTAAATCAGCAACGTTGGTCCTACTCATGAGACTTCCTCTCTCTGTAGACCATTATACCTAACTTTGTTACCAATTTACCAAGAACGTACGCGTAATACTGTAGACTATGTGGGATCTGAAGTTATTACACCACAAAGAATATAATAATCATATCCGTTTTATAATCATCTAAAGTCGAACTCAATTATATTGTCTCAAAAAAATTCTCAACACTTCTCGTCAGTATTCAATACAAAATGCATTGTAATACGTAAAATAAAAAACAATTTCATTGAAAAACCTTCCAACTCATTGAGAAATAAAAAGAACGAATTCAATAAGTGCACCTTGCTGCACCTCATCAAGGTATCACATACCATAGCGATAAGAACAAGTGACGGCCAGACGACCACGCAAGACGACGAGCGAACCTCTGTTGCCAAGCCTTCTTTTTGGTGTACTATGTGGCTTACGAAGCAATCTAATAATACCTTGCTGCATACAAAACAAGAAAACCGATTTTAAAATAAAAATCTAAAAAAGAATGGAAAAAATCGATTACTTGCACCTATCCGTAATGACTTTTGTTCTTTTTACACATCATGTACTCAATGTACGGTTGAGAAAACATCCAAAGCAACAACGTCTGAACGAGGTCAAATAAATAACGTGGTCAGGATACGAATCTGCCCTTATGCACACCCAACACAAATCTCGCTTGATCTAGGGAAGAAGGAGCTGCTACAGGATGCCTGAATGCCTGCGAACGTTCGTTTTGCCTAAATATATGTGCCTAGTCACCGCGCGACTTACGACAGCGTCCACACGAATGGAGAAAATGTTTCCAAGTCGAGCAATGGGGGGACGATGTTGAAAAAGGAGACTACGACAACAGGCAACGTAGGGTACCTTGTATTACTTCAGAAAAATTTGTTCAGTGATTTTCACCTTGATATACTGCAAGATATGTAGTTTTGTATAAGATGTTATGGATGCATTTATTGCATTTGATGCACTGATCGGCGATGTGTGCATCGGATGCTGCTGCTGGTGCAAGAATTAAGGCAGTATCTTTCCTTGGCGAAACACCTGTCTCTGATACCTGTTTTACGTGCACTTAATTTCATTTTCTGATCTTCAGTTTTGTGGAGGTTTCTTTGGGTTTTATGTACGAGTATGTCGGTTGAATAGTTACGCGAAAATCAGTAGGGAGCAATTTGAAATAAGTGAATTTAGAGCATACCATGGAGAGGTTTGATGTAGTCCGGTGATTTGTGTTTTAATATTATAGCAATTTTTTTAGGAATTTAGATGAAATGTATGTTTCAAGGGAAATATATTGAGAGAACTAAGTAATTGCCTTTTTTGATTATTTTCTGCAAGTTGAATATACGGTCTGGAATGCGTTCTTAATGCGGAAAGTAAGAAAACATATTTTGTCCTTATGTTTGATATTTGATATTTTACATTGACTGCAACTCATTGCCACGCGAATTTTTAGTTGCTCCAGTTTTCGACCACGGCTGCCAGAGCAGGCGCGAATCGAAGTTTTCTACGTTTTTGGAAGTTCACGGGGTAGAAAATGTCGAATGTGTAGAGTACAACCAGGATAGAAGCTCCCCATTTTGAAAAAGTCTCCTCATTCCTAAACTGTTAATTTGTTATGAGTGATTTCTATAGTGAAGCTACTTCAATTTTTATTTTGGTAGGCCTCATAATAATTGATTTTACAGAAATATGGGTTTTGCAGAACGTGTTTTTGAGATTATGGATACAGGGTTTTCCAATAAGAGGTGTTATTTTGATATTAAAAGAAAAATGCCATTTTTAAAATAAATGATCGGATGTTTATTTCATTATTAAGACGAAGGTATGCCGTTAATAGTGAAAAATAACATCAGGCAAATGACCACCACGACCACGCTTACAGGACCATATCCCTTTCATTAAATTTTTCATTACCAAATCGCAAAGTGGCTGCCCTATGTCCTCGATAGCCTCACGAATTCCATCTTTGAGGTCTTGACTGGGCGCTGGACTCTCTTTCACGTGGCCCCAAAGGAAGAAGTCGCAAGGTGTTGAATCACAAGATCTCGGTGGCCAATTGTGATCAACTCTTCGAGAGATAACACGGTCCGGAAACTTTCCCCGTAAAAGATCAATGGTTTCGATGCTTGTGTGGCACGTAGCGCCGTCTTGTTGAAAGCAAACGTTGTCCAGATCAATACCATCTAATTCCGGCCTCGATAGCGCAATCCATTCATCGTAACTGTTGCTCCTGCCTCATTTTCGAAAAAGTAAGGTCCAATGACTCCGCCGGACCATAAACCGCACCAAACAGTCACACGTTGAAAATAGAGAGGCTTTTCAACAATAATTCTTGGGTTTCCCGAACCCCAGATGCGACAATTTTGCTTGTTGACGAAGCCACCGAGGTGGAAATGGGCCTCATCACTCAAGATGATTTTTTGTTTGAATTCCGGATAATTTTCATGCATTTCAAGAACCCAATCAGCAAAAACACGACGTCGTTCATGATCGACTGGCTTGAGTTCTTATGTTAACTGAACTTTATAAGCCTTGAGACCCAAATCTTTATGCGAAATACGGTATAATGACGTTTGTGGAATGCCTGATTCCAAAGAACGACGAGGAATGGACAAACCTGGGTTTTCTTCAACACTTTCGGCTACTACAGTGAATTTTAATAATTTCAATGCGTTGTTGAAGCGTGTATCGTTCCATTTTTATTAATGGCGTAGTTTCTACTTGTCAAATGTCAAAAAATGACAGCTTAAGTGACATCTACCGAAATAGCGGGCCATCCAAAATAACACCTCTTATTGGAAAACCCTTTAGATGCGCAACCATGAAACCTATTTGGAGGATATATGCATTTATTTTGCAATTTTGAAAATGATATGAGTAGCACCTTTCTTTTCAGTGTTATTTCTTTTTAGGGTATTGTAAAATAATTTTGCAATACCCTACTAAAATCGCGTCCTGTACCTCCGTTTGTCCGTGTGTCACAGTAAGTTTTTTCACAAACTACTTAAACTAGAAACATGAAATTTGGTGAGTAGATGTAAAGAGCTCTAAGGGGGGTTTCCATATATAAGGGAGTGACCCTCGAAAACAAAATTTCACCAAAGGTTGCCAAAATGGGTATCAGATGAAAGGTCTTCATGAGAGCTTTTCAAAACAAAAACTGTTTCATGAGATGCACGCGGAGTGCGAGTGTAGGAATAGAATAGAATATGTGTGCGAGTCAAGGCTTGATATTCAAAAGACATTGTTTTAACTATTAATTATATTGTAATACCCTAATATCAGGAGCATTCTCCTACTTGTTATTCCCTTAGCAACCTCAAGAAAGCCAGAGGGATGGATAAGGAAGACGCTAAAGATTTGACAAAGATGCCTGGTAAATCATCCGGACCTGGATAAAGATTGGGTTTAAGGGACTTAATGAGGGTCTCGACTTCTATGAAATTGTTTGAACTTCGATGAAGTAGAGTTCTGGTGTATTTACAGAATAGGAGATACAAGACGAAAGAACAGATGTTAAAAATGGTAGAATAATATTTAGAGAAAAGGTTGGAGATGCCTAAGGGAGAGGAGCTCACAATATTATTTCAGTGGGAAAAGGAAATGAACGACCTAATGTAAGACCAGAAAGGTTTTGCGTTGTACGCCTTTAGCTCTCCATGCAGCTGAAATAGTTTTTTTAATTGAACGAAGTGACCCAAAAAGACAGCTACTCACTCCTATGGATTGATGATATCATCGGCAATGGCTTCATGGACTGGTTTCTGTTGGTTCTCCACGCTTGATTTGAAGAACAGATACTGGCAAGTACAAAACGTTAAGAAAGATCGAGAAAAACAGCCTTTACAATCAGCTACGGTTTCCGGCAATTAACTGTAATGCCATTCGGATTCTGCAATGCTCTAGCCATATTCGAGTGGTTAATGGAATGTATCTTACGGGGTCTCGCATTGAATACATATCTTATGTACTTGGACGACATAATTGCTTCAGACAAAACTTTTAGCCAACATATCGAAAGCTTACGCAAAATATTTATCAGGCTCTGAACGGCAAACATAAAGTTAAGTGTCAGGAAGTGCAGATTATTTGCGAAAGAAGCCAAAAACAGGATACATTGTATCTTCGGCTGGCGTAAGAACTGCTCCTAGAATAGTAGAAACGGTGAGAGAGTGGCCAGTGCCCAATGGTAAACATGAGCTTTGAAGCTCCTGAGTTTAGCTACATACTACCGATGTTATTACCAAAATAGCTAAACCACTGCATCAACTCACCGCAAAGAATTGAGCATTCAATTGGACTGGATAAGTGTGAGACATCCTTCGGTCGGCTGAAGGAGGAGCTGTGTGAAGCTCCTCTATTAGTTACTCAGCACTGGGAAGAATATTTGTGTTAGATATGGACGCAGCCGACCCAGAAATCGGATAAAGTTTACCTCAGCATGTTGATGGAGAAGAGCAGGCCTTAACAAACTACAGCAGAGTGCTCTCCAAATGCGAACGAAACTATTGTATGACGAGAAAGAAGTTGTTAGCTATCGTGAATGCAACAAAGCATTTTCACAAATATTAATATGGGCAGATATTCCCTCTTCGAACCGATAATGCCGCACTTAGATTGTTGCACAATTACAAGGAGCCCGAAGGTCATTTGGCATGTTGGCTCGAAAACTACAGACATAAGACTTTAAGGTTGCATATCGCAAAGGCACGACATACAATAATGCTGATGCACTTTCTCGTTGACCCGGTTCGCCTAGTTACAATCACTGCTGGCGATTTGAACAAAAGGTTGAAATTGCAGATTTTTAAATTATAACGATAACTGTGTATAAGGTTGGGCAGCGACAATATTGTAAATCATATCCGAATACAGCGCTACTGTCAAAAACTAATGGGCTCAATGGGACTCCTTGTACCTAGATAAAGGATTGTTGAAACGCAAGTGGGAATCAACTAATGGGTCCAAACATCGCATACAAATAGTTCCACCAAGGAGTAAAACAGAAGTTCTTAAGGAGACGCAGGATGGACTATCAGGGGGCCACATAAGCTGAACAAGAGCGAGAGTTTATATTGGATATACGCTCGAGAAGATTTTGAAGACTGATATCGAATATCTTCCAAATGTGCAGCTGTGAAAGGAACGGAAATCAAATTGCGAGGGCGAATGCAAACTTATAATGTGGATGTTCTTTTTGGAAGGATCGCTACCGACATCGCTAGACCTTTTTTGAATCAGCTAATGGAACTTGCTACATTCTGGTTGCATCAGACTACTTCCGCAAATGACCAGAAATATTTCTAATTCTAAATTAAGAGGTGTGCACCGTTGCAGAAGAAACTATTCTGAACTGGATCAGTCAGTACGGGGTCCCCATGGGGTCACACTCAGACCACGTTCAAAATTTCGAGTCGCAATTATTCACCGAAGTGTTTCGACTTTTGCGTATTCACAAAACTAGAACAACAGTTGGCGGCACTTGTTGCAGGAAGCGAGGGCCCGAGAGGGGCTCTACCGCTACGAAGAAGAAGAACAACAACAACAACTTCGTATGGAATGGTCAAGCGCTTTAACCAGACATTAATTGAGTATTTTGCCAAGGTTGCCAATGAAAATCAACGAGATTGCTGTCGTCAAATTCCATTGTTTTTAATCGTTCACGCGACAACTGGAGAAACGTCGTAAAGAATTCTTTTCGGCGCTACGTTAAGAAATCGAGCTGACATGAAATATGGTATACCACGTGATGTTCACCAACCGGTGACGGAGCATTTGGAAAATTTTTATCAGGGTTTAAATAGAAGCCATTGCACCGTGCCTATGAAACAGAAGAAAAATAGTGAAGGAATCAAAATCCGGTACGATTTGAAAGGAAACAGTCCTATGGCTTAAATCTAAATGAATTGGTTTGGCTTTACAATCCGCAGCGAAGAAAATTTATATCTCTAAAGTTTCGGCGTGGTTGGGAAGGACCCCATCGAGTGGAAACAAGATTAAATGATATGGTCTACCGCATTCAAAAACACTGAAAACCACGAGCACGGATGAAAGTTGTTCACTTGGACATCACATAGGAAGAAAAGGTAACTCTGTTCTGGGTGAACAGCTCTGAGGAGGGAGTAATGCTACCGCTGTCGCAATTTGAATTAGGTTGTCATATCAAACAGAAATGTCTAGAAGGCGATACCAGCACCACCTGTAAAAATATCTGGGAATTATGTAGCTATGACCCAAACGAGTATGATATTAACGATATGACCTAGAATAATCTAAATTATATAGTAGTTCAAACCAAAGCAGCATTACGACTCGCAGTTCAGTGAGAAGTAACTAGTCATACGTGACGTTTGAAGTTAATAGCGAAATTCATCGAAATAGTCCAAACTTAGTAAACTGAAGTACTGAGTTTTTAATGCAAAGTTTGCTCGTTAATAAAGAATGGAATAAAATACGGAGAACGAATTTTATTCCACAGAAAATCATACAAATCTTGCAAATGCAAGCGACGAGTAAGGAAATTATAACAATATATTTTCCATAGATATACGAGTATGCATACTTGATGCAGTTGAGAAACATGTAGTTCAGTTTTTTATTCTGGGTAGGTAGGGTGATTTGTAGCTCACTGCTAGAACATCTGGTTGTGATCTTCTGTGCCTGGATCTGATTCCAGAATGACATAAATATAAAAGCTTCTTAAAAATTAATTGTTAAATTCTAATGCGAACAACACACTGATGATAAAATTACTTACGTAAAATGTTAAAAAACACGTAGCTAATCCTTTCTACAATAACTTTTATTTTTAGTATATGCGCATTTCGGGAGCGAATCTTTGAATCTTATAAATAGTTTAGGTAGTTAAGCATAACATATGAACCTATTACTATATGCAACAAAAGGTAATTAAAGAAGACAATTTTACAAGGTAACATATTGAATGAACTTACATACATAAATAAAGGTAATTAGAGAGGATTAAGATGATTGGGGTTTTCTCGCTAGGACTTTAATAATTTTGGACGCACAATTTCCTTGATCCGTATTTAAAAGATCATCGGGGTTTCGCCGGATAATGAAGAGGCTTTCCCAACCGTCCAATGTGTAGGGTCGATTAACGTACTTTAGGAGCTTCAAATTGTCTTCGTCGATGGTATGGCCTTTCTCAATTATATGCATCGCTACCGCTGATCGTACGGTGTTGAGAGCTCGCTTGTTTCCGCTCATCACTTCGTTGATGTGCTCTTGGAAACGCGTTTTGATTAATCGTTTTGTATGGCCGATGTAACAGTCTTCGCAATCATTGTAGCTAATCCTGTAGATCCCGCTCATTTCCGCCATTTTTAGGGGGTCTTTATCGCTACGTAATCGGTGTTTGAGGGTACTGCGTCTGGTGGATGCTACGACGCGGATATCGAAATGCCTAAGAAGAGATTTAATTTTATAAAACGACTCACTCATTGAAATGCTTATAAATTTTCTGATTTCTAAGTTATCTTGCGTGAAGAAAGTTGTATGCTGGTTTTTGAACATTTGGTATTGCTTCTTTCTAATCCGTCGATCTATCATATTTGGGTCATATCCATTTTCAATGGCGGTGTCGACGATATACGACTTCTCTTTATTGAAGCCATTTGGTGTTAATGGGTAAGTAACGAGGCGATGTACCATGCAACTGTATGCAGCCAATTTGAGCGTGGTCGGATGTGCTGACTTGGCCATTATGGTCCTTTGTGTAGCGGTGGGTCTTCGATATATTTCAAACTCGAGATGGCCACAATTGTTGATTACGAGCAGGTCAAGAAACTGTAGTGTTCCATTATTTGCCTGTTCCATGGTGAATTTTATCGTAAGATGTACCTGGTTGATTGCGTTGAGAATATCGTGTAGTTTGTCTTTCTGCACTATGGCGAAAACGTCATCAACCAGACTTTCGGCATTAATCCTCTTTTCTCGATCACTGATTCTATATATTCCATGAATATTTCCGCTATTAATGGTGATAGAGGATTACCCATCCCTTCATGCTGTCGTTTTATAAAATTTATCGCGGAAGGTAAAGTAATTCTCGAGAAGAGCTAAATTTTTGTAGGTTTTCACTTTCTTTCTCCATTCTATTGTTGTACCAAATTTATGGAGCCAAACTTCTAGTTGGTAGATCGCATGTTTAATTGGAGTATTTGGGAACAAAGTTTTAACGTCAAACGAGACCAAGGTTTCGTTGTTGTTTATTACTCCAATGTTCTGTAGTTTACTTATTGATTCGGCCGAGTTTTTAACTGCAAATTTACTCTTCAAGTCACCTAAAGCCGTCCAATGGTGAATTAGCCACTTAGCGATGATTGTGCGTCCGAAATTATTAAAGTCCTAGCGAGAAAAACCCAATCATCCTAATCCTCTCTAATTACCTTTATTTATGTATGTAAGTTCATTCATATTGTTAACTTGTAAAATTGTCTTCTCTAATTACCTTTTATTGTTGCATATAGTAATAAGTTCATATGTTATGCTTAACTACCTAAACTATTTATAAGATTCAATAAATTGTCAATGAATTAGTAGCTATTGTACTGAAGAAGGGAGTAAGTCGCTCCCGAAATGCGCATATACTAAAAATAAAAGTTATTGCAGAAAGGATTAGCTACGTGTTTTTTAACATTTTAAGATCAACTACAAGTTTCGAAAAAATTATAAATTTTACTTAGGTAGTTTTTTAAATTGGACGTAAATTTTTTGCATACTATCCAGGTCTAAACTATACCTTGCAGTGTTTTACTAAGGTGTTCGTATAGACTTTAACGGTTGATTTCTATCTCAGCGAGTTGGAGCAATGCGCTTCGTTGTAAATACTATGCCTGCGGACGCGTATGCAGCTAGTTGTCTGCGGTGTCACGGGACGGGTGATTTTCTCCCATCACAAGGCACGCTACAACTTATTTATCAAGCATACGAATTACTATTGTAGGTACTGCCTAGAAGATCATGGCCGGAGCTGAAGGGCAGCTATCAAATTTTTTGTGAAAAATTTAAAAAATTTCCCTGAATTTCCATCACTCAGCCACACTAGATATGAAATACCTTGTCTCAGACGAGCGAATTGATTGATCATGGAAAAGATGGGACATCTTTTGGAGTTGGTGGCCCAATGCACCTCTCTCAATCGGACTCAAAGTCTCAAAGGAGCGATTCGAAATGCGATGAGCTTGCATCCCTTAGCAAAGGCCCCGGCAACACATAAAAAGAACTACAGCCCAGGGCTGAATTGCTCTCAGAAAATCCAGCCAGCATTGCTGGTCTCATCCCGTGACTTTAGGAAAATGAGTATACGAAATTGTTTCTTTTTAGAAATTAATTTTTCTTCCTCGACTTCACATTTGAAATACAGTTTCGCTCTCGCGAATGATTTTGATTTTAACTTATTATAATCACTCTTTAAAGCGTCCTGATTTTAAAAAATATTTTTTTTATTGAATGTTGTATACCTCTGAATTTAGCCCAACACTCATCTATCTGATTCAGCTCTATACTTTACACATGTCAACGTAGTCACTAGCTTACAAAAATTATCATTTTTCATTTCCGAAATCTAGAATACAAAATTTAGGACTAAAAATTTAGTATGCGAATTAAATTTCTCCGCTCCAGTTCTTTGATTCTCGACCGGAGTCGAGAACGGAGGTAACCGGCTGAGGACTATAAACACGCTAGTTCAGAGGACAAAATAGGGCCTTGCAAAAATGGACGGACTTGAGGAGACTTCGTCGTTACCAACGATACTTATGGTCGCCAAATAAGAGTGGGACATCCAGGTAGAAGCGGTGCCCCCCCGCCCCTTCCAACCGGATCAAGATTTAAACGTAGACGTGGCCATGTATTCCCTATTCGAGTGAAAAACTCGTACAAACATAATTTGCATGACTTTTTCCATCAAATGAGGAATACAAACGCAGCTAATTTATGTTATACCATATGCGATAGAATCACATTATTCTGCACGTGAGCGGAAGGCCACTTTACCCGGCAAGACCTACTATAGAACAAAAGATGGGAAGAGCGCACCCGATGGCTAGCCCATTTCAGTAGAGGAGCCTGCCATCGTTCCGGCTCCTATACCCAGTCAGGTTTCAGCGAATGGAAAGACCGAGTGTACTTTTTATTCACAAACCATTTCTCTTTTCATTTATTTGAATAGTATATAAATTTTTAAAATAATTTAAACAAAATTTAAAAAAAAACTAGTCTATTTCTAACGATATTCGTATGGCACGACCAAATTGAAAAAATTAGAGAATAGTTTTCACTTTGTTTGTAGGAACAACATATACATTTCCCTTAAACTAATTCGATGAATCCATTATTTTTGTTTAAGATTCTCGAAGAATATCAACTTTTCCATTTGTCTTTTCCAAGTATTGCAACTGTTGTTTATAGCGAAAAATATTTTAGAAAATCAGCTTGTGTTATTGGTTTAGACACTCCTAACTGCCCACCGGCATCTTCCAAGCGTGGTTTAAAATCAGGTAAATCGTTTACAATAAAAGGGTGACCGACCGACGGCCAAAATAGGCAACAACAATAGCGATATAGCGATAAAACTTCGCCATATTGATGATCCTCGCGTAGACCATAATTTTTACGTAGCTCATTGGAAATTAGTTTACAATCTTTAAGATTACGCAACCGCTTATTTTGAGCTTATCTAATATGAAGTTAATTTGATTCAGTCTAAAATGAAAGCGGAAAATTCACGTCAAATGCGTTGTCCAGATATGATAGCTGCCATAACATTCCAAGCATTCGAAGATGATCCTAAATCTTCATGATCTGCAATACGTGAAATTATTTCGCTAAGACAGTCTTCAGGTAAATCGTGTAGTTTTGGACGTATTTCTGGTCCGGGCTCCGTAATTTGTATTTGACTAATTATAGATTGAATTTTTTGTATTGTTTTCACATGATTTTTCCATAATACCTTGGCTCCCTAATGGTTTGCCCCAGCATTTTTGATTTTCTTTATTGACAATACCCAAGAATTGCACAGCTAATCCACGTAGTACATTAATAGTTTGTTGGCACCCCTTAGTTGAGCAGCTGCTTCTTCAACCATTTGCTTCAGCAGTCGTTGAACACTTCCTGGTAAATTTGCAATACCTTTTGCAGTCACTTAAAGTCTAAGAAATGCATACGAGGGTCATTCAACAAGTACTTAGCCTACAGAAGAAAAACGAAAATTTTGGAAAGGTGGCAATTTATTTTTCTACATAATCTGCTTCAAACTCGATACACTTGCCCCAGCGATGCTCTAACTTTTTCAACCCGTCCAAAAAATACATTTTCTCGAGGACTGCAAAATAGGCCTTCGTGGCGGCGATTGCCTCCTCGTTCGATCCAAATCTATTCCCGGCGAGTGATTTTTTTCAGGTTTGGAAACAAAAAGCAGTCACAGGGGGCCAAATCTGGAGAGTACGGTGGATGAGGCAGCAATTCGTTGCGCGATTCAACCAATTTGGCCATGGCGACGGCGGAGGTGTGAGCCGGCGCGATGTTGTAGTGGAACAGCACTTTTTTCTTCGTCAAGCGGGGCCGCTTCTTCTTCAATTTGACGTCGAACCGGCCCAATAAGTCTGCATAGTAGAGCCCCGTGATTGCTTTACCCTTCTCGAGGTAATCGATGTGGATTACACTTTGTGAGTCCCAGAAAACGGTGGCCACCACCTTTCCAGCCGATCGAACAGTCTTCGCCTTCTTCGGAGCACGTTCGCCGGGTGAAGTCCACTGTTTCGACTGTTCCTTGGTTACCCTTCTCGAGGTAATCAATGTGGATTACACCTTGTGAATCCCAGAAAACGGTAGCCATCACCTTTCCAGCCGATTGAACAATCTTCGCCTTCTACGGAGCACGTTCGCCGGGTGAAGTCCACTGTTTCGACTGTTCCTTGGTCTCTGGTGTGTACCAGTGAATCCATGTTTTGTCGATAGTCACGAAACGACGCAAGAACTCCGCCGGATTGCGCTGAAACAGCGCCAAACACGTCGCCGATGTGGTCTCACGGTTGCGCTTGTTTTCCGGTGTGAGCAAACGCGGCACCCATCGCGCCGACAGCTTTCTCATGCCCAGTTTTTCGTGTAGAATATGATGCAGCGTTCCTTCTGCGATGCCCACAGTCTCAACTATCTCGCGAACCTTCAATCAACGGTCTGCCAACACGAGATCGTGGATTTTTTTTTAACGTTTTCCTCCGTAGCAGCCATTTTCGGGGCAACTCGGCGTGGCTTGTCAAAAACCGACGTGCGGCCACGAACAAACTCGTTGAACCAACTCTTGACGGTCGCCATCGAAGGAGGAAAGTCACCGTACAGAGCATCTAAGCGATCTTTGATTTCGCTGCGCGTTTTCCCTTCCAAAAACAAGAATCTAATCACTGAACGATATTGTTCTTTTTCCATTTTTGTACAACCGACCGACACGCTCGCTTCCGAAGGCTATCAAAACAAAACGAATGAAGGGAATTGACTGAACGTTTGAAAGTAGGCTACTGAAAAAATATACTGCACGATGGTAAAACTCCTTTGTAATACCAGTGCCATCGGGCAGTGAGGCTAAGTACTTGTTGAATGACCCTCGTATATAACATATAATGAAAACATCTACGATCCAGTACGGATCCATGAAAATCTAATCTTCGAACAACATCGCCAAGTCCATTGAATCCTGCTATTTCACGGTTGCATCGTATTGTAATATGGCAGTGTGGTTGAAGAACATCGTCGTTTTCCTCATCTTCGGATGTTGATGGTAACCCACTAATAAACGATCGTAGTGAATATTTCACACCTCTCCAATGACAATTCCCAAAAATATATTCAATGGCGGGTTACGGGTTGATGGTTTTTTCAGGCGACGACACACACGCACACATGGGACCGTCAGCCAGACTTTTTGATCCCATATATTCCAACGGATTCCCAGCCACTCAACGGGTTTTATTCAAAATGGTATTACAATTGGTTTTAACGCCATTCAACTGTTGGAATGCACCTATGCAGATCAGATGAAATGCAATACCACTTACGCACAAAAGCTAATCAATTTTTCTTTTGCACTATTACCACATTCACTTGCTGTATTTATTCATAATTTCTTCTTTAAGCAAAAAATCCATAGGTTTTTCCGGATAAGAACATTCATATTGCGGGAAATTTCGATCTTTACTCGTATTACACTCTCAACGTTTTAAATTCTCGCCTCGAATCGCAATGAATTCACATTTGTATTGGAGAGTGATGATTTACACATTCCAACAACAAATCCAATCGTGTTTCAGATAAAGGAACACAACACAACATGTAATTGTTGTTTAGGAAATACTGTTGATTTTTTTAATATGCGGTGGGAGGACGTTCGTAGTCTGTGGTAAGGGAAAAAATATGAAAATTAAGTTAGGAAAGTCGAACGACGCACGTAATATTGCCACATACTATACCGCACAGTCACGATATTTATCGAGAAATAACATATATGCACTTATAACATTTCAAGAGATTTGTTTATTGTGGTTTTAAGACGTGCAAAGTGACAATTGTATGCAGATACGACGACCACAGCCACGGGACTTTTCTATTCGATCCCTCTCTTGGGCGTCGCGACGTGACCGCCGAGAAGGTGGATAACAGACTCTCCGTTTGTTGCTCGTCGTCGCCTTACGGGACCGCTCCAAAACAGTCAGCGAGCCTTCCATCCACTTTCTATGTCATTACGAAAGTGCAATCGTGGAAGAGCTCCGTTGGAAAGGGGGTTGCCGTATCCAGATATCAATTACAAATTAAAATAATGAGTATTATTTTAAATTTACAATTGAAATTTGGATCAGCAATATGTTGGGTTTCGAGCAGTTTGCTTGAAGACTGCTTGATTATTACACAATAGGAAACAAGCTAAACGAGAATGGAAAAAAAAGTAATTCTATTGCGATTTTCTAGTAACTTACCGCGCTTGCCTGAAAGGCGATCCATTTTCTTAGCTGAGCTGGAAGGAAATGCTTGTTTGATGTGAATGTCAAACTGAAAATGTTGTTTGAGTTAGTATTGCCAGTTCACAAAGCTTACAAAGCTACTATAAAACGATTAGTTTGGGAGCTTATTTACAGATGTCGTTAGAAATAATTCTTTATGTAATATAGGTATGACACTAGAGCTCAGGAGTATGAGTATATGAGAGATGAGTCCTGAGGCGGATAATTAGAGCGAAGTTAGACGAGAACCAAAGGCGAATTCGACAAAACTATGAGCTGTAAGAAATTTTTGACCCTGATCATGAAGGTCTCAACGATTTTAAGACTACGGAAGCTGCAATGGGTTGGCCACGTGAATAGTATGTACGAACAACGGATACCCAAACAGGTATTCATCGAGAGAACTGAAGGGTGGAGACTAAAGGGGAAACCGAGGAAACGCTGCTCTGACTCAGTTAACGAAGACTCGGTTTTGGGAATTGAAGGACGCGAGCGATGGAGCGAAAAATGAAGGCCCGAGAGGGAATGTAATGCCACGATGAAAAAAATATGGATTTTATTTATGTAACACTTCACGGTTATTATGCTATATTAGAGTTTTAACCTTGTATTCGTTTTATAGTATATAACCGTACGCTTAAATTTCATCAACTTCTCTACAATAGAATCACGAGAACTTGAAATAGTGTAGGCGTGAAAAATGTTTCTTCAAAACACAAATATAAATTTTTTTCGTCAAATCAAATGCAAAATAATTATTATAATACCAGAAAACTATATAGTCTATTATTGGTAACTACTTCTAAGCAAAAAATTTCTAGCTCTACATACGTTTTTTAAAAATCAAACATCAAAACGACATTTCTGCATATCTTTCAATATTTTTGGTTTGAAAATATTTCTCGCAAACTGCCCATTTAAATACTATTGATCTGTTACAACTCCACACTATGAATTTCTTGACGATTTCTCCATCTGCACTACTTCAAGGATTCCCTAAGAACCAATAAATTTCCAAGACGTCACAACAGTCTTTTCAATTTACATATTTAAATTTGTCGTCAACGATCATCCCATTTCGAGCTCAATAAATCGTCGTTCGAGGTGTCGAAATTCTCATTCCAACACTAATTATAGCTATTTATCTGATTTATATTGACATCGCTTTATCTTCTATCTAAATGTAACATCTTTGCAATATGAAACCAAATTTTTCAACGTTCGACCTCCCAAGACCGCACACATCTCATCATTATTTTCTCATCGCTGCTCATCCGATCAACCAACATACCCCACATATTACTCTCGCATGTGTAATCGAATCCATGCAATATGTATTTATCCGCTTTTTTACTAGATCTTTATTTTCCCGGAGAAAAGTATCGAATTTCTCCAATTCAATATGAAAATTTTACAGTTTAAAGACGACTTAAAAACGAATGAGCGCTTTTGTGTGTATTCACAACTTTGAAAAACGGATCCATGGATTTAACTGAAGAAAAAAAATAAATTATTTTCGCTATAGATTGCGCGGGAAAATATTTTACTTAAAAAAATAAGTGGAATATTTATAAAAAATTGCAAAGCGAGCTCATTTACAGATATTGCCAGGGTAATATGCGAAAATGAGAGATAAAATGAAGTTTTCAACGACATTATGCATGGACAGAGCAAAAAAGGGAAATGGGAAAGTAATTATGGGAATATTTTGCACAATAATAGGATTACATGGGATTAAATTTCTTCTTTTCATCCAACGCTCAATGGTCAATGAGTGGCGAATACTCAGGCTGCTATAATAACTGGAAATCGATTATGTTATTGATTTTTATGAATGCATTAAATGCCCGATGAAATGCGAATTTAATAGGAGGCGCGAAAATCGGCTTTGCGGGAAAGTCTTTTGTACTAGTGGAACCGCGTAACGTTTTGTATCCATGCTAATGTACTTTTGATAAAGATCAAGTAGTTGGGATATGTACCAGAATAGTGTTATCTGCGGAAGTCGGTACTTTCTTGCAACACCACAAATCCTCTTTATTTCATATATATCTCTAGACAAAGTCTTGACCATCTCTCGAAACTGGAATCAATTGTTTGGTTTCCCTTTCGTGCAATGAATCGCTTTAATCGTAATTTGGACCAATCTAACTTTAATGATTCCCTTGGTCATCAGATGATGAGTATGGCAGAAATTAACTTTTTCTTTAAAAGCAAATTTAATCTGCGGTTTCAGTTTGACTTTCGTTAACATTAAATTTTTGCTTGCCTCAAAGAACACGACCAGCAATATCTGGGTCAATTTGTTGAAGTTAAGATGATGATTCGGTAAGAACGAAAGAGGTCATCATAAGGAACAACAGGTATGATTATGATAATTATGCAAAATTGAAGAAATTTGTTTTGAAATTTCAATAGTCACTTCTTTAGGTTTTGCAGCTGGTAATTTTTTTGCTGCTTAATTGAGTAAAGGTGTGATTTGTGTCATTAGAGGTCAGTTCATTAAATTTACGGAAAACACCTTTCAAGCTCATGTTTTGGAATTGTGTTGATTGAATGAATTGATGACCCAGGACCCACAATAAAACTAGGGGTAAAAGGTTTGAAACCTATTTTGAATTGAATTACAGAAGATCTGAGTGTGACCGGCATACTGAGTTCATTCTGCTAAAAGTCTGGGAAAAGAGGATGACAAGGGTACTCAAATTCGGGATTACACCCGATATTATGTTCGAATTCATAAGCAGACTGAGCCAAAATGCAATTTATAGATTGCTGAACCTAAATACCCAGGGATCATAGTATGCTCTTTCAAAATTTTTCTGAATATGATAATAGGTATAGCAAGCTTCGCATTAAGACATTAAAAAATGAAAGCCAAACAAATATTGATGCCTCTTAACTATACTCGTCAAATCATTAGAAATTGCGCCATTTGATTTAGTACAAGCCTTGATATTAGGCTCTACTTTGGGTCTATAAGGGAATGCTAATTTTGGTGCATTTGAGTGGAAAGATGGTCCGATACGGACAATGATGAGAAGGCGCATCCACTAAGAACGAAAGCAGTCAAAAAACAAATACTACCGTTAGCAAGAATGGAAGTAGAGCAAGCTGCAACAAACGTCCCAAACAGGGTAATTATCGCCCGGATCAACATGGAATCGGAAGGATTTAGAACGGTTTAAGGTAAATTAGCAATTAAAAAAAAGTTATATATTTTTATCCAAGCACCAACCCCCCATAATCCAAATTCAGCCGCGGCTCTTTCGGGAGAAGAAAAACTAACCTCTAAGCAAAACATGTGTGCCCTCTGAAAAGTAAAAGTCATGGTGTCCTCCTATATTCGTAGAAGGAATCACAACAATGACGGTTAAAAAATTATGGAAAGAAGCCCCATAAAGAAGTATAGAATTACTCGCCTGAGCACGAGCAAATTAAAAATTACAGTTGACGAATTGCTGGATAATGCGGAAGATTACTTCTTCTCATCAACGGAACGCAAAAAATACGCAGTCATACTCAGAGGTGTAGATTCGGCATTCGGAGCTACACAGGTCAGAGAAGACATCGAAATACAATGTCCGGACATTAAAATCGACAATGTCTTACCGTTAACCACCGCATGGTCTAAAGCGAGCGGCGTGAACTTAGACTTATACAAAATAATCCTCAACCAAAAAGAAGACCAAGACCGTCTCCTTAAGCTCCGTTTCATCTTTCATCAGAAAGCGACATGAGGAAAGCCCAGAAGGAGTGACCTGCTCCAATGTTATAGATGTCAGCACTTCAGCCATGCCTCGGCGAATTGTGGAGACGACCACGACCCCCAAGAATGCCCAAGAAGGGACATCGACAAAACAAGTAACCCACTTTTCTATGTCCTCTGCAAAGAGAAAGGCCACCCAACAAACTTCTCCGGATGCCCGGAAAGGAGAAGATTGGCAGACAAGATAGCGCTTTTAAAAAATAAATGAACAACTCCCATTTCAACCCCATCTTTCGAATATATCCAAACTCCGATAGCAACGGCCACATCAGCACAACCATTACCTCTATACTCGGAAGTCACGAGTGGAAGAAATTCAACTATGCCCCGGAACGCAGTATCACAAGAGAACCCCCTTCAAAGACTCTACTACGAAACAGTCCAAGTTTTAGAAGCATCACCAGGGGAACTCCTAAAAAAGGTAGCCCAATTATGGCCGAAATATGATGGCACGCGAACACAGCACAAGCCAGTTTTGCTCATTGAACTATACCTTAACCTGCATGGGGGTAAATAAAAATCCACTTTCTATACCTACAGGGGCTGAAGCAACTTGAATTTCCTTCGAAAAAAAATAAAAATAAAAATCAAACAAACAATAATTAAGAAACCGATTAAATAAATAAAAAAATAGCTTCTTTATATCCTGAACATCAGGTCGGTAAGAACTGTGCCTCTTCTGAAACGCGATTTCGAATGTGACGCTTGACGAGAACACATGACTAACCAAAACTACAAAGAAGAGTTACAATGTAATTAGGCTAAGAATAGAATAAGTTAGGTTAGTTTAGTTTAGGTTTTAATGTGTAACTAAGCAACAAAAACACAATAACCGTAAGAGCAAACGGAAAGAAAAATTAAAATTAGCATTTTAAAACTGTAAAGTATAGACTAAGGTCGTATAAAGAAGCTAATGACATTTGACAAAAGTGTCACTGTCAAATGAATCATAACATTAAAAGTAGGTTAAGTAATATATGTCAAAAGAAAAGTCTCAATAATGTAATACTACTACTACCGCATTTGATTGGAAAATTAACTCAAACAATTGGTTAAACATTGCGGAGTTTGTTGATGTACTCATGGCACAAAAATTGCTGCCTGGAGCTTCCCATGGGAGCGGAATATTAGCAAGTATGGAAGCGGTGAACGTAACAGTGAGTATACACTGCAAACCCAAACGTTTTAAATTAAAACGCCTAAGCATTTTACTTAAAACACTTTTAGTGTTTTAATTCAATAAAACACTCCAGGCGTTTTATTTTAAAACACTTACCGTTTTATTTAAAACACTAAGCGTTTTAATTTAAAACGCCTCAAACGTTTTATTGAAAATAACACTTAAAGCGTTTTAATTAAAACACCTAAGTGTTTTAATTAAAAAAATCTAAGGTGCTGTTTTTTCAATAAAACGTTTGACGTGTTTAAATTAAAACACTTAGTGTTTTAAATAAAACGGTAAGCATTTTAAATTAAAACGTCTCAAACGTTTTCTCGAGAAAAAAACACTTATAGTGTTTTAATTGACATAACATCAAGGAAAACGTTTTAATTAAAACACCAGGTGTTTTAATTAAAACGCCTAGGCATTTTATTGAAAATGCTTTCAAGCTCACGTCAAAACACGTCTATCAATTGACAAAAAATTATGAAGTTTCGTTTAAAGTGGATGAAGTGGTAGTTAAGCTTCAACACTCTTTGTTCATAGCAGGAAAGTGCGAGAAAAGGTATTGTGAGTATATAAGGGTGATAGAAAGTTTGGTTTCAAGTTCTCGTCCACATACTTACTTCTGTCTGTCAATATGTGTTCTACCGTAATTCTTTGTGCAAATAGTGCAACAAATAATGAAGTTCTATTTAAAGTAGACGTGGTAGTTAAATCTTGACACTTCCTGTTTAAGGCAGTGAAGTACGAGCAAAGGTGTTATGAGTGTATGAAAGTGATAAATTTCGTATGTTTTTCATCAAACGCACAATGTAAGCACAATGACTTCTCGACTACTTGACCGAATACCACATTTGCCTTTTTTTCTCGTCCACTTCATTGTTGAGTAAGGTAAAGCCTGTTGCAGTACAATCAAATACATATTATCCACAACGCTTTTGGTGTTTTAATTCTCCTTCCAATTTTAAAACACTTTTAATGCGCATTAATAATTAAAACACCTAAAACGTTTCAAATTAAAACGCCTAGACGTTTTAATTTAAAACACCAGGCGTTTTAATCAAAACGGCTGATGTTTTAGTTGAAACACAGGGCGTTTTAATTAAAACGCCTAGTGGTTTAATTACAACAGTGGGCGTTTTAATTAAAACATTAGGCGTTTTAAATTAAAACGCCTAGTATTTTAAATTAAAACGTCTAGGCGTTTTAATTTAAAACGTTTTAGGTGTTTTAATTATTAAAACACCTGAAAAGTGTTTTAAAATTGGGACGGGAATTAAAACGCCAAAAGCGTTTGAATTTAAAACGTTTGGATTTGCAGTGTAATTGTGATTGTCTACACGTCTGTAATGCCATATCGGAGATCCGGAAATGTAAGCCTCCAGTATACTAGTGTTCATCTGAAATCACTAAACAGCGATGTGAGTGTCACAAGTTCAACTAGAGGCCTAACGGGTAAGGAAGCAGGATGACGCATGCATACTTGTCGGGCAGAAATTGTCTTCACTAACATGTCAACAGGAATAAGGCCAGGTGCCCACAGGGCCTGGTGGACGACATCAACTGGAATCCGTGAGTCCTGAGCTACAAGTTCATTTTCCGGAAGATCAGGGCCTAACGGTTGCCCTGCTTATTTCAGACAGTAAAAATGGACGAGATAATGTGAGCTCTCTTCCCTTCACACTCCGTCTATGAAGAACCATCACTGCAAGTCTCGCTTTTTGCGAAGA
The DNA here is from genome assembly GCA_963969285.1 of Odontomyia ornata. Lineage (NCBI taxonomy): Eukaryota > Metazoa > Arthropoda > Insecta > Diptera > Stratiomyidae > Odontomyia > Odontomyia ornata. The sequence continues at coordinate 403,278,532 of OZ017739.1, read as the reverse complement.
TGAATCTGCAGGAAGCAAAAAAGGCTCCAGGAATAGAAAGGATACAGACCGTCTAACAGTTTTACCTAGTTTTTCTTCTCAGCATGATCAATGCTTGTCTGCTAGTAAGGATGCTCCCGAATTACTGGAGTTCTCCTTTCCATACCGATCAACAAGCGCAAGGGATAATCCGAGTTGCCAGCTGCATACCGGTCGTTATGTATACTAGGCACGGCCGGGAAATTGATGGCCTAATTGAAGGATTGTAGCCTACTATACGACATGGAGAAAGTCACTGTGAGATAGAAGTTACAACTGGCGCCACTCGAGGTTCTATCATCGCTTCTAATTTTTGAAATATTTCGTATAACTGGTTAATGACAATCTCCAGAGTAAGGACAATAAGTAGCGGGCAAACATTGGTCGAATCAAAATTGTTGTACTCTTAGTACTACAGCCCCTTTCGGGCCTTCGCTGAGCGATAGTTAGTGTATCTCATTATCATGATTGAATGTGTCGGCACTCCACAAGGTAATATGGTCAGTATTACGCTGTGGCCGTATGTCTCTCAACCTAGCTGCGATACGTTATGATTTTTAAACCGGCACGTATCATGACTGAACGGGCTTATAGTTCGTCCGAAGAATCATTATAACCAAATCTCGTTGCTGCCAACGAGAGTCGAATCACAGACATTCGGCTTACGTGAAGAGTGCTCTTACCACTACACCATGTGGACTACGGTCGATAACCACCACACCACGCGGACTACGGTCGAATCAAAACCAGCTGTGAAATACCTAGGCCTATTGATAGACCCTAACTTTTTTGATTAAACCTTTGTAGAAGCATTATCTGTTGCGATATATTGTCTGAATTTTTTTCTCCAGATTCTTGGTGGTGTGACGCGTTCACCGGTCTCAAAATATTGTAAAAGCGCCACATATTGGTGCAAATGATGCCACAAGCGCTCTCAAAGCTTTTCGCTATACATTTATCGCTTAAAACGTGGTGACGTATTATGTACGTGTTTGAAAGTACATGTGATCGAGATAATTAAATGTTGCCGTGACCTGCTGATGGGAGCAATATATGAATATTTGCGCACCGTGTGAGGAGCGATTGTAGTAGTAGCAACAATGGAAGTTTAGGCGGTCCACAGCAAATCCAAAATGGCTGGCTTGGCAATATTTCGAGCAAGCTGAGGCTTGTAAGGTTATTTTTGAGTTCTGCGCGCTTGTTACAGGTTTTGGGTTTAGTATGACGTTTGTGACTATTGGTAATTGCGGGTAGCTCATCGTGATGGTAACAATTGGGAGCAAGTTTGTTTGTATATTAACTTAAGTAAGTTGTAGGAAATTAATGTTTCCATTTTTTTGCTTATTAATTGTAATAGCTCAAAAAATATTTAAGTAAGTATTCAAATAGTGTTTTAGAAGATGGTAACGAACTACTGGGGGCACTCGTAGTTCGCGAAACTAATTTTGTGGATTATAAGCCTACTTTAGGTACGAGTTTTCATCGAGATAAAGCATCTGCTCCTTGGGAACTAGCTCTCCCGAAGTTTGACCCTAGTTCACTGTTAGGAACACAGTAGGTCCGTATCATCACGTTACACCACCAGGGAGCACCATCACGTTACACCACTACGTTGACAGAGGAGTCAATGCTATAGGACCAGTGACTTACCACGAAGGGAGCTCTTGAGGAGTTAGCAAACCAACTCCAGTCCCCAACGTAACCAACGACTCCCACATGAGGAACTCGTATTTCGTGCAATTACTTCTACAGACCCAAAAACCCGCTGTAGTTACGAGTGTTCATCGGGATCAAGCATCTGCTCCTGCAGATTTAACTCCGCTGCAGTTTCTTCCCAGCCTTCGAGCAGAAAGGAATCAATGAGTCTCCTACAGTAACTTACGCTGCATCGATGAACCTAAAGATGAAGTTCAGAATATACGTACACTGCTGCAACATGGATGTCAGGAGAACGACGTTCAGGGCAGCGAGCTCACTGCAGACGCTTACCCAGCAGGACCATAAGGACAAATAATCACTTAACCAGGAAGTCGCATATAAGCATACAGTGCATACAAATCAGCACCAGTAAAATTTAATGTAAAAAATATTCATGCAATAATAAATTAACGTTGACGTCTGCAAACTACTTTTTCAATGGTCTAGTCAGGGCAAAATGCCAAGTGTGAGGCAGTAGGTAAAATATATGTTGTGAATTATGATGTGTATATTGGATAGGCAACAACTTACCTCCCAGTTCGTGCCAGTCTATAGAAGATACACCCGTATTATGAAAATGCTGCATACTCACTCAGCTGAGGGGCAACATAGGTTGACCCACTTCATCAAGAAGACTGGTGATAAGCGCCGTGCAGTCTGTACTATAGTACGAATCAGAGCTATGCATTGTTTTTTCAGTAAGGAGCCAGATCGAGAGCGGTTGGCACTGATGCAGAGACGAGTGGTTGGAATCCCATCGGAATATCGAATAGTTTCTAAGTCAGCATAATTGCAAGAGGATGTAGTGAAATGGGATGGATAAATGTCCGTACAGGACTGCAGCAATTGTCTGCTGCCTCGGCGAAAGAGGATGGTGGGATTCGCCGAGATTGCCCTTGTCCGAGGACGCATGAATGCGCTGGCTGCCTAGCATTGCGGTGTCGTGGGGCGAGTTCTTTTCGCCAGCACAAGGACCACTCCAAAAAAATTTCGCATTCACGAATTGAAAAGAGTCTAATGCCGATCGACTGCTGTCGAGGTTGAGGTAACCTTCTAGGAGTTGAAATTGCTCAGAGCTTGTAACAAACTGGGCCGGGAGGAAACAGCCGAACTTAAAAGCAGACTTCGTCGTTACCGATGATACTTATGGCCCCAAAATAAGAGTGGGGCATCCAGGTGGAAGTGGTGCCCCCTCGCACCCACCCAACCGGATGAAGATCCAATTGTAGACGTGGCCATATATTTCCCACTTAAGCGAAAAACTCATACAATCATAATTTGTATAAATTTTTTCCTTAAATAAGAAACATAAACGTGGCCAATTTATGTTATAGTATTATGTGATGGAATCACATAACACCATACTATAAAAGGGCACGCGAGCGGAAGGCTACTCTACCCGGGAAAGAGCCCCTTTAATTGATAAAAAGGGGAGAGCTCGCCCGACGGCTAGTTGATTATAGTGGAGGAGCCGGCCATCTTTGCGGGTCCCATACCTGATCAGATTTCAAATTAATGAAAAGACGGAGTTTTTCTTTAATTTTATCTTTTTATTTGCATCATATTCGCAAAAACACAAATTTTTATTAAAAAATTCTATAAATTAAACTTTTTATAAAATCAGCAAAACCTAATCATTGTTGAATTTTCAATTTCTAAACGTAAATAATAGTTCAACTAAACTCGCATGGCACTTAAGATGAAACTTGATATGCATAAACAAATGATAGAGATAGGGAGTGTGCATATTCATAAGTTAACATAAACAAATCTACTGTACAAAAGAGACCCGCAAATTCTAATTCGTTCAATTAATAAACTAATACCAAAAACAATTAATGCAAATAAATATATATAATGTAAAATTTTCATAACTGAAGGCAAACAGGTACTCACCTACATCCTCGCCGGGCGCCCGCTGATGGTGTGGCGACGCTAAAGTTGTTAACTATTAGTAGAGATTGTTTAACTATCTATAAAAAATGTATTTGCACTAACTTATTTGATTAAATTTTAACTTATTATTAAAATTATAATTAACTGGAATATTTTACGACAACTCACACAATTTGGCGTATAACTTTATCTGAAAATGAATAGTAGCAATAATTATCAATTATAATCCCGTTAACCGAACACTTGAATGCAATTCGACTGCCGATCCTACTTCCAGAGGTGTTATTGGGTCATGTTTTTCCATGCGACACCGAATATTGCTAGTGACCTTGAACAGACGGAAACTGACATTTCCCATCGCTAACAGTTTTCACATCTGTTTTAAAATTGCGAACACTAGATGATATTTTGATTTCAATTTACTTTTGTTAACACCGAATTCGTGCGAGAAAGTAAAAATCAAACGTTTACAAAATACGCGTATGGTTAGCATTTCAACACACTATTATTAAGATGCATAGTCTTCTCCTTAGCACTACAGCCCCTCTCGGGCCTTCGCTTCCTTCAAAAGGCGCCTCCAACTGTCTCGGCCCATTGACCGCGTCCTCCAATTTCGAAATCCGAGCAGCGATGTCTTCGTCGGCCAAGTCAGATCAGCATTTCCTCGGTTTCCGCCAGGTCTCCGGCCTTCAGGTCTCCCAACGAATACCTTCTTTGGTATCCGTTTTTCGTTCATACGATTCATGTGGCCAGCGCATTGCAGCTTCCGCAGCGTTTGAATCGTTGAGACCTCCGGTTCGTAAAAAAATTTCATACAACTCATGGTTGCATCGAATTCGCCATTGGTCCCGGTCTAGCTTCGATCCGATTATTCGCCTCAAGACGCGTCACTCAAAGGCCTTCAATATATTTGCGGATGCTTGGGTTAGGGTCCATGTTTCACATCCATAGCATAACACAGGTCGTATTGCAGATTTGTATACTTGGAGCTTTGTTTTCCTATGTATATATCGTCAAAATTGAATAAAATATTTTATTTTCGAGCTGTGTTCTTCGGCGTATTTCGTCTCTTTCATTACCCGTTTTCCTTATTTAGGCGCCTAAGTATACAGCTTTGTTTTATTTTCATTGACTTGTAGCCCTACTGGTTTTGCTTCGCTGTCGAGTTTCAGGAAAAGTTCTTTGGCAGTTGTTGATGACTGTGACAAAATGTTTATATCACCCGCATAGGCTACTACTTGGCTCGACTTGTATAGTAATGTACCTCGTGTATCGACTGGTAGCTTCCTTATGACGTACTCCAGAGCCAAATTGAATACCAATGGGGCCAACCCATCTCCCTGCTTTAGTTCGATATTTGTGTCAAAGGCATCGGTGAGTTGGTAATTGATACGGACTTGGGAGGTCGTCGACGTCATTGTCATTTTGGTACGTTACGATCAATGCTGTCGTATGCTTGCTTAAAGTCAACGAAAATTTGGTGAACTTCTATGTTGGACTCTCACCATTTCTTAAGAACCTGCTTGACTGTAAACAATTGATCTATTGTTGATCTACCTGCTCTAAAACCACCTTGATACTCCCCAATAATACTGTTGGCGTATGAGCCGATTTGATTTCTAAGATTTTTATGCTCCTATTACAACGCTTGAACTTCTTTTTTTAGGAGGTGGCCACCGGGATAAACAAATCACCAATGCCTTGCTATACAAGATATCACATGGTGACATTCCGTTAAGGACGCCAGGAAAGGACGGCTTCAAGACAATTTGCAAGGCAATGTAGCCTTTGTACTCAGCGCCTTCTGAACCTATCTGCACTAAGTTAATGGAAAGGAAATTCCTACTGCTGCGTGCTGACAACGGGCGCAAGTTTTTTCAATGCGAAGTCTATCGGTCTTACATGGGACTTGTGGACGCATTCGGAGACCATACAGTCGTATTTGGGAGTAACGGCACAATACAGAAATGGAAAGCTTATAATATTATTGTTAAGGATGAAGGTTTGCTATCTTCTGGCTACCTTTTAAAAATGGAGCTTGGTTTTTTACAGCCAACCACATGCAACAGTCCTTAGCTATTTTTTCCGTAGTATGTGGTCGGTTGGGAATAGCATGAACAAGTAGCAAGGTATTATCAGTTTGCTTATAGGCAAGAGAAGATAGAAGCCTAGCATGTTATTTTCAATGATTTAGATTCATATCAGACGACGGTTATATTAATTTGTAACGGAATCAATTTATATTAAACGATTGCCTCAAATTTGCAATGAGTGGCAAATCAACATGAAGAGGATGCTGAAGCTTTGATTGAGGATGTCCAAGACGAGGGGGAAGTCCGCGCTCTGCTCATGGACGTCAAACGGATCGTACGCTTTTTCTGCACCAGTGAAGTTGCCTTGGAGGAAGTTTAACAGAAACAAACCAAGACCGGAAAATCAATAGAAAATGCTTGAAGCTCATTCAAGAGATACGAACACGTTAGAAATTAGTTTACTACATGCTCCAACGCTATCTTGAACTCGAAGAGCACGATACGGCTGTACTTCTCAAGTTGCAGCGTGAGTGCAGCTCACCAAAAAGAAAACCACCACCGATCATCGGTGGGGAAAAGATCGGTGTACTAGCCGAGATCATAGATCTCCTGAAGCCCCTAGAAGAGGCAACAAATATGCTTTGTAAGGGGAAGAATATCCACCCTAAGTAACGTCATCTCTCTTGTTTACGGGCTCAAATCTGTAAGAATAATGTGGCATTTATGATTTGCAGAATGCCACGGGACCCCTAGAGCGTTTGACTAGTAGGCAATACTTTGTACATTTGCTGTCAGGGTGCAAGGCTGGAAAGGGTCTGCCGCATTCCCAGCCTCGCCTCTCGCCAGCAGATGCATAAATTCTTTCTTAACTGTAAAAAAACTACGGGGTCCTTGGGCTATCCTGTATTTTTTTTTCATACCTTGGAACACTTCTTCTAAACGTTCATGATATCAACGCTTATCCCTTATCATTTAATATAAAGCAGAAAATTTTAAAGGTAATTGATTTCAAATTTTTAGAATCCAGTTTCTTCGCCCATATGCAGCAGCAACCTTTCTAAGCCCTCGCTATAAAAAATTCGTATTCAAAGATTCACTCGCTGCCTTTTCAATAATTTCTTCCCTTGGTAAGTATTTCGACGGTCGATTAGCAATTTTCGTTGTTGGAAAGAATTCAAAGGAATCCTTCCTGTTAGGTATTACCACATGCATGCGTCTGTCTTGTCCAGCAGTCCAGTTGAAGCCGAACAAAGTGGACAGGTGCATTTGATGACATCTTGATAAAGCTGCATCTATCATGTCCTGACTGGGCTTTCTGATCAAAAGGAGGATGGGCAAAACGGGCGTGTGCAGTGTTGACATTGTTACACGATTGTAACTTCACGATTGTTTTCAGGTGGCCGTATGTCTCGAATAATAAGTGAATCCAGCCGTACTGTGGTCCTTGAAGTTGCACTTGACGATGCGGACAAGAGCTCTCCCTCGGGGATTTAGTTCGCGGTAAACAGTCTCCCTCGCCGAAGTTCTTCGGGAACACTCGACCAAGAGACTACAGGGGCTTTTCTGTTGCAGCTTAAGGTATACCTCGACTGCGCCGTTGTGGACAGGCGCACAAACCCAGATCGTCTGGAGGTTTGGGACTCGATAAAAATTGGCTACGAACAAATGTACGATTTAGCCATGCTCTAACTGCCCCTTATGGCAACTTAGACTGTGGCAAAGCGCCTTTTTCTCCCACGCAGGTAGTGTTTAGTGCACGAAGCGGAATAGGCTATCTCCTAAGAACCTCAAGATGCTAGTCTTCCTACGTTCAGTTGTCTAGGAAGATTGGCTTGGATCTTAAAATTACGGATAAGTCAGTGTAGTATTTTTTTTTTCCTAAAAGACTGATATAACTGATTATACATTTATTGAATTTTACATTGTTTATTTTTATTTTATGTTGTGTTTTACAGTAATGATTTTCATGTTTTAAATTGTATTTTACAGAAATTCTGTTTAATTGTTTGGTTGACTGATTTTTTATATAAATAAATAGTATTTGAAGTTCTTGAGCTCTAATTTATCTCATTTTCCATTAAAATTATAAAAAACCATTGAAAATTTAATTATTTAATGAGTTCAGCAGCATTCCAATAACGGTTAACCAGTTTTAATTTGTCACCGCGAACCTTTCGCCAGCGAAAAACCAATCAGTTAGCAGTTAATCATTCACCGGTGAAAAAAAATTAATTTTTCAACCCTAGATACTACCAATAATCAAAATCCCGTAGAATAAAAAGTCCTCAAAATAATTTCTTACTTCTTCTTCGTGGCACTACAGCCCTTCTCGAGCCTTCGCTTCCTGCAAAAAAGCGCCGCCAAGTTGGGAGGTCCCCTTTTTGGCGGGAGGAGAGGGAGGAACAGGGACTGCTATAAAAATAATCCCCGAATTTGGACGTCTCCGGCTGCTGTTAGCCCTTTTTATTTATTAGGGCTGCCCAACGATAATGTATAGCATGGTTCCGTTTGTCAACCGATGCAAGCATCTCGCTGATTAGACTATCCGGTGAAAGCTCTCCTGTTTCCTTTGTAGAGATCCCGTCGCAGCCTGTCCCATCTTTTGCATGCAAAAAATGTGTGGTAGGCATCGTTTTGCTCTTCTGCCTAAAATCCACAGTCGGGGGAGCGCGACTTAACAACCTTGTGCAAGTAAGCCTGAAAGCACTCATGCCCGCTCAAGAGCTACCTGGGTTATGTTAAGGGCTTTCCAATAAGAGGTGTTATTTGGAATAGCCCGCTATTTCGAGAGATGTCACTTTTGAAACTGTCATTTATTGACATTTGACAAGTTGAAACTACGCCGTTAGTAAAAATGGAACGATACACGCTTCAACAACGCATTGAATAAAAAAAATGAAAGAAAGTATATACCCTTTAATTCTACTATTTATTTTAAATTTAGTATACAATTGTTTCGTTCTCTACTTGAGAACTTCCTCAGTACTACTATTCCCTAAACTATAAGGGTCCTAATATTTATACTAAACTCATTAACGTATTAATATGAATCTCTAATTACATCCAATCCCTCAAAGTACTTTTACTTAATCTCTAATTACCTGATCCTTTACCATTCAAAAATTGTTTATCCTTAATTACTACTTAACTACCTTCATTATTTTGTAAGCTTGAATAGCTAGGTGTATCCGTTACCTGGGTCGCCGTTCCAAATGTCCTGCGTCTTCCGATTGAATATCTCCAAGCTTTCTGCTACATCAAGCTTCCATCCGTTCGTAACCGTTTTCAGCATGCTTACGTTGTCCGCAGTGATGTCATGTTTTTCAAGGACTATATGCTCCGCTACTTTTGATTTGAAGTTTTTTGCATCCTGCTTTTTGTTTTTGTTGACTACTTCCCTTAAGTGTTCATTCCATCTGACACCTAGTGATCTCCTCGTTTGTCCAATGCAACATCCATTACATTTCGTACACGATACCTTGTAGACTCCACTCCGCTCCATTTTGGGAATGGGGTCCTTGGTTGATCCAAGCAAGTTTTTTTTTGTGGCCCGGCTCGTATAAACTAGGTCGATGTCTAGGTTCTTCATAACCCTCTTCATTGTTTCCGTCCTTGAGTCAAACGTTACAACCAACCTCTTCCGTTGCTCGACTTCCGCAGTTGGCGTTGTGAACTTTTTATTGAAGATCTCCTTCGTTCGTTTGGCTATCAATTTGGTGACTTCATCCGTAGGGTATCCATTCCACTCGGCTAGCTTATAAATGTGGGACGTTTCTTTTTTCAGGCCTTCCTTATTCAATGGAAGCGTGAGCATTCGATTCACAAGCCAGCTAAATGTCGCCCATTTTTGCTGTTGGCAATGGTTTGAAGTGCAAGGAATTATCCGCATGGTGTCCGTTGGTTTGCGGTATATTTCGAATTCCAATCCATTAGCTCCTCTACATACCATTACGTCAAGGAATGGTAGCCGCCCCTCCAACTCCAGCTCGTGGGTGAAACTGATGTTGCCAACAGCAAAAATGGGCGACATTTAGCTGGCTTGTGAATCGAATGCTCACGCTTCCATTGAATAAGGAAGGCCTGAAAAAAGAAACGTCCCACATTTATAAGCTAGCCGAGTGGAATGGATACCCTACGGATGAAGTCACTAAATTGATAGCCAAACGAACGAAGGAGATCTTCAATAAAAAGTTCACATCGCTAACTGCGGAAGTCGAGCAACGGAAGAGATTGGTTGTAACGTTTGACTCAAGGACGGAAACAATGAAGAGGGCTATGAAGAACGTAGACATCGACCTAGTTTATACGAGCCGGGCCACAAAAATACAGAACTTGCTTGGATCAACCAAGGACCCCATTCCCAAAATGGAGCGGAGTGGAGTCTACAAGGTATCGTGTACGAAATGTAATGGATGTTACATTGGACAAACGAGGAGATCACTAGGTATCAGATGGAATGAACACTTAAGGGAAGCAGTCAACAAAAACAAAAAACAGGATGCAAAATACTTCAAATCAAAAGTAGCGGAGCATATACTCCTTGAAAAACAGGACATCACTGCGGACAACGTAAGCATGCTGAAAACGGTTACGAACGGATGGAAGCTTGATGTAGCAGAAAGCTTGGAGATATTCAATCGGAAGACGCGGGACATTTGGAACGGCGACCCAGGTAACGGATACACCTGGCTATTCAAGCTTACAAAATAATGAAGGTAGTTAAGTAGTAATTAAGGATAAACAATTTTTGAATGGTAAAGGATCAGGTAATTAGAGATTAAGTAAAAGTACTTTGAGGGATTAGATGTAATTAGAGATTCATATAAATACGTTAATGAGTTTAGTATAAATATTAGGACACTTATAGTTTAGGGAATAGTAGTACTGAGGAAGTTCTCAAGTAGAGAACGAAACAATTGTATACTAAATTTAAAATAAATAGTAGAATTAAAGGGTATATACTTTCTTTCATTTTTTTTTATTTGAAAGTTCTACAAAGGCGGGATATTTTTAACGCATTGAAATTATTAAAATTCGCTATAAAAATGGTGAAAATTTGGCAGACACATTTCGTAAAACTCGAACATTTTTGAGTTGTCGTGAAGCACCATTCGAGCTGTTGGGACAACTTAGTGATGTGAAGAATCAAACCCGGGGACCTCACTCAAGAACAGCCGAGAATATTGCTGCTGTAGCCAGGTTTGTCCATTTCTCGTCGTTCTTTGGAATTAGGCATTCCACAAACTTCATTACACCGTATTTTGCATAAAGATTTGGGTTTTAAGGCTAACAAAGTTCATTTAACACAAAAACTCCAGCCGGTCGATCATCAACAACGTCGTGTCTTTGCTGATTGGGTCCTTGAAATGCATGAAAATGATCCGGAATTCCATCGAAAAATCATCTTGAGTGATGAGGCCCATTTCCACCTCGGTGGCTTCGTCAACAAGGAAAATTGTCGCATGTGGAGCTCGGGAAACCCAAGAGTTATTGTCGAAAGGCCTCTCTATCCTCAACGTGTGGCTGTTGTTGTGGTTTATGGTCCGGCGGAGTCATTGGACCTTACTTCTTCGAAAATGAGGCTGGAGCAACAGTTACGGTGAATGCATTGCGCTATCGAGAGATGATTAATGATTTTTTATGGCCGGAATTGGATGATATTAATCTGGACAACGTTTGCTTTCAACAAGACGGCGCTACGTGCCACACAAAGCAACGAAACCATTGATCTTTTACGGGAAAAGTTTCCGGGCCGTGATATCTCTCGAAGAGGTGATCACAATTGGCCACCGAGATCTTGTCATTTAACACCTTGCGACTTCTTCCTTTGAGATCACGTGAAAGAGAAGGTCTACGCCAACAGCCCAGCGTCGATTCAAGACCTCAAAGATGGAATTCGTGAGGCTATCGAGGACATAGGGCAGCCACTTTGCTATTTGGTTATGGAAAATTTCATGAAAAGGATATGGTCCTGTAAGCGTGGTCTTGGTGGTAGATTGGCTGATGTTATTTTGCACTATTAACGGCATACCTTCCTCTTTATAATGAAATAAATATCCGATTATTTGTATTAAAAAAATTGCATTTTTCTTTTAATATCAAAAGAACACCTCTTATTGGAAAACCCTGTAGAATCCATTCTTACCGTGCGTTCGATTAAGCCACGATCTCAAATCAGGGATGAGGCACGCTATTTGAAATGTCAAACGGTACACTTTGGGGTACTTTTTTCCGCGCCTCCTCTTCACCAAAAGTGACCCATGCATTTAGAATTCATAGATTTAACTTTCACATCAATGTTTGGGTTACAAGAATGCATATGTGAAGCAAATTTGAAGGGAATCGGTGGGGTGAGTTCAGGCAAAGATAAGGAGAAAAACAAGGGGGAAACGACGAGAAATAATATGGTGATCTTATGCGTCTTACTAGGGATGGGTCAGATAAGATAGCCACTTACTTATTTGTTCTATAAATTTAATTACTCAAAATCTAATTAACTAATCGTAATCAATGTTTGTAAAATTGATTGATTAATAATAAATTAATTAAAAAGTGCAGATTTTCATTTATTTTTGTAATCGTTATATAAATAAAACTCTACATAAAAATACCGTTTTTGCCACGCTAAAAGTCACAAACCCGTTTCACATTTTTGAAAAATCTTGTCTACATTCCCTTAATCCAGCTCAAATAGATTCACGCATAATCCAGCTAAATTTAGCACATTCGATCACATGTTTCCAACAATTTGCTCTCCCAAGTCAAAGATAAATCCAGTAGATCGTTTCAGACAAAATATTTTACATTTCTAGACACATTTGCGATGTGAGAAGATCATCCCTGTTGAGATTATATGAAACAAAAATAAGAAAAACTCCTCCTGTGTTCACAGACAAGTATTTCTGGAAACTGACTTAACATACGACTTGCAACTCACCACAGACGAATTATTTATTTTATTATTTTTCCTTTCGATTTTATCCCCCTTAATCTTGTTATCTTTTATGGAAATGAGATACACCACACAATGCACTATAGTATGCCCAACATCTGGAAAAGAATAAAAACTTCGTCATCCTGGATCATGACATAAAGACGATGATGTTGATGATGATCATATACTCGTAGGAATTATTTTGAATACTTTAAAGCGATCACATTTCAATAAAAATTCTGGTTGCGCCGATGAAGCGGTCTAGATATGATAATCTTTGCAAATATATTCCCCATATGCGCTATGGTTGGTTATTAAAGCTTTGCAAAGGAAATTGGTATGTTGTCTTTTTATCGAGCAGATTGGCAAGAACAGACAAAGTTAACGCATCAATGAATCAAAATTGAGATAAAATTTTGAATTTTGTTGCAAAATGTTGTCCAGCTGGTCAGCAGGGTGCGTTGAGTTTTCATGAATTAATGAAGTGCAGTACGGCGTGAGAGATGTCTGATATTAAATCAATTTTTTTTAAAGAAAATCTGCTGGATGAGAATTTCATGCGAATCGGGTCTGAATTTGAATTTTAAATTTAAAACTTCACTCGTTTTTTCAGGCAAATATTATTTTTAGAAATTTATGCGTTGAATGTAGCACAAAACTATTTATATAAATCAATTTGTCCTTACTTCGCCTAAATTAAATATTTTCCCACATAAACGAAACCGAAAAGACGTCATTTCTATCACTTTTCTGTATCATTACCATCTCTCCATCAAATTACCAACTTCTAGGAATTCTTATCTTATCGTGTCAATCTCTATTTTCCCTTCACATCCATTTCAAGCAGAATCCAGAGATTTGACGACGGGAAATAGACAAGTCATCATTACCAAAATCAACTCCAAGATAATTACCGCATAACCAGATATTTCATGCGTCTAATGACAATAATTTCCAACATTTCCGTCTTCCAGAGATCTGGGTCCTTTTACCGAGCTCATCTTCAGACGAAGCTGCCCTTTAAGATCTTGATTGTAAGATTGAAGACAAATCTTTTGTGTATATGTTCGGCATTTGATGAGCCTTAATAGTGAATTTTCGTGAGAGGAAAACCAGTTGAACGGTCCAAATGAGACACAACCTCCGGGGAATTCGGGTTAACGACTTAAATCTTTTGTTTTTGAACTTCCCGGTGTAATAGGTAGCAGTAGCCTCATTGACTAGACATGGCACCTCATGCCTCATTACATTAACGGATACATTGTAACGTTGAATAGGCCGAAACTCAAAATGCCTGCACTTTTACCTATTACAACTAGCCGAAAAAAAATTCCGGCCGGAAAAAAGAGTTCATCTAAACCCAATAATTTTAAAACTAACAAATCGTCTGGAAGAAAAGCTAAAGATAGGTTGTAAGGTATTATGAAGAAAAGACAAAAAAATTGAAATACGTTCATTTAATGATCACACAGCCACCGAAAAAGATCCGGAGATGTATCTTAATTCGCGTCAATTTTAGATAGTAGTGTAGCGCGTAGTCGCAATCGCGGTGAAGACTTCTAGCACCTTAGAACAAAGTCTAGCGTTAAAAAGATTGCCGCCATCGCGCATGAGGAAAGAATCTACAAAAAACATCTCATTAAATGCAATTATCGTCAATAAATGAGCGTGAGGTAGTCAAAGTGAACATAGGTTAGCTGTTTGTGTTGGAGAATGGAAGTAAGTTCGACATTTCTCCTGTAATTTGTGCTTTGTTACTTATTTTTAAATTATCAAATTCGTAACAAAAACTGAAGTAAGTTCGAAACTTAGGGTGGAAATCTGCCGAAAAACTAAAGTATTTTAGATAACTTTTTGTGATACATCAACATATAATTCGAAAGCATTTTTAATTTAAGGAAAGAAACGCAGGAAGTTTGGTAGCATCCAGAGAAGACTGTTATCAGGATTATGTTTTCTTTTATGCTTAATCTTAAGGCATTCGTATATTCATTCAATGGCAGTAGTTCGTTCGGTTGTTGCTAAAGATATCTACAATATTTGAATCTATTACGGAAGGAAAAACGTTGATTTACCATGTCAAATGTTTTTACTACCGTCTAGTATGCAATAGCCCGTCATGCAAAAATATCTAAAATCTTTGTAACCGAATTCCATAGGAAAGAAGGTTATCAGTTTCATACGCATATATTGACAATATATCATTTGGGTCTCTACTGAAGGTCACTTAAATCGAGTAACGGTAAAGGACAAAATCCATTAGGTAAAGATCCATTTTCCGAATTTTAAAACGATTTCTCTTTACCAGGAATCGACCTTTTCTAAGAGTTGTTTTCTTTTTTATTTTAAGTATCTTAACCCATACAGCAACAAGATATCAAATAGACGTTTAAGACTTATCATATATTAGACGAAATTATTTTTAAGGCCGTGCTTATTGTCAGCAGAAGCTTGACTAATGCAAGTCTTTTCTCTTACATGTTCTAAAAAGTCTCTTTTTAGGGGTTTGTAAAAAAAATTAAATTACCCTATTACAATCGGTGCTTGTTTGTCTGCCTATCTGTATATCACAGCGAATCCCCTTAGGAGCTGTAGATACTGAAACTACCATACGCTGTGAAAAGCTTGAATGAGATGGTTTTCTAAAAATTTCACAATAGGAAAAAATCCCCACCAGCCGGAAAAGCAAATCTTTCGTAGGCATCCTTAGTTTCAAAACACTAAACCAAACACTACTAAGAACAATTTTGTATTGCATAAACATGTCCAATATAAGCAACTACAAACGTATCATTAAAATATAGCAGCTACTGAATCATGAATTTTACTCACTTTCTGGTCTTTGGGGCCGCCATATTGAATTTAAGCGTTTAATTTTGGATTATTTTAAAAGATATACATATGTCTCTTAGAGTTTCATCAACCATAGTGGCGAATTTCGTTCAAATCGGAGTTTTACTCTGGACAGGGCAAACATATTCAAATTTTATTGAAAATGGCAGCAAAAATATTAAGTTTGTAACGCCACAACTTAGAAAAAAACGCCGACTCTGCGATAACATCTGATGTCACACGTCACGAACTTCAGTCCCATCTTCTTCCAACTATAAAAGCTGATTACAACCAACAACAACTGGCCCAGTCATTGCTCAACAACGAAAAAAGTACTACTATTCTTCCTTGTGAATTGCTGCAGTTTCTGTCTTTTTCGTGAATTGTTAAAATATCATCAATTAATTTCGTGAATTGTTACAAACATCAACAAGCGGCTCGCCACAGGTTAAGTATGATTAGTTCATCGTGAGCACTGAATACAGTCGCCCGAATGCATTAATGTTAATCTAGATCACTGATCACAGGCTCAAATACAAATTTAAATTCTGCTAAGCACTGATTAAAGTCTCTTACCTAAAAAAAATTCTGTTTACCTTTACATCCTTGTTTAAATAACAAACAGCATTTCTATGCTGAGCATTGATAACAGTATCATATTCAAAAACAATTACGGTGCACCTTTACAGACCTATTGAATTAACAATCAACACTGATATCGTAAAGCCTGAATTATAGTTTTCATACCGAGTGCTGATCTGCGTTTCCTTATAACGGTCTGCCAAGAAATCCCCAGCGATCGACGACGTCTGACATGCGGGCAAAACTTGGTAGCATATGATTGCCAGCAGAACAATTTTTTTCGCGGTAGGGAGGTAAATGCCATTTACGCACAGTGTGCGACTCCCATTTCCTCCTTTTGTTATCCTGTGAGGCGCCTTAAAGCTGGGGGATCCCTCTTCTAGCGGGAAGGGAGAGGGGAAGAGGAAGTGCCAGACAAGCGATCCCCCAGCCCCAACACCCTCGGCTGCTGTGAGTCCCTTTTATCTTTTAGGACTGTCCGAACATAATGTGCCACCTGGTTCCATTTGTCACCGCAACTACATTATCCGAGGTGAGTTCTCCCGTCTGTAGAGGTCCTAACGCAGCCTGTCCCATTTTCTGCACGCAAAAATTGTGTGGCGGGCATTGTCTTCCTCTCCTGGGCTAAACCGACAATCGAAGGACCGTGACTTACCAATCTTGTGCGGGGAAGACTGAAAACACCCACGCCCGCTCAAGAGCTGTGTCAGATAGAAGTCAGTCTCACCATGCTTTCGATGAACCATGGTCTCGCTGCTGGGATGAGGCGCGCAGTTCACCTTCCCTTAATGCAACTCTTCCAAGACTGCTGCCAATCGTTGAGTGAGCGCTATCTCTCTTCGCGGACAACCATCTCTATCGCATCCTCGTTTCGACGCAGATAAATAGAGCGGCAATGACTTTCACTGCCAATCAGAGACTGTCGGATACGAAGATGCAATCCTCAGTGCTCCTATTCACTGTACCTGTACACCACCCCATACGTCTGCTCCGTACAGTAGCATTTACCCTACAGCACTCATCAAGAGGCGTTTTTTCGATGGACTGGGTCGCCCTACATTGGCCATAAGTCGGCTCAGAGCCGATACTCCCGAAGCAGCCTTCTCAGCTGTTGCCCTGATTTGCTCAGAAAAACGCATCTTCGACTCGATCAGTAGCCCCAGGTACTTCACCACTAGCATAAAAATACCGCGAACTAATAACCAATTTGAATATGCCATGAAAAAATATGCCTTCAATAAGGGAAATTTGCCAAATTGTACGGTCCGATATAATAGTACACGAGATGCGGCTACACTTAAGGCATTCATCGATGCAGCAAGCATTTTCAAGGCCATCGAAAAAATTCGGAAATTAATGCTTTGCGAGTTTTGACTCTTGCTTCAAGGTAAAGCATCAGCTTGGTGGAAATGCGTAAGACACATAATCGCAACATGGGAAGAAGCAATTTCAGGTCTCTGAAAAACTTTTGCGGCACGTTAACCATGTCGTAAAGTTTACAAAAAATTGTTTTGGTGAGAACTAAAAGCCATTGACACCAACACAGATTTTTATCTGAAAGAAAAGGGCTGAGATTGCAGAGTTGTCAAACCCCGCGCACAGTGAAAGCATGCAAATCGATTTGTTTTTTGGGCTCCTTCAGATTTCCATTTGTGATATCACGTGACAGCATTGTAACTTTCGACAATCTCATCAACAAGGCAAGGTTGATAGAAAGAATTAAAACGTGATAACTCCAAAGAAAGACGAAAAAGAATTCAATGTATCTTCTGTCAAAATTGTGGTCACAATTTTATTGAATGTCTGAAACATATACGAAAGATTTTAGGAGTATTTAAGACTACCACAAACAATCCGAATTCCAAGCCACAAGTGTCATGCTGTGGTTGTGGAACACCAAATATTGTAAGAAGCGAATGCCAACCCTGCATCCTTCAGCAAATGTTTCAAACTTTTGTAGCCTACAAATTGCTACCGTACAAACAATCACAACATGATTACGTCTGTTGGTTACCATAAAACTGGCAAACTACTAAGGCAAAGTTTATTAGATTATGTTGCAAAAAGCAGGGTAACCTCACTTTCCTTATACAACCATATATTGGCAAAAAGAGCAGAATTTAAAGAACGTACATCCATATTATAATGGCAGATGGGAAACCAAGACCGCAAGAAATTCTATTCGCTGAAACCCGTTAGAGAAAGAAGGAGGGAACCCTTTGTTTCCCCAACCCACAGATTCCGTGCCTCCTCGTCACAAAACCCCCAATGAAATGGTATTAAATGCTCTCGGAATCGCACATTCAGTTTACTGTCGAGAAATGTCAATAACTGTAAATACATCTACAGCTCTGCTACTCAATCTCACCTACACCTCCTTTGAAATGAGGTAAGAGGGTGAAAGCGAATACTGGCAATCGCGGAAACAAACTGGACTGGAAATGATATTCAAGGCATGAGATCGCACACAATATTCAAAAGTAGGAAGCCTACTGGAAAGCGAGACTTCGGGGTGGCCTTTATTGTGTATAGGGAGTTCAAATCGCACGTTACTGATTTTAAGGCAGTCGATGAACGGTTGTGTGCAATCCGTAAAAAAGCGAAATTCTTCAAAATGTGGCTGATAAATGTTCATACCCCGACCGAAGAAAATGACGAAGGAAACATTCCATAATCACCTGGAAAGACAAGTCGACTCATTGCCTGCAAATGACACAAAAGTAATTCTGGGTGATTTCAACAGTAAGGTTGGCAATGAGCTATTTCATCGGGGAACGACTGGAAGATGTGACCTCCACGATGAAACAAATGACAACGGCTAGAACATGATTGACTTTGCCTGTAGTAGAAATCTAGTCATACGTTCGACTTGCTTCCCACATCGACACATTCACAAAATGACATGACATACAAAACCAGGTCGATCATGTTCTGATTAAACAACGTTGGACCTCGAGCGTACTTGATGTCCGCACATACCGAGCAGCCAATTGTAACTCAGATCATTACTCTACCAAATTGATTTATCGATGTCGTATATCAAAGGCATATTCTGCGAATATCAGCCCTCTACAAAAATATGACATCGAAAGCCTCCAAACGGCGTCTGTGGCAAAAAATTTCCCGGAGACCCTCGAAAACCATCTGGCTCTTATCTTATCAGACGCATCGTTTAAGACAAGCAACGAGCTCTGGATGGAAGTGAAAGTAGCTATAAAAGCCGCGGCAGAACAGACGATCGGACACCAAGCCCGGCGCAAGAGAAACGATTGGTTCGGTGAGGAGTTCCAGAATGCGTTAGACAAGAAGAATCAGGAGTACAAAGAATACGAAAGTAAGAAAACCAGGATAAAGAGAGAATACTATAAAAATCTCAGAAGAGTACCAAATAAGATAATTTGTATCAAGAAAAGAAAATACTATAACAACCAATTGAGAAGTATTGAAGTAAGTTTAGCGAGCAACAACACAAGCCAAGCAGACAAAGTAGTGGAAAGCCTGAAACGTGGTTATTAGCCCAAGACCATGCTCTGTCGTTATGACATCGGCAGTTTCATCGCAGATGAAACCAAGATTAAGGAAAGACGGACATCATATTTCAAGAACCTCTTTAATTGTTCACACAGCTTCAGAGTATCGGAGCCTATGGATGTTCCCGGAGAATGTTGGTCGGCTTCACCAGCTCTGGACGTAGTTTGTTCCACCATCAAAGCCCAAAAGAATAATAAAGTACCGGGCATCGATGAGATTCCAATGAAGCTCATCAAATATGCTGGAAGCAGTCATCCAGCACGTTCGGCAACAAGAACATATGCCGAAAGAGTGGATGCAATCAATCCCTATCCACACAAAAAGGCAACAACCTACAGTGCGAAAATTATACTAACTTGTTAGGCCTAGGAAATACTTTCAAAAATCTTATAAGATAAAATCGGATCATATGCCAAGAGTGTTATTTTGGGAGTATCAAGGTGGTTTCAGAGCAGGTAGATCGACCATATATCAGTTTTTCACTATCAAGCAGGTTCTTGGAAAGTGTTGGGAGTTCAACATAGACGTACATCAAATTTTTGTAGCCTTAAATCAAGCATACGACAGTATTGATCGTAACGTACTTTACCAAATAATGCATTGCTTAAGCATCCCAGCCAAATTAGTTCGTTGTACCAAAATGACAATGACGTCGATGACCTCTCGATGCCTTGGACACAAATATCGGACTAAGCAGGGAAATGAGCTGGCCCCATTGGTATTCAATTTGGCTCTGCAGTAAAACATAAGTGTATCTGTCGGTACACGATAAACATTACTATACAAAGTGAGTCAAGTGCTAGCCTATGCGGGCGACATCAAGATTTTGTCACGGTTATTAACAACTGCCAAAGAACACTTCTTAAAACTCGGCAGCGAGCTAAAACTAGTAGGGCTACAAATCTACTAGAATAAAACAAAGCTCATAACATAGTCGAGGACAAATACCTCATGTAGACAAAATATAACACTTGTCGAATACAGTATCGAAAATGTGGGCGAGTTTGTGCATTTAGGCGCCAAAATAACGAGAACCAGACATGAAAGAGACGAAATGCGCTTAAGAGTACAGCTGACAAATAAAATATGTTATTCAGTTTTGACGATCTTGAAGACCAGCTGCATACGCAGGAAAATAAAGCTCCAAGTATAAAAATATGTGAAAAGACCTGTGTTATGGTAAGGGTGTGAAACCTTTGAGCGACGGGTCCTGAGGCGAATAATCGGATCGAAGCTAGACGGAGACCAATGGCGAATTCGATACGAGCTGTATGAAATTTTTGACGAGCCAGAGGTCTCAACGATTGTAAGACTGTGGAAGCTGCAATGGGCTGGACATATGAATCGTACGGACGATCAAACGATGCCCAGAAAGGTATTCATTGGCAGAACTGAAGCCCGGAGACGAGTGGGAAAACCGAGAAAGGGCTGGTCTGATTCAATCAACGAAGGCAGTTCAACGCTGCTCGGATTTCGAAATTGGAGGACACGGTTAATGGACCGAGACAATTGAAGTTGCATTTTGCAGGAAGCCAAGGCCTGAGATAAATTGCAGTGCTACAAAGGAGAATAAGAAGCCCTGATCATTTGTTTTATGTTGTTGAGAAGTAAAGTTATCACACGTCGATAGGCTCACCGCACATGCTTGAGCGGAACCCAGAATTAAGGTACCAGAGCGCATTACTTGCGTCACCAGTAATTTTTCTTCAGTTGGTCTGTTGCCCAAGAGAGACGTGTGCAATAAGAAGTTCATTTATGTAAAACAAATAAAACGTACTCATATATGTTCAAAGTTATCTTCCTGGGTGGTCGATACGTAGTCGCCATTGTAGTATGCCGGTAAACGCGTATGGGTCGAACAGTCCCAAACAGTCGAACACAAATGGCGGAATCAACTCTGATAAAGAAAATCAAAAAGTTTGATGATTCGAATTTTCAAGCGTGGAAATATCGAATGAACTCGATGCTTATCGCAAACGCGTTACGGGTGCGCAAGTGATGCCGGCAGACGAAAAATCGGCCCATGGCATAAAGCGGGCGAAAGACAACCTGATGGCCATATGCATAGTTTCCTCGCCGCTAGAGGATTCTCAGCTCGACTGTATGCTCAACTGCACTACAGCGAAGCAAATGTGGGACAAATTGGTGAAAATTCACGAGCAAAAATGAGCGTCGAACAAGATGTTCTTGCTACATAAGTTCCACGGAGATCGCATGGAGTCGGTTGTACAACACGTTCCCCGAGTACAAAACATGGCGTCTCAACTCAAGGATGTGGGAGAAGCGGTTTCGGACACGGCCATAATGGCGAAGGTACTCGGCAGCCTACCGATAAAGTATAATGCTCTCCAGACAGCATGGGACAAGGTACCCAAAGAAAGTCAAACCCTTGATAATCTACTAGAACGATTATTGAAGGAAGAAAGAAGACTGAAAGGTGACGATGACGTGAAATACGAGCGTCGAGTGTTTCTATAGTAAAAGGAAGGGGCATCCAACTCGCGATTGCCAGAAAAAGAAAAGGGACAAGGACAATGTCCGTGAAAACCCTCGCGAGTGTGCGTTCGTCGCTTCGACAAGTGAACAAAAACAGCGACAAGTGAAATCGGAGACAGTGCCGAGTAGCGAGGTCGTAGAACGACTCATGGCAGTCGACACAAGCGATGTCTGGATTACCGACAGCGGTGTGTTCAGGCATATCACCTTCCGACGGGACTGGTACAGTGAGTTCGAACCAAGTAGTGGCGATTCTATATCGCTCGGGGACAATGGCGTGTGCGACGTTACCGGTAGTGGCACTGTGCTCATCGATAGACTAGTGAACGGTAAATGGTGTGAAGCTCGAATCGAAAACGTGCTCTACGTTCCAAAGATTCGACAGAACTTCTTTTCAGTCGGCGTATGCACTGCAAAAGGGACGGTGAAGTATTCGGTGTCGGTGTGCAACAAGAAAATCAGATTTACCGAATGCTCTTTTAAGTGAGAAACCCGAGTGTTGCGAGAGAAGCAAATGTGTCAACTGTCAACTTGTGTGGCTGGCACGAACGAATGGGACACGTAAACAACAAAGTTTTGCGCGAAATGGCGCGAAAAGGGCTAATTTGAGGTGTGAAATTAGCGCACATTGACAATTTCTTCTGTGAATCGTGTGTGTTCAGAAAAGCACACAGGCTACCGTTCAAAAAAAAAAAACGAGACAAAAAGAACACAAGACCGGGAGAATACATACATTCGGACGTATGCGGACCATTTTCAACAGAGTCCATTGGTGGTGCAAGTTTCTGCATAGCCTTCAAGGATGACGCATCAGGATTTCGGTATGTTGACTTCATGATACACAAGTCTGAAGTTTTCGATATTTTCAAGAAATACGAAAGGTTGATCGACAAATTCGGCAAGCCGATGAAGGTATTACGTACGGACAATGGACGAGAGTATTGCAAGCGTGAAATGAAGCAATATCTCGAGGCTCGTGGTATCAAACTGGTAAACACGGCACCTTACACTCCTCAGCAGAACGGGAAAGCCGAGCGCGAGAACAGAACGATCATCGAGAGTGCGTGCACGATGATAACGGCAAAGAAACTTCATCTGTCGCTATGGGCGGAAGCAGTTGGTACAGCAGTGACCGTGCTCAACCGAGTTCTGGCTACCGGTAAAGAGAAAATACCATACGAGGTCTGGTTTGGTAAAACACCAGATATGTCCCATTTTCGAGTGTTCGGATCGGATACGTACATGCATATCGACAAACAATTTCACAAGAAGTTAGATCCAAAGGCTTCAAAGTTGATCTTAATTGGGTATCAGAACGACTCGATGAATTACCGTTTGTACAATCCACAAAACAAGAAAATATCTGTATCGAGAGGCGTCACATTCAACGAGAAGTCGCAACTTGGGGCAGGAAAAGGAAAAGAATTCGAATACATTCTTCCAGCGGACGAAAACGAACGTGCGGCAGAACTCGTCGAGCAGCAACAGGAGGTAGAATGCCAGGAAGAACCTAAAAGAAACGAATAACCAGAAGATCCTCGAGAAGAAGATCAAAATCAACCGGATAGTGACAGACAACTGCGGGATCGTGCAAACTTCCGACGACCGATAAGGTATGAGGTCGACTTCGCTGAATATAATCCGCAAACACATTTCAGGAGGCGATGAATAGTGCCGAGACAGAAAATTGGGCCGAGGCGATTAAGTGAGAGTTTGACGCGCACGAGCAGAACGAGACTTGGTCAATCCCATAGATTCGAAATGGGTGTTCAAGGTTATACGAGACACGTCAGGTGACGTATACCGGTACAAAGCGAGACTTTGTGCACGAGGATTTCAACAAAAAGAGGGACTCGACTACACCGAGACCTTCTCGCCAGTCGTGAGATACGACTCGCTGAGAGTTCTATTGGCCATGGTGGCTGAACAGGACTTGAAGCTCAAACAGTTTGACGTGAGAACGGCCTTTCTTCACGGCGAGCTGAAGGAAGAGATCTACATGGAAATTCCGGAAAGACTCAACGTCAAGAAAGAAGAAAAACATGGTTTAGTGTGTAAACTGAACAAGTCCTTGCACGGCTTGAAACAATCACCCAGATGCTGGAACGAAAAGTTTCGTGAGTTCTTAGTAATATCAGTTTTGCAAAACGGAAGCCGACAAGTGTATCTTTCAAGGTCGGGTAGATGGTGTAGATGTGTTTTTAGCGCTTTTTGTAGATGATGGACTCATCGCAGCAAAAACAAGTAAAGCCCTCGAGTCGGTGATCAAATCATTGGGTAACGCGTTCGAAATTACGATCGGGGATGGAAAGTTATTTGTCGGGGTACAAATAGAACGAAATCGAGTAAAGAAAACCATGTTCTTGCATCAAGACGCGTATGTGAAGAGAATTCTCAATAAATTTAAGATGATCGATGCAAAAGCGGCAAGTGTGCATGCCAATCCGCACGCGTGACTAGTTCCAAACGATCGCGACGGTGAAAACTCAAGTACGGTACCGTTTCGAGAAGCAGTGGGCTCGTTAATGTTTCTTGCGTTTGTGACGCAGCCGGATATCGCACATTCGGTGAATTTAGTTAGCAAATTTCTTAGCAACCACTACGAGAGCCACTAGCAAGCGGTGAAACGAATCTACCGATACTTGGTCGGAACAACGAAAGTCGGGATAATGTACAAAAGCGGCGGGAGTAACTCGGAGTTACAGGGGTTTTCAGACTCGGATTTCGAAAGTTACGTGGAGACGCGTAGATCTATTACGGGGTATGCGTTTTGTCTATCGGGGAATGCGTTTTGTCTATCGAACGGGATTGTGACATGGTCGTCCCAACGACAAAAGCTAGTCACACTCAGCACAACGGAGGCTGAGTACGTCGCGGCAGGCCATTTGGCGGAGAAAATTGTTAAACGATCTCGAGTGTCTACCGGTAACTGCGACACTTCTGCAAGTAGACAATCAAAGTGCAATCCGATTAATCTAAAATCCGGAGTTCCACAAGCGAACCAAGCATACAGACATGAAGCATCACTATGTTCGCGAAACTGTGGAGAGTGGGGAAATACAGGCAGTCCTCGTACTTACGGCATGTTAGGTTCTCGAAATACGCGACGTAAATCGAAACGACGTAAGTCGAGACATATTTTTTCATATGTTTATATGTAAAACTCAAGGGTTAGGATCCACACGGACTCGAAATTAAAAAAAAAACTGCATTTATAACAAGGGATATACATACTTTATTATCAAAAGTAAGTTCTTAAAATAATTATATATGCACTTATGAAATTGCTAGTTATTTTTGGTATTTGTGTGTTATTAATTTTAATAATAATTATAAAACTTTAATATGTAATCAAAATATGTAATGATAAATAATAAATTAAACTTTTGGCTTAAAGAAACTATCAATTCTAGATTGCTTCGCTTCTTTCTTCTTGCTATCATATAGATCTTGGTAACACTGATAGGCTGCACAAATTTTGTTATTAACGTTGAAACTTCTCTCAAAATTATGATCATTTTCTTCAAAAATTTTCGTGGCATTCTCCAAATTTTCAAAGGCTACGGAAAGTTTTTTTAGTGTAAGTTCTTTTTCAGAGTTACTAATAGAAGAAGCTATTTCTTGTGACTCGATTGCTTCCTTTTGTACTTGGGCCTCCAATTCAATAAGATCTTCATCAGTCAGTTCTTGCGAATGTGAGCAGAACAGATCATCAATATCATCAGCAGTAACTACAATGTCAGGCAAACGGTTAGCCAAATGAACAATGTCAGTTGTGATCTCATCGATATTTAGTTGATCTGTAGATGAAGAACTTTCAGATGGCTTAAAAAAAAATGGGCATAGCTTTTTCCAGACTCCTTTTAAATTGTTGGGTGTCACCTCATCCCATGAAGCGGCAATATTTTTTACCGCATTGCAAGATATTATAACTTTTTCAAAAATCTCTCAGCTCCATGCCATCATTTTCATTAGCCTTTACAGCCTGCGAAAAAGTTCTCCTGAGATAATAGGCCTTAAAAGACGCTATAACTCCTTGATCCATCGGCTGTAACAACGAAGTAGTGTTGGGAGGCAGGAACAAAACTTTGATTTGAGGATCGATATCGGCAATACGCACAGGATGGCCGGGAGCATTTTCCAAAATAAGTAAAGCTTTATAAGCCAAATTATTGTTTAAACAGTACTGTTTCACTTCAGGTATAAAATGCTTAGTAAACCATTCTTCAAAAAGTATTGATGTTACCCATGCCTTTGGATTAGCCTTCCATATAACTGGAAGAGTACTCTTGACGTAATTTTTAAGAGCTCGAGGATTTTCAGACCTATAAACCAAAAGGGGTTTCAATTTAAGATCACCTTCAACATTCGAACGCAATAACAACGTCAAACGATCTTTAGCCGCTTTAAACCCAGGCATAGACTTTTCTTCCTGCGATATAAAAGTACAAGAAGGCATTTTTTTCCAAAATAAACCAGTTTCGTCCACGTTAAAAATTTGTTTAGGCGAATAGTCTCCATTTTCGATAATTTCCTTTAATATTCCAGGAAAACTCTAAGCAGCCACATGATCGGCACTAGCAGCTTCTCCTTGCACTCGAATGTTATGTAACAAATATCTCGTTTTAAAGCGCATGAACCATCCGCGACTGGCAGAAAAACATTTTGTTTCTTCACTATTATTCTCGCCACGTTTATTTCGCAGTGTGTTGATGATACTCAGCGCCTTATTTTGTATAATAGCCAAACTTAGAGGAACCCGTCGCTGAGTTTGATCTTGAATCCAAGTGTACAAGACCTTTACCATTTCAGAAATTGAAGCATTCCTTTTTCGTATAAAAGTGCTGTTTGAAGAGACGGAAGGTAGAGCTGTTAAGAGTTTTTCTTTATCTTTCAATATTGTTTGCACCGTCGTGCGTGATAAATTGAGTTCTCGTCCAATAGATGAAGTCGAACAACCGCGATCTTTGAGTTTTAAAATCTTAGATTTAACCTCCATTGTAATTGTCTTTCTTACTCTCTTCTTCATTTCACTATTATTGTCTTGTTTAGGTGGCATAGTTTAAAATTCACTTAAATATGTATGTAAAAACAAAAACTGTCAAAGATGCAAAAAAACTAATGTATTACGTCTTGATTGTCCGTTGTTCCTGAAGTAACTAAACAAAATCAGCAGCATGTGCGGGGTATCCCCGTATGCCGACACCGCGCCCCACCGGCCCCACGATCATTGACATCGCGACAAGTGAATTCTCCTATGCCGGAAACCGAAACAAATGACGTATGCTTGAGGAATAGTGTCAAAACATTGTTCGACGTAATTTGAAACGACGTAAATCGAAACGAAGTAAGTCGAGGACTGCCTGTATCGGTAGAATATGTTCCTACGGATCAGCAGCTAGCTGATATAATTACCAAAGCACTCCCAAAGAGACAGTTCCAGCATCTATGTAATGGTTTAGGCATAGGGTCCTCGACGCACTCAAACGGCGGAAGTGTTGAGAAGTAAAGTTACCGTACGTCGATAGGCTCACTGCGCATGCGTGAGCGAAACCCAGTATTAAGGCGCCAGAGCGCACTACTTGCGTCACCAGTAATTTTTCTTCAGTTGGTCTGTGACTGTTGCCCACGAGACGTGTGCTATAAGAAGTTCCTTTATGTAAAACAAATAAAGCGTACTCATATATATTCGAAGTTATCTTTCGCTTCAAACCTATCGTCCCTCTGCCCCTACGATAACCTCAACATATGCCGTTGCTGCTGGATTTGTAAGTAACTGATGATTTTTATTTACAACATAAAATACACATAACCTACAACATAAAACATAGCATAAAATACACATAATCTACAATCACCTTCTTCAATTTTAGCCTCTTAAACAGAAATTCAAACTTAACTAATTTCAAGGTCCTATCATCCTGTAGAATATTCTGATTAACGAGTCCTAAAAACTAGGAAACGAAAATACATGTTTAAGAAAATAATAAAATGGGTTAAACAAATCCGGAAAATCATATAAATTTTCCATTAAATTATATTTCATTTACAAATAAAACGAATTATAAGTGTGTAAACCTTATAAAATATATTTGAGCTTGAGAACTTAAACCGTAAACCGTTTTTGTAAATGCTTCAAGAAAGTAATATCAAAAAAGTTATAAGAAATTTCTTAAAAACTCAACTAAAATCAAGCTCTCACAGGAAACTTATTACACATTCCACACGTACTAAAATCAATAATTCAAGATTAAATTTATTTTTACCTCACACACTACTGTCGAATTATTCTAAATTAAACACAGAAGAGGATGTCATAAATATACATATGTTAAATATAACAAACGGATCCACAGACGACATCAACTCAAATCAATGGAAAAAAATTTCTTCCACCATTCACGGTTATGGTTTAAAAAAAACTTTTACTACCAGTCACTATTCATCGTCTTCCTGTAGGAATCATCCAAGGTATGAATCATCCCCTTTTTTCGTTGTCGTGGGGAGCGTAATTGGTATGACTTGGTCGCTCAGTTACTGCAGAGCAATGGTGAAAACCACCCGGGTGTCATTCATGCTTAAAACTTTGACGATTTATTATTTGTTTGTACCAAATGGTCGGAACAGGATGTCTATGTAAAATGCGTATTCCCCTTGCTGACAGCCGAGTTCTATAAATTTTTTCCTTCATCTTCACAGTTGGATGGGGAGAAATTTCCGTTTTCAACAGATTTTAAAGGGAGTCACTGGGTAACGAGTAAATTTTGGATGCACATGCAAGTGGGTAAGGGAACATGTAGGAGAAGATATGTTAGGACGAAAATTTTAGTTTGGTATATTTTCAAAATAAATTTCAACTTATATTTCCCATTAGTGAAATGATTTATCATGTTTGTGTGTCGTTATGTCTGTCCCCTGTTACCTACATTCTATAGATCAAAATTTAGTTTGGATATAATTGGAGCTTACTCGTACAAAAGAATGGAAGAGGAGCTAAAAAATCATCCCTTATGTTTATTATTTTCAAATTCATCTTTTACTATTGCGGGTAAACAGTTTGTAATGAAATATTGTATATACAATTCATTTAAGGAGATTATACATCACCCAAACGCTTACCCTTTCGCACTCGAAGAAAATACTCAATTTTAAAATTTCAACATAAGCTCAAGTAAAAGTTTATTTTCAACAGTAGAAGAATATTATTTGAAAATTAGTACCCGAGAGCAAGGACAAAGGCGGCTTAATTTTGAATGAGTTTTAATTGTTATGACATTGTTGTCGACTCATCCTTTCAATGTGCAGTGAGCGAACGTGCAAAATGTAAAAAGGGTGGTTTGATGTTTCGCAAAAAGGTTTTCATTTTCGTATACTTTTATTTTTTCGGTAAACTGAGCTGAATACAATTGGGAAAACAATTCCCTGAAACTGAGATGATTGAGGCTTTTGTTTTGTGCAGCTCAATTGTAGTTAATTAAGGGATGTAAAAGGGAGAGAGTTCACAATAAAGTTTGAAGAATGACAAATGATATAAATTGGATGCCAACATTTTCTTTTTGTAGGCGTTCATTGTGAGGAAAGTTTTAATGTCATTTAAAAGAGCTTGAACTTAAAATGAATGCATTCCACATTTAAATGTTACAGTATTAAATTACGCCCCTGCTTCCAAGAAACCACATTTAATTTATGCGTAACGATGGGCATACATAAAGGTTATCAGCTTCGCGAGTGCATCATGACTGTACTTATAAAATTCTTGGATTGCAGAGTGAATGTTCATGCATAATGTACAGATCATTATCAAAGTCACAAATTAACCGCAGTTAAACCGCATTCCACATAAGATTAAATTATTGCACACGCTAAATGCACCTCAGAGGAGAGATAGAGTAGCATCTTCAACGTACTCAGTATGCATCCCAGCAGCCCTGATCCGATAAATGAGGATTTGCAAGTATCTTTCAATCCACTTTCTGCAACTACAAATAACATTCCCTACTTCATTAATCCATTACTTACAACTACTAGTGGGGCTACTACCATTGCTGAGCTTGCATCCATGTTCATCCTTGCCCGGCGACTCTATCTCTGATTATGGACTCAAAGTTGATATATTATGACATGATTGTTTGTAATGTTGCGGCTGATAGTGCCAACTTACTTACAGGATTCCAATCAACAACTAATTGAATGCCAATCATACACTGTCAAGGCAAGCAAGAAGGAGACACGTCTGATGGCCATCTGGGTAAGTCGAGATGGAAGGAAAATGATGAACTGCTACTTGACAGGATACCTGCATTAAAGCAGTCTTCTTGCATATTCTGGTGCATTAAAAGGGTTCGTCGTTCAGTTAATTGTGCAAGGATCAATTACAAGGCTATTATGTAAGGAGGTTTTTATCGCGTAGAAGGGTTCCATTGTTTGGTAATTTGTTTTGTGTAATTTTACTCGCGGATAATGATGGCTTGGCGGGCTTTGACTTGTTTATAAATTGCAACAAGCTCATTTTCAACTTAATTGTGAGATGAGGTTGCATGTTTTAATGGAAATAGATTGAAGACGATTAAAGTTGATGACGGCTAAGCAGTACCACTTTTTAATTAAACATGAAAATAGCTATGCTAGATTGGATTGCACTTAAAGATTAATTATTGATCTGAATAAAATTAAGAGTACGTTATGATTTGCAAAATAACTTACCAGATAAATTCATTGGATGATCTGAAAATGGAAGTAGAAATGTTGATTAGGAACCATATTAAGAATTGGATTTTATAATGTTAATTTAAAAAACCAAACATAAACAAAAGAGCGTGAGAACTTTTTTCTAAATATGCGCAATTCGATCAATCCAAACAAATGAAATTTTCAATTTTTTCCAATCGTTGCCTACGAGTATAGTATCCTCTCATAAAATAATTTAATGAAATGGTCAAAAACCATGAATTTTAAATAAATAGCTGACCATAATTTGTATTGATATAGTAATTGACATAATAACGACTGGCATTTTGAGTTGAAAGCTACCCTTAAAAATTCAACGTACTACATGAAAGTTTTGTCTGCATTTGTGATTTTTTGGTGAAATTTTGGACGTCGAAGCATTACTGTAAAATCTAATTCTAGTATTTTGATTAAGGAAAGAATGTACCTTATTGTACACTCGAGGGGATTTGTAGTCACACGCCTGAGATGAAGCAGGCAACTTTGATTAAAATTGAAAATGATTTTCAGGCTAATTGTTACCAAAACGTGTGCAGAGATTTGATCAGGACACGGAATAGTCGCCCAGACTGTATGAAGTGCTTAGGCCAAAAACTTGGTAAATTTGATTTCAGAGATGACTTGAAAGTAGGGTAAGTCCGGGATAGATGGACCACCGGTATAGACGGACCATTCGAATATTTCGCTCTTCTGTCACAGCAGCGCCGCATTCGTTGGCTAGTATTTTTCTAATCGTGTAGACGTTAACACGTTTAGTTTTGCTCGTGAGTGTCACATGTTTTTTAGGAAAAAAACTTTGTTTATTTCTTTTGGTGAGTTGACAAATATTTTTCACTGGATTTTATAGTTATGTGGTTAAGTTAGTTTCATTGATTTTGACGTAAGATCAATGCTATAGCTCGATCGTATAGTTGAGTAAGGTCTTAGCCTAAAATGGTGCTCCAGTAGCGTTGTTTGTCTGAATGAGTAGCTGGTCCATCTAGCCCTGACAATTGGTGTTACGGATAAAACCGAAGGGCACCAGTATTACCTCATCCCGAACACTATCGTAGCATTCGTGTGACTCGGTATATTCAGAGAGCTAAGCCGCACTCGACTAGATTTTGTTTGCCACTCCAAATTGCATTCAAAATAGTAGTTTAAAAACTATTATTTGTAGTTTTAAGCAAACATAACTGTCATCGAGCGAAGGGCAGAGTCAACGCATGCTTGAAATTGGAATGTTTCCCAGAAATATTTCGAAAAATCTCTTAAAATAATTTCACATGAGGATGTTTACTTCCCTGATTTCTACGATGTATATTTTGCCGCAACAAACATGAATCAGAGAGATTATGATTTAGCGAATTTCCTTTCCATGCCAGCCGAAAGATCTAGTCAAGATTTGAACACAGTAAGAGAAAATCGAAAATATGTTATACACAGAGCCCAAGATCTCAAAATGTGTGGATACCCTGGGAGTTCAAAATTGCAAGACTGACTAATTTCACGTCAGAGATATTGGGGTACACCAATTCCAATCATACATTGCGAATCATGTGGTTCTGTTCCAGAGAATGAACGAGACTTGCCTGTTTTATTACCGAGAAGGATACAATTGAATGAGACGATGAAGTGGATAATCATGTAACATGGCCGAAACGTGGGAATACTTAAGCGGAAAGTGAAACAGATACATTGGATACTGTATAAATACATCAACTTTCATTTCCCAAAATACGAACCAAGAATTCACAAAATATAAATTCATGGAATTCTATTTGAAATGAATACAATGTATAGTAAACCATTCTTTCAATGAAATAGTAAACGAATGAGTTCCACATGCAGACATATCGTCAGCATTTTAATCGTATTTTAATCTAAACACATTGTCCATCTACCTAAAGTAAGCATACATGTGCACAATAAGCATAATTGATATTTGATATATATGTTTTGAGCTCGAGTGCAGACATTGTCACCCGTGGATTCCACTTGAATCTCGTCAGCATTTTTTGTCAACAAAGTTGTTATCTATTTAAGAGTTGGAAGGAGGAAAATAAAGTCACTAGTCATTTGAAATTCAAGGTGTTTTGTATTTAGTTTTTTGGTGTTCGAGACTGTTTTTTGAGGTGCACACGTTCAAGTGCGTGGGTCATACTCAGCTGCAGATAGCCAATCAATAAAGAATTGATTGGCTCAAGGTGCTCCCGTGTTTCGGTACAACCCAGCCGTCATTAAAAA
Source organism: Odontomyia ornata (assembly GCA_963969285.1). Classification (NCBI taxonomy): domain Eukaryota; kingdom Metazoa; phylum Arthropoda; class Insecta; order Diptera; family Stratiomyidae; genus Odontomyia; species Odontomyia ornata. The sequence continues at coordinate 403,245,559 of OZ017739.1, read as the reverse complement.
CAAAATTGTTATTCGCGTAAGGCTAATTGGTTAAAGTGCCAATTAGTTCTCATCGCTTTAATCAATTGGTTTTGCACCAATTGATAATAGCCACAGCACTGCTGTGACTTGCGTCGAATCCAACAAGGATCAATTTAGCGCGTGCAGTCAATTGGTGTTGCACTAATTGACTTGGTGTCGCTAACATCTTGAAGGATTCGACAGATACTATTGTGGATAATTCCTGGTACTTCCTTCGATATCTTGATCCTAAGAACGACGTAGAAAGATTTGATAAGCGAAAGATGCACAGATTAATGCCAGTAGACTTGTATATCGGCGGCGAAGAACAGGCGGTTTTACATTTGTACTATGCAACAGCGATTGTGGCTGACAATAAATGATTCCTAAAATGCACGTACCGCTCCTAATGTTGATATACCAAAATCAGAATCTTTCGACACCATATTACAATTTTTCTGTCCCGGAGCACTCTGGGCCTCTGGTAGAGACCTTCGACTGGGGCCCTCGGACCCGGTTAGCCCAATGAAGAGGGGCCGTGCGCCACTCGCTTTTCCAATGGGCGCCACGGGAGTCGCCAAGCGAGAATCGCGACTCGTCAAAGACTCGTACCGGCACCGACGTTATTTCCGCGCTCGCGTACCGACTGTGTCGCCTATTCCTCCCTACACCAACTCGCACACCTAAGCAGCGCGTGGAATCTAAGGGGAATTTATGTCCTGCCGGACCCTTGAGCCACACCACGTGTTGGCGGAGCACCCTCGAGCCTTCCACACCTGGGGTACTATTCGTGCTCGCCCACTACGCCACTTCCCGAGCCAAACCTTACACTTTGGCACGTTCCACTTGTGGAAATAAATTCTACAAAAGCAAATGTTATTGGAACTAATTATTATTATCGTGAAATTCAGATTTAAAAAAATAAAGTATACAAAAAGAAATACTACAACGAAAAATACTCTTACGCTCGTATGTCGATAATAGCTAACTATCCAGGGGCCCCCTAGTCTGCGGCTTCCAACTGTAGCGTTCTCCTGGCTCCCTCCATCAATCGCCTTTTTTCCGTGCAATTCGCCGAAATCTGCCGTCCCGCCAACTCCAAAATTGCACTTGCTTGAATATTCCGCCTCCAATCGCCTTTTTACGTGCAGTTCACCGAAATCTGCCGTCCCGCCAACTCCAAAATTGTATTTTCTTCAATATTCCGCCTAACCTCCAAAAACAAATTCCGCCAAAAACGTTCGCCTAGTCCAATTCCCAGAATCCAAAGAAGAGAACTTTTCAAGCTCCATCCGGGGTCTTTTATCGTTTCTCGTTGCCACGCTTTCCTCCAAACGAGCTTCCGAACGTGGCTCCACTTTCTCGTCCAGTGGAAGCGCGCGGCATTACAAACTTTGCTGCATTATCCGTAGGCATTGTTGTAAAAGTTCAGTTGAACGCACTGATCATATGGCAGCTCAAAAGCTCTCGGTGGGAACTGTCATTCCCAATGTTTATTTAGTTGCCGAGACCAACTTTTGTTTTGCGTTTACCTTAAATGTCGTTGTAGATTGCAATTGAATGAAAATGTTTTGCCACATTGAGTGCAAGTATGCCGCTTTCCTTTTCCGTGAGAGTTCATATGATTTTGAAGAGTGTAAGGTTTGTAAAATCTTCTTTTGCAAATTTCACATTCATATTGCCTTTCTTTGTGTCGTATTTTATGTGTTGCAAGAGTGTGCAAATTGTTATACGGTTTTCCACATATGGAACAATAAAATATTTGCGTTGTATCATTTTGGACCTTTTCTTGGTCTATATCTAATAAGCTTGCCACAATATCCGATATATTTTCTTTACTAACACTTTTGTTCTCTTGTTCGAAGCATGTATTTTTAGTTGAGTCTTGAAATGCGAATACAGACGATGATCAAGAATTTACAATATCTGATAAAATTGATCTTTCCTTCATTTTCATCCGAAGTAACGGCGAGCGGCAAGTATAATTGGTTAATCGTCGAATCAGTGTGTACGCTTGTTTGTTTTTGTTTAAGAACTTTTCGGCTTCCTGCCACCTCTCTTTGTGAGACCGCCGGAAAATCCTGCTTCTGGTGTTATTGGTGACGTTGCCGGTCGTTTTCTGGTCGATCGCGATGCACCAGGTGATGATTTTTCTGTTGGTGAGCCAACTGCATTCTTATTGGACGATGATGGTGTACTTGAACTATCCTTTTGGTTTTGAATTGTTTTCGCTTGTTGGTCCGTCAAATAAATGTCGGAAGCACTGACTTTAATGTCTTTTCCGTCTATGTCTACAGTGTACATTACTTTTTCGCCGCTTTTGTCGATTGCTTTCACTGTACCTAGTTCATAGTCATCGTCGAGCAGAGCATAGACAGAATGATCCTTCAATGGTAGAGTATCTCCTTCGCCAAACGCAATTGATTCTCGTGGAAGTATTTTGGATGCTCCGTCTTCAAATAAAACTACAAATTTGTTGCCGGCCTTCTCTTCTGTCACTCGTCCCGCATAATATTTTTTTTTATCAACCCATTTGGCTAAGCAACAGTAGAGCGATGATGTTTCAGCCACACTTTTTGAAGGAGTATCCTGTGTTTTGCTAGTCGACGACTGTGGTTTGCCCTGTTTGGTCTGTTTAGGTTTGGACTCTTCCTCATCATCACTCTGCGATTTTGTAAGTGCTCTTTTCAGCGTGTGTTTCTCCACCTTCTTTGTTGGTGTTTCTGTCTCGTTTTCTTGTGGACTCGCTGATTTTCCATTGCTGAGTTAAAGGTTAAAATGTCTCTATGAGTAAATCGTATTTTATAAAAATGTTAACATTTTGCATGGTTTCGTATCTGTCGGGTTAGTTAAAATTTACGATGTTGTGAGTAGTTTCGTTTTAAAAACGGATTAAATAACTAAAGTGTTTAGTGTTTTTTTTTTTTTTTTTTTTTTTTATATGTAAAGCTTGACTTATCTACGCAAAACAGAAAACTAATGTTTTATTGCTTTACACTAAATTTCGTAACTAGGTTAAAACTAAAATTTAAAAAAAAAAAGGATTAAATACATTTTAAATTCCTACTTCCGCTTGGCTCGGGAAGTTATCCTCGCGGAGAACTTATATTTTTTTTTTCCTTTTTTTTTTTTTTTTATTATACTTTTAAATAAGACCGCGGGCACCCTTAAACTCGTGTGTGGAAGGCTCCCGTGACAACCAGTGACTATAAATTATATGATGCTCGAAATTATTACATCAAGAGGTCAACGTTTCACTATAAACATACACATCAACTAAGTGTGGCTATTTCGAAAATGCAAGGACTAATAGTTCTTACAGGATGTCACCAACGGAATTTTCCAACTACATCAAACAAAGAGCAATGCAACAACAACTTCATCATTCCCACGGCCCAACGAGCAATCACTTTGGTCCCATTGGACCAGCTTCTCCCTCGCGCTCCTTGTCGCCCAATCCATAGATGGTCGCGATTCCTTCTATTCCAATGCTGGACCCTATCAGCACCTTTTGGTTGCTAACTAAATCCAAAGCGAAGGAGCATGATAAGGAAACACTGAAAAGACTATACACCATAATATATTTTTCGTATGCAAACTAAAGTAATATTTTTCTATGAACGTTTTTCAAATAAAGTCGATAAAAACACACATAAACAAAAAACCATACAAACATACAAAATACCCTTGATCTTGAAATAGCACTTTATTATCATTCAACTTGAGACATGAAACAAGAAAATTATGCGGTAGGAAAGTTTCGTTAAAATGTTTTCCGCGTTTTATGAATTTCTAATTTCCTGCAAGGAGGACATTTGTTTTGTGTTTACTGTAACTTTTCTCGCAGCCTCCGTAATTTGCTGTTTTTACTTTGAATAACCACAAAATCAAGAAGCAGTGAATGGAATGATATTAGAAATAGGTAAACAAATACGAAATAGAGATAAAGCAAATGCCAAACTGTCAGTGAATTATGTCCAGCTGATTCAGCCGCACTTGGAGTGTTCACCACCAGAGGGGAGCGGAGACCAAGTGGCGGTAGAAAGGAACTACCCCGCTGAAGAAGTGGATGACCGAAGAGCGGAACCATAGCCGTTAGGAGGAGGCTATAAAAGCGCGCGATGAATGACGCGCCTCCTCTTTTTCCTTTCCTATCGTGTGCGACGAAGCAGCTGAGAAATAACAACAAGTGCGGAGGTAATTTGAACCGCAGCGGAAATCATCAGTGTACCAGAGCAGAATCAGCAATTGCGGAAGAAAAGGGAGATTGAGATCGAAGCGAAGGGAGATTAAGATCGAAACGACGAGCCAAGCCCAGACGTTGGAGGAAAGATTACAAAGTGCAACAACAGATACAATCATCGAAGGGGCCCCTTTGTAGGTAGACAGTAGAAGTAAGTTTTCTTGTTGATTTCAGTGTGTCAAATGTTAAATTATATTGAATTTACGAATCGGAGTATATGTTTTGATAATTTTAAATAGTCGTATTTTCTTTGAAACGAATTAACGCTTTGTGGAAGAAATTTACGTCTTTAGGACAAGAACGGTGAAACTTTTCTGATTACGGATTGTAACGAGTGCGGCTTGGAAAGGCAAGTTGAAGTAAAAGTGTATTAAAATTAAGTGAAACTAGTGATATCGAAAGTCAGAGTATTCGGGGGTGGTGTAGTGGTCCCGGCGAAGGTTAGTGCTAGGAAGAAGTAGAGGAGTACGGTTGTGCAGGTGTAGGGTTGGATTGGAAGTCAGAGCGTGCTTGTTTCGGCCGAATAGCGTCGTGATTAATTCGGCTAGCCGCATTCTCGCTTGGCGGCTATTTGGGGCCTTGAGGGACAAGCGAGTGGCGCCCCACGCCCGTCTCTGGACGAGCTTACCGGGTCCATAAGCCCCGCCGGAGCACCCAAATTTCCCTGGTGGTCATAGTGGCTCTCGTGGAGTAAAAAGTGGGTGTAACATTGGGATAGATGGATCAGCGACATTTGGGATAGTTGGCCCACTTGAAAATAACCTTGAATAGTAGGACCATATTTCCTATTAGGACTTTACTTCTAATATAAATTAAATGATACTTATCAAAATTATTTTAAACACAAAGTTGTGTCCTGATCCGTTGGTTTTTTTTTATGTTAAAGGAAAGTGCCTACGTTCTTTACCAGAAAACGAATATCTGGGAGGGGAGGATGGTCTGAATGTAGCTTGGAAAATGCAGCCAGAGCTATTCAAAGTAAGGAAATGGGAGTTAATGCTGCAGCGAAGGTGTTTGGAATACCGAAAACAATTTTGAAAAGACGCATCAAGCTACAAAGTTTTAGCAAAGGTTCCATGGGAAAAAATTCATTAGTAGGAGTTGAAAATGAGAAAAAAGTGGGTTTACTCCAAGCAGAGACTCAGTACATTCTATGGCTTACTATTTAGCTGAAAACCTGCAATTTAAGCATAGTTTCAATCACAAAACAAAGCAACCAGGCTACGACTGGCTTTCTTCTGAAGGTGTGTCTATTGCGAGAACAAAAGGTCCAAATAAAATACATGTCAAAGCGTATTTTGACCTCTTAAAGAATGTTTTGGAAAAAAATGGTCTTATAGATAAACCTGGCAATATTTTCAACATGGACGAAACAGGTTTACAGCTAAATAACAAACCAGGGAAGGTAGTTGCTTTGAAAGGTTCCAAGAATGTAACTTCTGTTACTTCAGGAGAAAAGGGTGAAACCATATCAGTATTGGCAAGTGTGAATGGAGAGGGTACATTCTTACCACCTTTTTGCATAATGAAAGGAAAGAACCTAAAGCAGGAGTTTTGTGACGGTTTACCACCTGGCGCTGAAGTAAAAATGTCGGCAAAGTCTGGCTATGTAAATAGCGATTTGTTTTTTGATTGGCTGAAAAACCATTTCACTCCAAGAAAACCAGCAGGAAAGGTGCTTCATCTTTTAGATGGACATACATCACACACTAGCTGCGTTGAAATGCTAGAGTTCGCAGAAAATAATCAAATAATTTTGATGAGTATTCCTCCCCACACCAGTCATTGGCTTCAACCGTTAGACCGCGCTTTCTTCAAGTCTTTAAAAATGAACTATTACTATGCTTGCTCAAAGTACGTGACCTATAACCCTTCAAGGAAGATAACTCGACTGCAGTTTGATGCGCTTCTTAGCATAGCTTGGGGTTAGTCAGCAAACGCAGAAAATGGAATAAGTGGATTTAGAACGTGTGGAATCATTCCATTTGAACCTGATGCGATACCAGACTACGCTTTTTTGTCAGAATCAATGGACTCCAGGCCTCCAGATACGTCTCTTGTTTTCGAAAACGTTATGACTGGTGTTAATGTTGCTGGCTCCGGCAGTTCAAAAAATGATGCCACTGTTGCTGGTCCTAATAGTCCAAGTGATGATGTTGCTGTGGCAGGTACTCATTTCTCAAGAAGCGGTTGTAGTGCTGGTACTTCAAGAAGCTTTGAAAATGTTCCTTTACCTGGACCTTTTGAAAAGCACCAGAATAAATCTGAAATTGTGACCCCTTCAAAGTTATTGGACAAACTACATCCAGTGCCTTGTGTCAACAAAGTTCAGACTGTGAAAAGAAAAGTTCAAACTATATCAATAGTGTTAAGCTCTCCAGAAAACATAACTGCTCTGAAATAGAAAAAAATGAGAAAGAGTCAAAAATTAAAATAAAAGAAGAAAAGAAGAAAGACAGGGAGGAAAAAAAAAGACCGAGAGGAAAAGAAAAGAGAAAAGGAGAAAAAGAAGCTAGAGAAAAGAAATGAGAACAATATGCAAACAACGATCAATAAAAGTAAGAGAACGCGAAGAAAAAAGAACTAACGTCATCCTCGATTCCGAAGATATTGATATCGACACAATTTGCAACGACTCTTTATGAAAGTGACTGGGATGAAGATATCTGTGCATGATGTAAAGAGAACTACAACGAAACAAAACGAGATGAAGATTGGATTAAGTGTGTGTCATGCTCCCGCTGGACATATGAAGGCTGTACAAGATGCGAGGATAAATGCGATTACTGCGGAAAGCAAGATCTTCCAAATAAGATGACTGCTGACTCATTCAAATTTCTAGAAACGGAGTTATACTAGCTCTATTTTTTAATTATTTTGATTGTCAAATCTATTAATCATATCAAATATTTTATAACTCTTTACCCTAACTTTATAGCTTGGAATAAATAGTCTTTATACCTTTGATAACCTGTATTTCTTGTGTTATATCCTGATTTAGTCACGTAAAATAGAGGTCTATCAATTCGGTGGTCTATCTAACCCAAGTATGCTTGGGATAGACGGACCATCGAGCAAAACCAAAAAAACATCATAGCTCCCGGTGTGATAAGCTTAACAACTGCAAACTTCCTTACAATTGTTTAAAGATACATATACTTATTAAAAAAATGTAAAACTTATCCTAGACATTGCAAAATTTTGGAAAAAATAGCTTTAGAAAAACATGGTCCAACTATCCCGAACTTTCCCTAGTTGGTTAAAGATTATGACGATCCAGACGTAATATGTTTTACTAACACGTGGCATTCAAAGGACATTGCGAATGTAGAACTCTTTCCTCTACGTAATGTATATTATGGCTTGATTGCCGTCCGCAAACCTTTTGAAAGTATCTCTATCGAGACATCATCTTCTCCCCTTCTATTGGATTTGTTGTAGTTGGTTTGAGATTATCGTCTAGCTTACTAGTATTTATTGTGTGCGTCTATGTGCCTTGCAGCTCCTCTCTGCAAGTCTATATCCTCTTCTTTTCTGAACTTTCTAATTACATTAATCTTTCATACCCCTCTACATCTTTTGTTAAATGCGGTGAATTTAACATGCCCAACGATTGAATGGGATCTAAGCTCTAGAATGATTGTGTCACATAATGAAATATCAATTTTATTGTCATCCTTTTCATCTCTATGCATGCTGACGCAATTAAACTAATTGCCAAACTTAAAAGAATAGATTGCTGCACCTCATTTTTAGCAACAATCCCACGAGCATTATCTCAGCCTCTCAATCACCAACTCCGAATGTCAAACCAAATTCTCACCATCCTCCAGTTGAAATGCAACTTTCGCTTTGCATCTCACGTCATAAGAATAGCAAAGTCTAGATACAACTTCTACAAGGCAAACTATGAAGCTATTCAATTAGAGCTTTCCGAGATCGATTGGCACTTTCTATCTCATTTTACTGACGTCAATGATGCTGTCACGACCTTCTGAATCAAACTTAATAATATTCTAATGAATTTTGTTTTCCGTAGTCGTCCTCTTCGCAAAAAGAATACTCCTTGGTTCACAGCAGAAGTTTCAGAAGCTTTAAAGCTAAAAGACATTGCGCGCATAAAGTTACAGCGTCTCGGTTCAGAGACGCATCTTTCGTTTAATAAACATCTACATAAGAATGCCAAAATGGTCATCAAACGCGCAATGCATTCTATTTAAACACCATTGAGACCTCTTTACAATCGAACAATCCCAAATCTTTCTGGACATACGTCAACTCCCTCAAATCCACTTCAAATATGCCTAGCTCTATTAGCTTACATGGAAAACAAGCGTCTGATGGCCAGGCCATATGCGATATATTTGCAGACCATTTTGCTTCTGTTTTCGAATCATCTTCATCACCCTTACCCACTCCCCCAACTAAACCTTCCTCTCATTTGAGGACCATTTTGAAAACACCTTAGGAAGTCGAAAGTATAATCAACTCCATTGATGTTAACGTGAGTTCTGGCTCAGATGGAGTCCCGAACTTTTTTGAAAACGCTGTCCTCATCGCTAAGTTTAACCCTTGTCAATTTTATTTAATACCTACCTGACTGTAGAGACATGCCTAGCAACTTCGGAAAGAGCCAACATCTCCTTCTTCTTCTTCTTCTTAACACTACAGCCCCTTTCGGGCCTTCGCTTCCTACAAACAGCGCCTCTAACTGTCTCGGTCCGTTAACCGCGTCTTCCAATTCCGAAATCCGACAGCGATGAGCTCTCTTCGTCGACCGAGTCAGACCAGCGTTTCAGTGGTTTCCCCACTGGCCGCCAGCCTCCAGTTCTTCCAACGAATACCTTCTTGGGTATCTGTTGTTCGTCCATACGAATATCCTTGAGGCCTGCTGGAAATGGTGTGTGCCATCCATCAGCATCGACCATCCACTATCTGCAATATTCCATACGCGGTCCAACACCATTTCCATCCGCCAAACACTGTTTGCAATGGTCCACTATAAACCGATACCATTCGCCAGTGTCCATTATCATTCACCACCGACCGTTAGCCGCCATCTGTGAGCCACCATTACCAGCTATCATTCGCCATAATCAGCCATCCTCTGTCATCATCAGCAGCTATCCGCCATCATTTGTCCTCATCAGCTTTTGCCCGCTATTATCCGCCTTCATCAGCAATCTTTCGACATCATACACCATAATCAGCAATAATCCAGAATCTTTGACCCTCATCCACTATCAGCTCCCATCATTTGCCCGCATCAGCCATTATTCATCATCACTAGTGATCATGCGCCATCAGCAGCAATCATTCGCCTCTATCAGCTAGAGCTTTTTTTCAATAAGAAAGTACCGAGTTATGGAAAATATATGCAATTTGACGTTGTTTACTTTTTTTTTGACTCTTCAAATCTAAATTTTGCAAAATTCTTTCTTAGCACGCCGACATATTATGAATCTACTCGCAAAATTTCAAGCCAGTGGCAATTATAATTTCAGCTCTGCATTGATCAGTCGGTCAATCAGAACACTGCCTTTTATGTATTGTTATAAGAAACGCCAATAAGTAAGTATTGGCCGATACTTGTTTACCTATCATAGACCAATGCTCCATTGTTAATGTAAGCTTATCACTGACGATGGATTGGCAGGCATAACGATTTTCTTATATAGAAACTATGCTTGATTACAAAAGTACCAAATATTTGCCAAGCATTTACCGAACATTTGTCAAACGTTAGCATACTAGTCAGGAAACTGAATTCTTTTAGAAACATGTGGTAACACGCTAAGTTATAAATGAAAATTATGACTAATATAAGGAACGGACTATAACTGAAAACAATTACAATTGACCCAGAATCGAAACGAGATTCGCCCACCATTTTCTCCGTATTGGCACTGGGGGTTGGTCCAATCTTAGGTACAACTATTAGTTCAGTATCGAATCAAAATTTCATCAATCATTTGCCACGCATTGGCAAAGCAAAGGCCAATCATTGGCCAACCATATAGTAAACACAAATCAATACAATGCCAAAGCTTCGGCCAATCATTCACCAAGCATTTGCTAGTCAGTGGCCAAGCCTATTGTTTGCCCATCCTCATCTCATAATTGGCTATTACTTGCATTTTTCATTTCATATAACTCGCACGATTGTTATGTTATAACGAGTGACGAGTCTTGAGGCAAATAATCGGAGCAAAGAAGACGATACAATCATTATATGTATTAATTTTTTGATAAGCTGGAGGTCTTAAGACTGCCGAGCCTGCAATGGGCTAGCCACGTGAATTGTATGGATGAACAACGGATATTCAAAAAGGTGTTGATTGGGAGAACTGAAAGGCGTCGACCAGTGAGGAAACCGAGCAAACACTGGTCTGGCGCAGTCGACGAAGACAGTTCATCACTACTTGGATTTTGAAATTGGAGGACGCGGTCGATGGACCGAGACAGTTGGAGGCGCTTTTTGCAGGAAGCGAAGGCCCAAGAGGGGCTGTAGTGCTACGAAGAAGAAAAGCAATGTACATACATTGAGATAACATGATATGGGTCGGAATTAAAATGATTTTGAATGTGTTGTGCAAATTGCGTGTAAATGCTACTCGATTGAAATAAATAAGTAGCCAGTAATGCACCAATGACGGGCTAATGATTGGGTAATGCGTGAAGGTTTTAAGATGATGCATCATTTTTATCTTATAATGATTAGCAATGGGTCGCTCGGCATTTATTAAACATTCAAAAGCAAATGTACGCGCTTCTGTTAAGTTTCACTCTTGATATACGGGAATATTTTGCTCTTTCTGGTGGTTACCGGTTAGCCTTTCTTATGACTACAATACCAAAAATTCCGAAATATTTAAGCAAGCCAATTAATTGCCAGTTCTTCGCTGGGCAAATTTGGTGATTATGATCGCATTGTCGTAGCAATGGCAAAGCATTGGCGAATATGATTGGTCGATCATTGCTCCAACATCGACTATAACCCAACCTTAGGCCGATGATTTTGCCATACATTGGCCGATAATTGGTAATAACTGTGCCAAGATTGGCCCAGCTATTAAATCTTATAAGGATTATACTCATATTAACCAAGGTATGAGCTTTAAGCTCAAGCTGTACGGTGGGCAGCACTGATTACCATATCAGAGCTCACTATGTAGAACTGAAAAACAGAGGAATTCGACAGTTCAGCTTTGGGTATGACCCAAATACATTTGCGTATTCTGTAGCTAAAAGAGAGGAACGAGATTCAACTAAAAGATTCATCATGCAAAAGCCATTAATTTTTTCATTAGACTAAGTTATAGCCGCTATCACGAGGGAACTCAAGGAATGACTGTCACACTCTCATGTGACACACCTGTACTGGCAGCATATTGCCAGTGGGTGCGATTAATGGGCAAACATTTCAACAAATCAACAATCATAAGTGGCTTCGCGCTTCAACATTTTGGAAAAGTCAATAATGCACTGGTAGTAAGGTTAGAAGAGTTGAAAGAATTAACTCCCGAACAGCAGTTAACGTTGGTACACATGACATATTAAAAGTAAGATTGGAATATTCGAGTATTACCCGAAGTTAACTTCACTTGCGAAACTGTTTGATCAATTAGTGGGAGATCTAGAAATAAAAGTGTTCAACAGATGTCCTTCTAGAAACCCAATTTGGTGCTGGAGGCCGCTTGCTAGTTGAAACATGTCATCAACTGTCTTTGTGAACCAGACAGCTGCAGTATGGGTCCAAAAGTCCAGTTGCTTGTACTGCAAATATATATGATTCATGTACGATGCCATTTGCATTATGGTGATTAATTTTGGGCCACCATGTAGTTTATGAGATGTTTCAACAAGCAAAGGACCTCCACCACCATATTGGGTTTCAAGAAGGACATCTGTTTAACTCTTTTAATTCTAGATTTCCCATGCAGGGTCTCAAGCAGTGGGTGGAAAAACTTCAGTACAAAGAGACCTATACATGCAAGTGAGCTGAGGGAACGGTTGAACCAGATACATCGGACAGTGCGAAAACACCTCGAATCGGCTACTGACCGCATGGAGACCAGATATGATCTAAAGGCAAATATTACTGGCTTCCAGCAATATGACTTGGTGTGGCTATAAAACCCACAATGGCGGAAGAGTAGGTCTCCAAAGTTGCAGCATAATTGGGAGGGACCATACCGAGTTGTAAAGCGAATCAACGACGTCGTATATCGCATACAGGAATACCGTAAGCCGAGGGCCAAAATGAAAATCGTGCACCTGGACCGTCTCGCCCCATATTATACCCAAGGAGAATTGACAACGACTGGCGAAACATCTTTTCGGGGCGAAAAGAACTGAGGTGGGGGCAGTATTACATGTACAAATAATTCTGCGAGCTACTGTCGCAATTGTTTTCACAACCATTAAGAACGTCATGATCAACAAAACGAATGTACTCGAAAGCACAAGAACCCACCAAGCATGATCAACATCTGAAAGTGACGTCACTGCGCCAGTCAGAATACTCCAGGTAGTTCGCCAATGTACGAGAAATGAATTGAATGACTAGAGACCCTATATAAAGCCAAGCTGAATGGATGGGGGGATTATTACAACCGCCATATTTATTTATTTATTTATTTATTTACTTAATTCTATTTAACAGAAAGAAATTCCAATAACGAAATAGATAAAATAATAGAACAGCAAAATGAATTAAATAATAGCACAGCACAGATAAAAGTAATAAGAAAAATTACCGAGGACTGGGAAGAAGATAGTTTACAAATCTTTTAAAAACTAAATACGAAAGGGGAAAGGGCCCAAGCTGAAGGTCATCATGGTTGCGAAGTAATCTGAGCATGGGTGAGTAAAAGTACACCAAACTACGTGCAAATGGAACATCAAAGATATTCGACGATCTTGTAGAACGCATGACGCGCCTCAAAGGAACCTGGCTGACAAGGCGAGTATCGAGCAAACCACGGCAAAGCCTGTAAAGAAAACATTCATCAAGGTTGAGTCGACGCATTTCCAGCAAAGGAATATTGAGGATAGCTAGGCGTGATTCATAAAAAATGTAGGGAATCTGGAATTTCAAGAAGACGATCCTGGTAAATCTTTTTTGTACAGCTTCTAGCGTGAACTTCAAACACTTCAACTGAGGCGACCAAACTGGCGAACAGTACTCAAGGATGGGACGAACCAAACTAAAATATAATTTAACGCACGATGAAAGATTAAGATTAAGCCAGAAATGCGAGTGGCTTTAGTAGTAATTTCAGAAATATGAGCATCGAACTTTTAATTTAGAGTCGAAAGTGACACCCAAGTCCCTGAACTGTGTCATTGTACATAGGTACGAATTATTTAGCGTAAATTGAAAGCTAATAGGGCAAGGGTTATTAGAAAATGAAAGATGGATGCACTAAGAAACATTTAGTGTAAGTAGGTTATAAGAACTCCAAGATTAAATGGCATTCAAATCATCTTGAAGCAAAGCACAGTCATCGATTGACGACACTACTTTGAAAACTTTGACGTCATCTGCATAAAGAAGGCAAGAGGAGTTGATGACAACGGATAGTAAGTCATTTATAAACAGAGTGAACAATAGTGGGCCAAGAATGGATCCTTGAGGAACACCGCAAGACGGATGGAAGGGAGTAGAAAGACGGCCTTGAAAAGATACCTGACTGACACGATTGGATAGGTAAGAGGATAACCAATGGAGCAAATAATCAGGAACGTTAAGAAATTTAAGTTTGCTAAACATAATATTGTGATTTACTGAGTCGGAGGCTTTAGAGAAATCCAAATACAAGGTTTCGACTTGTAAACGGTCCTCCATGGCTTTTGAAGTCACGGTCATGAATTCTAAAAAATTCGTTAAGGTCGATCGCCCTTTGATAAAACCATGTTGTTCAGGAACGGGCAACTCATGAGTAACTGAAGAAAGTTGCAAGTACACGATTTTCTCCAGTAGTTTGGAGAAACAAGGTAATAAGGAGATAGGCCGATAATTGGCAACGTCTGAGGTACTACCCTTTTTAAAAATAGGAGTAACATAGGATCTTTTCCAACACGAAGGAAAAGAGCCTGAAGATAAGCTAGAATTGAAGAGAAAGGAAAAAGGGTATAGTGAAACTGCGATAGTGTGGAGTGCGAATTAAAAGCGGTATTGATTGTGAAGTGATAGACAGTTGAAGTAACAATTGATAGACAAGTTGTAAAATAGTGTAATCAATTATAGTGCATTTTTAGTAAATAAACTCTTTTAACTTAATTTAAAAGACATTGTGTTTCCACTTTGCCGGAACATTTAAATTATTTGTCGCGAACCATAACACGCGACAATACTATAAGGCAAAACTGCGACTAAACACAGAGATTATGGGGAGAAAAGTATTCAAACTGCGCAAACATTTACAAACGCTGGAGATTTTTTATAAAACCAATTCGAATTCACCATAGAGTCAAAGAAGGAAAATCCACTAAGGCATATGTACAAATTTTGTTTGATCAGGACCCCATCAAAGATGCCTTTCATGATAATCTGGGGCAGTTTCTTGCACAAAGAGATTGTCTTTACAGAATCAACAGTGGTAACCCCACTAACTTCTTGGAAACAGAAAATGAACAAAAGGAGGTACGAAGCTAATATACTTTTATACAAGTCGAGTAGACAGAAGTATGCTCCTGACAGAGTGGTTTCGTACTAATTGTACGATACGAAGAAACATTTTCTTGGATTCTAATGAAAAAAATTCAAAACCTACTTCCAAGATATCGATACTTATAGGTTGAAAAGCCTCTTTGACCTTAACTTAAGAGGCCGCCATTTTGTTACATATACCCATTAGTGAATAGAATCACAAATATATACAAATTATTCATTTTCCCTGACATCAGCTTGAAATCAGCTTAATACGAAATTTGAACAGGATTGAATGACGGCGAAGGGTTGTATCAAAAAGAAGCTCACGCGGGCTCTTGCGGCGCAAAAATTTTAACACCTTTTTCTATTTAATTAATCTGACAATCAGCTGTTTCTCACATTCTTTTCGGTACAACCTTTCGTTGCTATTCAATCTTGTTCAAGTTTCATATGAAGCGAATTTCAAGCTTTGAATTGACTATCTTCTGCGTGTTTTTGCGTCGATTTTCGGGGCAAATAAATGACTAAGAATCAATACGAACCAATTTGCACATAAAGAAGTGGTGGTCTCTCTGAAGTTTGGGTCTTGCCAAACATTTCAAAAAAAAAAATCTATTGTAGTCGAGCGGGGTATCAAATGAAAGGTCTTTTTGAATCTTTTTAGAATCTGAATTCAAAAAGTTATTTTGTGTATCGGGGGTTCGGGGAAGGCGAAATGTACCAAAATTCTTACACCAAAGACTTACGATCCCCAAATAAGGGCGGTTGAAGAAAACTCATAATTGCGCGTATTTTGATTTCCCTCGCCTCAAGTTCGCCGAATTGAGATTCTCGTATATTTTGATTTCTTCCAGCCTTCAGGAACTGATTGCAATTTCCGCTGCTCCGCGGACCGAAACGCCTTTTCCACGAGCGCTGATTGTCGTTGGTTCTCGACGGGCCGTTATGGCGTCATTGTAGTTGCCAATTAGGTTCGTGCGCCCCACATTGTGGCGTTTAAATGTTTTACGTAATTCGCGACGAACGAGAGACAAGCACTCAATTCGACTAGAACCCGACACTCTAGCAGGACTCCGCAATAAAGAATATTCACTCCGAAATGAGGAATTGAAATAAAGTGAAGAAGACCTTTCGGAACTGTAGCCAAGAGGTGGCTGTCGTCAACTTTTTCTCACTTCACCAGTTCTCGTATTTTTACGAACTTAACAAAACTAATTTGCCGGATGAATCACATAACCCAACCCTTATCTGCTAGGACATGAAAGTAGCGGCAATAGATTACTATCAAGCGCGACAATCGAAAATTGACATCATCGTCGGTTTTTTCTCACACAACCACCCATCCACCTATATGCCAAGTGGCCAAGTGGTGATTAAGTAGCACAGATTTACTCACCCCTTTGCAGACATTAAGTGGTGACTAACTAGCAGATATCTGTCATCCAACACGTGCCAGCTGGTCGAAATGGTGTAGGGATGACCGATATCTGTTGGGTATCGCTCGGCGTCATCGCCGGTTATAAAGAATATTTGAGGCATAATATAGCCGCCCAAATATGCATACGCGTTGGGGATGTATGCAACTGCTCGATTAATTCACAATTTCAAAGACATTCAAGAAATTTGTGATGATAAAAGTTCTGAGGTGTTGGATCTGAAGGTTAAATTCAAAGCCCAGTCATCGATTTTGAGAGGGAAACTTTATTTACCATTAAGTAGACAAGGGTACTCGGAAAAGGACGTTGAAGAGAGAACTATAGGTGAAAATTTGGAAATGAGTTTACCAATTTTGGAAGAACGTTTCACAATGGCTGAGTTTATTTTGAAATAGCCATGAAGGTAATCCCTATCTTCCTTCGGGAATATTTATAAGGAACTGGGTTCCATCCTCGAAATTCTGGAAATCTTGCACTCAAAACCAACAGCCTCGGCCAAGGCAATGTAGTAATCGAGTAGTTACCCTATCAATCTGCTCTAAAACTTTCCTATCTCCTTCACCCCTACAGCATGGTGATCAAGAAAATTGAAATTCCTACTAGAAAAAGTGAAGACAGGTCGATTAAACGCATATTGCTATAGGCGGCGACAAGTAGACATTAATGATTATTCAGTTTAGAAATTTTTTTTTAAATATCTAATGTCTTCGTTAAAATGATCAAGAACTAACAAACACCTTGCATACCAATTTTGTTTCAAATCAACGTGATATCACAAAAAAACTGCGATACGCTTACGGCGACGCAAAGGCTGACGCGTTTTTGTGTTCCTCGAGGGTGTATGAGGGGGGCGAAGGAGGAAAGACGTCGGTGTTGTTGGTTGCGTCATTCTCTTGCATCGCGCTGTCATTTTTGTATCAATTGCATGTGATTTTTGTCCATTTTATCAGAATTAATGCCAGAAAAGCGTTTACATTAAAAATTTCTATTAGTCTTCCGTACGAGTTAATTTATCGTTTGTCTGAAAAGTGGAAAACTTCAAAGCGGAAACATCTTTTGGTGCAGAATTTCTGGAAAAAGTTTGGGTAGATATTTTTTAACTTGGAAATTTTGAGAAGATGGAAGAATTACATCAATGAAATTCAACGTAAAATATATGCTGTCGACTTGAAACCTCTATGGTGAACCATCGATAACCGGTTATAAAATGTGTGGTGATATATTGTGCTGTGAACTAAAGGAATTTAGTCAGTGCTAGAAATTGAATGTCACTAATGTCCGACATTTGACGGCCATCTTTCTATGATCGTTCTGGACGTAAAATAGCCGCATATCGGTAGTTCCTGAGTTAATGAATTGATTTAGAGGTAATTCTAGTTTGATGCAATAATTGTCCAAGTGATAATGAACTCTGCTCATTAATGTGTACAACGACTTTTGCAACCGCAATTACTTATCTTTGAGTAGGCCCTGTCATCTTTCAGTCAACGAAAATTTCGGCGACATAATAAGCAACACTAAAACGAATTCCGAAGTCTTGCGACGAGTGGGGATTTTCTTTCGTTTGTTGGCTGTTACACCAAGAAAGCGCATAAACGTAATTTATTCTAGTCGCTGCGGTTATCGTTCGGTCACTCATAAATAGGAACTTTTAAAATGGATGTCTTCTGAGTCATACAGCGCGAGAAAGAAAATCGGAGAGTTGGACACGGGCTCTTATGCGGATCGAATGGCAAGTCGTGAGTAAAGGAAGAGGTCGTTGCTATCTTTCTGCGCATAAAAGAAAAAGAAAAAATGTTAATTTCACTGATAAATCAAAAATTTAGGGCTCCTTAATTGTGTGAACGATGTGATAAAACTTAACATTAGTAATTTCAATGACAACGATAGACAAAGCAATTAAGACAATCATCTTTGGCTAAATCGAGCCGTAGGTGCATATCTACCGGTGAGAATTGACATTCTATGCAGTTTGTCGTGTCAAAGCCAAAGTCAAAAGCGCTTCATTTAATACTACTCGTTATAAATTTTAAAAGAATATAAAGCCAAATCCAAACAATAACAATAAAAAAACTTGATGGCCCAAATGGCTCTCTAAATTTGTACGTTATCATTAAACACATTTAAAAAAAAAAAACTAAAGCAAATTCAAATCAATGAAGATTGTTACATATTTTTAAAATTCAATTGGAAAAAGGAGAAAAAACCAACCAACACTATTCTAAAATTATTTATCGTCTTAACACTACAGTGAACTTTGATCTTACACCTAATATGTTTTAACTTAATTCTAATAAATGCAATCAAAAACATTATCTTATACTAAAAAAATCTATAACTATGTTTCTAACCTAAGCGTTTTACCTTATCTCTAACCTAATATAATAAACATAATATAAACCTAACCTATACCTAATTTTTAACAAAAATAAACAATAACACTAAATGTAGCAATAATGAGCTGAAACTCAAAAACTAAATAACGAAAAACACCAAAACTGAAAATAAACACGAATAATTTAGACATTGTCATTCAGCTACCAATACCTAGATTGCCCCGTCTCAACTCGATCAGCCTCAACGAATCTAGCAAATGAGTATCTCCATTGGAATTGTTGGTCTCGTGAACTCAAGTTCGGAGGATATTTTATCTTCTTATCGGTGGCCCGTCGATATATGTGATATATGACTGGGACGCCGTCAGAATCAAAAACATATCGATTCATGTCCAAATACACGAATGCTTCTGGAGGAATGAAGCCAGTAGCGAGGCAAGTCGCTATATACCCGTCTGTAGGGTGGAACGGCTGTGAAATCCAAGGGTTTTCACTCACAGTCTCAGATCTTGCGATATGATTCCGAAGAAGTTTCAATATGAAAATATCGACTATAGTCACTTCAGCAGTTTGATAAATTCTTCTATTCGATATATAATGTTTCCAATCCGTCTCAGGCTTTCTGTACAAACCAGTACATGCACGAAGACATTTCCTTTCGAAAACTCTTAATTTTTCCATAGTACTAGCACTCTGGTTGTACCAGATCTGACATCCATGTGTCAAAACTGGTCTAACCAGTGTCTTGTAATAGATAACTTTGACCTTTTGATCAATGTATCTGGAATGAAAGAGTTTTCGAAGGGCCATGACTACTTTAAGTGCCTTACTGAGCATGATTTTGACATGTTCAGTATAGTACAGATACTGATCGAGATAAACACCGAGGTATCGAACACAGAATTTATGTGGAACCCGTTCAATACTACCCTCACCAGCCATGATGTGGAAATCTTTCCAATTACGTTTCAGGCCTTGACTGACCCCCCGCAGCGTTGTCCGAAATAAGATTGTTTCACACTTCTGCACATTGATTTTCATTCGCCAATTGTCAGTGTACAGCTGCACATCATTGAACATTTTTTGGAGATTGCTCTGAACTATTGTAGCTTTTCGGTCTGCCGTATAGATGATCAGATCATCAGCAAACGCTACCAATGATCGCGTTGCCGAGACGTTAAAATCAAAGCCGTTCAATAGCTTGCGAATGAAGATTGAAAAGAGCAGAGGCACAGTAACTGTTCCCTGCTGTAGACCATTCAAGACCTTGAACTCGCGCATTGTTGTCAGATTTCCATCAGTTACAACAAATGATTTCCCGTATAACATATTACACATCATGGCGATAAGGTGTCTGGGGAACCTGTCCTGAAGGAGTTTGAAAATTAGTCCATCTAACCACACCGTATCGAAGGCTTTCTCCATATCAATGAGACATGCTCCAACGCATTGTCTATCATTTAGTTTCCAACAGATGTCTGAGGTTACTTTCGTTATTGCATGTGTGGTCGAATGCCTGGCACGAAAACCAAATTGGCAATTCGGCATCAACTCATTTTCCTCAATGTGGTCGTTTAATGCTCTGTTGAGTATCACTTCAAACACCTTGCTGATGTTAGGCAGCAAGCTGATTGGGCGATAGCTTTTGGGGCATGAAGATTCTTTTCGTTTCTTCAAGATCGGAAATACCTTAGCCTTTTTCCACTCATTTGGGAAATATGAATTGCTCAACATGTTGTTGAACAATATGCAATAATTCCTCATAGCAACCTCAGGCAAATGGCGGAGAACTACATTTGGAATACCATCAGTACCACATGATTTCTTGTTGTTTATCCTGCGAAATATGAAACACAAGTCTTCATAGCTGACAAAATAATCAATAAGATTCAAGCTCGGTATGAGGTCAGATGTTAATGTTTCATTGAAATGAAGAATTGATTGGCCGTTCAGGCTTGATTTGAAGTCGGAAACTTTTGCTTCAACGATCTCTGAAACTATTTCATTCCCTCTCTCAGGGTTTGGCAGATGAACCAATTCAAAATGTGTTCCAATCAGTGCAAGTTTATCCAATCCTTCACAAATGATCCTGTTTCCATTTCTATCCGGAGTCGTACTATCAATTTCGATACCAGCCCTATCGAGAAGATTTATCTCATCACTAGTGACTTCAAGATTCAATACCTTCACTCGAGACTTCTTGCGGAATATGCTATTCACTTTCGTGAACACGCCGTCTGGGTCCTGTGGGCTAATACCCCTCAATTTTTCCGCCCATTGATTGCTGACCTCACTCCTGAAGTATGACCGGATTAAGTTCCGGACATTCTTCAGATGTAATTTCAACAAAGCCAACGAGGGATGGTTGTAATCCAAAAATCGCCGATAAATATTGTTGACGCGTGTGAGAAGAAGGCTTTTCAATCTTTTCAACCTTGCGATGGTTGGTGTTTCATATCCTTCCATATTGTTTCGAAGTCTAATCTTGGGAACTACTTTCTCAATCGTTTCCAAAGTCAGCTTCTCTAACTTCGACAAATAGACATCTATTTCATCGTTAGTTAGATTGCTGTCATTAGGAACCATTGAGCAAGAGTTGCCACTATCAGAAGGGAGACATTGCTTCTGGTACTCCCGATTAAACTTCTTTTGAAACTTTCCCCAGTCTGTTTTTTTGAAGTTCAACCGATAATTTTCGTGTTGAACTGGAATGAGGAAGAAATCATCCCTTTGATGATTGATTTCCATTACGAGTGCGTTATGGTCGCTATCATAAGGAAGCACCTGCAGTTTCCGTTGAGGACTATTAAAGTTGAATTCGAGTCTTGCTTCAGCAATGCAGAGGTCCAAATATGAATTTGTCCTAGGGTATGTTGGGAACTCCGACCCATATAGATTGCACCTGTATTCAATCTGGTTCTCTGTTATCCACGATTTCAGGAATACACCTCTTGGATTATTGGTGGCGTTCAGCCATGATGTATGCTTGGCGTTCAAGTCACCAGCAAGAATGTAATAGTTATGCAGCCTGCAGTTTGTCGTGTGACCTACTAAAGAAATCAGATACTCGTAATTGTAGTGACTGAGTGAACGCTGATCATTAGCTAATTGCATAAGGACGCGAAGCGTGAACGATATCGTAAATGTCATCGACTTAACATTGCGCATTGAGAAATTTAAACACCGACGGGTGTCATTGTCGGTGCATAAGCAAACTTGCCGGATTTTATTGGGTCACTCCCACTGGAAAGGCGCAACGCCTTTCCAGTGTGAGTGAGTAAATTTATGAATAGACGTGAGTAAATTTATGAATAGACTTTGAAAACGAATTGAATTGTCAGAGTTTAGAAAAAATTTCCAGCTTTCATTATGCAGCAAACAGTGCAAAGTGAAAATGCAAATCCAGGCACAGTGCAATGGTAGCCACTTGTTTGTTGGTATTTTGAAAAGTGCATCATGCAGTTCTATTTAAGAACAATGCTTTGGATTCACAGAGTTTTCGTACTGGAGCTAATACGTTTGTCCGCTATATTAAAGGTAGCGTAACAATAGGTGTTACAGTAAATTAACAACTTCGAATACGACAGTCACGGAACTGAAGAAAATAATCGAAGGAATACTGAAAATTAAACCTAGGGATCAAATGTTGTTTAACAAAGACAATATTGTAATGGGAGATGATAGGCTACTGCAAGACTACGGAATAACAACAATCACAGCAAAACCACACACGCCAGCGCAATTGGGTCTAGCCTTACGTAAGGAAAGTGGTTCATCATTCAACCTGCCATTAGAATTGGAGCGATCTGTACAGATGTTTACTAACTTCTATGCCACACAACACTCAGGTCGTCAATTAAATTGGCCGTACAACATGTGTTAGGGAGAATGTGCGTGCAATGTACGGATGCGGACGAACGTCGACTCACACGGTCCTCCCTGTACAGTTACCCAATTTGCCATTATTCGCTCGGGAAATCCATGCGACAAAATTTTTTGCTACATTCGGCCAAATAGACTCGATTATTTATTAATAGTGGTGAGGGGTTTTTGGGAAAGTAACAATTGTCAACATATTTTATAGGAAGCAAAGGAACACATCCGTTTATAATTTGTGAATTTCGCCATTTTTTCTTTCATCCCGAAGTATCTATGTAATTTGCTTTATACAGGCGATTGTCATCATTTTCTAAGCAACCGTTGTCGGCACCCTAAAATTGGGTTCACCTAATGCTTCCAGAACTTACATCCCCAGCATCGTCAACGAGCGCTCGTCGTCGGACAAGGGTTTTTGCATGTCATTGTTACAGTTTTTTGAAAATTCTTATCAAAAAAAATTATTACATTTTTTTTTGAAAATTCTTATCAAAAAAATTATTACATTTTTTTTTGAAAATTCTTATTAAAAAAAATTATTATATTAAAATTTTGTCTTATATATGCCATAAATGATTTATTATAATTTACAATTTAAATTTATAAATTTCTTATTTAAATTTTATAAATTTAATTAAATATATCTTTGGAATATAATATGTATAAGAAACATAAATAATACTATTCATATTATTTCACAATATTTAATATAGTGAATTTATAATTCTAATAAATTATAAATATGTTTTTTTTTTTTTAAAGGAGAACGCTTAATAATAAAACATGAGTCAGTAAGTTATCAAACCGGGCTTTCCATTCCGTTGGTTCTGACCGGGTATAGGACCCGGTACGGTGGAAGGCTCTCACCACCAGACATGAGCCAGCCATCGGGCACCTAATAACCTTCTTTTCGTTTCAGGAAGTCTCGCGGGTTGAGTGGCCTCGCACAAGGTGCCTTTTTTGGCATAGGGTTATGTGATCCGATTGCATAACTCTATGACATAAATTGGTCTCCGGGGTATTCCTCCTCTGATGGGAAGGCTCATACAATTTATGCTGTATGAGTTTTCCACTCAGAAGGGAAATACTTGGCCACTGCAACGTATATGGATCTTGATCCGGTTGGGCGGGTGCGAGGGGGCACCATCACCACCCGGTTGTCCCACTTTTATTTGTGGGCCATGAGCATCGTCGGGTAACGACGAGGTTACCCTAAGTCCATCCGTTTTCACTTGTCTAACTTGTTCTCTGAACAAGTCATTTTCCTCGTTGTAGTTACCTACAATCTTTCGACTTAGGTCGCCTTTCTGTTGAGACCCAAGAATTCGTGAATGCGAAATTCTTTTGTAGTGGGTCCTTCTGCTGGGGGAACGAAACCGCCCTACGACACCGCAATGCTAGCCTGCCAGCGCATTCACGCGTCCCCAGACAAGGGCATTCTTGGCGGATATCAACATCTTCCTCCGCCGAGGCAGCAGACCATCGCTGCAGTCCTTCACGGACTTGATACTTACCCTAACTACTACAGCAACCTGAATTGATTTCATTACAAATGCGAATTTAAGTTCTACAGGGTGCGGCAGCATAACTTCCTTTTTTGAAATGCCCGCCCTTAAAGTGCTAACTGTTATAGCGCGGCGCTAGTAGTCTCATTCGAGAGAGGTGATTTTAAAGTTTTGCTCATCCCTTGGTTAGTCGCTATCATGCGTTGGAACAGTGCGGAGCGTGCATTTACCGTTGAAAAATTGAAAATTTGTTTTGTTGAATTTTGAAAAAAGGAAGTTATGCTGCCGCACCCTGTACAGTTAAGTTAACTTTAACCAACATTTCCATTACTACTTTTGAATTTTTGAAATCAGAATAAACTACTAAATTCTAGAGTAATAAAACTATCCCACAAACTCACGCAATGCTGAGTAACACTTTTCAAAATATTGCCAACTAAACTATCTTAAAATGGGTTTACTTCACCTCGCGATCAATTGAAAGCTATTAGAATTAAGTTCCAGTGCTCATGCTGTAATTAAAAACGGTATCTTCAATTGAAAATATTTGTATCTGCAATGCGGTTTGGTTTGGAGTCGGACATCCACATTCCTATAAAACCTGAAATGGTTCATATCTACACTGAACATGCTCCATTCTAACAGTTATTACTCATTCATACTCATCCAAATTGTAGCACGTAAAATAAATAATTCAATTACTTATATAGATACTACAGTTCTTCGCTTCCATCATACTCGTACATCTCACATGTAGAATTTTGTTTTGTAAGAGTGTAAACATTATGGCGTCAGTTAGAATTTATTGGTATCCGAGCCGCATAAAAATTCAGGCAATCATTCAATAAATTTTAACGTTATACGTACATTCTTTGGAGAACTGGATTATGAAAATTAAGTATCTATCATCGCTACTACCATCATCATCATCACCCAAGTCACATACGAAATAAGATGTGAATCAGTTATGGCGTTAACACATGTCTGTACAGTTTCAGCTACTTGTGTAGAGCAGAATAAATAAAAATAAAAAAACATCAGCAGACGCATATGGAATAAAAGTACTAAAGAACTCAATAAACCTTCAACATGATAATGAAGTCTTTTGCGAGAGAGAAAATACCAATTGCCTGAAGCACTAACATTTCTTTATAGTATCTATCAAAAACCTTTTGACGATTTCTCGTTAATATCTAAGAATGGGAAAAAAGAAAGAAAAGATTGAAAGAAAACAAAACCTGAATGTCGTTCCCTCAATTTGGTATTCTCCACTTTACTTACAACTAAACAGAAGCAGGTGGATGCCTCCGGTCTTACGTAACTCTCAAGCGGCCAAACACACAATACTTGAAGCTGTCCAAAACTGTAGTGGAAAATCTTCAAGACGATAGAAACGAGAACTCTTAATGAAAACAGAGAAATAAGGGAATAAAGACGAAATTCCAAACCATTGGTCCAGTCATCCCCGGCCAACTATTATCATTTTCAAAATATCTTTTCTAAATGAGCTCAGAAAAGTATAATTAGAGCTCATAATGATGATAAAATGCCTGATCACGGCGGAGAATAACTTCATAGTCATCCACTGGGTCTTTGAACGTGTTTACCAGCGTCTTAACGAATCCAAAGATAAATGTGGCAACTCAGATGGATATCTTTGGTAAAATCATCAAAATGATGAAGATGGTGACGATTAAGATTGGTTCCTTGTCTACACCTCAAGCGGTTGCGCCAAGCAACGAGATTAGAAATCTCGGCGTTTGGGAACAATATTTTTAATTTTACGGAAATGAATGGAATTGTAGGATTGGAATTCGATAGAAATTGTTTGGACATTAAAGATGAACAACCAGTTAATGAGAAGAGGTTTAGATCGCCTAAAGACGGGAAGTACCGTAGAAGGGCTCATTAGAAATCATTCAAAGTGTGAGAAATTCTTTAATTTCTTAATATTGATGCATGGTAACATAAAGTAACTTTCTCTAAATAAGCAAATCAACTACAATTACCCTTTTTTTTAAATATTTATCATTCCTGAGAAATCACCAAAATCGTCCTTCCTTGAATTTTATCAATTATTAAGTGAAATTTGCATGAAACGATTCCGAATAAATTTACTTTCCCGCCAATTACCAAGCTGATGAAAATCTCAGCTTCAGATTGTGGCGCTGCAACTTTTTCATCAACTCATTCTACCTTCGATGCCCTCGGGCGTAAATAGCCTGCAGACAAAAAATTCGCAAAGAACTAACGACATTGCCAGTAAAACTGGAAAGATGAAATCTTCTCATTTTTCGGGAATTCTACTAAGATGAAAAAATCTAAAAATCTGAACAGGTTATGCTTGGGACAATGTTAAAAATGGAACATTTGATGGCGAACCGATAAAAAATGAGCCAATTAGCTTTATTCTCTCGTCGTTGTCAATTTAAAAGTGACATGGCACACCACAACTGGAGGAACCACAAGAAAGAATCCGGGAAGCCAGAAAAATATCTTTTTCCCGATTTCACTCCAATTTCTTCGACGGGCGGAATTTCTTAAGATGCTGATTGTGGTTAGAGTTTGTGGTGAAGATGACACCAAACGAAGAAAATGTGAATGCAGAACGCGCTCAACGGAGCAGGAAAGCGCTGAAGAAGTCTCAATTTAAATCAGCAACTGCCGACGAGACGCACACCGTAGGCGGCTTTTTCAAATAGGTGTGTGAAAGCAGTAATTGTGCTCTTTGGAAGCACACTCGTAAATGTTAGAATCTGCTGACGGCGTGGAATGATGCTGCGGCAAGAATTTTAATTGTTACACATTGCTTTGTTTTATGGTCGCAAACGCATGTGGAAGCGTAGAAATCAGGTTACCTGTATTCATCACTGAATATTGTTTCAGGGAAGCCTAATGAAATGCCGTTACGCAATGTTTACAAATGTAAATTAAATGGGGGAAAAATTGGATATTGTTAATTTTTATAAGTTTATTAGGTTAAAGCCGCTTCGTTCCCACCGGCTTTGTTTGGATTAGACATGGATGGGAAAATAGTGATTTTTTCGTTTTCAAGTTTCACTAAACTAATTTTGAAAACAGATTTTATGGTTGGTTAACCATATTGAAATATGAGAATAATAAAGTGAGAACGAGTTTGACAATAAATGAAAGGAGCAGCGAAGATGACTATGAAGGTTTAGGAAGAATTTGAATTCCACTGGGGAGTTCTAATTTTTGATATAACTCCTGATCGAAAGGGGCTGTATGGTATGATTTTTTGAAAGTTAGAAAAATATGAAACTTTCGAGTTGTTCTGTTTTATTTATTAAAAGGACTTGCTAGGTAATGCTGCTAACTATTTTAGTACATTGTGTGTAGCTCTCTCTAGGATTTTGTACTAAAATACAAAACCCTAAAAAAATCGGTACCTGTATCCGTCTGTCCGTCCGACTGTATGTCACAGCAGTTTTTCTCCGAAACTATAGAAGCTACAGCCATGAAACTTTGTGAAAATGTTGGAAGTTATGACTTCTGGAAAGTTTTGGGGTGAAATAAATTTTCAAAGGGTTTTAAGGGGGTCCCCCCCATATAGAGGAGTGACCCCCAAAAAAATTTTTTTCATCAAAGGTGGTCAAGTGGGATGCCATTGGAAAGGTCTCAATGAGATCTTTTCAAAACAGGTCTTAAAATTACCTTATCAGCATCGAGGGAGACGGGAAAATACACGAAATTTAGGCGCAACCTCCACCCCCCCCCTCACGACTGGAAAACTTCCACCCGAAAAATCTGAAAAAATCATGAATCTAGGCCTTTATGAACACTACAACAACAAATGTGTTAGAAGTCGAAATTCACTCAACTTTGTTAGTAGTAGTATGATTTATCAATTTCACACTTTCTTGAATAAAATCGTAAGGGGACCCCAAATTCAATAAAGTTCAGAAGGTAAATTCAATTTTTAAGTTTAATCATTGCTTGAAAATTTCAGAAAGATTGAATCGTATTTGATAGAGTTATGGGGCGGCGAGCACATCTCCCTGCTTGAGTCCGATATTTGAGTCAAAGGCATCAATGAGTTGGTTATTGATGCGGACTTGGGAGATCGTCGACGCCATTGCCATTTTGGTAAGACGGACCAATTTGGCTGGGATGCCAAAGCAAAGCATTATTTGGTACACTACGTTACGATCAATACTGTCGTATGCTTGCTTAAAGTCAACGAAAGTTTGGTGTACGTCTATGTTGAACTCCCAGCATTTTTCAAGTACCTGATTGACAGTGAAAAATTGGTCTTTAGTCGATCCACCTACTCTAAAACCACCTGGATGATTCGATTTTATTTTCGAAGATCTTTGAAAATATTTTGTACGCTGTACAAAGTAGTGATATGCCTCTATAGTTATCATACTGTAGCTTGTCACCGTTTTTGTGGATAGGGAATATAATTGATTAGGTCCACTCTTTCGACACATGCTCTTCTTTCTGAATGTGCTCGATGGCTTTGTGAATAGCACTATGAACATTGCTGCCAGGGTTGATTGATTTAAATCATTTGATTTAAATTTAAATTATTTTTTTATAAAAATCATGATTTAAATCAAATTTGATTTTTTTCATAAAAGTTCATTGATTCCTTAGAATCATAATTAACAAATCAGTTACATAAAAGAAAAATACTTTTTCAAACACAGTTTTTATTTATTGATGTAAAGTAAGTAATTATGGTTAACTATAAATGAATAAGAAATCATCCAAATAACTATTTATTGTAATATTTAAAAAGGAACACCAATTTTGCTGCCTTTTCATTTCCGAGCCTATTCCGAAGTTTCGATTGGACTAAGCCAAATGTGGAAAAAATCCTTTCTATAGATGCAGAGGAGGCCGCAGCTGTGAACAACTGGTACAAGATAGGAGTTAGTTGACCATGTTTATCTATGGTGCTCAACTGCGATTTCCACCATTGTAATGGTTTTACACTTTTTATTATTTCCTCTGCAAACATAACTTGTTTAAATGGATCAGTTCTAGCTTTGAACTTTATTATTAAAGGCAGTAGGCCTGTTCCGGTATACTCACTCTGAGCATATTCTAAAGCTTTTGCCTCTTCTTCAGCTGTTAACTGGAATTTTGTTTTTGAAGGGTCCAGCAAATAAGTCAAAAAATGAGCAGGCGTTAGGGCCATTTTATATCTTCTTTTAAGTGCAGATAACTGATTTATATTAGCATCCTGTTCTTCAAAGGTTGTCTCCAGCTTTTTGAAGACTTCAACAACGTCGGATAATGATGCATTTGATTTTTGTAATGTATCTATCGCTATCGCAATTGGCTTGTAGATTTTTAACAAATCTTCGGCTGACCTCTTTAGTACCATGTTTGTGACTTTCTGGTATATGACGCTATCTATGCAATTTCTGTTATCTTCACATATCTTCAGAATTTTTTGCCATTCTGACAAATATATTTCGAAGCAATCTGATAGGGTGTTCCACCTGACTTCCTGCGGGACAATAAGGGATCTGCCACATTCTGCTTTATATTTTGCGGCAGCGAAGTGATTATTTCGAAAATATTTCACAATTTGTACGACATGTTCACGCACCTCTTTAATATCCAAATCCTTAGAGAGTAAATTTAGAATATGAGCAGCGCAGCCATACGTCAATATACCTTCTTCATTCTCATTATCAGCTCTTAAGTCTAATCGCATTTTCGTCATGGCTGATGCGTTATCCGTCACGAAACTTGCAACTCTACATTTGTATTCAGTCTTGCATTTTTTTATAACACCCTTTGATATTTCAGTTAGATAATCAGCTGTGTGAGGTTTCCCGGATGTGTCGATGCTTTCCAATAAATACACCTCTCCAGATTCAGTTGTAACACAGCTGCAAATGATGGGCTCCATATGAACATTAGACCACCCATCTATTGACAAATTCACTGTCTGATCTTTCACAGTAGAAAAACATTTCTGCTTCTCTTCATTATAAATTTCATTGAGGAATCTGTTTCCCAAATCAAATCGCGATGGTGGTTGATAACCCGGTCGCAGCATTTCTATTATTTTTAAAACCTGAGGATGTTCAATACACCGAAAACTGCTGTTTGTAGCGTATACAGCTTTCGCAATTTGCTTGTCTAACTGTTGCTTCAGCTCTTCTGAAGTCCTTACAAGAAATGTTGACAATTTTTGAGGTTTGCACTTGTTCTTCGAAGGTGATGAAGGTGTTGAAATGTCTTCTACTCTGCTTTTACTGGGTCTGAATCTTACAGCACATGCTCCAATTGAAGGTTCCTGAATTTCCGGATTGCCAGTTGATGAGGAATTCGAGGATCTAAGACCTTAAACGATACAAAAAAAGATAATTGTATTATTTTTTAATGAAACAGTAATGCTTGTTATTGATTCCATTTTCGCAAAATTATTCTAATTGTAAAGAGAAAAAGAGAAACTTTCCTTTTAATTTTGCTAAGTATATATTGATCGTAATCGATTTTCGGCCTTTATCGTTCGATCTTCCTCAACGGTTCGACCGAACTTTAATGGTCGAAAACCGATTAAGATCGAGTAAACTTAAACGTAAAATTTAAAGGAAGGGTTTTTTTATTTTCAAAACAAGTGTTTTATTTTACTTAATTATATCAAAAAATACTTACTTCGAGTGCTACACGATTTCCAATGGTCTTTTAATCGCTGCGATATTCCCTGTATCTCTTTATGGCATTCATTGCACACTGCCCTAGATCCCTTTTTATTTACATCACGAACTTCCGTATAATTCTGCCAAATAGGATCTTTTTTTCGTCCAGTCATTTTCGCAAACCAAATCAGTATCACTATTATAGCACAATTTCACGACGCCCTACTCACTATTCACTAGACGAATAATATGTATAACAATTTAGGGGAACCCCGGAAATATAGTAATTTTTCGTAGAGAGTTGGTGAGCGATTTCGGGGAAATCCCAGTTTTTCTTTACGTGCTAGGCCGACATCCCATGCAACGCGTTCGCGGCAGAGCAAATGATGTCGCAAATGAAATATTTTGAATTTAACCCGTATTGGTGGTATTCAACATTTCGCGTGAGAACTTTTGCGCTCCGCTGCGAACACATTGCAGATGGGACGACGGCCTAAGTGTTGCTAATGTAAAAGGTTGTGGTTTTCTTAGCAAGTTTGCAGTTGAAGTATAATTCTACCATTTACGATAAAAATTGAGACAGAGAAGAAAGCCCAAAATTATATACATATATGAATGCGACTATGTATGCAAAGGAGTGGATTTTTATAAGTAAAATCCATCACCGTTATACACTATCGTGATTGGCTCAGAAAAAAAGGTTTATACTCGTACTGCTTGTCATTGGCCGATTTTTTTAAGCCTACTTTACATATATGCTCTACTTTTGTAGATATGATTGGTATAAAACCTTTTTTTATGGCGCCAACCACTTTTGAGTATATGTCATTTATTATAGACTATTGATCAGCTTTAACTCCACATATGTTTTTTTCTAATCGACTCTGGGGGGTTTGGGCTTTTTCTTTTATAATGAAAATCATTAAAATCAATAAAAATCAAAAAATTTTGGTATCGGGCCTTCTCTTTTACAATCAAAATCAAAAAAATCAATAAAAATCAAAAAAATCATGATTTTTTTAAAAAAATCAAAAAAATCTGTCAAAAATAAAAAAATCATGATTTTTATCCACCCTGATTGCTGCCATCATATTTGATGACCTCCACTGGAATCTCATCAATGCCCGGCGCTTTATTATCCTTCTGGGCTTTGATAATGGTGTAGCAACTTACATATACATATAAGCACTTAGTTATTTTTTTTTGATTGAACTTATTTAGAATTAGGGTGTAACATATTAGGTATAGGATATAAGTTAATTGTTGTGTTAGTAATATAAGTAATTTTTGAATAATGCTGGTTGGTTTTTTCTCCTTTTTCCAATTGAATCAAAAAATATGAAATAATCTTAATTAATTTAAATTTGCAAGTGTATTTTTTTCAGTAAATGTGTTTAACTGATAACGTATAAATTTAGAGAGCCATTCGGGCCATTAAGTTTTTTTATAGTTTTATTGTTTGGAATTTGCTTTATGTTCTTTTAAAAATTTATAGCGATTAGTATTAAATAAAGCGCTTTTGACTTTGACTTTGACTTTAAGCACTTAGTTACTAAAATACTTGAATTAATTTATTTGACGTGACATATACATATAAACACTTAGTTAATAAAATACTTAGATAATTTTTGTTAAAAATAGTTTATAGTAGGAGGCATCTATTGTATCAGATGAATAAATTTGAACATAGATTTTCAGTCTCTACAAAACATTTTAATAAACATATAATTAAAATAATAAATATATGGAATTCAAAATAAGTATTGTTGTGATTGCTTCAAATATATTAAAAAATAAATTCAACTTAAAGAAGAAGAAGAAATTAATTTTTTTTATTTTAAGAAGAAATTTAATTACTAAGCAGATAATTATTATTAAATAAATTTATCTTACTTCAAAAATAGGAGAAATAAGAAGAAGAAGATAAATTATTTACCAGAAGATAATATATCTAATGTCAAAAGAAGCATAAGAAGAAATAAGCATAAGAAGAATAAGGTAGTAATTTTATCCTTTTACAAATGGTGACCCCGATACCCCGATAAACCGATAAGAAGCAGAACTTTTTATTGGAACGAATACGAGTAGAATACGAAATAGCAGCAAAACTATTTGGAACGGAGTAGTAGCAAGCAGAATTATCAATACGAAGAAGCAGCAGAGCTTTTTGGAACGAAGTTGTTATAATAAAAAACGGAAAGCGCTTCGACGTTAACGACTATTGTAAGAAGCTCCGAATCTAGTAATTAATATAGGCAATCAAAAAATTATGACGTATCATCAATAACAAGTAAGAAGAAACGAATTTGAAATTAAAAATCTCAAAATTATTTAAATTAATATTTTTGGTTTTACTAAAATACTTAAATTAATTAACTTCTCCATCTTTAAGTTGAATTTATTTTTTAATATGCTTGAACAATCACAATAATACCTATTTTGAATTAAATATATTTATTATTTTAATAATATTTTAATTATATGTTTATTATTTAAATGTTTTGTAGACTGAAAATCTATGTTTAAATTTATTCATCTAAAGCAATAGATGCCTCCTATTATAAACTATTTTATATATATAAAATCATCTAAGTATTTTATTAACGAAGTGTGTCCAATAATTTGATTTAAGTATTTTAGTAACTAAGTGTATACGTTGGCTGTACAACTTAAGAACCGAAACTTGACGCTAGAACTTTATATATATGTCATTTTGAAGGTACATTTGACATCTATCAAAAACAGTCAACAAAACAATTTTATCTTGTGTGCATTATTATTATTTTTCACGATGAATAACTTCGAAAATTGGAGAAAAACACAGCATTTGCAGGAGGTTCTGTTGGGTCATTTTTTGCAAAGAAAACTGCTGAGGAAAGTCATCGTTTGCTTGCAGAAGTTTATGGCGACGATGCTTAAGCAAAAACACAGTGTTTTGAATGGTTTCAACGCTTCAAAAGTGGCGATTTTGACATCAAAGACAAAGAACGCCCAGGACAGCCAAAAAAGTTTGATGACGAAGAATTGGAGACGCTACTTGATGAGGATTCGTGTCCAACGCAAGACGAACTTGCCAAATCATTGGGAGTGACTCAGCAAGCCATTTCGAAACGTTTGAAAGCCGCCGGATACATTCAGAAGCAAGGTAATTGGGTTCCCTATGAATTTATGCCGAGAGACGTTGAACGGCGCTTCTGTATGTCTGAAATGCCGCATGAGCGCCATAAAAAGAAATCATTTTTGCATCGGATCGTGACTGGGGATGAAAAACGGATCCATTATGATAATCCCAAGCGCAAAAAGTCATACGTGAAGCCCGGCCAACCAGCTAAATCAACGGCGAAGCCAAATATCCATGGCGCCAAGGTTATGCTGTGTATTTGGTGGAACCAGAGAGGGCCGTCATACTATGTGTTGTTGAAATCGGGCCAGACAATCACAGGTGACCTATACCAACACAATTAATACCTTTAAAGCGTGCCATCATCGAGAAACGCCCGGAATATGCGACCAGACACGAGGCTATAATTTTTCATCATGACAGCGCTCGGCCGCATGTTGCAAGACCCGTGAAAAACTATTTGGAAAATAGTGGATGGGAAGTTGTGGCCCGCCCGTCTTATAGTCCGGACCTTGTTCCGTCTGACCTTCATTTATTTCGCTCGATGCAAAACGCCCTCACCGGAATACGCTTCACTTCAGAGCAAGGCATCCATAATTGGATAAATTCGTTTTTGGCCGCCAAGCCAGCCCATTTTTTTTTTAGATGGAATTCATAAATTGCCTGAAAGATGGAGAAATGTTGTAGCTTCCGATGGACAATACTTCGAATAAAATATATTGTTAGATTTCTCCACAATTAAGCATCAAATTTCGCTGAAACATTCCGGCTATTAAGTTGTACACCCAATACTTCTGTTTTATTTATTAAAAAGACTTGATAAGTAATGCAGTAAACTATTTTAGTACTTTGTGTGCAGCCTTTTTTTCCGTGGCATCCAAATATCCTCCTTTGAATACTACACAGTTAAAAATCTTGTCCTTTTTTCAAACATTGTGTTGGACTAATCGCATTTTAAATAGTTTTTAGTATAAAAACCAAACTATGCGAAGAACTACTCTCATTTTCAATCAATCTTATATTTGAAACTTTTTTAGAATTTTTGGTTTTTTCAATTTATTCAAGCTTGAAAACTAAAACCTGTAAATACTGTTTGAATTTTAATTAATATTGAATTGAAATCCGCGATTTAGAATTTCCGTATAAAATTCTAAAGAAAACCAACTGTAAATCGCGCCTAATATCGAATATGATGGAGATCAACGCTATAGATGGCGCGCATGTATGTTTTGAAGGTCGTGGCTTGGATATGTGATAGCTGAGTACCTTACGAACAGTGTGGCAGTTTTCGTCGGGATTCCATGTTCCACGCGCGTGCTACGACCATAAGTGAACGTCAAGTGCTGACCGCCGTTGCGCAACGTATTGTCACTCGTTTTTTAGTGAGGCAAGGCGTTTAAAACATTGAAATTTTTCTGCGTTTGCGGAATCAGTTCGGTAGTGAGTGGCTGAGTAGGGCTGCTTTGTTTAAATGGGCCAAAGCATTCAAGGATGGTGGCGAAACCGTCGAGAATGAGCCGCATGATCGTCGACCGCGAACCAGCATCACACCAGACAACGACAGAGTAGGCAAACGTAAGAAGGATTAACGACAGTCATAGGGTTGATATGGGACTTTGAATTTGTAAAAAAAGACACGAGTAAATTTACACTGGACATTCTCTAACGAGTCAATGAGGTAGGAGTGTCGGGGAGACCAAACTACAGAGCAATATTCAAGGAAAGGACGGACAAGACAGATAAACAATCGGACGGGGGTAGATAAATTGGTAAATTTATGAGCATGCCTGAAAATAAGTCTCAATATTTTTTAAGGCCCTAGCAGTCACGATTAGAATGTGTGCATCAAAATTGAGCTCAGAATCAAAAGTAACGCCAAGATCCTTAGCAGAGCTCACAGCAGCAAGTGGGACTTCATTCAACATATAGGTGAAAGTCAGCGGAGAATGATTTAGATTAAAAGTCATTTTATAGCATTTGGCAACATTAAGATAGAGGTAGTTAGACGAACACCAGTTACTTAGTGCAAACAGGTCCATCTGAAGATATTGACAATCTTGTACAGACCTGATAGCTCGAAAGACTTTAAAATCATCGGCATACTGTAGGCAATTGGAGGCGATAACTGAAGGAAGATCATTTATAAACAATAGGAATAGGAGGGGACGTAAAATGGAACCTTCAGGAACACCAGAGGATGGATAGAATGGAATAGAGGTAGTTCCACAGTGACTAACACAACATATACGAGAAGACAGATAGGAGTCCATCCATGATAAGAGAGGGCCAGCAACCCCAAAAGTTTTCAGTTTGTAACAAAGAAGTTGATGGTTGACCGTGTCAAACGCCTTCGAGAAGTCAGTGAAGATGACATCAACCTGCAATCGATTGTCTAGGGCCTTAGCAATGAAATCAGTGAATTCAATTAAATTTGAGGTCGTAGAGCGACCTTTGAGGAACCCATGTTGTTCCTTCGACAAGATAGGGGTCAATGAGACTGAAAGCCGGTTATGTACCAGGCGCTCGAGTAATTTTGGGAAACAGCAAACTAAGGAAATAGGACGATAATTCAACACCGAAGAAGGATCACCACTTTTAAGAATAGGAACAACGTTTGCTCTTAACTAATAAGTAGGAAAAGGTTGAAGAGAAAAGCCAGAGGGATACAAAGTGAAGACGCTAACGACTTGACAAAAATATTCGGTAAGCCATCAGGACCAGGTGATATATTAGGATTAAGTGAATTAATGAGGGACTCAACTTCGATATGGTCAGTGAAACGTGAAGAAATGTCAATGGAGTGAAGTACGGGTGTATTAACGGGATCGGAGACATGAGAACAAGGAATAAAAGTTGACTAAAAGAACTGAGAGAACAAGTTGGAAATATCCTGTGGAGAAGAGCTAACGATATTATTCCAGCGGACTGAAGGAGGGACAGAAGAGGAGGACTTGCAGGATCTAATGTATGACCAGAATGGTTTCGCATTATTCGCCATAAGGGAACTCTCCAAGCTACTGAAGTAGTTTTTCATTGCTGTCTTCAGTTCTTTTTTTGCTACAAGACGCAGATCACAAAAGCGGGCTCTGCATTCTTCAGTACCACAACGCTTGAAGCAGCGGTGTGCCTTACTTTTAGCATTCAAGGCACTTAGTACTTGCTTGGTTAGCCATGGTTTCTGCTTTACTTTGCGAAGAGCTTGAAAAGGTGTGAAGTGTTTAATCAACTCATAGAGGTAGTTATAAAACTTACTCAGAGCTTCCTCACACTCCAAGTTATCAAAAAACTCCTGCCAGTCAACCAAGCTCAGCTCGGAGGCTAGAGCTTCGTAGTTTGCTTTGAAGAAGTTGAATTTTGGAGAAGCAAAAGTACGACTTGACAAAGGTGCAATGGAGGGATTGACTCGGGGCTCTGACTTGAGCTCCTGCTCCGAGCTGGTGCCTGATGAGGGCGAATCGCTGGCACGAGATGCCTGGCTCCACTTGTTAACAATGGGTAGAGCGGCATGCACACACTGGTGAGCTTGGGTCAGGGGTATGATGCGGAGTTGCTTTTTTGTCCTGAGCCACTAACTGCTGCGGCGGCTGCTTCACTTGGTCGGGGACGTCCTTCATTCGCCTGAAAGGAAAAGTTGAACAAGCAATTGTGGGTACACAGCGCTAACGCTAAACGCCAGGAGGAACACGGCAAATAGCCAACACCACAACATGAGCCAATGCTTTTATTTGAAGATAATTTCTGCGGCACGAGATCTGATGTGCGTTCCTGCACATACGATATTCAACTGGCCTGCATTCTTTGCCCAAGAACTTTAAATATCGTTTTTTCGTGAACGTTCAACCTCAATTCTCTTAAAAAGTGCCGAGTAGCCGAACACATGAGCTCTCGTTCCACGAAAGCTTTTCCTCCCCGTGAATATGCGAAACCGGGGAAATTGAGCGAAGGATTGCTTTTCGCTTAAGATTTCGGCTTTCTCATGATCTTTTAGGGCAATTTAGCGAAACTGGGGACATTGAAAAAGAGCTTATTTGCTTTGACGCTTGATCATTGGATGACATGCTTCGATAACAATGGGCGTATGTGCTTGCTTGCCTAATTCCATTGGCAAAGCACGAGTATATAGGCAGTATTTGCTCGCTCGCAACTACTTCAATGATGAAGCATAAGTATAAACGAGTATGTTGTATTTGTTCGCTAGCAACATATCGTGATTTATTACAACTTCGGAGAAACCGATGTCACGATCAGCGCCATCGTGAATTTGAATGACTGAGTTATTGGCGGCGGCGGTGGTGGAATGTAAATGCAACTAGGTGGCGGTTAATTTGGTAGTATTGTAGAACTGGTGAAGTATCAAACACTCCACTTTCCGTTGGCTGCTGGGATGTTACATAAATATTATATGGCTGTACGTGTGGTGGTGACTAAATAACAAACACATTGTAGTGAGATACCATCGATGTTTGAACGCATGGTGGTCGAAGAGAGATGGGAGTAGAAGCACTGCATGGTTCGCGAACATTCTCGTTCGTTGGCGATGAGAGTTGTCCGATGGTTTCCTCTAACTCATTCACACGGTTGGTTAACGTTTTCACACTAGCTGTCTCGTTTGCGGGTGCGTTTTTTAATCGTTCGACAAGAACAGACTTGTTTCCTGTTTTCGCCAACCCCATAGTACGGCACTTCTCGCGCAATTGCTTTACGGTTGGTTCACTAAGATTTAACATTTTGGATTTTTCCGTCTTTTATGTTGCACACACAAATAGCACCATACAAGGCGCATTCCAAAATAAGCGAGACTTTTGTCATGGAAATTTTTTTTGGTGGCGCCAATGAGTTTCGAACAAAGAGCTAATATAAAATTTTGTTTTAAAATCGGTAAAACGTTTACCGAAAAACTTGAATTGAAGGAAAAATTTCATGTCGATGGTGGTTCACACGTTTCAGAGATGGTGAATTTTGGGCGGCCCGTATGACGATGAACATACGGGCCGCCCAAAATCAGTGATCACCAAACACTCCATAAACTCCATCGAAATTGTGCGCGAATTTATCAAAAATGAACCGAAATCATCCTTGAAATTCGTGGAATCGGATTTGAATATCTCCAAAACATCGATTTATTGCATTTTAACCGATCATTTGGGCTTACGAAAGGTCTCTGCGCGTTTTGTTCCGCACAAGTTAACTGATGACCGAAAATTGCTCAGAATTCAACATTCGAAAGACATCATTTTTTGACTAGAAATCGCAGCGTATTCGCCTAATATGGCTCCCTGTGACTTCTACCTATTCGGGAAATTGCATTTGGCCATGAAAAGAAAACGCTTTGGGTGCTCCGTAGAGGGCATCCAAAAAGCTTGTACCGACATCCTGAAGGACATTCCGGTCAATGACCTGAAACAATCTTTCGAAAAGCTTTTGGATCGCGCAAAACAGTGCATCAAAGCCGGAGGAGACTATTTTGAATACATAAACTCGAATTTATCAGAACAAAGCTCCTGTCGTTTCTATTCTAGCTCAGTCTCGTTTATTTTGGAACCCTCCTTGTATATCCCACTTCTGAGGTGCAGATGAGAGGAAGGTGAAACCATGCAATTGACAACACAAATCGAAGATGCACTGAAACACTTTACTAATTCAAGTTATTCAGTTTAATGTTATTCAATCGAGAAATATAATTATTAAAGTTACAAATTTTAAGATAAACAACACGGCGAGTCGACACGGAATATTTATTAATTCTATACGGCGCGGCTGATAGATGGTTATCGACTACTTGCATGTCGGCATCGCTGGCTCGTTGAACGGTGTTGCCAGATCACCTGACACTATGAATTTGTGAATCTCTACGACAGCAAGAACTGGCAACAGACTACAATATTCTTCAAAGAGTAGAGCCATAAAAACCGTCGTTCTATGAGGACGTGCTGGGTGGTAACATTATTGCTGGTTGAATCGAATAATTGTAATAAAATCACGTTACCAAGCTCGAATCAAACTCAACGGACACCATATTTGGAGTATGAATGGTGTATGGTGACAGGACCATAGGGGTATAAAATAATAGAGGCTATCTTCATATAAAAGCTTACACGTGAGCGTCCGGAGAAAAGGTTGTTTTCTTGCTTTACGCTTCACAAACTACTTAGATATTCAGCTGTTTTCGGAGGGGCCAAATTTTGAATCGAACAAATTTGGTATTTAAATGAGATATTTTAAGGATTCTTAAAACAGTTGAAATGAAATCTTGCCAATAAAATCTAAAGAGGATAGTCCAGTAAGCGTCACTCATTTTATAACAAAACATGCCAGTGGATTATTCAAAAAATCCAATAATAATTAGGCGAATATGGTTTGTCAAACCGATATTTCAAACGCTGATTTCAAAAGAATAATACACTATATTATTACTGGCGACATTTTAGGTACGCTGCCTGGCACATCTTCTTTCAGCATAAATATTTTAGACCCCTCTTTTAGACCTTATAACCAATGTAATCGGAATTCAGCCATTTTTTGACTAATCTCCATTTAGCATGACCCGATTCATTTTTTAAATAATTGTTTCATTTCCTTTTCATTCGATTTCCGCCATTATTACCTATTTTTAGGCTTCTCATAAAAGGCAACATGTTCAAGATTATTCTGCACGTAAGAAATGGTTTTGTCATTTTTGATCATAGCGTGTAATACGCAGGTTAACAAATTGAGGAGCCTCCCCACGGTGGCACTTGGGAATGCCAACCTGTAGGGCATGCTATCAGTTGAAAACGACAAAACGTTACCTCCGAGTATTTCCGAGTATATAACCATCTTACAGACTAAATAGTCTACTTACAGGTTGGTCTAGAAAGTTAATACAAAGTCATTTGGCTAAAAATAAGCAACATAACAATAAAAAATTAATAAAAACTCAGTTGCTTCGGGTTTTAATTCAACTCTAATTATAATCTTTACTGAGGATTTCCAGGTCAGCTTGGTGGCACGATTTTAATTGCACTTTTTAGTTGTTCCCTTGGTCTACGACTGCTGCGGAGGTAAAAGTTTCTCATTAACATTTAATGTAGGGATGATGAGGATAACTTCAGCTCTTGTATATATCTTGGAATATTCCGCCCGCCCTTGTCATGCGGTAGTAAGCCAACCGCAGCACCTAGAGGAAGTACTCGTATGGTGATCTTTACGAAGGGCCCAGATAAGGGCCCGTTAGATTTATTGAGATTACACCTGAAGAATGTCCAGAACTGGATCCGTTCATACTTCAGTAGTAAGGTCAGCAATCGATTGGCGGAAAAACTGAGGGGTATTAGCCAACAGGACCCACATGGCATTTTAACGTAAGTGAATAGCTTCTTTCGTAAGAAGTTTAGAAAGAAAGTATTGAATCTTGAAGTAGCTAGTGATGAGATAAATCTTTTCGATAGGGATGGTTGTTAAAACCTCTGATATTTCGGAGCGATACCTGACAGAGATCTATTATCCTTACACAACTTGCTAACCAGCTGACAAGTGTCAGATGATGGATCTCTATTGGTGTACCGCCACGTGACGTCGGTTGTGTGGTGTAGATCAAGTGGTCGAAGTGTGTTGAATTCAACTTATTTTGAGTTAAGACTCAGTTGATCCAATTACATGTACTGATAAACGGAAAGTGAACAAATTTCGCGTATCTAATAGTTAGCTACTCAACCCGTCTGCCATTTTAAGAAAAATATTGTAAGTTAGGAAAGAAAAGTGTTTACTAAATAAGTGCCATGTCAAATTGTAGTGCTTGTATCGGCGAAAAATTCAAGTGAAAAGTTGCCTAGAACTGAAATTCTCCCACAAGTTTGATTAAATTGATGGACGGTGACTTTTCTTTGCGATGCGGATTGCCAGGTTTGTGATTTTGGGTTGTATAAGACTAGTTAGGTCGTAGCTGCATGGACGGATACACGATCAAAGCGTGGTACTGACCATATCACCTTTCCGAGGGCCGATATACGAGTATTCGATCAAGATAATGAGATGCTCTAATTGTCTCTAAGCGAAAGCCTGAAAGGGGCTGTAGACTAGTTTTGCACAATTTTCCAACGTGAAACGAGGATGGATTTCAAAAATTCGCAATGCTAATTATCGGGGCAGTGTAAGCTCTGATTGGCACTTTAAGCAGTGTTTAATACTCAAGGTCGTTGAATTGATATTAAATAAAAAAATAATTAAAATGTCTAAATCTTATGAACGCAATAATTTTACAATGGTTTGTTTAAATATAATTTGCGCTTATTTGGTCTGGAAATATGAATTTTGTACAGTGAACAATTGTTAACATACAAATACTTTAAAATGAAATGAGTTATAAATTGTTTCCTTCGTCTAGCAAATATAATCACTATGAATTGCTTAACTGATCATGCTCTTTCTTTTCCAGTAGTTAATTTTTTCAGGAGGAAGGGCAAACGGGAGGTATGTATGTGGCTAAGGGGGGGGTGTTTAGTTACAACTTCAAAAGTATAAAAGAACACTTTAAACGTTTTTTATTGATGATTTGTCTGCGAAGTTGAAGCATTACTTTATGGTTGAAGCTACTCTTACTGATTTTAAACTCATGATTAAAATTCTCTGTTGTTGCAATTCACTGCTTTTTAAAAATTTTCCTACCATTTGGAAAACTACGTTTATAATTTAGAGAAAAAAACATTTATCGAGTATGTTGCCAGGCCGACATTCTGTTACCAATAAGAATGGTAAAATAAAACACTTTTGGAGTAAAATAAGAAAATCGACTTCAAAGCGCCCTTGAAAGGATGAAATAAAATTTTTCTAAACGATATCAAATCAGGGCCCAGTTTCTATTAAACAATCGTAACTAAAGCGAATAAAAAGTAATTTAGCATCGGTTCTAATAACTTTATTTCCTCCTTTTTATGCCATTTTGATGTCGGTTTTGGAGAATGCCAAAGCATTATTTTTCACTGTTGATACAAATCGCCTTGAAATAATCAAATATAATTTACCTAGCCTCAATTCTCTTCGATATATCTAACTTCAAATATCTAACTAAGCACAAATGATTTGTTTTGTGGTTTCCAAAAAAATGAGTTAAGAAAAACACATTTTGAATGTATTGTAGTTTACACTTGGGTTCAAGTTGGCTATTTAAAATTGGAATTTATCTACAAATTACATTACACAATATCATACTGTAACATTTGTATTTCCTGCACTAATTGATTTCGTGCCGTTTTTACAATTGATCTTTCGGCTAGATATAATTGATGCATTGCACCTATGCCTTGAACTCATTTAGATTAAAACGAAAGACTTAAGCCAGTAACCTCAAATTTTAATGAATGGAAGATAAAGAGTTAATTTAAGATTTTGATCGCAATAATTTTCTTTGCAAGAATGTTTTGTTTTTGTGTGCTGTATAGTTTTGATTAGATATTCTCATTGATTGGTGCTACGTCCTTTAAACTCTTCATTGATTGGTGTTAGGTCCTTTAAACTCTTCAGAAGTATCCTTTTTTTCAGAGTAAAGATTATACAGAGAAATGTACTTGACTGCATCATGAAACCTGCAATACCAATCTGAATAGCCCTAAGCTAATACCTTAATCAATGCCTACTCATACCATCAGCCCCAACATATGTCCAAGTCCCACCCAAGCAATTTCCCGTAATTACAACGTAATGATGTGCAGAATTTACGATATTGTGTTGGGAGGTTTTGTGGAGCATTTCGGGGCAAAATTGTCGGTAATATGACTTTGTTTTTGCACATCAACACATTTGCCGCGCCTGGGATACACGTCACTTACCAGCAAAATTGACTAATCACATTCCATTACGATATGTTTTACCTTCATGATGTACTCGTATCGTATAAATGCACTTGTGGCCTTTTTTATTTGCGCGCGAAAAAAAGTTCCCTTTTTCCGTTGCACATATTCAATTCAACCTCATATGTGATTCCGTTGATTACAAACATTATGCAATGAATGCTCACGCCAGCCCGCTACCAATTTCCACCATTTATTGAACGTGTGTAATATACACGTTTGATGTTTTAATGATTTTCACAACTTTGAAGAATTTCGTACTCGCGGTACGATGGTAGTTAGTGCACGATGTGTGTTACAACGCTATCCTGTTTCCTGATAATGACGCGGCATCATTATAATGCTGTTGAAATTTAATGGCGGCAAACAGACAGTGGCGCGTTGTGTTGATGGAGTAGCTGAAAAACACTGATTTTCAATGATGTTTTAATTATGCCCATGTCTCGAAGGACTGAATAGTAATCAAAGCAACAACAACAACATAGGTAGCGGCATTTGAGTGTTAGGCGGTTGGTTTTTGTTGCTTGAAGTATAGCGTCAGGGCCATTAACATTTTTCTTAACATAACTCGCGATGACTTTAAAAGGCATCGAAAAAAAACTATTGACTTAGCTCAATGTGCAAGTTTTTGTTTCAATTTTGAGCTTTAAATTTTAGGTTTTTGAGTGATTGCCACCACCTGCCGTTGTTTTTTCGAATAAAGTCTGATTTTGTCTTTTTTTCGATTAGTCTCTACTGTTTTGAACCGAAATCCAACCCAGTTAGTCAATTTACTGAAATTATGGAGCAAGTCTAATAATCGATGTTGTGTTATTTTCAAGAAGAGGAGGTACAAGTGGTTGAGATAGCTTTGATTGGAATTTTTAAAATGTAGATTTATTTTCTGGAGCTTTTGCTGTTCTACCGTTAGTTGGTCTTCATATTACGAATATAAAGAGTTATTCGTACAATGCTTTGTTTGCTCATGAATGGTGGTTAGATATTCAAATTCGGGCATTGCCTTCTATTCAAAGTAAAATGTGTATTAAGTTTAATAGGACATTAAAACAAATGAGCTTCGAACGGTAAATTTTAATAAAGTTTCAAGCATATGAAGGAGGAGTTCATTTCAGCATGTAACAAGACCAAAGCAAATATCAAACTCATAATGTCATATTTAAGTATGCAACAAATTTCCAGCTGCTTATTACTTTTGATAATAGATTGTAGCACTACAACTCTCTTCGGGCCTTTGCTTAGAGATAATTAGAGTATCTCATTATCATGATCGAATGTGTGATATGATCATTTACACGGTTTGGCTTGTATCCATCCACCCAGCTGCAATACGTTCCAATTTTCAAACCAGCACGTATCATGAC
Organism: Odontomyia ornata; assembly: GCA_963969285.1. NCBI lineage: Eukaryota > Metazoa > Arthropoda > Insecta > Diptera > Stratiomyidae > Odontomyia > Odontomyia ornata. The sequence continues at coordinate 403,200,574 of OZ017739.1, read as the reverse complement.
TGAACGGGCTTATAGTCCATCCGAAAAACCACTCGAACTAAATCTCATTGCCAGCAACGAGAGTCGAACCAAGCACCTTCGGCTTACGGGATGAGTGCTCTAACCACTACACCACGCAGACTTTCAATGATGCTCGTATCTATTTGTAAAATAATTACTTCGAAATGAACGGAATACGAAAAAAGTTATAATAATTTTGCGAAAGAGAGTGTTATGAATGCATAATATAAAAAGAATACTCTAACTTCTACTCCGTTCTAAAATAAAGTCAACGCCTGGTAGTGGAAGATTTCGTAGTACCCACATCGCCATAACAGAACTTAGATGCGGCCCTACCCGCCAGTTTCTGAAATATTCTCAAAATTTAGCCAAAGCAATATAAGGAGACTGAAATTTGAGAAAACCTGTTGGGTTTGACAACATACAAGTGGGTTTTTTAGCTGTTCTATCTACAAGAGCTGCTATTTCAGCACCGATTTGATACCTCGTCTACACTTATACAAAGCTTCATGCATTAAGAGTTAATGCATGAAGTGTTTACACTTGACAAGCATTACATGTGAGTGTGGTGCTATTAGACGCGCAAGACTTCTGGACTACCCACTAAAAGAACCTAGCCTGGAACCGTTTGAAACATTACTTCGGGTTAAGCCTCATTTTGCTACGACGTGGGCTGCCTTGAAGTTGGGGATCTCTCCACTAGCGGGAGGAGAGGGGTTGCTAGAAAAGTAGTCACCCGACCCCAACATCCCCAGCTGCTGAGCATTGTTTATCTTTTAAGACTGCCCGGACAACATAAGGTTCCATTTATCAACTGAGCCAAGCATCTTCCCGATTATACTATCGAGAGAGGGCATTTCTGTTTCCTTGTAAGAATCCCGATGCAGCCTGTCCCATCTTTTGCATGCAATAACGTATGGTGGGCATCGTCTTTTTCTCCTGCACAAAACATATAGTCGGGAGACCACGACTTACCAATATTGTGCAAGAAAGATTGAAAACACCCATGCCCGCTCAAGAGCTGGGTCAGGTAGAAGTCAGTTTCATCGCGCGTTCGATTGAGCCATGATTTCAGATCAGAGATGAGGGGCGCAGTCCATCCTTCGGTGATGCTGTTCACCCAATACTATTGACAATCATTGAATGAGCGTTGTCTTCCTAGTGGGCAACTACCATCCTCATGTTTTCGTTTCGACGTGGCTAGATAGTACAGCGCTTTCTTGCAAGAATGGCGATTGGTAGCACATCGAATCAGAGACTATCGGATATGAAGATGCAATTCTCAGTACTCCTCTTCTCTGTATCTATGCCACCCGTTTATGGTATAGCTTTTTGCTGAGAGCATCGCCCAATATTTCTGCTTCGTACAGTAGCACCCATTCTACGAATGACATGAGCATACCTAGTCTATGTAGCGCCTGGTCGATGGTGCGTACAGCAATTAGCGCGGCAACATCATCCGCATAGCCAATTTGGCACAACTCATCCAGCTACTCTAGTCTTAGTAGCCCATCTTAGGATATGTTTGGCAAGTCTGAAGCAAGGATAGAATACCCGATATAGCTTCCATCCTTCGTCAGCCTTCATCGTGTTACAAAGCAGACTTCGGTCCTTCAAGTAGTCCCTGAAAAGCCACAGAAAGCTTACCCAGGATATTCACCATCTAGCGGAGTCGAAGGCGTCCCAAAAATCATGTATCACCAACAGAACTACTCATCGCTTGGTACGGCTATGCTCACCACCTCTGCAATCGCATCAATGGAAGAGTATATTGCTCTAAAGCCGTACTGGCGAGGGGAGCACGAATTACGTTAGTGAATCTTCTCTTGATGAATTTATCTAGTACTTTCCCAGCCGTGACCAGCATATGCAAACGGCGATCTGCGATTCCTTTCTCCTTGCTAAATGGGCCGTGCTATCTTCCAACATCCCGGGAAGTTCATTTCCTATTGGCAAACGTTGAATGGTGGTAGACGAGCTGCAGCATCTCAAGTGGGACGCAGTCTGTACCTAGAGCCTTTCTTGGTTTCAAAGATAGTACTGTCTGTTTCAGTTACAGCAGCATCTCAGGTGGGATGCAGTCTGTGCCTGGAAACTTCCTTGGTTTCAAAGATAGGACTGTCTGTTTCAGTTACATCAGTGTGAAAAGCGAGTAATTGACTGATGTTTCGTCGTGGACAGCATCAGTACGGAGGGTAGTTGTAAGTTTGGTAAATATGTTTTTGTTGTAGAAAGTATCTCATTATCTTGATCGTATGTACTGGCACTCGAAAAGATGATATGGGCCCTTTGGCCATGTGTCCGTCCATCCTGTTGCGATATGTTCTGATTTCAAACTAGTACGTATCATAACTGAAAGGGCTTATTGTCTGTCCGAAAATTCACTCGAAAGTTTAGTGAATATACTAGGGTATAAATACACCACTTTTCTTTACTGTTGGGATGTATGTGTCCCACAAAAAGCTACCAGTGGGACATATTTGTCCCGCGACTTTACTCGAAAACTGCGATTAGAAAATTCTGAAAATACAAATGTAACTTCTTTTAAATGCTCCACATCATAACTCTACAATAATCATGTCAATATTGCAAATCAATAAAATCGATGCCAAAAGAGTTAATCAATTATAACATGATAGCCCAAACAAGGTTATAGTAGAAAATTCCAAGGCATAAGATCTCACACATTACTCAAATTGCTAAGTCTATTAAGAGCTCAGAATGCACGAGACTTAACGACATCTGTTCCAAAATAAAGTTGAATGAGTCCAGGAAAAACATTTATTGCAAATATTGCTACAAGTGCTTAAAATTCTTCGAAGTAGGCTAATTTCACGTCAGAACACCGGCACCAGTGTTTCTTCGGCTCGCAGTACGCGTCTTGGAAAACATCGATGAGGATCTCCTTGAAACAACTTGATGAAGTCTTTTGAACTGCTTTTGAAGTCCCGAAAGCGCGGCCATTGAGGTGATTCTTGATCCTTTTTTTTGTGGTAGGGAGGTGAATGCTATTTATGCACAGTAAGGGACTCCCATGTGCGACTGGACTACCCACTAAACACCTCCCCTGTCAACCTGAGAACCCAGCCTGGAACCGTTTGACACATTACTTCGGGCCAGGTCTTGTTTTGTTACGCCGTGGAGCGCCTTGGAATCCCTTTCCTAGCGGGAGGGGAGAGAGGAAGAGGAATTGCCAGAAGAGCGAACCCCCAGCCCTAGCGCCCCCGGCTGCTGTGAGTCCCTTTTATATTTTAGGACTGCCCGAGCATAATGTGCCACCTGGTTCCATTTGTCAACCGATTCGAGCATCACCGCAACTATATTATCCGGGGTGAGCTCCCCCGTCTCCCCCTAAAGTTCCCTTCGCAGCCTGACCCATTTTGTACACGCGAAAAATGTGTGACAGGCATTGTCCTCCTCCCCTGGGCAAAACCGACAATCGGGGGACCGTGACTTACCGATCTTGTGCAGGTAAGCCTGAAAACACCCGTGCCCGCTCAAAAGCTGGGTCAGATAGAAGTCAGTCTCACCATGCCTTCGATTTAGCCACGGTCTCACATCCGGGATGAGGCGCGCAGTCCACCTTCCCTTCGTGCAATTCACCCAAGACTGCTGCCAATCGTTGAGTGAGCGCTGTCTCTCTTCGCGGACAACCATCTCCCTCGCATCCTCGTTTCGGCGCAGGTAAATAGCGCGGCGCTCTCTAGCAAGGAGGGCGATAGGTATCACGCCTGCAATCACTCTCACGGCCGAGTCGGAGACTGTTGGATACGAAGATGCAATTCTCAGTGCTCCTCTTCTCTGCACCCGTGCTAAACATTTCCGGTATACCTCCTTGCTGAGAGCGTCGCCCCATACCTCTGCTCCGTACAGTAGCACTGACCCTACAGCACTCATCAAGAGGCGTCTTCTTGATGGACTGGGTCCCCCTACGTTGGCCATAAGTCGACTCAGAGCCGATACTCCCGAAGCAGCCTTCTCAGCCGTTGCCCTGATTTGCTCAGAGAAACTCATCTTCGAGTCGATCAGTAGCCCCAGATACTTCACCGCTGGCTTCGATTGGATTTGTATGTCTCCAATACTGATCATCCTTCCTCTAGGGATTCTTTTTTTGTCAAGATGACCACTTCAGTTTTCTCCAGTGCTAAACTCAGCCCGCAAGCAGTCATCCAGTCCCTCACTCGGCGCATTAGCATACCTAGCCTAAGTTGCGCTTGTTCAACGGTGCGTCCAGTGACCAGAGCCGCAATATCATCCGCATAGCCAACCAAACGCGACTCATCTGGCATCTCAAGTCTCAGGAGCCCGTCGTAAGACACGTTCCACAGGTCCGGACCAAGGATAGATCCCTGGGCAACACCCGATGTAATTTTCATTCTTCGTTGGCCCTGTGTTGTGTCGTAGAGCAGGCTTCGGTCCTTTAGGTAGTTGCTCAAAAGCCGCATTAGATATTCTGGAACTTGAAAAGAGTTTTCCAGCGTGCCCAGAATATCCACCCATCTAGCGGAGTTGAAGGCATTCCTGACCCCGAGTGAGGTGATTCTTGATCCTTGAGAATAAGAAGAAAATTCGGATCGGTTTCACACTGCTCCGAGACCCGTACACGAGAAGGCACCTTGGACCTTGGGCACCATCTATCTTTGCGAAGATCTTGCGCATGCCCAAGTCCTCGGTAACAATACGATGCACGGTACTTTTGGGAAAATCACACTCCTCTGCCAACATTCTAACGCTCGTGCACCGATCGGAGTTGAGCATGACCCCCCTCCCACTTTCTTCACCTTTTCATCGTTATAGGCAGATGGCGGGTGCGCAGGGCGATCTTTGCCTTTGCCGTTCTCTCTGCCCTCCCTGAACATTTTCTTTAAGCGATAAATCAAGTTGAGTCATGGTATAATTGGCAAAAGCCTCCCGTAGCATAACAATAGTTTCGACACTCGTTTTGTTCAGTTAAACACAAAATATTACTGCGTGATGTTGCTCTATGGAACGAGGCATCTTCAAAATTCGATACGCCACTTTCACAGAGGTCCAAATAAACGGTCACGTGCACTTTACAATACCCTGCAGGCGGCCGGTGCAGGTACTGTTCGCTTCGATAGACCGCCTTCAACAATTTCCGCCCCTTAACGGGCTTCGATGCTGCCTAGCCTTGGCGGGGAGAGATCATTTAACTTCATTTTCGGGCTGACCTTGCATGTGTTTTACGATATATTACGATTGATTTTAAAGAATTTGAATAAAGCCTAACACTTTTCATTTCCCGAATGTGGTAACGATATCATAAAACCAGAACGAAGTAAAATGTTTCGAGTCGAGAGTTATCCACCGTTTTGAATTATTTAAACTGACAAATTGAATGTTTTATGAACTCAACCACATCAACGACTGAAAGTAACATCATGATAAGCACCTTGTTTTTACCACACATGAGACTCGACGTTTTACTGATGTTTTTCATTTCAAGAAACGCAGTTTTGGAAAATTCTATGTCCCTTTGCCTTCTTTTTTTACCACGACAGCCCCTCTCGGGCCATCACTTCCTGCAAATAGCGCCTCCGCCTATCTGGGTCCATGGACCGTGTCTTCCAACTTTGAAATCCGAGCAGCGATGCACTGTCTTTGTCGACCGAGTCAGACCAGCCTTTCCTCGGTTTCCCCACTGGTCTCTGCCCTTCAGTTCACGTAACGAATACCTTGTGGGGGATCCATTGTTCATCTATACGATTCACGTCGCCAGCACATTGCAGCTTCCGCAGTCTTACCATCGTTGAGACCTATGGTTCGTCAAAAATTTCGTACATCTCAAAGTTGCATCGAATTCGCCTTTGGCCCCCGTCTAGCTTCGCTCTGAATATTCGCCTCTAGACCCGTCACTTGAAGGCATTCATTATATTTGCAGATGCTAGGGTTAGGGTCCATGGTCCACACACATAGCATAACACACTGTCTTATCACAGATTTATATACTGGTCTTCAACATCGTCAAAACTGTATTCTTCAGCGTATTTTTGTATCTTTCAGTCTCGGTTCGCTCAGTCGACAGGTGTGATATTTTGCGTATTTGAGGTATTTTTCCTGCCCTGTTTTATTTTCATTGAATTGTTGCCCTACTAGTTTTGCTTCGCTGTCGAGTTTTAGGTAAAGTTTCTTGGCATTTGTGACCGTGACAAAATGTTGATGTCGTCCGCATAGGCTACTATTTGGCTCGACTTATATAGTAACATACCTCGTGTATCGACAGGTAGCTTTCTTATTATGTATTCCAGAGCCAAATTGAATAGCAATGGGGCGAGCCCATCTCCCTACTGTAGTCCGATATTTGTGTCAAAGTCGTCGGTGAGTTGGTTATTGATGTGGACTTGGGAGAACATCGACATCATTGTCACTTTAGTAAGATGGACTAATTTGGCTGGGATGCCAAAACAAAGCATTTTTGGTACAGTACGTTGCGATCAATACTGTCGTATGCTTGCTAAAAGTCAAGAAAAATCTGGTGTACGTCTGCGTTGAACTCCCAGCATTTTTTTAAGTACGTGCTTGACTGTGAACAATTGATCTATTGTCGATCTACCTGCTCTAAAATTACCTTGATACTCCCCTATAATACTGTTGGCGTATGATCTGATGTTATTTTTTAAAATCTTTGAAAATATTTTGTACGCTGTACAAAGTAGTGATATGCCTCTATAATTTTCGTACTGTGGCTTGTCACTTTTTATGCGGATAGGGAATATAATTGACTGGCTCCACTCATTGGGCGTCTGTTCTTGTTGCCAAATGTGCTGAAAGACTTCGTGAATAGCTTTACGAACACTGCTGCCACCATATTAAATGAGCTCCACTAAATCTCATCGATTCCCCGCGCTTTGTTATTCTTTTAAGTTTTAATCGTTGAACAAACTTTATCCAGAGTTGGTTGGGCCAATGGAAGCTCTCCTCAAACATCTATAGGCTTTGTTGTTCCGGAGCTGGGCGGAGGATCCAGAAGGTTCTTGAAATATGAAATATGAAGTTTCAAAGGAACAGCAGTCTTTTTTGGCAATGATGTTGGAAAAAGATTGCTGAGACCCGGTAAATAAGGCGTATTTTGAAGTAATGTGTCAAACTATTCCAAGCGAATTTCTCTACGAGACAGGTGAGAGGTATCTAATCTAGAAGACATACTACTGAGAGTTCTGAAATCTGGATGGACGTATCTTTTACCTCTTCTTCACAAATATGCACACATCATGCAGCAGGCCTCCTTCGATAAGGCACTGGAACTTTAGGTTAGTCACTTCTCACATCTTTAAGCTTAAGACAGATGAAGCTGTAACTTATTTAAACAAATCCAATTATTCCAATTTTCATAAAAGCTTCCAATAAAATTAGGGAAAGCTAAAAAAAATGCATTGGCTTACAGACAAAATAGGTACAATACTCGTATAAGCAATTCGGGGTTTAAAAACGAAATGCCTTTTAAAGCTTAAGGATCGAAATATGAATCAGATTGAAGAGCCTTGTTCTTCGGCCACAAATGAAATTATCCAAAAGTAAATTAGTGAAAAAGAACTAATTTTCAGCTATTTTTCGTAATCCTAAGTGTACACCTAAACATTAGTGACTGATCACCTGAGTTACTGAAACAGGCTATTTCTAGAATTAGAATTACATAGGTAGGTACGAAAACTTTAGCATAAAAGGGATTCCTTATGAAACCGTGAAGAGGCATATCTCACACAAAATCATTACTTTCCGTATACCATCTGGTTCCTCATCTTAGTACTTATATATGCGGATGGTATTGCTTGACTTTGATGCTTGATCGAGAAATGACATGGACTTTGGACTAAAACCGTAACTGACGTTAGGTCAATCCATATGAGAGCATACTTACTACCCCATACATGACCACATATAGACCGGCTTTTTTCGCAAATTTATATGGCGTTATATGAAGAATTGCGGAGGTGTCAAGGAAAATTTGCAGCGTGTATGGTTTCGAGACTGATATCAGCAGTGAAATCCAGAAAGTCCGCGGAGAACATAATAGCGCTCTTTGCAAAGTGAAAATGATTTCAGTCCTTATATCTGTTTGGTATTTAATGCCTTCTAAGGTAAATAATTAGGAGTTTATTTGCTTCTCAAAGCTTAGCTGTCAGCAGAAGATGCAGACCATGTGCTTTATTTACCCGTCTTAAAAGCTCTGGGTGTGTAGTAGACGATGAAAGGTGAATTATAAGCAGGCAAGGAGTGTATTTTGTGTCCTCTTTTAATGTGAATCAATATATATATACATATATATATATATATATATATATATATATATATATATATATATATATATATCACCATACAAACGTTTTAAATTGAATGAAAGCTCTGCATTTCACTTTGCTTTTGCAGAAGTAGGCTGAACGCTTCTTGGAGCTGGTCCAAAGTAAGCTGAATACTACATGGGCAATTTTCGATCATATGGCGTATATCTTACGTCAGTTTTGACTAAAGCTGGGTAAGTATTGAAGTTGTTCGAAGGCTGGTTGATATTCGACCTGAATCGCCGATTTGATCAGTTATTCTTTCATGAAAAATTTAGTAAAATTTTCAATGATTTTTTATATCATATAAAGTCCGCTTGTTGGATCGCATAGTACGGCCTAATTCATAAATCTTCTATTGAAACTATGATAATAATAATAATAATCCATCGCACAACAGTCCAAATCCGGAACTTAGCGTTGAGATTTTATTGTTTGGGTATCTTATTCTATGAACGTAACGGAATTTGAGGTGATATGCTCAATATCATGTTCAAGTATGTGATTATTACCTAATTTTTTGAATTAGTACCCGTCACAGCTGGGTGGGCTGATAGTCTGACTGCAGCATCAGTAGCTCAAACTTGATGCCGCCACCGAGGCTTGAACTTGGGAGCTGCTGCACAAGCGGAGCGTGCTCTAGCCAAGCGGAGTGTGCTCTATAGCCCACTGCTCCATACAGACTACAATTCAAATTATGAGCAACTGAAAAAATCACTTATTCAATTAAAGAGAAGATTACATCAAAACTTACTTTGTTGAACTCAACTCCAGAGGGATTTGAACACTTTCTGAAATTGAAAAGAAAAGAGGATTAATTTGGAACCTAAAAAATGTGTAAATGAAAGCATAGAAATAGTTGTTTCAAGTTGATTCATCTTAGAAACAAAAGCATTTATGTAACTTAGCTCTGACAGGTTAACTGCCAGTTCTAGGTTGACTATTCATTCTCAAAAAACCCTGAAATTACCTGAACAGTTTGTATTATCCACCGTAAAAATATCATGAGCTGACGAAGTGTTTCAAAGTAAGGTGGGGTTCCGATTGCTCATATGACCAACGATCCCAACATTTTTGGTTTAGGTAGATCTCAGGGGATAGCCACAAAACTATGCCTTCTAGTTATCTGGAAACGCTAATCTTTATAGATAGATGACTGTTAATGGGCGTATTAACGCATACTTATTCCAAAAAAAAACCTTTAAACTGAGGGAATATAATTTTTACTTTACTGTCCATGTAAGATACACCAGACATTTTTGTTCAGAAGCAGTGTAATGCCACTATGTTGAGTTCGGATTCTGGGAAATTAATACTGTAGGAACTTTCGTACTTAAATTAATCAACTGTTGCAAAATAACTGCGACATTAAATCATGCCATGAAGGAGAATGAACGGAAAAGTAATTGTTGAAGTGGTGGCTGTATAACATAGTGGTCGTGCTTAGTTTTCTCTTGAGCTCTTGGAGGGTTTACTTCGGTACAATAAAATTTGGACTCTATCACAGGGTATCTTTTAGTTGTGGTAGCAGGACTGCTTGGTTACTAATGAATCTTTTTGAATTTAAAGACCATTTATAAACACCTAAAATTGTCATAGCTGCTTTGTTTGTCGGTTGTCAAAAAAAGTCGTCAAAGCTTTTGGTAATGATTTGCGTTGTCTAAGTCGTAGAAGCGAATTGTCATCGCAACAAATCTATAGAGAATTCCGGGTGTTCTTCAAACGTTGGAACTTTAAACGCTGTTTCGCCCCTCAATTTCTTTATGGGACCACAGAAATTTTTTGAGTCATTGATTCTGATGAAAGCGAAAGTAGATGTACGAGTACATTTTTGTAGGTAACTGCTGCCATACATAGATCAACTTTTTTTGGTTTACTTACGTACGCTAGAGTAGATGATCAAACAGTATGAGACTTATAAATAACTAATGACTTAAGCATGAACCCGGGGTCGAAAGGATACCATTTTTCTCCTGCTTGCAAGATGGCGAGGTCATGCTCTTTGATGTTAACCAGTCTCAGTCTATTGAATCGAGAGCCCAAGTTGTATGTTCAACATTTTTCTTACGCTTTTTGCTGATGGTGATCAGGATGATGTCATTTGACGCTCTGGGGATCATCAATGTTCGAAACTTACTCTAAGTGTGTGTATTGAAAGAAATCGAATGCTAACTGGATACAGTTTAAGCAGTCTACGCTAAGGTAGCAATACTGATCAATTATTGGAATGGCGTAACAAATAATTGTAATGTAATTATTATAAATTTTATTTAAGCAAATTTTCATTTTTCTGCCATTCTCTTTGCTTAAATTTACTCTAACTAACTCTAACTCTATTTATATATTTACTCTTAAGTACCATTTTTATTCTATTTCTCTTGTTAGGTGCTTCTTTTCAAAGTTATTTTATTTCTCTTTCAGGTGGTTACTTTTTAATGTTTAATTTTAAAATATTCAATTTAAGCTTGCTTTGCGACCAGCGATAAATTATGTCTATGGGTAAGTTGTTGAAACTTACAGGATTGAAATAGAAAGAATAATATTAAGGCCTATGACAGACACCCAATGCCGCTTGATGAATAGCGTTCTCATATTCAAAGATGAATGTGGAGTATGTTAACAAAACACTGCTTTCATGGCGATGGTAGTTAAGATCTTAATTGATCAAAGCGAGAGGTTCAGACCATAATTCCAGTGGAATAATTGAAATATATAGGCTGCAGATCAAGCACTCGATACCAAAACTACAGAATTCATGCAAACATTGATACAAAAGGACATACTTGAGATGAATTTTTTTTTTCACACAGTTGACGAATAATTCGGGAGTAGGCTTGATAGTAAGCATATAATTTTCAAAATGATATGACCTTGGGAAACCGTCTAACTCGTAATAAAATAAACACAAAATTTGAAACATTTTTTCTGAATTAGAAAAATTCATATAAAATCATTGCTTGGGACAGTAAAGCTAACAAAATTTTTTATTCAATATAAAGATTGAACCTTGCCATTATACGTGAAACACAACTTCTCCACGGGACCTCTAACAGGCCTCAATCCTTTTGAGGTAATTTTCAATGACTTTTCGGCACATTCCCGGCAATATCTCGGCCATAACTTCACGAATATTGGTTTTCAATTGCTCAAGATTTTGAGGATTGTTCGCGTAAACACGACCTTTTGCATAGTCCAATAATAAAAGAAATCCAAAGGTGTTACGTCGCAGGTCCTGCAGGCTAGATGACATCACTTAATCTCGAAATTACGCGTCCTGGAATTTCTCTTGCAAAAGTGCTCGATTAGCGTGTTGTGTGCCTTGTGGCTCCGTCCTGTTGGAACCACATGTTCTCCAGATCGTAATCTTCAATTTCTCTCCAAAAATAATCGGTTAACATCCGTCCATAGCGGTCAGGATTGACTGTAATGGCTCTTCCTTGATCGTTTTCAAAAAATACGGGCCAATAACACCACCAGACCATAATGCACACCAAACGGTCACTTTTTCCGGATGCAAATGCCTTTCTGCGATCACCTGAGGATTTTGAGAGCCCCATATGCAGCAATTCTGTTTATTTACGTAACCACTGAGCGAAAAATGAGCCTCATCACTACAGAAAATTTTGTTCGAAAAATCGTTATCAATGGCTTGTTGTTCAATCACCCAATTCGCATACATTCTGCGTTGTGTATGATCTTGAGGCTTAAGTTCTTGAGTGAGTTGGATTTTGTACGGATGGAGATGCAAATCCAAATGCAAAATCCGCCACAATGAGCCGCAAGACAAGCCCAAATGTTGAGCACGTCGAGGAATCGACAAATTCGGGTCTTCCTCCACACTTTGAGCAATGACAGTGATATTTTCAGCAGAACGAATGTTGCGATGATACACAGGCCTTGCAATACCAATAACCGATCCAGTCTCTTCAAATTTCATCACTGTGTTCGAAATTGTTCGCTGTGTAGGTCGATTATGTCGACCGTAATCGGCTCGTAAGGCCCTAAATGTTGATACAGCAGAATCACCATTTTTATAATAAAATTTCATAATTTTAACGCGTTCTTCGACTGTTAAACGATCCATATTTCTAAATGGCAAACCTGCAACTAAAAAAACACGCTTTGGATGACATTTAATTCTGACAGATGTCAAATGGCAGGATTATACTTTCGTACCACGAAATGGATAACCCTGTAGAATGCGATGTTTAACTTGTAAAAGAGCGAGTGGAAAATAAGCAGTCAGTCATAATGCTGAATTTTCGAAAACTTATCAGGTGGAAGTTTTTTTTCAATCAAGTAATTAAATGAGAAAACTGACAGACTTTTTGTAATTCCTCTGGCGATTCCCTTGTTACCGCTCTGCGTGTGGAAGTTCAATCCGGACTCGCATATCATTTCCAAACGGAATCGCACAAAAATAAATCAATCATACATGCATCATATATACTCTGCATAACAAATCTTTAGTATGTCCTTGTTTTGGTTTCAACCATTTGTCATACACCCTGTCTTTGTTCTCTTTTTGCTCACGAGAAATGTTTCCTTTAATAAAACGATATCATATGTCCTTTACTAGTGAGTGTAGGTAATTGTCCTTTACTGGAGACCTTGTTTCCACCAGATAAGGACTCCATTTGACACTGCACATAATTACAGCATACGCATCGTCACATGAAGATCACCTGCATGAAATCAAAATGAAACAACTTTTTTTCTTTCTTCAATGAAATACCTACGCATAGGAATTTTTCCGAAGACTTTTAAATCAAATCAAATCATGAAAATAATATCAAGACATGGACTGGTTATTTTTGCCGCAAATGGCCTTTGCCATTGCTAAATTTTTCATTCTTCGTATGGAACCAAGTAAAAAAAAAACAATAATGGAGTGAAAATATGAATTTTCTACCTATCCTTATCCCAAAATTATGCGTTGACAAATCAAAAAATAATGCACACATGGGAAACAGATAACCTATGACAGCCGGTCAAAAATATCCTTGATTTTCATAAAATAATTCCTTTATAATCTAGAAAAATAATTTACTTATAGGTCAAACTACCTTAATTCAATCCTTCAACAAAAATCTATGTCCTAACTCCCAACCTTAGCAAAGCTTTTTTTTTATTTCACACCATCAACGCCCAACTAAGTTCCTAATTACGATTGCAATTAGGATATTTGCTTAATCCTGTCGTGTTCGAAAATTCAGCTTTTAATAAGTATTAGTTGTTTATAGGTCCTATAAAGTAATCGACGGAAATGACTATTAGACAGTACTTGAATATTATGACGAGGGTGGATTATGGCGGTATAAAGGCATTACGTGGATATGAGGTTGGATTGTGAGGTCAGGTGGTTGGTTGGTTAGCTTAGCGCGGTTGCGGTAAATTCACTAATGAATACTATCGTTATACTTTATTGATAATGATATAGGTTATTGCGTGCTCTACGAAATTTTCGGAGGTCAGTATTATAAATGTGATATTGTTTGCACATAAAAATGAAATCAAACAAATAGGAATATTTTATTAGACTCCAATGAATTGAAATATTGCGTACTAGTGAGAGTTTTATTGCATTATATTTTCAAACTAGCACACAATAAATTTCAATGCAAGTAAACATAATTTTATCGACAATATAATGTGATTTTCTGAAATTCTGCCACAGCTCTATTATATTTAGGAATGATGAATAATGAGATAATTAGCATCTAATGAAATCTCACTTTCAATAGGGAAATTATTTTGCTAGAAAATAATTTCAACGTGAATAGTTGATTGATCAATCTGTATCATGATATAAAACGATTTATATTCAAAATTCCGGAAATGTTAGCGTTAGCCTAAAGGTGTGAAATTCGGTAATTTATTGTATTTGTTGATATGATGTGTTTTTCTATTCGCTTAATTAGAGGAATGAAATTTACTTACCGATCATCTAATTAGCTAATGTCATTTGGAAATATTTATTGCGGGAATTTTACTATTTGGATGATGATCATTCATGCAAAAAGAAAGTGTTTCAAATCGAGATTTTGTGAATTTTATTATTTTGTTTTAAATTTGCATTATGCTGAACGTGAAATAATTAAAATGTTTGATTATGGTTCAGTTTCTGTATTAATGGCCAAAAACTCAAAATGATTTCCGCACGAAAAACGCTGGCAGCTATTGGTTCTTCAGAATTACCAATTTTCTCTTAGGCACAGCCTTCTAGAGTATTTTATTGCAACGGTATACTAAAGTGACCTTTAATTCCGAATCGCTACAACCAGGAAAACGTTAATAGTTGCGCAATTCTGGCTAATGGTGAAAACGTAGCTGATTTCTGCTTTAGAGCTTGCACTAGTGTAATAAGAGAACAGATCTTCGAGACGTTTCACTAACGTATTTTATGATTAATGATGTAAGAATATATTTTGTGCCATTAAGCGAAGGCCTAAGAGGGGCTGTAGTGCTACAAAGAAGAAGGAGAAGAATGTTTGGGCTATCACATGTCTTCAAATAATAGGTGATGACAATATGACGCTGAATTTCTCTAGTCCATTAGTAGGACCTGAAAGACAAGCCACTTTTCACCGTCAAAATATCACCTACCGTTAAACCATACCACATTCACTCGAAAAAACTATTCTTGGATTCTCAAACCAACGGGTCTAAATAGACATGCCTAGATAAAGTGGGTTGCATTCTTCTTCTTTGTAGTACTACAGCCCATCTCGGGCCTTCGCTTCTTGCAAATAGCGCCTCTAGCTGTCTCGGTGTATTGACCGCGTCTTCCAATTTTGAAATCCGAGCAGCGAAGAACTGTCGTCATCCACCGACTCAGACCAGCGTTTCTTCGGTTTCCCCACTGGTCTCCAGCCTTCAGTTCTCCTAACGAATACCTTTTGGGTATCCGTTGTTCGTCCATACAATTCATGTAGCCAGCCCATTGCAACTTCCTCAGTCTTACAATCATTGGGATCTCCGGCTCGTCAAAAATTTGCAATTGGTCCCCATCTATGAAAACTTGGTGTACGTCTGTATTGAACTCCCAGCATTTTTCAAGTACCTGCTTGACTGTGAACCATTGGTCTATCGTCGATATGCCTGCTCTAAAACCACCTTGATACTCCCCAATAATACTGTTGGCGTGTGATCCGATTTTGATTTTTAAGATCTTTGAAAATATTTTGTACGTCGTGTAAACTCGAGATACGCCTCTATAATTTTCGCACTGTAGCTTGTCACCTTTTTTGTGGAATTGATTGGCTCCACTCTTTCGCCTCAGGGTGTTCGATTTTGTTTAAAAGACGTTTTGATCGGTGAACTCTCTGTTCCCGTATTCGTTCCGACATGAACTATCCTCTGCGCATCACGTAAGACTTATACCGAAGGTCTTCGTGGACAACTCTACGAATAAGGCGCTCAGAAACATGAAGCTCACTCGCAAGGACTCTCATTGATTCTGAAGTGTCCTCGTCTATGATCGCTTACACTTGCTCTAAAAATTTTGCAGATCGGACGGTGTCAGAACGTTGTTCGTGCTTTTTGCATTTTGCAACCGATTCTGTGTCGCCTCCTGATGCTTGCAATTCACAACGAACCTTATGCACGAATGAACGGGCACAATTAAGAAAATTAGAGATCTCTAAATCTGTATGGTTCGCACATATAGCGATGATGACAGCATGTCTCTTCATTTCTTGAGTGATTTAGTCCGCCATTTCTTATCTGAAAACGAAAAAAATTTACCAACAACTCAGAAGCAAGAGAGGAAGGGAATTGTTTCAGGATTTTGTTACCACTGATACTGCTATCGCTGCACATGGCTAAGCGCTTCATAACTTCAACTTTTCAACTGTTCCTTTGCATGCTAATCCAAGTCAGTGATGACATTGAGGTGAAGAGATCCTCCTCTCGTCATCAACATCGTCATTTTACCGATGATGAAAGCCATGATTATTTTGTAGCTGCATTAATGTTATGCATGACCGCAGTATTTGGATACAGTAGATAACTAAATTGAGAATCCTATTACAACAGTAATTATGGAAGCTCGAAATAATGGAAGCTAGAATTTACACTGGCATTACTCTTGAGAAAACATTAAAAATTCATTAGTAGCAAAATTAAAAAGAAAGAAGAAAAAATCTAGCCCACATTCCAAAAGGATTTTCATCCACCTGAACCATATAATGACCACATATTTACATCACTAATGAGTGCGAACACGATTGCATGGTGATTCAATTGAAATTCATACATGTAAAATTATTTACACAACTTAATGTGTCCCATTAAATTTACATATGAGTACACCAGCAATAAATACGACAAGACCAAGATGATGATGATGAGGACGAGGACGAGTGCAAGTGTGGTAGCAGGAGCAGCAGCAACAGCCGCAGAAGCAACAACAGCAGCAACTTCAACGTCTTACTTTAGCCCATCGGAAGCACTAAACCTGCTGCTGACTTCTTTGCATTCACTTAACTTTATCATCATCCTCGTATTTATTCACCAGTAAGCCCCAAAAACAGCCCTGCAAAGACTATGGGGCAAGCTCGAGGACGAGGACATCGACGACGATGACAACATGAACAGTAGAATATGTGGTTTTGCGAATGTCAAATGTTGTGTCCACAAAAGACAGATTTATGGACATGTGAGAAGTTTGTGGTATTAACTACCTCTCATATCTGTGGCCATATTCCTGCGGTTTATTGTCCGCCGCACTTGCAGGTCTGTTTAAAATAATACCTTTCCATTTTAGTTCATTTTCGGTTAAAGGATGGCTTACATTGCTGGCGGTTTTGGGTGGCATTTCGAAAAAGTGAATGGGGAAATTTAGGTTAAATGCATTTCTTTGGAAGTTTAAATATTTTGTATTTAGTTTCGTTTTAATATCAAATATTTTGCAACCCTTTTCGATTGCCCTACCGCAACATAAGTGTCGGTACCCACCGTTCCATATTTCCATCAATATCTAAAGACATAACGCTGCATTCCGATTTCTTCTCTAAACGGTTTAGATCCTTAAAAATGAATCAAGACAAAATCCATTCTTGGAAGAAACAAATATCCACTAGGGAGCTATTACCCCATTCCTTTCATTCTTCAATAAGTTCTTATCTTCACTCGCTTCTGCATCATTGACATATCCTTTTGTGCATGATGGATATGATTGGATTTTCTTTGGTTATCTGTTATTGTCTATAAAACTAACATGCAGACATTTGTACGTTTCAACGTCTACGTTGTCCATAAATACTCTCTGGAAATCAGTGAATTTCGTTGACATTATGATGTCATATGCAATGCACGTCGTCGTATCCCTTGTCTTATGTTCACTCATTTTCAAGATATCAAGAGAAATATCATCTTGAAAACAACAGTTGTTACGTCTTCTTGTTCAATGCTTTTATATATGATTGTGTGTTGGATTATGGAATGATGATGCTGATGATGATGGTGATGGAATATGATTTATTACTTGGTTACCCCATTCGATTGATGTATGAAGTCAAAAATGATGAGTTTTGTTCTTTAGAAATTTTAGAAAGATCTAAAGGCTTATTTGCTAGGTTGAATATCATAAATTTAATTTTTTAAGGATTTCTGGGTAGCTGTAGTTGAATTAAAAAGTTAAAAGAATATTGGCAGCAAATTTTCTTAGGAAAAATTTTCTTCTAATCGTTGGACAACTGCATTAAATCAGAGATATTTACCAAGAACTCAATTAAATTTGAAACAAGACTAGTAATTTTGTTTGAAAGATTCCACAGAAAGAGATAAAATTAAAGTATATTGAAGTCATCCCAAACATTTGATTTATCAATTCTACCCAGGAAAGCCAATTAATAATCGCCCATTATTTATTCCACGAAAATCATTGTAAAGGTTTTTAAAATGTATTTTAAACAATCTATTTTGGTTGATTTTTATCAGAATTTTTTATTGCTTACACCAGACAGTCTTTATAAAATTGATGCAACTAGGAAAAGACACTTGCAAAATTACTCAAAAAATGTATTGATGGCATTCTAGATTGTAGGCGATTTTGAGTCTGCAAAAAACGACAAATTGCCTGAAAACGTTTGTAAGTACTCGTATGTTTTGCATCAGACGATAAAGTAAGCCACCACAATTCATATCCGTCTTCCAATTAACAAAGCGATTTGAACCTATAATGAAGACGCTCTGTTTAATACAAATCTTCCCGTATCCATTCTTCAGCTACACACCTACAAGTATGATGAAAATGCAGTTTTTCTTTACATATTCTTTTAACCAAAGTGATCTTAACATTGATTTAAATTTTGACCTTCTCTGGGATTTCTCATTTATCACAAGACGGAAGTTTTCTCATTAAACTACGAGGCATCTTATCTAACTCCAAAATCAATTCTCTACATAGGGCACATTCGTATGACGTTCTATTCAAAAAAACAAGTAAAAGTAGCAAGGGATGATCCGGCCAGAAGGGTATTGTAAAATAATTCGACATTCAAGCAAAATCTTCTTAACGCATTATCCGCCAATGTCCCTTTTTTGTTACAGATTTTCAAATATTTTTTTTAATAACTGCAAATTTCAAGTAAAAAATGGTAGTTGCAATAATAATATCGTATCTCATATGCCTTGAAAGCTTTAAAATTTTGCGATATTTAAGTTTAAATAGTAGCAAACTTCAGGTTGAAACTGCAAACGTCAACCGGCCTTGTGTTCGTATTTGTTTATGATATCACAGAGTGCTTATCATTTGTGCAAGTGAAAAGTTTATGAATAAATCTTAAAATTTAGACTTTATTTGATATATCTAACAAAAAATATTGCTTCGCATATATTCTTGGTAATTGTTTTTCGCTTGTAAGTACAGCGTCCCATTTTTGGGACATTGGCATAATCTATATATAACAAAGAAATTTTTGACAATTTCTGAAATAACTGCTCTGCTGGAAGATGACGAACTTCAAGCTGATTTTAAAAACGAAGACACTAACGATGTGAATGTTGCAATTATACAACCAGATACTGACGAATTGACAGATTTAGAAGACATAAACTAAAATGATTTGAATGATGATGACACGAGAATAGTAAACGGCGACATTGCTGGAAGTTTCGAGGTGTTTAGTCTTCACATTGAACCTGCTTTTGACGCTAATCAAAGAGAAGAAGTATCAGCAAACTTCAGTGCAACCAAAAAAGGAAAAAAAGAATCGAATAAATCTGCTTCGGCAAGAAAAGAGGAGAAAATAAAGTGGACAAACACTCCTCCAATTTATAGCAAGACCAACGTATCTTCCAAGGATAAATTAGAAATTGTCAAAGAAAAAATTGATAAATGTTCGGTAATTGATACATTCGAATGCATGTTTTCCGATGACATATTTCAGCTTATCATCGAACAAAGTGAACTCTATGCAAAACAAAACAATTTGCCATATTTTTCCTTGGGTTTACCAGACTTGAAGAAAGTTATTGGGATTTTTCTAATTAGTGGTTATCACAAACTACCACAGGAAGATATGCATTGGGAAAAAGCATCTGATGCTGGTGTACCGATTGTTTTTAAGAGGAAGGAAGAGGAAGATTTAGAGAGATAAAGCGACATTTTCATCTAAACGACAACAGTGAACTGGGCAAAACGGATAAATTTTATAAACTACGGAAATTTTTTGATGTGCTGAAAAGCAACTTCTCGAGATTTGGTGTTTTTTTATAGGATGTTGTCCATCGATGAAATTATGATTCGGTATTATGGAAAACACCCAACTCAGATGTTTATGCAGGAAAAACAAATAAAATTTGTATACAAAATTTGGTGCTTGTGTAGCTCAAATGGATATCTGTACCATTTCGATCCGTATGGTGGTAGATCAGATGATCAAAATGGAAATTTCCTTTGTTCTAGAGTGGTGAAAAATTTGATAAAAGTGATTTCACTGGAGACGATGGAGGATAATGAGGTTTTTGTGAGAATTTCCTTACGGGACATGAGCTTCTAAGGGACCTACAATGCCTAAAGTTGAAAGCAAAAGGAACTATTCGTGGGAATCGAACCAAGCAGTGGCCACTTACAACATGTAAGGAAATAGAGAACAAACAGGAAAGAGGATACTACGAAAAAAAGTTTCACAAAAATAATGAAGTTCTGATGGTACGATGGAAGGATAACAAAACTGTGACTATGGCATCAATTTGCAGCGACGCATTACCGCTAGGAAACGTTAAACGATTTTCAAGAAAACATAAACAAAAAATTACTGTTCCAATTCCTCGTTTGTTTAGTGACTATAATAAAAATATGGGTGCCGCTGACTTGCTAGATAAGCAAATATCCTTATATAGAATAAGGATTCGTTCCAAAAAGTGGTGGTGGCCATTATTTACTCAATTCATGGATATAGCAGTGGTAAACTCTTGGAGATTGTACCAAATATCGCATCCTAATGAAAAAATTTCGCTTCTTGACATCCGACGCAAAATAGTTCTTGATTATTTATCAGCTATGAAAACTAATCGTAACAGGCCGGGTCCACAAAAATCAAAGGTTATTGGAGGCAGAATAACTTTAGAAATGCGCTACGATCGAAAACATTATCTTGTGGGAAAAAAAGAACAAGAATATGCGCAAAATGTAGTGTTCCATGACATGACAAATGTTTTGAATCTTTTCATACTCTATAGAGATTTTTCCTTACATTATTATCGAGAAAACTAAATAAAAGAATTAAACAATTTTAATTTTGTATTTTTAGTATACCATAGTACATTCCGCCAATGTCCCAAAAATGGGACGGGCTCTAATTTTAAAATTAAAACAAAAACATTAACAATTTTGGCAAAAAACATTCTAGTTGGTTAGTATGAATCTCATTATTAAGTTAATTTTTTTTTTTTTGTATTTTTGAATTGTGGCGGGTAATGGGTTAATAACTAAATTAGGCTCATGCATATATTCCATGAACTGAGCTTCGAAATGTATTTTGATTTTCCGTTATTTTATTTTCAATGGGCGTTGACTCCAATGCTTGAGTAGTCATGATAACATATCAATGTTACAAAATATTTCTAAGATTTTCATGAAAATCCTTCACATATTTGTAGTGTTTGAACCCTTTGCAAATGTGTATTTAAGCAGCATGTTGCTGTAATTGATAAATTTTCAATCGTCTGAATTTCAGAAAACATACAAATGTTTTGCAAATTTAAGGGTCAGCTTTCGATTTCATAGATGAAAATGTAAAATTCGTGAAATGTACTCTTATTAACAAATTTGATGGAATGTTAACTTCTGAGGTAATTCTTGCCCTTGTTCTTATAAGTGCCTACTTCCATGATTTTTCTGATTTTCGGCCCAAAGATGTCCAATCGCGAGGGGGGACTCAAATTTTTCGTACATTTCCCCTCAACCACTACCCTTCCATGCAAGTGCTTCTAGTTTAAGACCGGTTTTGAACAGCGGTTGTCAAGACAGCGGTTTGATACCCATATTGGCTACCTACGGTAAAAAAAATGTTCAAGGGTCATCTCCCTATATGGGGAGACCCCTTTGAACACCTTAAGGGCACCACTTTTCACCTACGTACAAAATTTCACAACTCTAGCTTATGTAGTTTGCGAGAAAACTTGCTGTGACGCACGAGTACGAGGTGTGACAATTAAGTAATGAGACTGATTTTATTGCCGCGCTTGTGGTAAACTTGCGACATTGAAATTCCACTCCCCTTCCCCAGAATTCTTCCTCTCTCCATTGATATATTTACCATTTCACTAACTTGTATAGTTCGCCTGCTGTGTCGTGTTGAGTAGACGTGTGTTGGTGGTGCTCGTCACGAAAATGCAGAAATGAAATCAAGAGCGACGCGTCGCGATGAAATTTTGCGCCAGATTGGGTGAAACAGCCTCGGAAACTTACGCTAAAATTATAGAAGTTCATGGTGATAGTGCTCTTAGTGGTGTCCAGGTGTTTCGATGGCATAAGAGTTTAACGAGGGGCGTTAAAAGCATGTAAGACGAGGCGCGGAGCGGGAGACCAGTCGATGTGCGAACTGACGCGAATGCACAGCATGTGCGCACCCTAATCCGTGAAGATCGGCGTTGAACAGTTCTACTATCGCCAAGTACTCGAAAGATTGCAAAAATGAGAACAGAGTACGCCCAGACATCGCTCGTAACTGGATCCTTAATCAAGATAACGCGCCGTGCCACAGCGCCCTCAGCGTGTCCCAGGTTTTGGCCTCTAAAACGATCGCCGCGTTGCAACAGCCGCCTTAATTGTCCGATATGCCACCCTGTGACCTTATTTTTGTTCCTTAGAACAAAATCGGTGGTCAAAGGAACCTATTTTGAGTCGATAACGTACATCCAGGCGGCCGTGACGAGGGTACTCGGGAACATTCCAGTCGAAGTGTTCCAGAAACGTTACGAAGCATGGAAAACGTGCTGTAATCGTTGTATAGCTGCCCAAGGGGACTAGGTTGAAGGGGATGGCAGAGTTGTAGAATAATAAATATACGGTTGTCATGGAATTCGTCTCATTACTTAATTGTCACACCTCCAAGGCTCCCATTTTCTGCAGCTGTGTGGAGAGTTAAGGAGATTCTTAAAATATTATGCTCATCTTTTTTAACCATGTTTTCCTCAGCGATGATGTTGCCGATGCCGTCACGGCAGAGCGTGATCTTGAGCAGATAACTTCGTTTCATGCTCTTGACTACTTTGTACGCTTGCCTGATCTTATTGCTCGCTATCTTATTTGCTACTCTTCTGAGATTTTCATAAAGATCTCTCGTCGTTCTGATTTTCATACTAAATATTGCTTGTACGCCTGATTGTTCTGATCTAACGCATCCTGGCATTCAATTTGGTTTTGCGTGCTGCCATCCAGTTATACCCTTGTGATTTTATGTATGTGTCGATGTGGGAAGCAATTCGAACGTACGACTAGATTTCTGCTACGCACAAACTCAATCAGGCGCTAGCCGTTGTCATTTGTTTCATCGTGGAGGCTATATCCTCCAGTCGTTCCTCGATGAGATAGCTCATTGCCAACCTTAGCATTTAAGCCACCCAGGCATATTTTTGTGTCATTTGTAGGTAATGAGCCAACTAGTTTTTGAGGTGATTGTAGAATGTTTCCTTCGTTTCTTCGTCCTTTTGTTCGGTCGGGGCATGTACGTTTATCAGCCAGAGTTTGACGAATTTTACTCCTATACAGATTGCACAGAATCGTTCATTGACGATTTGAACTCGCTATCCACAATGAAGGCCACTCTGAATTCTCGCTTTACAGCAGGCTTTCTACTTTTGAATATATTGTGCGATCTCATATCTTGAATATCACTTCCATTCCAGTTCATTTCCTGGATTTCCAGTATGTTTAATTTATGTTGACTGGCCTGCTGTAAAAGGTCCTCAACAGGGCCAGGGTAATTGAGTGATCTGACATCCCAGGATCCAATACCATAGTCGATTTTTCGGTTCCAAGTTCGTTGCCGTAGGTCCAATCGATTCCAAGGCTCTGTTGCAGGTTTCGAAACTATGTAAGATTTTACAGGGACGGGGAACCTACATTCCGGCGGCATGGTTTTCACCTTCGATTCTGTTATCACAAAGCAGGTGTAAGCAGGATTTAGTATTTTAGAAGAGCTGCGGGTTTCTTTGCAGTTGTTGGCATTTAGTGTCCCATCATTTGGGAGCCAGTAAACTCAATGTGCGACCCCGAGGCCATTTACTACCATTTATTCGTGGGGTTTAGGATCAGGAGACATGGGAGCTGTAGGTTAGGGAAATAATGGAAAACCTTCCCCCTTTCTCCACCCGGCTTAGAACCGTCCACGGCGGAGTTCATGGGAAAAATTATGCTTCTATTTTTTCTCAATAGGAAGATTCTGATTTTTATAACAATGTTTCTGGTTTAATGACTGAAAAAGGATTGCAGAACTATTATTCAAATGATTGGCGGTTATTTATAGACTCATCGAAACGCAGTCTGCAATGTGTGCTCTTGCATAATGGCGATAAATTATGTTTTTTGCCTATTGCGCGTTCAACCAAAGCTGAAGAAGATTCCACCACGATATTGTTCGTTTTGGCGATAATTAAATACATAGAACATAATTGGGTCTATGTCTATGGGATAGCAGAGCCAAATCTAAACACTAAACAAAAAAGATTGAGGGAGGCTTTGGTCCCGGGTAGTCTAAATGTGATAAATGCTCCATTGGTGCCAAGAGACTGCATAATATTGCCTCTATTGAATATTAAATTTGGACTAATTATACAGTACCAAAATTGAGTACTTAAAAGATAAAAGCCCATATTTTGGATAGTCCTCAAATTAGAAAATTAATAGACGATTCAAATTTTACAAATTGCATGACAGATGTTGATAAATTTGCGTAGAATTTGTATGGGGTGTGAAATATTTGTTAGGAAATGCAAATTCGCCCGACTACCATCAACACATTAAAAAGATACGTTCGAGCAACTTGGACGTAACATAAGCATTTAACTATATTTCCTCAACAGCCATTTAGATCGTTTCTCTAAAAACCTGGATGATTTAAGCGATGAGCGACGAGAACACTTCCATCAAGACATTCGCACGATGCAAGAGCGATACCAAGGTCTCTGTAATATACGAGGACGGTTCAAATATGATCGCGACAAATGCTCTAACACATTACAGTTTTTCTAGGTACTCCCCCTTACAAGTTACGCACTTTGTCTACCTTTCCGGAAGCTTTTTGATGCCAGTATCGAAGAATTTCTTGGGCAACTCGGACAGCCATGTGCGCACGAACTCCTCTACCTCGTAGTGGGTGTTGAACCTTTGACCTCAGAGGGCTTTTTGCAGTGGTTCAAAGATGTGTTACTCGCAGGGTAATAAACCTGGACTGTAAGGGAGGGAGCGGGGGTGTTCCAGTACCTCCCACTTCTATTCCGATATTGTATCGAGCGTGAGACGCGCGCTATGAGGGCGCGCGTTATCCTGGAGAAGAATCGCACTTCGTGCTGGAATGCTCCTCCTTTCGAGCCGTTATATTGCGATATTGAAAGTGTTCGTGAATGATAGACTCTACATTACCAAAACTGATGCCGATTTCAGCCGAAATGTCTCGAACATTCATCCTACGGTCCTCCAAAATGCGTTATTCTACGCTGCAAATGTTGTCTGGTGTAATTCTTGTTCGCGGTCGACGATCATGCGGCTCATTCTCGACGATTTCGCGACCATCCTTAAATGTTTTGGCCCGTTTAAACACAGCAGCCCTACTCAAGCACTCACTACCGAACTGATTCCCCAAAAGCAGAAAAGTTTCCATGTTTTATACGCCTTCTCACACTAAAAAACGAATGACAATACGTTGTGCAAAGCGGTCGGCTCTTGACGTTCACTTATGGTCGTAGCACGCGCGTGAAACATGCACCGCGGACGAAAACTATGCGACACTTTTTGTAAGGGACCCAGTTATCACATACTCAAGCCACGACCTTCAAAACATACATGTGCGCCATCTACAGTATTTGTCTCCATCATATTTGAACCACCCTCGTAAATAAGATGGCTGATTATTGTTGGAATATTCAGAGTAGACTTCCCAACCAACTCACAGTGGAAAATCGTTAAAAAAGAAAGTCTGCTTGAAATTGATTTGGAATCATAAAATATTTCAACTCGAAATTTGGTTTAGGTAAAAAATTCTTCTTGCTCCTGGTCAAAAAGAGACTTCAAATAAGAAGTAAGCGGATTAAATATATTTACGATTGAATACAAGACCTCATGCAATACGACCTCTGTTGACCAGTGTATCAATGGCTTAAGCTAAAGGTTTATATTTTGTTTCTTGGGTACAAAGCCTTTCTGTCAAGAGCATTATTCTGCCTCCTCAACTTATTTTAGTTATATTCGTTTGAATCTTGCATTTGATATCTCAAATAAAACTCCTTATTGAAAAATTATTTCAAATCATATGGAAAACTCTCACAAAAATCGCTCCGAAGTAATAAGCAGCAAACAGAATGACCTAAATTATAACTTATAGCCTTTGTAAAGATCCACAATTCGACAGGAAATTTTTTGAGTTTTGTGGTATTATTAGCGAAATACGATCCTGCTTTAGAAGAATTGTTGAGTAAACCAAAGGGCCAGGCAAAATCCTTAAGTCTCAAAATAAATAATGAGCTCACCGCTGTTCTGGTTCAAAAAGTATTAAGCGCGCTAATAAATGAACAACCACACCATTTTTTCCATTATTTTGACACTATTCAATATATTATAAAAACAGGTCAGCTTGATCGATACTGTATGATCGGGAAAGATGAAAATGTAACTTCAAACATGCTCGCTTTACATAATAATTTTTCGGGTTTCATAAAGTTAAAGCTCAGACTTGCTTAGCAACTGCCAAACAGAATGTCCATACATGACAAGAATATGTCTTGGAATAACTGTCATAGATAAGGTAGGTAGAGTTCAAAAACATCTCAACTCGACGATTTGATGCAATTCTGTTTTAAAAGGCCGTTTTGTTGAGGTTCAAAAAGTATTAACAAAAACTATTCGGCTATATGCCAAAACAAATCAAGGGAATGAGTCTATGACCTTTTGCCATTTTTCCGGTAGAGCCATTATTCCATCTGTATAGAATTTCTATGGTTTATCGACGAAAAACTTGGCCAAGTGATTTTCACAGTCCCTTTTTGAAGTGAATTTTTTTTTTTACTAAGGAAGTTTTGTAGAGACCGAAACAAATGGTAGTCTGATGGTGCAAGGTGTGGACTATACGGTGGATGCATCGAAACTTCCCAGCCAAGCACTGTCATGATGGAAGGCAACGTCCTTTCTATTGATCAATTCTGGCCGGTTGTTTTGAATTACTTGTTGCAATCTGGTTAATTGCTGACAGTACAGAGCCGAATCGAACAATTCCCTTCCAATCGCACCATACACACAGCATAACCTTATTTGGCGTCAATCCTGGCTTTGAAGTCGTTTATGAGGATTCACCTTTTTTGACCATGATCTTTTTCAAGCGACATTCTCGTATCTTACCCACTTTTCATCGCCCGTAATGATTTGCTTCAAAAATGGTTCGATTTCGTTGCGTTTTATTAGCATTTCGCAAATGGAAGTTCGGTCGATCAAATTTTTATGTGTTAATTCATGCGGCACACAACCGTCGATCTTCTTTGTGTATCCAGCCTTACGCAAATGGTTCAAAACTGTTCGGTGATGAATATTCAGTTCCTTAGAAATGTCATGGCTTATGTGTCGGTCTTCTTCAATTTTTTGTAATATTTCTTCTACTTTTTCAGTGATTGGTCGACCTGAGCGAGGTGCAACTTTGATATCAAAATTTCCAGAACGAAAGCGAGCGAACAATCTCTTGGCTGTGGCTTTTCATAAAGTATTTTGACCGTGGACACCACAAATTTTTTTACGACCCTGCAATGCATTCTCACTTTAATCGTAGTGATATTGTAAAATATAACGAATTTTTTCAGAAATGTCCGCTCATTTTTAAACGAATGACGAAATACAAAACTGTCCACCTGAAAATTGTAGACTGGAATATCACCTTTCAAACGCATGACAGTTTGACTCAATCTGATTAGTATTGCCCGATATATGACAACGAACACCATCTAGTGACGAAAAAGGCTCAATAGTTTTTAGACTTTCCAATATTTCTTGAAGAAGCTACCAGGGCACTCTTAAATATGAAAGTATCTGAGCTGAAGAAATTGATTCAAATCTTTTTCGTTAATTATTGCGTAAAGTTCCTATTGTACCAGAAGATACAAAGGGAGTGTGTGCAGAGAAATTGCATTTCCCAGTGGTTCAACTTCCAAAGATTTAGCCATGTCGTTTCTAACTGCGGACTCGAAGTTAGATGCGTAAATTGCAACAATCAGCATCAGTCCATGGAATGTCCAATCTCGAAGGACGAGAAAAAAGACGAGATGTTCTGCGTCAACTGCAATACCAAGGGGCATCCTGCGAGTTTGAGAGGTTGTCCTAAAGCAAAAGAAGTTGAAGAGAGGAGGAAGAATCCCCCAAAAGAAAAAAGAGGAAAGGAGGGATTTCATCACCGCCTCTATAAAAACACTACGTGAAGGGTCTCGTACTCTAGCCTTTTGCAAGGTGCAAAGAAGCAGCCTGCACCGCAGCCTATACGGCAACAAAAACAGCAACCAATGCAGCAACCAATGCAGCAACCCCAGCAGTCGCAGAATGACCGAAATACGGTTTTGAGCACTGACTACCAACAATTTTTCAGGTGTGACTTGTTCACACTCATTCAAAAAGTGGACTCTTTTATCTCACACTATAAAAAACTCACTAACCCTAATGAGAAAAAAGCTGCGTACTTAGAATTCGCCTTCAAAGTATGTTGTCGTGATGAGTTCCATTAAACTCTCCATCTTCAACATATACTCACTAGCTCCACGCTATAAAAGAAATTTCGTTCAAGAATACTTGAACGCGCGTAGACCAGACTTCTTGTTTATATCGGAAACAAAACTCAAAAAAAGACACAGAGTACATCTGGAGAAATACAAGATCATCAGGCGTGATGATCCAGAGGGAAGTCTTGGAGTTGCTATGGCTCACGAAGGTCACCTGAAAGTCGAAAGGCATCTAATGGCTATGGAACAGCTATCTCTAACTGGGTTCAACCAGATATGGATCTCATATTGATTGCCCCGGAAGATCCTATCTTCCGCCAAAGTTTGTCTATTATTGACTTCTTCATTGTGTCTGCCAATCTGGTAAATCTCTCCCACAGTTGGAGGAATTTCGAGTGTGGAGTTCTTGACGCCGAATATGGAGTTCTTGACGCCGAGGCTGATCATCTTTTGGTTGAGCTGACCTTAAGAGTGAAAAAGGATGTGAAACTTGAGGTTGCAGATCCTCAAATTTTTATTCCATACAAACGAATCGATTGGGCAGCAGTAAGTGCTGACCTTGACGGAAAATTAAAGGGAATTTCAGTTCGAAAAATCGTTCTATTCCTGAAATCGATGAGGGAGTTGCTTGTATAAATTTAACCCTGGATACGGTCATCTCAACGATCTCCATTAAGAAATCCTCGATAAATTAGTTTTATCGAGATTTACCAGAAGACATCTTGAAGCTTATCGTAGACGTAGTCGGCTTGGGAAGCTACTCGCAAGAATCTACCACCGCAATTTAAATATGGTCAACTGGGAGTATGAACCTAGTGATTACGTCTCTAAGCCGAATGATCTCGAGGAGAACCACGGCTTTTGCTAGAGCCATTTGAACGGGCCTTGGAAAGTATCAAACTAGGTCCCTGTATGTTTTCCTGATATCAATAAGATAACGGGCAGAAAAAGGCTGCCCGGGGACTTCACTTATGATGGATCCATGCTCATGGATGACAAAGCCATCGCTGACTCTATCGCAACACATTTTGCGAAAGTTCTCCAAGGAGAGAAAGCGACTCTTCCGTTACTTCGTTAATGAGCAGCCCCACAACAGATTTCGGCAGCGACAATGACCAATTGTGCTTGACTCGGTTCTCTGTTTCAAATCCCTCTGACGAGTATAGTCTGTTTGTCTGTATGAGGGGCTCACTTTGTTGGCACTAGAGCAAAATCCCAAAAAATCAGCAGGGGCTGATGGAATCTCCGATTATATGATTAAAAGGCTCCCCCATGTTTTCTTTGTTCTCTCCGCGATCATTCTAAATAAATGCATTAACATTTTCTACTTCCTTCAGCAATGGAAATGTGCAATAATATTCGCAAAACCCAAGAAGTCAGGCAGTACTGGCGTAGTCGATACTCTTCCCATTTCGTTGCTTTCAAACATTGGTAAGCTTCTTGAAAGGGTAATACTTGAAGGCATCCTACAATTATCTGCGGGGGCAAGAATTGTGCCGGAAAGACAATTTGGCTTCAAAAAAGCTCACTCTACGGTGCATGCTATGACCGTATTCCAAGTCGATATAACGAGAAGTGGGTGCAACAATAAGCCTGTTGTAGCTTGCCTGATCAGTGTGGAGAAAGCCTTTGACTCTGTATGGATCAATGGGCTTCTCTACAAAGTCAAATCGTGGCTTTCCGGCCCATATTGTGAAAATTATAGGCAGCTTCATGAGGGGATGAACTGCCTTTGCGGTGGCTGGTAGAGCTAGTTCAGACCCATTTAGTATTGACTCGGGGGGTCCCACAGGGGTCTACATTAGGCTCATTTCTTTTCAGCACATTCATCTTTGACGTCTCGGGCGTAAGAGATGAATATAAGCCCAGAATCCAGGTGAACCTCTTCGCTGACGACTTGTTAGTGTGGTCATCTGAGCACAATTTGCGCTTTGCTAGGATGCGGCTCCAAAGATATTTGGAATCTCTTACTGCATATTACCGGAAATGGGGAATCAAGGCAAATGCAAAGAAAAGAGAATTAATTTAGTTCAAGGACCCCCACTAAAGCTTCGGTCGTCCTGCAAGAGGCATCTGTGACTCCAGGGTTAAGTTGAATGGGCAGATGGTGCACTGCTCTAGGCAAACGATGTACTTGAGGGTAGTTTTCAACAGGAAAGCTACCTTTAGTGCTCACGTTGATAATATTTTGAAAAAGGTGACTTATGCGTACCATCTTCTTTTACCTCTTTTCAGGAAACATTCGACAGCGAGCCAGCGAGCCAAGGTTTGGCCCATAAAACCTTGATTCGTCCGATCATCACATATGCGGTGATATGGATTGGAGCTCCGAAAAGAAAATGGGGCAAGATAGGATTAGTGGAGCGAAAAATCCTTCGGGCTTGCACAGGACTATACAGACGGGAAGACGGACGGTCTTACCCTAACGAGGTGCTGCACCAGGAGACAAGAATGGAGCCGATAAAATCGTGTGCAGAAAAGCTTGCGGAAGCGGGAATCATACGAGCCAAGGAGCACAAGGCGGGAGTTGTCAGGAGAGCGACGGACAACCGCTCTATGGGCGCAGCGAATGAGTAGTTTTTAAGGTAGTCTTAAGGAAATAATGTAATTTTAAGGAAATCAATTTTAAAATTGTAAAACTAGTTGTTAGAGCAGATGATTTTTACAAACTTCTTTTATAATCTATTAATGTATGATAATGTTGTAGGTATCAACATTTTAAAGTTTTCTTTTACCAAAAAATTAATATTATAATGTAATTAAAGTAAATTATTATTGAACTCCGGGAAAAGCCTGAAGGCACAACCAGCATGTTATCGTTTGGTGAAGCTATTGATGAATTGTATGGATGTAAATTAAGAAAAATCACCAAATAAAGATCTTGAATCTTGAAATCTTGAATCTTAAGAGAGGGAATTGCCCCCCATTTGATTAATTTGCCACAGGCCTTATAAAGTATAGTTTCACCTCTGATGATTTGCCCAAACCTATCATTATAATATTGATACAGTTTGACCAACATGTATTGCTGATGGAATCTTTCGAACAAATTTTCACATTGGGCCACGAATCGAACAGTTTGATTCTTCAATGGATTGAAAGGAAGAGTATCTTCGGTTTGTAGTGAAACAAAAAAACAAGAGATGATGTTTAAAGCTTTGATTTAAAAAAAAACTATAGAACACGAGTCATATTATCATAACAAAAAGTTTATTCTGACAACTTTTCAATGTGTCTTCTTTCATTTGAAAGAATGCAAAAGATCAATCCTGTACCATTAGTTCTGAATTTAAATAAAAACGACGAAAGTTTGTAAGTTATTTTCACCAGGACCTTCATATAGAACGAGTTTAACCTGAAAACATTATGAGCAGTTATTCAACCCTACACAGCCAGTTTCACAAAAACACGATTCAAGAATTTGCTAGTAATATTCATTCTGAAAAACCCAACACTGAAATATATAAATTTCAACTAAATCTAACAAAAATATCTGCATTTTTACTAAGTATTGGAGGACAAGGTCCGTTTTTTCCATCAACTTGAAAAAAGCGATCGGGCAGAAAACAAAAGCAAAAGTCCAAAATATATGTCTTTGCATCAAATATGCATGCATTAATTTCGTACACTATTTTAAGAGCCAAGCTCCAACAGGGTTCAGCCAGAAGTCATTTCGCCACTTTTCTTACTATCCCACTCTGCTGCCAGAATAAAAACAAAAACCACTGATCACGGCATCAAATTTTAAGATCAGAGCAAGAAGCTGTAGAATCCAATCTGACTAGTTTTTATACATATCCCTCAAATTGATCGACCAGAGTGTGGTAGTGGCATTGGCACCGTAGTAGCTTCCTTGCATTATCCAGCTCGTTCGCTCACCACACAAATAACCACGCTGATCGGTGATACCTTACGGCCAAGGTCCGTAAGTTATTTCGAATTTCCCACAGCAAAAAAACAAAACCGAAGAAAATCTGTTATGAAAGATGCGATCATGAATAAGAAAGGAATAAAAAACGGAGCAACGACGGCAAACAAAAAATATCAAGAAAATTATCATCTTACAATATATCTTTTCGAAAATCTATATGTTATATAAACCAGATGCGTATAAAAATAAAGACCTTAAAATCATAAACATACGAAGATAAAAAGGTAAAAGGCGGGAAATCAAAAAGTCGCCGAAGACGCCAAGAAATCAGGGCTTTGAAAAACATCAGATTACACAGGTCTAAGTAGATGCAGCGCCTTGGTAACAAACAGGAAAAGAAATCGCGTCAAGGTGGCAGAGCGATGAGGATGATCTTTTAGGGGAGAATCGTCCGGGAAAGATCTTACACTGGAGTCCATGGAAACTAATGAAGGGCTGGCTATCATTCTATGTTAAAGGAGGGTGCAATAATCTAGTCTTGATCATATGTGGAACTTTTAGGCTGATGAATACAACACAGCTAATACGGAACCTAAGCTTTAATTTTTTACAAAGATACGAATAGTACGCAGTTACCAATAATTCGTACTTCATCGGAATATTAAATGTTTGAGCTGCAATTTCAAACAGAACTACTAAAGCCAACCCTTTCAATCCAACCTTCTCCTAAAATCACAAAACCGCACAAATCAAGAAAAGGAAACTTCTCAAGATGCCAAGCTCCAGATGAAATCTTTCGATTCGATCAAGGAATAAAAAGCAGCAACAACAAATTAATTCATCTCTTTTTCATCTGGTTGTGGCGGCATCGCCGTGTGGATCCCTCGTACGCTGCACTGAACGGTGATTGGTCAATTGGTGCAGGTGGTCGCACGCCTTGTTGTTAATCTCTTGAATCATTGCAAAGAAGGAGTCTGGCGTGTGTACCTGTCACCCGCTCATAGTGCGACGCAACATAACCACTGCCGCCGGAAGACGACATCCATGCTAACAAAAAGAAGACAACACTCTTGGAACACGACCAAGCAAAAGAAGAACCTGTTCTTCACCTTCTTCTTCTACTCCATCTTCGATTGAATCACCACGCTCCAGCACAGCATCTTCCATCCCTGCATCACATAGTCATCATCATCATCATCTTCATGATGATCATCATCGCCAGCTAATTTCAACTACCGACGATGATTGTGGCGTTTGCAAGCAAGTATGTGTATCTGAAAGATACTCAGCCTGCGGACAAGCACCGAAGAACGAACGTCTTGCGCGCTCCTACTGTTAATGCTGTTGCTCTGCTATGCATTTAACGATGTTACGACCAAAGGCAGTTAGTTATACTTTGGTTGTACGCTAAAATGATCTGTTTACCTTTCGCGTATATGATCTGTAGTACCACCAACTGGTTGAGTTAATGAAATCTGATTTCTTTTCATCTTTTATTAAAGATACTCGTAGTTCGCTTCGCTCTTTGTAGGATAGATGAATGTTGCTTGGTGGGTTCTGCATTGATCTCGTTGGTTTTCTTTGGGAGTGTGTAGTTGCAAGATTGGTGGTAAATGATTTCTTCTGTGCAGGTGCAAAGTGATGTACTCCGAACAGGATGAATTGAAGATCGCGATAGGGAATGTGTTGGCGTTATGATCGTTTGGGTGTTTAACCTTTTACGCCTATGAGGTCAAATGCAATTGATCGTGATGTTGCTTTTGTTGCAATTGAAGGTGATGAGCACTAGTCAATATTCTTTAACTAGGAGTTGAAAGGAAGTTAGCGAAGCAGTTTGAGATAATTGATGAAAATTGCTGAGTTTAATGTTGAGTAAGTTTGTTTGTAGATGATTATGGGTAATTTGGCTAAGCCTGAACAAAGTAATTCGGTAATATGAATTCACAGACAATCAGTAACTGTTCGCAGAATGTGTGAGCCCGATTTATTAGTTCCTTTTTAAATTATTTCTAAAAAAGTTTACCGTTTAGCATAATAAGCACTATAACTGAACTCTTCTTGATTTGGGTTGGCTCAAACTTGCAAGAAATTTTGGAGGTTTCACTCAAAATATCAAAGAAGATGATTGGATAACAATATCTTTTTTGCAGAATTGAAATTAAGTACTAGAACCATTTCTTATGCATCCACAAAAACTGTTCCATCAAGACGTATAGCAAATTTAAATATCGGCGGTATTGTCCATCGCTAGCTATAACTTTTCCCATTTTTCTGGCAATTCACGAACCCTCTCTCTGAAAAATTCGGCCGGTTTTTCCGCTATCCACGAATCTATCCAATTTCTGACTTCTTCATAATTGGAGAAGTGCTGGTCAGCCAGGCCATGTTGCATTGATCGGAAGAGATAGTAATCGGATGGCGCAAGGTCTGGACTATATGGCGGGTGGGGTAGGACATCCCATTTGAGCGTTTCAAGGTAGGTTTTGACAGCTTGTGCAACATGTGGCCGAGCATTGTCATGTTGCAAAATTACCTTGCCGTGCCTTTGTTCATATTCCGGCCGTTTTTCACGCAGCGCTCGGCTCAAACGCATCAATTGTCATCGGTAGACTTCCCCTGTGATTGTTTCATTCGCTTGCAATAGCTCATAATAGATCACACCCAGCTGGTCCCACCAAGTACACAGCATAACCTTCAGGCCATGAATATTCTGAACGGCCGTCGATGGTGATGCATGGCCGGGGTATCCATACGTTTCCCGACGTTTTGGATTATCGTAATGGACCCGCTTTTCATCGCCAGTGAAAATTCGATGCAAAAAACTTTTTCTTTTGTGCCGTTGAAGCAGTTGTTTACGTGAAAAATTGGCGTTCGACGTCTCTTGGCTTCAGTTCATACGGCACCCAATGGCCTACTTTCCAGATCATTCTCATTGCTTTTAGACGATCGGAAATGGTTTGTTGAGCGACGCTAAGTGATTTTGCAAGTTCTTCTTGCGTTTGGGATGAATTTTGGTCGAACAATGTCTCCAATTCGTGATCTTCAAACTTTTTTGGCTGTCCGAGCCGTTCATCGTCCTCCAAGTCAAAATTGCCACTTTTAAACCGTGCAAACCACTTCTGCCACGTACGCGAGCATGCACACCATACACTTCCACCAAAATATGATCACCTTCGGCAGCCTTTTTCTTCAATTTAGAAGTACTCCCCGCAAAAACACTTTATTCGCCACAAAATTCGACATTTTCATTAGCTTTCCAACACATATTTGGAAAGGTGAATCACTGGAATAAAAATCAAGTAACGCTATCTGTTAGAAAACCGCACCCCTATTATTTTTGAAAAGATTTTGATGTTGTTCATTTTTCTTGTCCTTACTGCTATATTTTTAAATGGCGATACCGATGTGTAGTAATCGAGGAGTAGGGCTCTAAAAGCAGCGCTGCCACAGGCACACAGCACAAACTCAATTTAACAATGAGTAACCATTCAGCCACCTTCCCCATCGCAACACTCGTTCTTTTTTTTTCGCATAAAAAATAAGTCAAGAAAATGTCTTTTGTACTTAACTCCCGGGTAGACAATATTCACCGCGTTATTTGCGAGATACGGCTTCAATCATTGGTTAGAGTAGTCGAAAGTTGACCCTTCGTCTGGAGTTCCCCCGCGCTAGTTGTGGCGCTCACATACCCGAAACTATAGTCAAATAAAAATGGTAGGGAATTATCTTTCCTATAAAACCAATTTCATGACAATCAATACAATTTATCTGTATTTTATTTCATTTGAAAATTGTATACATCCTAAAAAACACCCTATATTTTGGCTTCATCGAAGGCATAAACCACCGGCGGAGTATTCACCACAAACGAAAGCGAGGTGAACGAGATGTCAATTTTACGCAGATGTCTTCGCGCGTTGTTTGATATCTTGCGGGTTCAAGAAAAAGCACTGTTAGCGGGGGCTGGTCGAGATTGCGCACCAACGCGGACGCCGCGGCGGTTCGGTGTGATGATGAGAAAAAAAAGAATTGCCAACTAAGTAAAAGTGCCTTTTTAATAACTTTTCTCTTAACGGATTTATCAGTGAATGTTGTATAAGGGTAGAAAAGTAATTTCCCGTTTTTCTTTTGTGAATGAAAGAAAATTGTAACAAAAAAAGTTTTGTAATTGGTGCGCTTGCATTTATGTGTGTGCTTGTGGCAGTTGACATTGAAAAGCCGACACCAATACTTCAAACATCGCAAATATTCACACCAAGATAGTGTGGAAAATCGTAAAATTAGTGAATCCGGAACAGAAATTCCAAAATATCGATTCAGCCTGAAGACCCGGAATCGGAGGAAGCAGATCTTAACGAGCTAACATCACACAGATCCGAAGATCCGAGAGGATTAAGACGTCACAAAGTTCATCATTCGTCAGGCAAACATAAGGACTTTACTATCAGTGTGCCACCAACTTTGCATGCAAAGAAACGATTTGATCATAGCCCACATGAGGTGTTCGTACAACTTGACGAACTTATTGGAACCGGTGATGATCGTGAATGGAAAGAAACCGCTCGTTGGATCAAGTATGAAGAACATATTGACGAAGGGTCAGATAGATGGGGCAAACCGCACGTTGCTTCACTTTCCTTCCACTCTCTCCTCAATTTAAGACGTTGCCTTGAAACTGGTGTTGTGCTTTTAGATTTAGAAGAAAAGGATCAACCGGCCGTTGCTTATAGGATTGTTGAACAGATGGTTGTTGAAGAATTGATTAGTCCAGATGATAAGCCTACAGTTATGAGAGCTTTGCTCCTCCGACACAGACATGTTAATGATTCACATGGTGCATTTTCTGTTGCCAAGAGAACATACAGCAGCTATACAAGCTTGCAGAACTTATCAGAAGACAAGAAACCTCGAATCATTCCTGCGGCTGAAATAAATGGTGGTAGTCGCAAAGCCTCAGATTTCAAATTTGAAATGCGTGACGACTTGCACTCGTCATCGCAAGAGGACCTAAAGAAACTTCAAAACGGCAACTGGAGCGGAAGCTACCACGGTGTTGGTCGGCTCAGTAGACTTTTTAAAGCAACCTACTATTGCCTTTGTGAGATTGGCCGAGGGTGTGCTGATGCCAAGCATAACCGAAGTCCCCATTCCAGTTCGGTTTGTTTTCATTTTTTCGGGACCGAAAACTGTTGATTTGGACTACCATGAAGTCGGTCGTTACATCGCTACTTTGATGGCCAACGAGGACTTCCACGAAATTGCATATAAAGCCGACGACAGAAAGGAATTGCTGTCAGCCATCAATGAGTTCTTAGATGATTCAATCGTTTTGCCTCCAGGTAATTGGGACCGACACGACTTGTTGCGTTCGAAGAATTGAAAGCTAAAAAGGATTGGATTCGATCACGTAAGACAAAAGCTTTAGAGGAAAAACATAAAACGGAAAAGATCATCGAAGAAAAGCCGCTACTGATACTTACGGAGAAAAAGGAAAGAAACCTCCTGTGAGCCCTCTTG
Organism: Odontomyia ornata; assembly: GCA_963969285.1. NCBI lineage: Eukaryota > Metazoa > Arthropoda > Insecta > Diptera > Stratiomyidae > Odontomyia > Odontomyia ornata. The sequence goes on along the minus strand of OZ017739.1, from coordinate 403,162,468 downwards.
AAAAGACGCATAAATGGTGGGGTGGTTTGCGAAATGATTTAAAACGACGGTTACCAATGTACAAAAGTGATATTATGGATGGGGTAAATTCAGAAACTTTAGCCGCGGCGATTTTCATGTACTTTGCAGCCTTGTCTACAGCCATTTCATGTGGAGGTGAGTGACAACGACCACGACGGATACAACAATACGTAATAAACAGTGAAATAATGCTAATTGAGCAATTGGTGAATGAAAAATGGAAATATTTAGATTAAACAAGTGGTGAAATAATTTTCTCAGAAACCTGTCTATTGAATTTATATGACCATTGGTGTAAATTGTTAGTGAATTTTAGTATGTGGGTGTTGTTACGAATTCAAAACTTTTTGGTGTAAAGTTTGAGTTTATTGAAAACTTGGCTGTCAAGAAAAGCTTACCCCGTTGGTGAAGTGATTTAATGGTGTTAAACTGCATTTCACCAATACATAGTGAGAAAATTGGCGTTAGTGAAATTTTTCAATGAGGATTGCAAAATTAAAATTGAATTGTTATACTTAAATTTTTACAATGATTCATTGGTGCTTCTCCCTGGATTCATGAATGTTTTGAACAAATATTCTTATTAATTAAAAAATTGTGAATTTCCCCACGTGATGCAATGCATCGTTCTATAATATGTCAATGTTTTATACGTAATTAGTGTTTCAATTGAATGGATCGATAATCCCTTATTAACTAAAGATACCTTCAATCAAAAGAAAAGAAATTCAACCGCTTACAGCCTGCATCCATCGAGCGCTCGGAGGACCGTGCAGGTAAGTGCTTTTGATTTGACTTTACTTTCTTTACCTAAATTTGTTTTTTTTTAAATTAAAATTCTTGTCAATTTTTCAATCCTATCTATATGTATAAATAAAAAGAGGAAGGTTTTTGTTTTTTTTTTAAAGTTAGTATTATATTAAAGAGAAAAAATATATATTATTTCCGATTAAATAAGATTGATACATTGATTCAACGTTCAAAATTTGTTCAATTAAATTTAATGCCTGTCTTGCACGACACATACAATTTCTTGGTTCAATTATAACATAAAGTTCACTTAATGCGTAGATTACATATCGATATTTTCCCTGTCAGTGAAAATTTGAATAAATAATAAAATGAATTAATACCCCGTAACTTTTGGTCTTTCCTTTCCTTTAGTTCTAACCGGGTATAGGACCCGGTACGGTGGCAGGCTTCCACCTCAAAACCATGAGCCAGCCGCCGGGTACTTACTAATTCCTTTTTCTGTTTCAGGTGACGTTGTGGGTTGAGTGGCCCAAGCAGAGTGCCTCTTTATGGCATAGAGTTATGCAATCAAATTGTATAATTCTATGGCATAAATTGGTCACCGGGGTACTCCCCTTCTGATGGGAAAGTTCATACAATTCAAGTTGTATGAGTTTTCCACTCAGAAGAGGAATACCTGGCCACTTCAACAAGATATCTTTGGATTTATTCCGGTTGGGTGGGTACGAAGGGGCCCCACCACCACCCGTTTGCCCCTCTTTCATTTGTGGGCCATGAACTTCGTCGGGTAATGACGAGGTCACCCCAAGTTCGCCTTTCTTTTCAGGTTCCCCTTATTCTCATGACAAGCTCTAATTCCCTCTGTGTGGTTATCTACACTTTTTGCGACTTCGGTCGCCTCTTGACTTCCAGCAGTCCAATTCGTGAATGCGAAATATTTTTGTAGTGGTTCCTCGTGCTGGGGAAATGAACCCGCCCCACGACACCGCAATGCTAGCCTGCCAGCGCATTCACGCGTCTCCAGACGAAGGCATTCTCGGCAGATACCGACACCTTCTTCTGCCGAGGCAGCAGAACATCGCTGCAGTCCTTTACGGACTTCTTTATTTGAACCTACTATTCACTACAGATGCTCCAAGTTATCTCGTAAAACATAGTACTGTAATTTTCAAAAAATCGGCATGATACACAGAAATACTCGGAAAGTAAACAACGGATAGATTTGCTAAGAACAGACTAGAGTCTGTAACAGGTATCAGTAAATCGAAGATAAATCAATTACCTGAACAAAGACCCAAAAATTAGTTCAACTCTCATTGGAAAACATTTGAAGATTACTAACGCAATTAATCCTTGTCAATGTATTTGCTTTAAGGTCACCACTATACTCCCCAATAATATCATTGATGAATGATCTAATTTTCTAAAATTTTTGAGATTTAGTACGACGTATAAAGTAGTAATTTGCCTCTGAAGTTTTGCACATTTTGTAGCAGGGAGGAAAACACTATTTACACTCTGAGTTTGCGATTTCTAAAAGCGAAATGCTACTGGACTACCCACTAAATACCTTCCCTCTAAATCGGAGGGATTAGAACAGTTTGATACGTTATTTCAGACTAGGCCCCAGGTAGCAGAAATCTCCTTTTCAGGGGGGAGGGAAGGACGAGACGGGATTTCTAGGAAAGAAACGTTCCCATCCTCAACGTCTCCTGTTGCTGCTGTATAATCTTTTGATTTATCAGGATCGCCCGAACATAATGTGTCACTCGATTTCATTTGGCAACCTAGACTACACCCTCAGCCAAAGATGTTAGACATGTTGACTAATTTAAGTTGTCTTTTATTGAGTGTCTTTCCAGGTTTCCAAATGAACGTGAGCATGTCAGAAATGAAGTTGTCTTTTAGTATCAGGAAAAACTATATGTTATGAATATCTTCAAGATTCCAAGCTAAGTCGTTGTTTAGTTTTAGCTTCAGATATTTCAAGCACGTGAAGGGAAAGAAATGTTAATAAGGTATAATGAATTTTTCCAACTATTGTATGTTAGGGTGAAACTTCATAAGCCAATATTTTGGATTTTATTTCCAACGTGCGACTAATATTTTCAGAGGAAATAAAACGGAGGGATTTATATGAAATATTATTTTAAGGAATCAGGCTTAAAACAAGGGGATGGGCTTACCCCAATGCTCTTTAATATTGGACTGGAAATATATCAGCGGAAACCTTTGGTTCACTAATATTGAAATCCCCACAATTGGTAGCATATGCTGATGACGTCAATATTATGGCACGTTCAATTTCCTATTGCCGAAGAAGCATTTCCGAGCCCAGAATTTGAAACAAACTTAATTGTCTTATGATCGAATGAGACTAAAACTAAATTCATGACTCAAATAAGAAAGAACACTCCCGTCCAACAAAAATTAACCGTGAGAGATTATAACCCTGAAAGTGTGGATAACTTTGTTTATCTTGAAGCCAACTTGACTAGAAGAGGCACCGAAAAGGACAATATTGGACGCCGAGTAAACGCCGCGAAAATGACTTATTTCTCCGTACTTCCCTTTCTAAGGTCTAGAGCTGTACACAGGCAAAAGAAGCTCCGTATTTACAATTCACTAGTTAAATCTGTGTTGTTATGCGGAAGTGAAACATGGACCCTCACGTGCGAGTCCGAAAAGGCAGAGGACATATTCGAGTGCAAAGTGCTTCTGAAAATCTATGGCCCAGTAGTACGGGGACCAGAGTGGATACAACGCTACAACGATGAGTTGTATGAATAATTTGACGTATCACTTGCATCAGCTTCCGTAAAGTTACGGAAAGACATGAAAGGATACAGCATAAGATAGACGTCCAGTAGGGAAGCTGAGGACTCGATGGGTAACACGATAGAAGCTGACAACAGATGCTTGCTTGGAGTGACCAGCTGGTGAACGAGGTCGCAGAACCGTGATGATTGGAGGAGATTAATCCTGAAGGCCTATGTTGGGTGTCGAACCATGGATGATTATTTTGATGAAACATTAAAATTTAATGACGGTTGGCATACAAACAAAACTTCCACAACAGAATTGTTTTTTGTTTTTTTTTTAAGCACTACAGCCTCTTTCGGGCCTTCGCTTAGAGATAGTTAGAGCATCTCATTATCTTGATCGTATGTTGCGGCACTCAAGAAGGTGATGTTTTGGCCATGTGTCTGCTCACTCAGATGCGATAAGTTCTGATTTTAAACCACTATGTATCAAAACTGAACGGGCTGATAGTCCGTCCGACGAATCACTCGACACAAATCTCGTTGTCACCAACGAGATAAAGCACATCAGCTAAATCTTATTTGTTAGAATTTCGATCACAATAAGAGTCTGACAAATTTTGAAGCAAATATAGCACATCGTTCAATAAGTCCCGAGACCAAGAGTTTTGCTGCGATTTCCTCCTTCAAATGTACCAACAAGTCAATATAATAGTCACTGTTGATCGATTTACTTTTTTCTAGGTAGTCAATGACAATCACGCCATGTGTATCCCAAAAAACAGACGCCATGACTTTGCCAGCAGACTGGACGCTTTGGGTGCCTTTCGCCAGCCATGCGCCACTCAGATGATTGCCGATTCGACTCCGGAGTGAAATGATGCATCCATGTTTATCCATGGGCACGTATTGACGCAAGAAATCCTTTTTATTGCGAGTGAATAGCGATAAACAGCTCTCTGAATCGTCGACTCGTTGCTGTTTTTGTTCCACTGAAAGCAATCGCGGCACCCACTTAGAAACCTTTTTCGTGCTCAATTTTTCTTGAAGGATTGTAAATACGCTTCCAGATGATATCTGTGTCATTTCTGCAATCTCACGGACCTTCACTTTGCGATTTTTCATTACAATTTTTACAACTTCGCTCACATTTTCCTGTGTAACGGCTTTCAATGGCCTACCCGAACGTTCCGCATCATTTGTGTCCGTACGACAGCATACCAACGACAAATCATTGGTTTCGATGAAGAGGTGTCCGAGTAATGTTTTTCAAGCCATTGCTGGGCTTCTACGGTGTTTTTAGCCATTAAAAAACAATGTTTTATCAATACGCGAAACTCGCCTTTTTCCATTTTTCAAACAAATTACAAAATGACTTTACTCTAACCTCGATAACTCTGCTGTCTGTGATCCGATTGACGTGAAATTTTTACGCGTTTCATGTAAAGATTCGCACTCTATGGAAACGTGGCCAGTTTGGTACTACAAGCACCATTTCTGGGTTAGTCTCGGGACTTATTGAATGATGTGTTATGTGGTATGCATATATTTCAACTGCGGTGTATGTGGCGTAATTATTTATTCATTAACATTCAAAAGCCGAAAATGTCTGTGCTGAAAAAGCATAATTCTGTAATGTGAAGGCAAAAATACGACGGGAAACACTGGTCGCAATTTAAAGTATAGACAACTTTTATATTTATTGTGACTGCGCGATCAATTGTATTCCTTTGTGATTTTTTTTTATAATAGATAGTTTTGTGGTTAATAGAGTCATGCCGTGATTTTTGAAAAATTTCTAATTTTTGGCTAAAAATTAAGTCAGTCAAAAATTTTTCAGTGAAAGTATTACCTGGTTGATAAGTTTTGAAAGCGATACCTATTAAGCAGAACAGGAAGCAAAATTTATACGTCATTTTTATTTTCCATCTTCTATATGAACACACAAAAGTTTATTTCTATCGGTAAATTCTTTCTTTGTTTGCAAGCCAATGGATAAAATCAAATATCATGCAATGATAAAATTTTTTGTTTCGGAAGTTTCATCAGAAACAAAAATTCATATAAAAACAGGGAAAGTATTAAAACAATGTTCTTCTTCTGCATTTCAAACCGTGCATCGATGGGTTTTAGAGTTTCAACAGTTGAAGCTTTTAAGATGAAGCACGTAGTGGACGTCCAAAAAATGCAACAACACCAGAAATCATTGAACAAGTCTATGCTATTTTATGTAAAGATCTAAGTGCGACTAAGTGTAGAACCGCTGAAACCATAAACATCTCAGACGAACCAATACTCAGTATTTTAACAAGGAATTACATATGAAAAAGCTCTTCGGATAGTGCCCCATTTGTCAGTAATTCAACAAAAAGTAAATCGAAAACACCTTCGGTTCGTTTTCTAACCGTGGATGAGACTTGGATTTCCCATTAATCTGAAACAAGAATGTTTACAGTAGACTAGAGCTGGTTGTTCAGCTTCAAAACCGGTCAAATCAGAACGATCGCCAAAAAAGGTTACAGTGTCAGTTTTTTGGGATTCAAAAGGGGTTTTGTCGATTGATTATCAAGAAAAAGGTAAAACAATTAACACTGAATGTTGTTGAAACCTTTTGAACCAGTTGGATAAAAAAGTTCGTGAAAAAAGACCCGGGTTAGAGAAGAAAAAAATCGGTTTTCATCAAGACAATGCACGTTCTCACACAAGTGCTTTGACGATGGCTAAATTGAAAGAATAAAAGTAAGAGCTGCTTGAACACCCACCGTATTCACTAGATTTGGCTCCCTTTGACCATTACCTCTTCAGGAATTTGAAACAGCTTCTTCATGGTTGCAGCCGTAGAACTGCGTTTTGTAGAGCTTCCGGAAAATCATTAAAAAGTAGTTAAAAAATTATTGGAGGATCGTTGGAATAAGTGTGTTGAAGCTAAGGGAAATTATATTGAATAAAAATTCTAAATTTATTGAAAAATACACATACCTGTACTTTCGCTATCAAAGCTACTAAAACTGAGCCAAACTGTACTTTACAGAGTCAATATCATTCTATTAACGAAGGGGGCAGCCTGAATTGACTATTGAGTCGAATTTTTTTTGACTATTGAGTCGAATTTTCAAAAGTTAATTGTGATTCAATGACTCAAACCTTAGAACAGCTTAGGAAAATATCATAAATGATTAAACGTCCAAAATAAAATATATTTATCATACTTCATGCCTGCGAAGAGAAGAAAGGAAGATGAAGACGTTTCGAATGCGTCACCTTCTTCAGCATTAAAAGTGGGAAGCACTAGTTCAAACACTTTGGCGTTCATTTCTTCTACACCTGAGAAAATAGAGAACTCACGTGTTGGTGTACCAAACACCTCAAAAACCTTAGTCCACGTGCAGGATCCTAATCTAACCTTGAATGTTTCCAACGACGTGAACAATTTTTTGGGGCAAAGAATTGATGACAACGTAAAGAAAAGCCTTTTTGGAAAATCCATGGACTCCTGCAAATAACTATAGTTTTCCCTCCTTGACACGAATAGTTTCTGAAAAAGCAATAAGGAACTATGTTTCCTTTAAGCATTTGAAATCACATAAACAATGGCTTGTGTTATCTGAAGACAAAAAAGGTATGTTTTCCAAGCATTATTTTTGGCTTACGCCTAGAAATAAAGATGGTTCTCGGGAAAATGGGAATTAAGGAGGTTCTCGGGAAAATATAAAATATAGACTTCCTCAGAAACTGCCCCAATGAGATTCATCATCTTTTCGTTAAAAATTATGCCTTAGAAATAGAACAGAATAGGAAAAAAAACTATATTGAATGCCTTTCGTTTTTTTTTGGAAAGACAAAATGTTTCACTCCCAGGACACAGAGACGATGGGACAATATTATTTAACGCATTCTAACCAAATGAAATTTTGAGGGCATTGCTTATGTTCAGATTGGATTCTGGTGAGAAAATACTGGAGCATCACCTTAAGATGGATTCGTCAAGAACAACTTACACCAGTAAAAGTACCCACAATTTACTGATCGAGTGCTACAGGGCTATGATACTGGACAAAATTTTGCAGAGTTGCTTCTTATGGATGCTATGGGCTCGTTTTTGATGAGTCTCCAGACCTGTCAGAAATTTCGGCTTCAGAAGGCCGCCAAAATGATAGGGAATTATCTCTCACGGGAGTTGCACTTGGTCGAGGCAACGAAGAAAATTAATCTGAGCTTGAAATTATGCTCCTCAATAGAAACTGATGCGTACACCGTTATACTATCAAATTGTGGAGCTGTCAATGAAATACGGAAAGAAAATTCCATAGTGACTTCTTGTTTTTCACAAGAAGCTTAACGGTAGTCTTTCAAAACCGATTGAAATACAAGCAATCAAGATGGTTTGCAGTACTATTCGGGAGGTCGACAATTTTTTCAGAAGTCGTATCCCGAGCGTGCGACTGCATTGGCAAAGGTAATCGGTAAGCAACTTGTTCAATTATGTGAAACAAGATGGGAAGGACGGCATGGTGCGGTCATTCAAGTTGCTTCAAAGATACTTTTGATAGTGGAAGCCCTGACAAAACTAAGTGAGTAGGAGGACAAGGAAACAGCAGGAAGAGCAACAGCCTAAATTGCAGTGTTGTACGATTTTCAATTCGTTGATGGCCTTTTTTGCCTTTCTGATATTTTATCCCTCGCCCATCCGCTCAGCGTGATGCTTAAAAATGAAAAGTATCGGTTGGGCAAAAGCGTCAGCAATGATAAGTATGCTACTTAGAACTTTTCAAAATAGACGGCAGAAAGCGGATGAAAACTTTTGGCTGACCTATGCAAGTGCGAGGAAAATGACAGAAAAACTTGACGACAACGACGAAAACCCCAGAACATTCGATCGACAAGCAAAAACTACAGAGCAGAAACTTGTGAAGATTATTATCTCTCCCAGTGTACATTCCTTTGCTGGATACAATCCTTGAAGATTTACTGACTCGTTTTCTGGAGACATTTTGAATGGGTTCAAGCTATGTTTGCTACTTCCGGAAAAATTTTGCACTCTGAAAACAAAAGAAATTCATATTCTAATGATTACTTGAAAGACATATTTGTGGAATTTTGTAAACTGACAACTTCAGGCTCAAAAGTGAATTGGATCATTCGCAATGCCATTGGGAGCAGCAGAGAAATTTAGGTATTGATTCTTTACCAGACCGTGCATTAGAAGTATTAAAGCACTGCAATGTTTACATATACCCGATAATCCGCACTTTTTTTCGGATATTCTGTACTCTTTCTGTGAGAAACGCGAGTTCTGAACGCTCTTTCTGACTCTTCAGCGCATAAAAACACTGCTTCGAACGACTATGCTTGTACAGCGGCAAGCTCAATGCCTTCCGCTTTCCTGTAGTCGACCGAGTACTAAACCCAATCTGCTTTTGGTTGATACCTCAGTGCTACACTAATGTATCTTCTATATGTCGACGTCCTTCACAACTAATCCAACTGGTCCATTTCTTTCACTTCGAAATGTCCTTCGCAGTTTATACTTCACTTAATTGTCACTTTCCTATAAATTTTCACCGATAGATTGTTATGTGCAAACCGACCAATATAATTGCTACTGCGTAGGTTTGGTGATTCATCAACTCTCCCTATATTACGCCTGCAGTGAAAGAAAACGCTGTGGTCCGCTTCGTGATTGAATTAACAATGAATATAAGATTTATTTCTCTGACTCAAACAAGATAGAAAAAGGCTTATTCTAATAATTACAAACTGAAATGTGCTGACCCGTAAAAGCAATTATATTTTCTCAAAATGCAAAACAGTATACATATTGGATTACAATTTGAGTTGGAAGTTTATTATCACAATGGATCTTAAGTTACATTGAACGTAAATTTGCTGCCAAACGTCTATGAATAAATGCAACAATGTATACATTATTTTATGTTAGGATCAAACAAAGGTATCGATTATAATTTAATATTAGGGCCGAGCACAAATATCGAACGTTAAATTATCAGTTTTATCCTAGGTCTTAACACACATAATGACATTGAAGTCACTGCTGAAGAGGTGATCGATAGATTTGTAAAATTTGGCAACAATCGGTTTATTTTATAAAATAACCTCAGAGTAATGTACGAAGAAAACGCTTAATGGTTAATTAAGTTTTTACCTTGGTTTGAAAAAAAAGGGCTTAGGTGTGTCAACGGTATGCCCAACATATCATCATTACATAAATTAAATAAATTATGTAAGTATTGTGGAGCCGACTTTTTCCTTCAATTTTTGAATGCGCCCAGAGCACTTCGAAGTAGGTTCCGTGTTTGCGCAAAACGAACCCAAACAACAACTTTTTGATGATTCTGAGCGCTGTTTGAAGCTGTTTACTTAAGGTAAAATTATCTTAGCGTCGATATGTGACAGTGTATCCAAAAGTTTCTCAGCTGAGTGGGGAGCAAAGAATGAAAGCTAGCCCAAGGCATCCAAGCCTCAAAAGTCAGTTGTTAAGGTTTTATTTTACCAATTTAGGAATGCGGACCATATTTTACGTTCTCCAGATCAGACTTCCAGTGACTATTGCCTTTTTCAGACTTCTAAAAGATGCCCGAGCCAAAGAGATTTCGCTCCAAGTAAAAAGTGATGCATAAATTTTAAAATTGGATAATCAGACGGTTACGTGTAATACTGACAGCTCAGCTTCTCGAATACCATTACGGTCAAAAACTAAGAATGTCGAACAAATCTCGATGCTGAACTTCAAGTTGAAGTAGTGCGCCATGATTAATAACTATAGTAGCACCGCTTGAAGTTTTTAAGTTGTCATTGCATGCTGAATATTTGTTTTCAACTTCACCAAAAAACGGTGTCGACCTGGCAAACAAGGCCACAGAGCCGCGGCTAAGAACTGCAACTAATTTGGGGCGTAGGCCTGACTTGAACCTAGACCATAGAAGGTGATGGTAAAAAGAAAGGATCTTACTCGTTATGTGAATTTTCCGATCTTGTAATTTCCGCCGTGTTTAATATTCTTTTGACTTAAAACTTGAGCTTCCTTAAAATTTGATTTAAGCTTATAAATTTGATTTAAGCTTGAGAAAATAGTTTTAGTATCCAAGTACAGGAATTTTAAAATTTGTGGTCAAACAATGAAATTCTTAATCAAAAATAGTTGAGAGAGCTCCATCTTCAGCTTTGTTGATAGCACGAATAATCCCTGAATATTTTATGAAGCAAAAAAGTCAATTGATTAATGTAATTCTAAATATTCTAATGGATTTCCTATTCAATTTTGTCTACACTGACACTGTTAAGTGAAACAATTCACATTTCATAGAGGACTTGTTGCACTTCATTGTGGTTTCAAAACTTCTTATCCAATTAAGTTCAACTATTTCATTTACGAGAACATGAACTCATATGGGATTCAATGCTTTATGGGTAATACTTTCAAAGCATTGTTGCTCCTTTTTAAAATCGTAGACGACAAAAGGACAGGAAAGTAGTAGAGAACAAATCATAAAATGATTCAGACTCAAATTAAATAGTATTACTGAATGCATAGTATAACTTGTTTATAAGTTAGCAAATGTGTTTAGGCTCAAATCAAAATTTAATTCCCTTGAATGCTGGGTAATCTTTCCATTGAACTTTCAGCTTAATACCACCCCTATCTTCCACTCATTCGTCTTTCAAACCTCAATAATTTCAAACCACAAAAAATTATTCAATGAAACCCATAAAAGTGCTCCTTGACAGTTTTCTTTACAATTACAATCCCCAACTGGCTTATATTATCTTCTGACCTCCTTATTACGTGTGCGTTGGTAGCAGAACGGAAAAAATCCATTTTTCTTTCATCATCGTATTCCGCGACTTGGAAAATTCTTTGATATCCAAAAAATCTTGACAGATTCATGTTAAAGACGCAACACTAAATCGACTTTATTGATATTGAATACCAAAGAGAGAGAAGGTATCAAATATATCAGTTGGTGATGACTTAAAGAAATATTATAACTTGTTGTCCCCATCCTCAGCGTGTCCCTCATAAACCAACGTCCACGTCTTTGGGTGTTGAAAAAGTTTGACACGTTTCACTGGTCTCCAACACAAACGCAAGTGCGGTATATGCAAGCAAAAACCAAGCAAGGAATTTGCTGGTCTTCAAACTTCTGAATTCAGTTTTGATTTTGATGAAAACATAATTTTTTTCAGGAGGGATTGGTTACCATGTCATCCGCTTCTGTGTCCAATAAATTCACGTGGCGATTGCATTGAGGTGAGCAGGATGGTTTAAGGTACGAAGAAAAAAATGATTTTATTTTTTAATATTTTCACAGACATGAAATTCGATAGGATGGTTAGTGAAAATATAGCAGAAGCAATAAAAAATTGAAGGTTGGTAGTTGAGATTTGAAAAATCAAAGGTGAGATTCCGAAGAGGAGAAGACAAAACAAAAGCAGCTTTGTGACTGCCAATGATGTATTGAATTGCAAGAATTTCATTTTCTTTCAGAGTAACAAAGTGGAATCAATTTAAAAAATATTTTGAAACGTATTTCACTAACTTTGATGTTACACGAGTCTTGGATCAGACAATCAATTTCGATGAATTGTTATCTTTTTGAAGGATTTTAGACAGATTTTATCTTCAAGACGAAAGCAATTAATACAGTGGATGCAAGCAAAGATTACTGTGAAGGAATCGATCGACGGCATAACACGTGACCTTATATGAATTCTTTCAAAACTTTCCAGACGAAATGAAAACTTTTAAAATCAGTCAGCATAATAAGCACTCGCTGCAATTGCCTCCTCAAAACAGGTGAACATTTTAAACCTACAGTCAAAATGTTTAAATCGTTTCAAACAATTCAACGATAAAATTGATGGGAAAGTTAAAAGTATAAACAAAATACATGCTTGGTTTTGCAGGAAAGACGATTTAATAAGAAAGATCCTTTTGAATCACTTAAAAACACATATGCCGTCAGTTCATATACCGTAAATACTTTATAACATACTCGTATATTACATTAAAATAATGTTTGGGTTTGTGCGTTATCTAGTGATTTAGCTCAATATTCTGTAGTAATTTGCATGTATATCGATGTCCGTAAAGAACTGCAGCGATGGTCTGCTGCCTTGGCGAACGAAGATGTTGGTGCTCGCTGAAATTGGCCTTGTCTGAGGACGCGTGAAAGCGCTGGCAGGCTAGAACTGCGGTGCCGTGGGGCGGGTTCTTTTCCCCAGCATAAGGGCCCACTTCAAAAAAATTTCGCATTCACGAATTACCAGATAAAACGACTCGGTTCGACAGGTGTCGAGGCCGAGGTGACCTACTAAAGTAAGCGAGATTCGAGGGGATCTCGTCTTTACTAGGTATACTTACGGCCTCCAAATAAAAGTGGGGGCATTCAGCTGGATCCGGTGCCCCCTCACAACCCCCATCCGGATCTAGACCCATTGTAGATGTGACCAGATATTTTCCATTTAAATGAAAAACTCATACAAACATAATTCGCACGAATTTCTCCTTTAAATGAAGAACATCAGCGTTTGAGATTTATGTTATAGTCTTATATGATGGAATCACATAATACTATAACATAAATAAGAAACTTAAACGGAAGGCAAGAGTACTTGCAACGCAAAGAGAAGGGGTGAACTCACCCGATGGCTAGCTCATGAGTGGAGGGGCTAGCCAATGTCGCGAGTCCCACACCCAGTTGAGGTTTCAAATAAATAAAAAGACCGAGTTTCTCTTCATTTTATCTCATTATGTTTTTTCTTTAATTCTGTATTTCAAAAGTTAAAGAAAATGAGGTTGAATCGTAATGGCAGCTATACACTCTCGCGCAAGTGCTCTTGCCATACCTCGCCGAGGGCTCTCGCGCGAGAGGTCGAGTGACGAAAGCAACCCTGTACATTCTCGTTTGTTCATTACGTTTACAATCGTCGAGAAGGATGGATGTGTTAGAAGTCACAGCAGCAGTAATTTTATGTGCTATTACCTACTTTAACTATGTACAAATCTATAATGCAAGACCAGTTAAAAAAAAATGGCGTAAACAGAGATGGTGGATACTCACTAAGCATCGAAATAGACCACGGTAAGTAAAGATTTTAATTGATTTATTCTTTTATAACTCTTTTCATTCTATTTTATTTTCACAGAGCTACGATGCAAAGCCAACTGGCAAAATTAGTAGGGGAGCCTTCGGATGAATTTAGAAAATTCACAAGGATGTCATCAACGGATTTTGATTACATATTGGAAAAAGTGAAGCCCATCATATCAAAAAAAAAAGATTCTCAGCTAAGAGAGGCAATCCCGGCAAAAATTCGTCGGGGTTCTTGGCTTCGGGAGACAGCTTTGAAAGTCTTCATTACTTTTTCAAGATGTCTAGTTCATTGATATCAAAAATAGTACCCGAAGTCTACGCAGCATTGACCGAGGTGTTAAAAAATTAAATTGATGTTAGTAAATAATACGTCCGTTAATATATTGTGTTTATTAAATCGTTGATTGATAAACTGAAAATTTTTCATATAAAATTACAGTGCTAAGTTGTAATAAAAATTGTACAAAGTTTTATAGAAACAATATCAAAAAGATGGAAAAATGAGTGAAGTCAATGTATAGCATCATAAAAAGCTTGGTTGAGCGTATTAGAATTTTCCGAGTATTTAATAGGTTGACAGGAGCAATTACTTTATTCGATAAGAAAGTTATTACTTTTGAGGGCATTTGTTGAGATGATTCCGATATTTGAATGCCCGGAATGTTGTCTATATTATTGTAAACAGGCGAAGATGTTGAACAAGCTGAAAAATCATGGGATGGAATGAGTTGTTGGGATATGTTCCTATCTGAATATGCCCAATACGATGAATGTGATGTAGGCGAAGGGCTGGGAGATGGAACGAATAGTCGAGTTTGTGATTGAAATGGTTTTTTCGGATGGTTCTAATGTATAAGCCATCAATCTCCCACATTAATTGCATTCTTTCCAACTCAGGTAGTTTTCTTAACTTATTGGCTAAGATTTTACCATATCGCTCACAATCATCTTCTAGTGCTTCTTGTTTTTTTAAACTTTATTTAATGTGCTCATCACATCGTTCATTTGTTGTCCGGCTTATTGCAACTCGATGGGGTTTTTCAGCCGCCTTTGTACCACAGGACTAACAAATGATGCCGATATGTCTCCCCTCGAGGAATCTTGTGAAACAATGGCTGCAGCTGAGATCTGTACATTTTCTGCTGCAGCCGAGAGCTGTTCATTTTCTGCATCGTTTGCATATGCATTTGCTTCATTGTCACATTGTCTTGACTTCTAGAAGGCTGATTATTCTGTAAAACAAAAATGAAGTTATTACTTCGCATTTTTATCTTTTCAGATTCCAGATAATGCAGAATCATGGTTGCAAATAGAAGCGGGTTTTAGAAAAAACTTCCCCCAGTGCGTCGGTGCTATCGATGGAAAGCACATCGTTATACGAAGCCCAGCGTACAGTGGCTCAGAGCACTACAACTACAAGAAAAGTTTCAGCATCAGCATCAAAATTACAAGTTCATATTCGCTCATATCGGATGTCAAGGATGAATAAGTTATGGTGGCGTATTTCGAAATAGCGTACTGTGGCGCAAAATTTGTTCTGGTGATCTTAATTTACCATTACCGACACCACTGCCAGGCTCAACTAATGCCGTTCCCTATGTTTTTTTAGGAGATGGGGCTTTTGCTGTTAGTACGAACGTTATGAAACCATATCCTGGTGCCCACAATACAGGCACACCAAAACGCATTTTTCATAACAGGCTTGCCTCTTCTCGTGTAGTTGTGGAGAACACTTTTGGTATATTGGCTTCAAAATTTAGAATTTTTCGGAAGCCAATATTTCTTAACCTAGAAAAGATTTTGTAGCGCAAAAGCACTACATCAAAAAGAATTTATACGCCACCGGGAACTGTGGATATTTATGTCCAAAATAGTGTATTGGTTCAGCTAGGCTCCTGGAGGTATGTAGTTAAAGAGTTTGAAGGAAGCTGTGCCATAAGATAATTGCCAAATATTCCCAGAAGATCTACACTTAATTCAAAAGAAATACGAGAAAAATTCACAACATATTTCTGTACACATTGATGCATCCAACGCTACGCAATTCTAAATAAAAGCGCTATTTTTCCAAACAAATAATACTTACTTCATTTGCAGTGTTTAGTGTTTGTTGGCATTTCTACAAATGCCCCAAAAACGAGTGCATAAATTCAAATGCAAACCAAATCGGTTTATACACTTCCGGCTCCAGATTTCGATGCACAATTTATGCCTCTTAAGTGTCCTCTATCTGTCGCCATCCGTGATGTCCTCTATTTTTTAACTCTTCAACTGGGAAATCCATTTGCTCCGAAATTCGGGTCCACGCATCGCGCATCTTTTTTTTTTGTCCTTGTGATCCCATAATACAGGCTTGGTTTGGTAGACTTCGAAAAAGTTTAGTTCTATGTCGTTACTCCACATTTTCAAAATACGTTTTCACGATCCGGCAGCTTGAACGAAACTGAACCACGTGAGAGTGTAAAGGATGCCCTCGCAATGCCTCGTGAGGCTACGCGAGGCCCTTTAACTAGCGCACAAAATACCGACACGGAATGGAGAGCTGACAAGGTGAGGCGAGACAAAGCAAGACAACATGAGAGTAGCATGTTCACTCTTGCACTCGTCGTGCCTCGCAGGGTCTCGACGAGAGTGTACAGGCGCGTCAACAATTTTGTTAACATTCGGCATATTATTTGATATTCGGCATATTATTTGATATTCGGTATATTATTTCATTTCATAAAAAATTACACTCAGATTTATTTTATTTATATAAAAATGGGAAAGTTGTATGGCACAAATTGCTTTCCTTTCTTTCATAATTTTCTGTGCAAATTTTTTGTGGAAAGATCAGCCGGCCAGACGAAATAGCGACCCCATCTCGATGTCGTGGATCCGATGGCGAGCACTAAAAATCGCACGAACATAAAAATTGTTAGTAGTCGGATAGTGCGTTTTTCGAGACTTCGATCAGCCGAGACAAAACGTGCACAACTTTCGGATGTTGCTTTAATTTGTTTTATCACAAAACTTTTGACTTTTTCAAATAAAGACGTCTCAGTTGAACGATTCTGTATACAAAAAAAACAGCTAGTTCTGCTTTCCCCGCCAGACGAGCCTCGCTCGACGTTTTCCAGTCAGCCTTTCCAATGCGACTCCTCGCATGCCGTCAACGGTGGTTTCAGGGGCGAACCCTCTGCATGCCGTCAACTGTGGTTTCATTGGCGAGCCCTCTGCTTGCCGTCAACGGTAGCTTCCTTGGCGAGCCCTCTGCTTACCGACAATTGTGGTTTTCTTTCCGTCGAGATAAGAACGCAATTAGTTTCTAATTTGCGTTGCAAAGGGGGTTGCCGTCATCGAATTCTAATTGGAATTTTTTATTTAATATTTTTATATTAATTTTTTTTAATCTTTTTATTTTTTGATTACAAATAACATTAAATGATAGCTAAGGATTTTTTTTTTGAATAGCAAAACAAACATGGTGTTTGCGCCCTGGAATGTTTTTTGAGCAGTTTGCCTAGGCAACTGCTCGATTACTACAATTAGTTTTTTGAATATTTTCTGTTTTCATGGCAAAATCATACAAAAAAATTTATTTGTTGAATTATTCATTGTAAAAAATATATACAAATTTTATTTCAACCGGTTTATTTTCTCAGTCCTGCTGCAAGATTACGTATGGAGAGTTGTGCCCCGGAACATATTCAATCAATAGCAATACGGATCTGTGCAATGTAATAATAAGAAACATATCTGAAACACAGAATACGAATATGCTATAAGAGATTTTTTTGTAAGCATACTATTAAAAAGGACTTAAAACCCTTAATGGAATAAACAATAGAACACATATTCTAACCGATTGGAAGCAATAATGATGAGGCACAGAAAAGGAAAGGAGCTCAAGAGCAGTAAGCACATTAACTTTGCAGACAAATTGGAAAATGTCGAAAATTTGAGACTTTTGGACAATAATTTTGAAAAACTCCAAGGTGTTCAACTTATGACAGGATATCGATGGCATCTAGAGACAAAAACCATGGATGGGTTTTGAGGTACAGCCTAACACGCGTCATCTTGGCTTAAAAAATTTCTCTTTACAATGTCTAAGAAAAAGAAAGATCTTCGGTGCTGGCTAGAGGCATCTTGGCATGGTCAAAAATGAAGACTACTTGCTTGGAGTTCAATATAGACGTGCACGAAAATCTCGTTGACTTTAAGCAAGCATACGACAGTATTGATCGTAACGTACTGTAACAAATCAGTCAAATTAGTCCGTCTTACCAAAATGACAATGACGTCGACAACCTTCCAAGTTCGCATCAATAACCACCTCATCGATGCTGGCCCCATTGCTATTCAATTTGGCTCTGGACTACGTCACAATGAAGCTACCTGTCGATACGTGTGGTACATTACTATACAAGTCGAGCCAAGTAGTAGCCTATGCGGACGACATCAACATTTTGTCACGGTGATTAACAACTGCCAAATAACTCTTCCTGCAACTCGACAGAGAATCAAAACTAGTAGGGCTACAAACCAACGAAAATAAAACACAGCTCATGACACAGTCGAGGATAAATACCTCAAGCACACAAAATATCACACTTGGCGAATACAGTATCGCAAATGTTCGCAAATTAGTATATCTAGGCGCCAAAATAACGAAAACGAGTAATTAAAGAGACGAAATACGCCAAAGAATACAGCTCGCAAATAAAATACTTTATTCAGTATTGACGATCTTGAAGACCAGCTGCATATGCAGGAAAACAAAGCTCTAAGTATACAAATCTGTGATAAGACCTGTGTTATGCTATGAGTGTGAAACATGGACCCTAACCCAAGCATCCGCCAATATATTAAATGCCTTTTCGCGACGGGTCCTGAGGCGAATAATCGGAGTGAAGCTAGACGGGGACCAATGGCGAAGTCGATACAACCATGAGCTGTATGAAATTTTTGACGAACTGGAGGTCTTAACGACTGTTAGACTGCGGAAGCTGCAATGGGCTGAACACATGAATTGTATGGATGAACAACGGATACCCAAAAAGGTACTCGTTGGGAGAACTGAAGGCCGGAGACCAGTTCGCAAACCGAGGAAATGATGGTCTGACTCGGTCGTTGAAGACAGTTTATCGCTGCTCGGATTTCGAAATTAGAGGACGCGGTCGATAGACCGAGAAAGTTGTAGGCGCTTTTTGCAAGAAGCGAAGGCCCGAGGGTGACTGTAGTGCTACGAAGAACAAAGAAAGAACATGTGCGATTTAAGAAAGCATCCTAGCTGATCGAGTTATTTTTTGCTGCTACCACTACAAACACTCTCCGGCAGTGAATTTTACGCTAACGAAACCCAGACACGGAACGCAAGCAATCAGCAATCTCCAACTTTTAGATGAGTCGCTTACAAAATATTTCCGCTGACATTCGAACTTTCTCTAGCCAGGATCGATATCAAACCAAGAACAGCACGCAAGCTCACCAATCGTCATCCAATCAATTGCACGATAATGGATGGTATATGGTCGTTCAACGACAACTCATTTTTCCATCGTCAACGAACGTTTCTTTTTCCATTTCCCCGAATTTCAATTCAGGTTCTTCCGTGATCAGTTGGTCAGCAACATTTGACTTCCACGTGATTTCTAACAAAGTCGATCAATAACAATGGATTTCTCTATGATTTGTAACATAGTTGCTCGCTCAGCTGAATAAGAACTGGATGGGCTAAGATCATATAAAAGGCATAGGAGAACATGTGATCTATCATTTCTTCTCCGTCTGCGTCTTGCCTCTCACTTTCTTGGTCCAGAAGCTCACTGGGTTGGATCTGTCTGTCAAGTTGACGGATCCAGATTGGTCGCCAAATTGGCCGAATTGCAAGTATCGTAGTGAATTTTATCCGATATTAAAGCTGTGGAAAGTGTTCGCGATTTGAATTCATTCCAAGTGTTTAAACATTCTATTGTGCTTTGTGATTCGAATAACTTTAACGTGTGACACTGTGAAATTAATTTACAATTTCAAAATGAAACGTGTAGTGCCTCCGTGTAAGAATTATAGGCGAAAAGTATCTGTTGGTGTTTTCTTTCACAGATAAATAGTTATATGTTAATATTTTGCATGCTTTCCTCATAGTGCTGAAGATTGTTCAAATAGAAAACAAATTTTTAGTATTGTATGAAAATTTTTTTTCATTGAGCAGCAGTCATGTATGCTTGTGTAAATTGGCACTAGTTATTGCGACCACATGGCTGTCCACTCCAGCATTTTTTTAATTAGTCAGTGGTTGTTTGCGACATTGGTTGTAAACTGGTTCAAACTGTTAGTAATGTTATGCGGCCACTAAGGCCGCCGAGCGAGTGCAAAAGTGAATGTTATATTTATTGTAAGCAAGCCGAAACGGCTATGACGCGGGTGTCAGTCCTCTATGCTATTTTAACGCGAGTGAATCTTTTCGGACCATCGCTTTGTGTCTCTACTCTAATATTGCACAATGGATCATTGACAAACGACCAAATGACCTGAAGTAAGTCTTAATCAAATAACTGAAAGGCAATGTCGGCTTACGTGTTTTCATTCCTTTAACAGCGTCATCATTACCCGTTTGCTTCCGAACACGGTCACCGAACATTATTGTAGCGTCATTCTTGAAAACTTATAATATACATGTCGCCGTTACGTCGTCCAACAATCTAACATATCGTTAGCGTGTTCGCGTTATTTTACTCATCTGAAATACGCTTTTGTTTAGCGTGGATTATATTTCAAAGATTTTGTACAATCAGCCTTTACTTGATTCCATTTCTTTAGCATCATTTCATAAGCGGCTGCACGATTTTGATTGAATATTGCCAAATCCATTTCATTTGTGGACGGACATGTTTTAATTGCTTTAACATAGAAATAAATGGCTTCACCGTATTTTCCATTCCTGAAATAGCCCTCTTATTCTGGAAACGCAGGTCTATATCGGGACAAGGAAATGTCCTATCATATTGATAGCCAAGATGGCCCGGGTGAGGAACAAGTGGTTCTTTCACTTAGAAGACTGGCACCATTGTACCAAGCACTTTGGAGTTGATAACCATTATCTGTTGTGAAAACCTTTAGCTCGATATAAATTGCAATATACGGATGTTCCCACATGCATATAAAGGGTCCAATGTACACCCCGGGATGATATGGTCGAGCTACCCCGTGGATGATGGCATGTGGCAGCTCCTGAGGAGTGTCCATCGTCATGACGAAACCGCGAATTGAGAGAGTTGAAAACAGAGTACGCGAGTCAATGTTGGAGACAGAATTTGACATTGAAGCAGAGGCAACGTTTAAAATTGAACAGAAAGCTTCATGAACATTTTTTTTTCAATTCAACCAGGACCAGTAGTACAACATATCGAATTGGGAAACGAAAACGACGCAGTAGCATCTCGTACATGAAATAGACTAAAGACGCCGGATGGCCGGTACTCCAAGTTCCTGCAAATTATTACGATGCAATGAAAGCCAGTTGTCATAAAAAGTGGGATTACGCTGAGAAGCTTTTCGCACTTGACAAAAATCATACCTGGGATCTAGTTAAGTGTCCTGATGATCGTAAGCCCATCCGAAAAACAAATGCATATATCAAGTAGAAGCCAATACAAATAGCTCAGTGGATCGTTATCGCGTGCGTCTTGTAGTTTAAGGCTGCAGTCAAAAGAAATGGACTGACTATTTCGAGACGTTTTCACCAGTAACGAGGTTTGAATCCGTACGAGCGTTGATGGCGGTAATTGCAGCAGTATAACGTCATCTATTGTATCAGCTAGATTTGAAGACAGCCTTTCTAAATGGGGACCTGATGGAGACCATCTACATGCAGCAACCTGAGGGTTATGGAGATGGGACCGGACGAGTCTGCTTGTTATACAAGAGTTTATACCGACTCAAACAAGCACCACGGCAATGACATCAGAAATTCAGTGCATTTATATGTAACTTTGGACTTGAAGAATCAACTGCTGATCCTTACGTCTACAGATCGGAGCAGTATGATTTGATAATTGCACTCTACGTGGATGATGGATTAGAAACAGTGGCTAGCGAAGAAAAAGTCAAATCATTGCTGAACGCTATGCGGAATGAGTTCGGGAAGTAAAATTGCCAACTATTTGGGAATCAAAATCATCAGAGACCTAGACATCAACACTATTTGTCTAACACAAACGAACTATACGAAACCGATAACGAAAAAATGTTGAATGTCTAACTGCAATCCCGTATTGACATCTATGTAACCGATAATCAGCTTTCTAAAAATACCGGCACGTAGCAGATGAACCGTATGGGGAGATAATAGGCAATTTGATGTATTTAGTGGCTGCGACGAGACTCGATATCTCATAGGCAGTGGCAGTTCAGAGCAAACATCTGGAGACACCGAGCATCAAACACTGGACGTCTGCAAAACTAGTTTTGAGATAATTGTCACGAACACTTGAACTTGGTATTACTTACGGCCCAAGTTCTTCCATTTTTTTAGGGTTTTGTAAAATAATTTTACAAAACCCTACTAGTTTCGCGACCAGTCTGTCCGTCTGTCCGTCCGTCCGCCCGTGTGTCACAGCAGTTTTTCTCGGAAACTACTTAAGCTAGAAACATCAAATTTTGCGTGTAGGTGTAAAGTGGTGATCTCTTTAAAGTTCTACTACAAAAAAATTTTATAAGATATTTAAGGGGGGTCTCCCCATATAGGAGAGTGACCCCCCGAAAAAAAATTTCATTGGAGGTAGCCGATATGGGTATCAAATAAAAGGTCTTGATGAGAACTTTTCAAAACAGGTCTTAGTTTGGCAAAATTTGCTTCGAGGGGCGCACAGGGAGGGGAAATACACGAAAAATTTGTGTCCCCCCCCCCTCGCGATTGGACACCTGTGATCCGAAAAATCTGAAAAAAATCAGGGATGAAGGCTTTGGTGTGTACAACAACAACAAATACGTTAGAAGTCGCAATTCACTCAACTTTGTTAGTAATAGTATGATTTATCGATTTTATGTTTTCTTGAATAAAATCTTAACGGTACCCTTGAATTCAATGCAATTCAGTACGTAGATGACTATTTATAAGATTGATCTATCCTAAAAATTTCATAAAGATTGAATCATATTTAGCGAAGTTATAGCGGTTTGAATTTTCCTGTATTACTATGGAACAATATGCGCTGCATTTATTACTATGGCAACATATGGCTATGGAACAACATGCGCTTTTTACCGACTCAGACACTACAGTTTTGCTAGGATTTGCATGAAAATTTCAGGAATGATAGGTGTCATGTATATCTTTGAGAATCGGTTCAGCTAGTGGTATCAGTAATCGTAAAAAAAATAGTGGCTGTTTTAAATGCGAAAATTGAATAATTTGGAGTTATTTTTTCCCAACTTCAACGTTTAAGGTGCACGCTTTGAACACTTGATTCAATTTAAGGATTGACTGAAGATGAGTACCTACAATTAATGCTCCTAAGTGAAACAAGTCAAGGAGGTGGGAGAGAGCTCCTAGCAAACGGGTTTTGTAACCATTCTAGGATTCGAAAAAATTGGCCATTAATCGATGATAACAGTACAGGAGAGTGGCCCCTGAAAAAAAAATTCATCAAACGTAGCCGATATGAGTATGAAATAAAAGTTTTCATGGGAGCTTTTCAAAACAGTTGTTAAACTGTCAGTTTTTGCTTCAGTGGGGGCACAGGGGGGAAATACATGAAAAATGTGTATCCTCCGTCGCGGATGGACATCGAAAAAATAATTATCAAGGGAGATATTTATGAGTATAACAATACCAAAAACCTCAGAAGTCGAAATTCGTTCAACTTTGTTAATAATAGTATGATCTTCGTATTTCATATTTTCTCCAATAAAATCGTCTTTGACAAGTATCTTGATTTGATTCGATCTGGTGACTGCATTTTGTAAATTGTATACAAAACCCTTCTGACATGAGCGTAGGTCTGTTTACCCAACTTGTTCTCTGTTAGTGTTTGTGAGTTCATGTGGGTGGCCCAGCACGGATAGAAGATTTATCGGCAAAGATCTCCGACGAGGACTACAGCATTCAAAAACGTCCGCGGCTACGACAGATATGATGGCCGTTACAGTTTGTTCAAAAAACTCACTAAAGTGTGATGAGAGAATCCACAAAGCAAACTTTAAATTGTGTATAAAATGATTGCATAAACAAGACGGTAAAATCTGTTGGTTTAACAGACTCAGCATTTGTGATGTAGCTAGTATATAGACCTCGTAGTTTATACAGGATGGTATTATCCAAATCATGTCAAAATTATGTTTCATAGCACTTAAAAGCCATTTCAAAGGAATCTGCAACATTTTCTCATTTAGCGAAATTTCAAGACGTTTTCCTTTAACTTTGTCGAGTCTTAATTAAAAAATTTCGTTACATTGCACACAAAATCAATTCAATCAATAGACAAATTCTATTCCTACTGAATAAGGAAACCTTAAAAATCCAATCACGATCCTTTTTGATTGATCACGAAATAAAAATCATTCAATATAAACATCAACCCGAACACAATTTGATGAAACCATTCAACTTGCGTGGTCAACCTGTTCCAACAACATTACGCCCCCCTACTCTCAACTTAATGAGCTATAGCCACATTTTCGTCATCATCCTCATCAACATCATCGTCGTCATCCTGATCCGTTTTCGCATTCAGTTCAAGTCCTTATCCTTATCCTCAAGCAGTATCAGATTTAATTGATTTGTTTGTCTACGAAACGTACACAATTTATCGAATTAAACGTCCTTTGATAAGGACTTAAGAGAAACTAAGAAAGAATTTAAGATATTCGCATCCACACAAGCCGCGACCGCACTTGAACTTCATCAGAGGACGAAGAGCCCTCTCCTTCATTTCTAGTGTATTCTGTTAAGCCCCAACCGTTTCAAGAGTAAGCCTTAAAAGTTGTCTTTGAGAGTTTCTTCTTCTTTTTTTCATTATTGGGCTTTTTCCACCTTACCAAAAATAAACCCTCTTAAATTAATTAAATGCGAAAAGCAATTCAATGAAATGGAAAACAAGGCAAAGAAGAAATTGGTTAGGTGGAATTGAAGAAGCAGTGCTGGGCTGTCATAGGTAAGTATTGATGGAGCTGCGATGATTTGAATACATCCAAAGGAAAAAATGAGGTTTTGGGATTGATGAAATCATTTCAGGACCCCAATTCTACGTAAAATCACCTCAGTTCGAACCCTTCCATACCAGGAAGCATTTCAACGAACGCATTTGTACATTGTCAATGTCAACGCCTGAATTTCTAAACATGTCGACATATCGACAACAATAGATTCGACTTTATTTACGCTCTCGACTGTACGCAAGCATCCCCAACCCCCAAGTCGTTCGCCTTTCACCAGATGAAAATTGTCTGCGACATGACTTGGAATAAAAAGATTTGTATACAGGACGACACACTGTGTACAAATACGTCGTACCGCCTACACAATTCTAATGGGTTTGCTCGTCTTTCTGGCCATAAGAAACGTTCAAGGAGTCATAAAGAAAGAAAGCGGGACCTTGGAGCCTCATCGTCGTTGCCGGGATTGATACTGATGGAGCACCACTTGAGTGAGTTGTCGGTTTTTGTTTGACTTAATTACGATGGCTGCAAGGCAAATAGGAACGAAGAGGCAGACAGACAATCTTACTTCTAGACCAAGACTAGCACATTCCACCCCACATTCTTCCCTCAAGTATTTGGGAATGGTACATATAGTTGAGATTCATACATGCTCGCTCTTTATTGTTCGTTTTGTCATGTTGTATCTAATGTTTATTTTAGAATCATCATGGAAATCAGCGGCAAGAATGTTTGTTGTATTGTTCAATATTCCTTGCATATATACATGTGCAACGTTCTATTGTGGGGGATGTCTCGATTGTTTGATTACAAATAGTGTGGGATGGGATGATGATTTATTAATCATTTATGCTAAATTTAAGGCAATGAAAGGACAAATTCCATCCCTGTTTGCCTCTTGTTTTCTTTACGAAGCATATACCTTCGTGTAGGGGTAGGAAAAGTTAATGGCAAGTTTTAGACATATTCAAACCTCCACTGTACTTTATGCATAAATGATTCTTATTCAAGTTTGAAGAGGGATGTACGCTTATAAAAAACGATTCATTGGATAAATACAAAAACAAATGGGAAATATTGCAAAATATCTGGTTTAAACAAAAAATAATCCAATTCAGAGAAATAGCGAACAAACAGAATGTCGTTCATGGATGATTTTTATAATTACTACCTTGAAAAAAGCAGAAATTCCTGTTGTTGCAGCGCAACAGCTCCTTTCGGGCCTTCGCTTAGAGATAGTTAGAGCATCTCATTATGTTATCACGATCGAATGTGTCAGCACTCAAAAAGGTGATATGGTCAGCATCACGCTCTGGCCGTGTGTCCGTCCACACAGCTTCGATACTTTCTGATTTTTAAGCCAGCAAGTATTATAACTGAACGGGCTTATAGTCCGTGCGAAGAATCACTTGAACTAAATCTTAATGCCGCCAACGAGAGTCGAACCAAGGACCTTCGAATTACGGTATGAGTGCTCTAATCACTGCACCACGGGTACTACACGCAGAAATTTCACCTAGACTGAAATTTACCGCTGTCGCTTTATGGTGTAGCTCTTCACTACAATTCTCCAAATTTGTCAAAGGCTTTGTTGCGTGGACTCAGCATTCGTGGAGACGACCTAGGCTCCTAATACTAGATAATCTAGAACACTTACTAAGCACCTTTCAAATCAAAATTAAATAGCTCCATATAATTTAGAGTACAATAAAAGCAAGTTGGATAGACAGAACTACACTCGTGTCAGAAGGATTACCAAAATCATGGACTAAGCCGAACCTTGAATGTATTTTAGTGCGATTTAGAACCTTACTTCAGTTGCCATCCACCTTCCTGAGCCAGTTCCGGTCATTATATGATATTAAAAAGTAATTTTTACAGAGTTATTTGGCGGTTGGTTGGGAACCTTAATTCATCCCTGTTTCCTAAAGTTTGAAGGAATGCCAGGGCACTATTAGTATGGTTGTTAATTGTGTCAAAGAGTTTCAGTGCCTTGTCACGTACGTTTTTTCAGCTGTTTCAAGTCTTAGGTCCTTGCATATGTCAGTGTTTCTAATATACCATGGAATTCTCAAGATATTTCTAACACTTCTATTTTGGAAGAACTGGAGTGCTTTTTGTCAGTCTTCATATTCTGGTAGAAAACAGAACTACCGTATAATAGCGTCGATCGTATAATTTGGTTGTATATGAGCATCCGATTTTTAAGGCCAAGTCTTTTGGATTTAATGAGAAGGTGTAATGACGAGGGAAGTCAAATGCAGAGTCCTCGTTTGTTTTGTATGTGTTTTTTCATATGAGTCTTCTGTCGAATGTAAGTCCAAGGTATTTAGCCATTGGTTTCCAGTCAACTCCCTTGTATCAGAATACCGAAAATAAAAACTAAGGATAGTATAGGGTGATGTCTATGGACTATATAGGTTAAAACAAAAGCATACTTTCGTACTGTAGCATTAACAGATATCAGTCGTCTTTATTTTTACAGTTAAATTCACAAGTGGCAATTACTTATATCTATCGTAAACGGCGGCGGTCAAAACCACGAACGTTCCGATCGACGGATAGTCGACGACTGACTTCAATATAAAAACAAAAAGACCTCCTTGGTCAGATGAATAAGCGTGTGTATCTACGGCATTTGCCAGGCGGGATGATCTAACCTTATAGCACGGCCAATCCTGCATCGGAATCGTCCCCGATTTCATCATCTTCAGAGTCGTCTTCAAGTTCGAGAGGATTAGAACACCAGAGTCGAAGCTTTTCGGAAGTATACACTGAGCAAAACAGCTTGGTCAAAATTTGGAGTCCTTCAATGTCTTTGATAAGATAACGTTCCTTTCCATAGACCCAAGAAACTGTATAAGGTTCCTTAAACTTCGGTTCTAACTTACAGCTTTCCCCAGTCGCTGCGGCATCATTTTCGATGGGTACTTAGTCGTCGACGGCATACTGTTTCGATGGTGCATGCTTGTTCTCAAAACGAACTTTCCATCGTTCTCGTTCTCTCATTCTCTCGTTAGATTTTCCAGATATGCTGACACTTTTTCAGATTTCATCTGAGAAATAATTTTGTTAATCAAATTCTGAAAAGCACACGGTGCATTAACGAGTCCAAAGGGCATCATATTGTACTCATAATGCCCATTATGCGTGACAAATGCGGTATATGATTTCGACTCCTCGGTGAACTAGATTTAAATGGTATCCCATTCGCAAGTCTACGGTCGTAAAATATTTATGACCGGCCTACTGAACAAATTGGTCTTCGAGGTTCAACATTAGCAATGGTTGCTTGATTGTGATGTCATTTAAACATCTATAGTCAACATATAAGCGGCTCTCTCCGTTTTTTTTTCTCGTATGTACAATCGCTGACGTATAGGCAGAACCGGGCGGTCGTATTATCTTATCCGTCGTTTATGTCGTTTGAAATATGGAATGCGGTAGGGCTTCGACACAGTTGGCTGATTCGTCTTTATCAAAATGTTCATTTTGGTCGTCGAACAGTTTCCAAGTTCGAAAATATTTGTTGCAAATCTGGTTCGTAATAGGGAAGGATAGGGAATAACCCATATTTGAAATCTTCTCGCTCTCCAGCCAACATTGTTCAACACGAATAACCAAACAGACATCAGGATTACACAAAATATCACGTCCCAACAAAACAAGTGCTTCAGGTGTTTATCGCCAACAACCAGCAACTCCAGATTGTATAGCCGTCCATCAATGTCTGCACTGGTTGCGCATTCATTGATACAGTGATTTGCACCCCCGGCGAATCTATTAACTTTAACATTGCAAGGGAGAATATCTCCAACTTCCTTAGCTAATGACGCCCTAATTAATGTCCTGAAGCTACCTGAATCCACAAAGGCGGGAATTTTAACGTTTCGGATGGTGACTTTTTTCACGATTTCATTAGCAGTAGCGCTTGACTGGGTTTCGTAGGTTTTTAAATTTTGCCTATTAGATTTCACCTCGGGACAATCGCTGGTTTTGTGATTTGTACGGTGGCACGTTGAGCATCTTCCATGACGTTGTGGTTGCGGACAACGATTAGAAATATGTCCTGGCTTAAAACAGTTGAAACACACGTCCTCGTTTAGTTTGTTCGGCGACGGTTTCGGTTCGGTCGTGGTTTCGATTGCACTGATCTTCTTGTATCGGCATAGCGATACAAGAAGATCGCTATGCCGAAATCGGGATCGTTGCAACCATACATCACGTCTTTTATAATTGCCTCCTCCGGCTGACACGCTTTTCAGCCAAACGAAAAAATCTTAGAATAGAATTCCTCCGTTGGTTCCGACAACCCTCGTTATGTTACCGTCATTCTAATATGAATGTCGGCAACATTCGTTGTGGATGGAAAATCAGTTCAAAATTTCCCGACAAAATCCGACAACAAATTGCAAATTGGCAGGGCCCTTTACTTTGGAAAACATGGCCAACAAAACAATTCCATCGGTCCATCCGTAAGCTTCTTTTAATTGTGACGCACGTTGCACAAACTTTTCACAGGTTAATGACCAGGCAGCAAACGGATGAAACTCCGGCAACATATCAACAATGTCCCGTACATTCACGGTTACATGTTCGTTTATGGTGTTTGCCTGATCCGAATACGCATGCGCTGGAGGAACAACCAAATTATGATTTAACGGAGCGGCGGCATATGTTACTGGCGTATCTGCAAGTGCTTCATTCTCACCTGCATCGTACAATTACATCCCATTTGGACCATAAACTGGCGGTACCACAATTTTGCTGGTTATCCGAAAGTATTTGGACATTCTCCAGAAACTACCACACCCAGACTCGAGACTCAGCAAAAGGCTCTACCATTACTTGTTTCGGAGTACACTTATTTTATCATGGATTTCATTTGTCATACGAGTAACTTTTATGCGTACCTCTCCTCCAAACTTAATTCCTTCTTGTTATCAGTTCTTTGATGTTCTGAGGGAGTTCATAGGGATTCGTTTTCCTTCTCGGAGTTTAACCAGTCTCATTTTCGAAGAAGTAAGGTCCAATGACTCCGCCGGACCATAAACCGCACACGTTGAGGATAGAAAGGCTTTTCAACAATAACTCTTGGGTTTTCATCACTCAAAATGATTTTTCGATGGAATTCCGGATTATTTTCATGCATTTTAAGGACCCAATCAGCAAAGACACGACGTTGTTGATGATCGACCGGCTTGAGTTCTTGTGTTAACTGAACTTTATCCAAATCTTCATGCAACATACAGTGTAATGACGTTTGTGGAATGCCTAATTCCGAAGAACGGCGAGCAATGGACAAACCTGGGTTTTTTCAACACTTTCGGCTACAGCAGCAATATTTTCGGCTGTTCTTGAATGACGTGCACGGATTTTATTCTTCACATCACTAAGTTATCCTATCAGCTCGAATTTTTCCACCAATTTCTGTATTACGGTCCGACAAGGTGCTGCACGACGACCCAAAAATTTTCGAGTTTTACGAACCGTCTCTGCCAAATTTTCACCATTTTTATAGAGAACTTTAATAATTTCAATGAGTTGTTGAAGCGTGTATCGTTTCATTATTATTAATGGCGTAGTTTCTACTTGTCAAATGTCGAAAAATGACAGCTTCAAAATTGACATCTACCGAAATAGCGGGCTATTCAAAGTAAAAACCTCTTTTTGGGAAACCCTTTAGTTAGGGGCACGAATTTGTCTTGCCGGCTCATTATAATGTCGAATTTATGATCAAATATAAATTGCTGTAGTTCACCAGTATGCTAAAGCAAGGAATTCGTCACGTCAGAATTGCAGCGTGGTTCATTTAACGCATTTGTGTTTAGTGTTGAAATTTTGAGATGCAGCCAACATAGTTTGAATCATGTTTGCCATCATCTTCTGCATCATGTTTTGGAATTGAGTCTGTATTTGCCAAAAATTTGGTTCATATTGGGAGGTTGATTGTTGTGCTTGGAAGTGCCTGTGTCGTGCTTGTTGGTTTTTGTGCTGGTTGTGTGGATTTGGCCGCAGCAACCTGCGCGAGCGATCTTCTCACCTTCTTTGGATTCCTGGGACAACTCCCGTAGCTTGCTGGATGTTCTCCGCCACAGTTGACACATTTTGGCTTCTCCTTAATTTTCTTTGGACAGTCCGAGAAATGATGAAGCGAATCGCATTTAACGCATCGAGACTGTGCGTGACAGTTCCTAGAAGAGTATCCAAATTGTTGGCAATTGTCGCACATAGTCTGGCCCGTACGAGGACGCTGTGCCTCTACGATGCACATGTTATGCTATATAGAAATGTTGACAATCGTTTAAGCATTCGCGCTCCGCCAAGTGTTATACGGTCAAGCACATAAGCCCATTGTCATCAAAACATGTACTTGTCGACCAACGGCAAGCAAAAAGACTTCATAATTCGCTTTAAATAAGCCATAACATTAGCGGCGACGACGACTATGTACATGAGAAGCTTCGGGGTGTGCTTATAGAAATGTTGACAATCGTTTAAGCATTCGCACTCCGCCAAGTGTTATACGGTCAAGCACATACGCCCATTGTCATCAAAATATGTACTTGTCGACCAACGGCAAGCGAAAAGACTTCATAATTCGCTTTACATAAGCCATAACATTTGCGACGACGACGACTATGTACATGAGAAGCTTCGGGGTGTGCTTCCAGCGGAGTGACACTGTGAAGAGAACAGAAAAGCTAAACAAAAGCTTTTCCTCGCCTGATTTCTCCAATTCCGCCAATTCGCCGCAAAGTTTCACCATGCGAGCAAGGGAGACGGAGCGCGGAGGAAGAAGCTTTCGTGGAACGAGACTACTCATCGAATTTAGGGCGAATTGAGGCCGCAGAATCGTTTAAAAGCAATTGATCGAGCGAGAAGCGGCGAGTAGTGACTACAACAAAAAAGCTATTGTTCGAGCCAGTCGATGTGTAATCCGTTCGTACTTTCGAAAGTTTAGTTCCGGTGCGACTGCGGAATATCTTCGCTTTAGTTAGATGGTGAGGTGTTGGCTTGAGCCGCGAACCTCAGCGTATTACGCTGCGTAGCCACCATCAGCTAAACCCTTTTTTTATTTCCCAGACATTTTCGCAAGGAAAGAGCTTCACCCAGTATGGATAGATGTAAGAAATAATTAAAGAAGTGTAAATGTAATTAATTTAAAATATCAACATAAAATAAAACTAAATTCTTTAAGCATGTAACTCTCGTCTTTGGTGTTCTGGTATTAAATGGACAGAGTAGCAGGTAAGTGGTGTTACAGTGAGTTCTTTCCTCGGGAACCTTGATGTTGTATATAGGATATGCATCAAGTTGAGCTCCCAGTTCTTACCAGTATACATAGGGTATACTGGTTTGTAACACACATAAGGTGGCAAACTGATTTGATATTATAAATGCTGGTTTCAAATTTTGAGAGGAGAGCCTTGACTTCCCTAGAAAGACTTTCCCTCTTTTTGATATAGTTTACTTCTATTGGGTTGAAGCCCTAAGACTGTAAGTCTTCCTTGATCTCTTCGATTGAAAGGCCATACAGGCCCCTGATGACAACATTCAGTTGTCTATCCTCCCGAAGTAAGTAGTTGTTGTATTGTAGTTCATTGTCAGCTTATGCATTTGTCAGTCGACTGTGATCTGTGGGTGTTGTTGGTATAATTTGTATGCCAAGGTAGACCCTTTTTCGCGGTTGTATATGAGCTGTTTTGTGTTTTAATAATACCAAGTATTTGGGACCATAGCTCTTCAAAAATGATTGGTACTGTTTTAGGTTCTTGTGTTTGTGGTGCGGGTTGTGTGTTTGTAGTGTTCGGCAGTGTTGGTTTTGGTTTAAGTGTAATGGCCATGTCTGTAAATGTTGTAGCTTGTTTTGGTGTTGGAAGGGCAGGGAAAATCTCATCTTCTTTATCTTTACTGCTACTCATACCGTCAACTTCCCTCTCGCTTTCCGAATTTTCAGAAGAAGAGCAAGACTTTGGAAGCGAAGACGTCCTCATCTTCCGTTTTTTCCTCTGAGGGCTGTGTTTTTGAGATTTCCCGTTTGTCTTAGCCTTATTTTTTAACAATTGAACTAGTTGCATTTTTTGCAGCTAGCAATTCGTTTTTGTTTTGCTGGTCGGCCAGCTCAGCATAAGTTTTCGCAAGTGTTTCTTGTGTTTGCAATAGCGTTATAAACACTTGATCTAATTTTAGCGTAATATTGTCGAGCTGGCCAACCAGCGAAGCAATTTGTTCGTCTTTGTAGGATATGTCACGTCCGGCAACCACACCACCGTCCGTCGACATCCTGTCCGCCAAAAGGACACTATCTACTCTTATTTGATATTCGTCAAATAACTTTCAATTCAATCTATGATATAAAAAAATCAAAATTTGAAAAAAGAAAACATGACTGAAACCGATCCTGGTCAACAAAAGAATAATAAAGTACTCAGCCCGAGTCCCCTGTATTCTCTATATTATATCTTATATCTTCTCTGTCACTCTATCTTTTTTCTCTTTCTGTTTTCGGTTCCACTCTATCTTCTATCTATTTCTATCTTCTGCCTTTCTCTATCTTCTGTTTCACTCTATCTTTTGTTTCACTCGATCGTCTATCTCCTATTATCTATCTCCTTCTATCTTCTACTTCCTTCTCTTCCTATCTTCTGTTTCTTTCTTCCTATGCTCTATCTCTTTCCTCTTTTTTTCTTTTGTATACACTATTCTTTACTCTTTACTTTTCGATTTCAACTACCAACTTCTCGACTTTTTAATCACCAATTGCAGGAGATGTTGACTCCTATGCGACTCATTAAACCAGCCGCCATTTTGTTTTACGATAACGGATGTCGCCCGTTGAACAAATTCTCAAAGATATTCTTTACACTCGTACATACTCGTATAATTCCTGAAAGCTTCATGCAAATCGTAGCTAACCCGTAGTGTCTGAGTTGATTGAGGTGCATATTTTTCCAAAGCTTTGAATAGTTGCGTTGCAATAGAGAAAAATTTAAACCCCTAGAATTTTGTTAAATACCATTCGACCTCTCCGAAATTTTCAGTAATTATTAAACTGATAATTGACATTTGCATATTGAAATTCACTGAATTTGAAGGGGCCCTTACGTTTTTATTGAAGGAAGTATAAAATTGATCAATCATACTATTACAAAGTTGAGTGAATTTTGACTTCTGACGTAATTATTGTTGTTGTGCTCATAAAGGTCTACATTCAAGATTTTTCGGATGATAGGTGTCAAATCGCGAGGGGCGGTACTCCTAAATTTCGAGCATTACCCCTTCTCCTGCCTTCCTCGATACCGGTAAAGTAGTTTTAAGTCCTGTTTTGGCCCTTTCATATGACATCTCACTTGACCACATTTGATGAAAAACCCCTTAAAACTCTGAAATTCATTTTTTCACCCCAAAATTGTCCAGAAGTTATAAATTCCGACCTTTCCACAAAGTTTCACGGCTGTAGCTTCTATAGCTTCAGAGGAAAACTGCTGTGACATTCAGACGGACACAGGTACCGATTTCAATGGGGTTTTGTATTTTAGTACAAAACCCTAAAAACCTCATATCTTCTGTAATAATCACAATAAGTAAAGGTTAAAATTTGGTGTACAATTGCATTTGTAAACTTGGAAAAAACGAATAGTCTAGTAACAAAATTTAATTCGTATCGGTCAAATATTAACAAGTCCACATTTTACCAACTAACAAATTTCATAGCCCCAAATGGTAATTCATCATATAATGTCTGCTTCATAAGAAAACACACAATTGTCCCACATTCCATAAAATATATTTTAGGCATATTACTCCACAAAAATTAATAAATTGAATCTCATCACAACTTTCTCTATTCGCAAACTCCATACGCATATTCTCTACAAAGTAAAAAGTCTACCTCTTATTATAGGGTTAAACTAACTATCATTCACAATTGTCTCTTTAATTATTTATTGAAAGCCGTCAGGACTAAACCTTCATCCTTGACGACCAACCAGCTGTCAACTACCTTGAGGCACGCACCCATTTCCCAAGTGGTCAATGGCACGCACTTAATGTTCCATCGTTGGTAAAAAAGTGGAGCTTTCCCTATACATAATCCTTGCGTCACCCAACAACCCTATCTTTTCACCGTTCCTTCCTCCGCCACACTATCACGCTCCTTTCTATAATGCTTAGCAAATTCAACCCTCTCTGTCTCCACGAGAACCTTGATTATCATACACCCCAAACCATAATCTACCCCATTCCAGGAAACTTGATAACGGGTGAAGGAAGTATCGGTAATTCAAGCAAACGGAAGAAAGAATATAAAATAACGTCACCTTTATATTGTCCTTCTTCTATTTCTCCCTCATTTTTTTTTCTTTTTTTGCTTAATTTCCGCTTTCTTTTATTCTTTTCTATTTGGCTGTTTTTTTTTTCTGTGTATTGTCACGCAAACTATTAATCGCGCAACCTACTGTCACATTGTTGTCCACGAAAAGGATGGTGGTGTGTAGGGGTGGGGGATGGGAAGGAGAGAAATGGTTACGCTTTTGTTAGAGTAGTGGCAACGATGTCTGACGGGATAGTGATTATTGTTTGAGGAGTTGGAAATCGGAGATACCATAAAATGATTTACATTTTGTTAGTCCATTGTGTTATTCAGAAATTTTGTGTCTAGATCCTGGGACTAGAAGCTCAAGGCATGGTAGAGTGAGGAGTTATATAAAATATAATTATTCAGAGATGGATTTTGTTATTTGCTTGGTTCTGAGTAAATAATGAATTAAGATTAATGACGTCATTTAAGAATTGCGAGAAAGTGTAATTGTTGAAAAATAGGTTAGAACTCATATCAAATCACTTAGTTGTACAGTACTGCAGGCAAAAGATTTTTTGAAATTTACAAGTTTAGACGTTTGAAAAGACAGAAATATTTTTGGAGGAATTTAAAACAATAAGGTTCCTTTCATACAACTGATTCCTATGAAAGCAAGCAGAGTCTGATGAAAATCAAAGAAGAATAAGTACTGAATCTCATTGATGAGGCTTCTTTGAAGTTTGCTAACAGTCTTAAGAATACGAGTATAACGCTTCTACTTACCAATGCTTCACGTTTAAAGGAGCTCTATAAATGTCAGAGTTGAAGATTCCCATCACCGTTCGAAATTATACTTAAAGTAGAGTTCACCATGTCTTCAGCGATCATTTTTCCGGTCCCCAGCGGATCTCCTTGCTGTCAACACATAAACAAGCCCTTCCGCATTCATTCTTTCAATATTCCATCCAAGAGCAGAAAATCGAGAATGTGGTTGCTAGGAAGCACAATCACGCATTTGAAGTGAAATATAGTATACTAGTAATTATTCCAAAGTGAATACAATATCAGGTATGGTTTTTCTCATCACTAAAAGCAGAAAACAGGCGCACTGCGTACGTTCAGCATGACAGCGTCCGTTATGACAACCATATCGAGCGTTTAATTTTTTTAGAATTTATTTGAAGCATACCCCATTTCATAGTTCTAGCGTTTAAATCTTTTTCTAATTGAG
The DNA here is from genome assembly GCA_963969285.1 of Odontomyia ornata. Lineage (NCBI taxonomy): Eukaryota > Metazoa > Arthropoda > Insecta > Diptera > Stratiomyidae > Odontomyia > Odontomyia ornata. Next base: position 403,126,141 of record OZ017739.1, on the reverse strand, counting down.
CTTGCGCTTCTGCCTTCCAGGCAGCGCCTTCCAAAGACTTGACGTTGGCATGAAAGGATTAGATCGGTTCGAAACCAATACACCAAAGAATAATGATCCTGAATAGTGGACCCATATAAAACCATCCCTTTGTCAATAGTCATTCACTCGGGACAGTCTTATAGATTAAATTAAGTCTGAGTCAGAGCATATATACTAACAAGCAACTGCACCAGCTGTTTTTCCAATTAGAAAGGGACGTAAAATAACATAAGAGAAATTATTTTGCATTTCTTCGGTTTTTACTTTAACTACCGTTAGATGCGAAATTTGTTCTATGTGAAATTGCTTGTTAGTAGATATGCTCTGTCTGAGTCTTGAGTACAGCAGTTGATGAGGAGGGATGGGAAGGAGAAACGATACCGATCAAAGTGAGCGAAATCGAGGAGGGCGACAGAGCTATTGTTTGGTGTCAAACGGCCAGACGTGTTTGGTTGAGCCAGAGATGCTTGGTCAAGTGTGAAGGTCGCCATACGTGCTTGGCCATGAGCGGATGATCCTGAATGTGCTTGGTCGGGTGGGGAGGTAGACCTTTGAGGTAATCGAGAGGAGTTTTCCCCAACTAAAAAAGGTTGCAATAACAGCTTCTGCAAGTTCTACTGAGGCCATATCTAAGCTGAGCGTTAGGCCAAACATAAAGAAGAAAGGAGACGAGGAGGAAAAGGGAGAGAAAACGCAAACCAGCAGAAAAGCATGGCTGCTACCATAAGAGAGAGCGTGCCCCCCTATGGCTTGCTATAGGCTTGACCTGAAGGATTTCAAGGACACCGTTAAGAGAACATGCATTCGAAATGCACCAAGGGAGGCGGAGTTTAATGTAAACAGTTCATCGCGAATTTCGCTCCACCTAAAATCTGCAGAGGATCACACTAGTCTGTTAAATTTCCTGAAGTGTGTTAAAGAAGTTTGCTACACTTACACGTTTCTAGGAGAGTTAGAAAGTTGACTCTCTTTTTCAAATCGGTGCATAGCCCGCATGAAGACACTGATGTCGTAGCTGACCTAAAAGACCATTTCGAAAAAGATGTCTTATCAGCTAAATAATTCTCGACGATAACCCCCAGGAGGGAAACAAGGATGCTTTCCTTCGCCTTAGTCCAGTTCAAACCGGATTTCGAAGTGAAGAAAGCAATGGTGATCAAATGTTTTTTGTATCAAAAGACACAATGGAAGCATGTAGAAAAAAAATGCACTTCCAAATGCTTCAATTACCAAAGATTTGGAAACGCTGCTGCTAATTGCAGACTTGAGGTTTGGTGCGTCAAATGCTTATCGCAAAACAAGTTGACAGAATGTCGAATCTCAAGGATGATAATAAGGAGGAGATCTTTGCGTCAATTGCAATGCCAAGGGACACCCTAAAAGTTTTAGACGATATCCTGAAGCTAAAGTAGTTGAGGAAAGGAGGAAAAATGTCCAAGAGAATAAGGAGGAGAGGAGGAAGTGCATCGCCACCTTTATCAAAAATGCAGTACGATGTAATGATTTTTTTTTATGCCCGTGTAGGACACGGGTGCCGATGGTCGGGCATAAGTGTCAGCGAGCTATAAACAACACCGAGCTCAGCTAACTAGCTTCGCTTAACGACCGCGGACGCGTGCTTGACGACTAGCATTTGCGGGATCATATGAAGCGGGTTCTTGTCGAGCCACGAAGCTCCACTACAAAATACTTATCACGCGTACTCTACTCTACAAGACGCACCGATCAATTTTTATTGTCTTTAGAAAAGTTCTATTAGGTGTCAATTAAGCTACTCTACAGTAATTCAATATTTTTTTTGCCTCGTTAAAGTTAGCGGACACGGAGGCTTGAGACAAACGCAAACATTACACAAAATGCAACCGTTACTTTCACAGAAGAAGGTCGTTGCATTACAAGGGGAATGTCAAACCTAAAGATGTTAAAGTGGCTGAAGTGAACCACTCATCTCTGCCTAAAGGATGGAAACTTGACGGATGCAGTTTACTTTACACTAGTAAAACAACAAACTAAGCAGTTTCGACGGGGTGACCACCTTATCTCTTCAGGAGCAGCCACTCCTGATCACCACGGGGCTGCTCGACTGCTTATGTTTATTACAACGAGAAGAGGTCTCGGGAATGCTTCGTCAGTTTCGCTTGACCAGGCAATGCCTTTCTTTTGAAAATTGCCAAGTATGCCGTTTAAAGGTTCTTGAAGGTCAGCTGCTTTCGGGATAGTTCGACGGTAGTAGTTTCAAGTCCCCAAAAATCTACGCAGCTCCTTCATAGTGGCGGGTCGTTTGTAGTTTTTTCATTTGTGAAGCTGGTGGTGTTATACCGTACTGATCAATGTTGAAGCCCAAATATTCCACTTCGCTACTTCCGTAAATGCATTTAGCTACGTTGATCACAACGCCGAATTTCTCAAGACGCCCGAACTACAATCGAATATGTCGCAAGTGGTGTTCGGTATCGTCTGATGCCACTAAAATATCAACAATATAGCAAATGCAGAAGTCCAGTCCTTGAAGTCTTCCATTCATGAATCATTGAAAGGGATGGGCGACTTTCCGTAGTCCAAATGTCATGACGGTGAACTCAAACAGACCGAATGGCGTAATCACGGCGGCCTTCGGGATATCGTGTTCGCCTACTCTGACCTAGTGGTATGCTCTCATAAGATCGTTCGAGCATCGGATAACGATCGAGCTTCGTGACTGTATCTAAGCGCCTGTAACTATCGCACTTCGAGACGCCGTGTAAGGGACTCGCTCAAGGGTTTTTGATGGGCGGCTGAAACCTTTCTCCATCATAAGTTTGAACTCGGCTTTTGCAATAGCCTGAGACATCGGGGCTTTGCCGCAACAGGCGGGCAAGTCATTTCGATATAGTGGTACAAGTCATTTTTAAAAACTGCTCGTTGTGCTAGCTTAAGAATATTTATTATTTATTAGAAGGCTTTCATAACACAATTTATTCCCGACCAGAGTAATTAATATCACTTATAACACTTTTTGATGTTCTTTTGCTTTTGGGATCTCTTATGCAGCGGTTTTTAATCTCCACCAGCAATGCGTAGTACTTTAAAAAATCAGCGCAGATGATCGGAACTGCCAGATAAAAACTAAAGCCGTATATGCTAATGTTCGTGCTACTAGCGGCATACAACTTATAGTAAATGACTTTGGTTCACATTTGGGCTGGTTACTTTGACAAAGAATAATAGAAATATCTGTGCTTGATTCGATGAGGGAACTTTAAACCTGTATCTTTATCATAAATATGTAGCGGCTTTGCAATGTCCTTCTACTGCCAATCGCCGTATATGACAGCAGAGAATTCAGTTTTTAATTGTCGATCTACGCGCCGTGTGCAAGGATTGCGGCATCTTCGTACTCTTTCGCTGAAGTTATTGTGACAATAACACCACGACAGATTCTCTTTTGTCTTCGATTGGGTACGCTTGCTTGCTCCGATAAATTTTCTTCAGCGACTTCTTTATATATGCTAGTTCCTTTTCCACGCCGTTTCGTGTAGATGACAAAAAAAAAAACGGCTGCAATGTTTCGTGGCTCATACATCGTTCAAATTGTATCCACCATATCCGAGGTCAGACTTCTCGGTTATGGTAACAATTTGTTACACATTTACGGGGAGTTACTCTTCTTCTTAGCACTACAGCCCCTCTTGGGCCTTTGCTTCCTTCAAACAGTGCCTCCAACTGTCTCGGTCTATTGACCGCGTCTTCCAATTCCGAAATCCGAGCAGCGATGAACTGTCTTTGTCGACCGAGTCAGACCAGCGTTTCCTCGGTTTCCCCACTGGTCTCCGGCCTTCAGTTCTCCCAACAAATACCCTTTTGGGTATCCGTTGTTCGTCCATACGATTCATGTGTCCAGCCCAGCAGTTTTACAATCGTTGAGACCTCCGGTTCGTTAATTCTAGCCACATCGTTTTCAGAAACGTTCGGGGGTTCGGTCGATGGCTCTGATCTGCATTGCCCATAAAAGCTGGGATGGTGTTCGGCCGCCCAATTCGAGTTCAGCTAGTAGTTCTTTATTCTGTGCATCTTCAGACATTACGAATGTTCTGAGTACGGAAAATAGGGAAAACAAATGAAATAAGTGGAGGTGATTGACAAATAAGAATTGAGAGCGCCTACTGAGAACTGAAGATAAAACCAAGTTCTGTTTTAGTTAAGCAGCATAAGGAGTATTTTTTATTTAAAAAAGTAAAGTAAGTTAAACTAAGGGAAAAAGTACACCAAAATGTCTTGTACTAAAAAAATTTTATTTAACAGATGTAAGGGCGTGGGGCCTAAAAGTGAACCCAGCAGAACAAAATTCGATAAAGATGGCAAATAATGCCAGGGCAAAGGTAGAAGGTGTAGCTTGGGTGCCCCACACAGTTAACATCCAGACAAAATGGATGCAGGTGCTTGCACCACCGGCCATGAACCAGCATGTTATACTAGGAGTAGATATTTTACCATTGTACGCAATTATAGTAAATCTCAAGAGTTAGTCGTGGAAGTTTGCCGTCACAGTTACCCTGGATGCACTGCAAGCGAGGTCTGGACTGACGAAAGTGAAAAAGGAGCTTCATAGTTTAAAAGAGGAGGAATTTGAGCTGATGGGGGAGGGTCTTGGTTGCACAGGCGTGGTAGAGCACGATGTCAGGACCAACCCTCTCAGCTTTAAAGTAACACTACTATTCCGTTTCGCCAGCCGTCCAATACATCAACGCTAAGCTGGATGAAATGCTTGAATTAGAAGTCGTAGAACCTTCCTCTAGTGCTTGGTCGTCCCCGATACTTTCAGTCAAGAAGAATAACGGGAAATACCGTTTTTGTCTAAACTATAGAAAGCTCAACAAGGTGCCGGAACGAGATGCATATTCTATCCCGATGCATATGCTACGCTAGATAAGCTCAGAAACGTCAAATATTTGTCCACGTTACACATCAAGTCTGCGTGTTCGCAGAGAAATCAAAACCTTTCACGGCATTCACCATTCCAGGTAGGCATCTATTCCAGTTCAAGTGCATATTGTTTGGTCTCCATAGTGCCCCTGGTACACGGCAACGACTAGTAGACCAAACATTGGGAGCAGAGTTGGAGCCTTACGTATTCGTCTCCCTAGATGATGTGATTTAGTCACCCATTGTTCAGGAACCATTCAGAGGTTTTGCGAGTAGCGCTACGCCAGTACCGTGAGACGGAACTTCGAGTATCTCGCGAAAAATGTGAGTTTTATTGCGCGCAACTTAAATATCTAAGATATGTGGTGGATGACACGGGGCTACATGTAGATCCAGATAAAGTGGACTGTTCACCGAACATTCCACACCCTGCGAGTATGAAGAAAGTAGAGCAATTTTTGGGCATGGTATCGTGGTACCGTCAGTTTATACCGGATCGCGCAACGCTAATTGCTATACTGCATGATTTGCTGAGGAAAAATTGAATATTTGTGTGACCTTCCGAGTGCGAGGAGGCGCGTCAGACAACGAGTTAAGGACAGTGTTGAGGCAAGAAGATGCAGAGGGGGAGAAGGTAATCTGCACTTCAATCGTAACTTGAAAAAAAGCGAGAAGTACTCAACCACGGAAAAGGAATGCTTAACGGCGCTGTGGAGAGTCGAAAATTTGCGTCCGTATTTAGAAGAAGCCCAATTTAGCGTTATCACTATTCGTTGGTCTGAATAAATATCCTAAAGGACCTAAACGGACGGTTGGCACGATAGACTGTTCAACTCCAATAGTTCAACTTCGACTTCCTTCGTAGGAAGGGAAAAGAGCATCTCATATCAGATGCCTTGTCATGGTTAGTTCCCGAGGTCGATGTCGTCCTGGCGGAGACGAGCAGTGGGAAAAAATGGTTGGAAAGGATAATTTCAGAAGTGAAGAAAGAGCCGCAACACTTTCTGGACTGGAGGGTGAAAAGTGGGCATCTTTGGCAGCACCTCACGGGCAGGTAACCAGAATTGGGGGATAATATCTGCTGATTTGTTAGACCCCTTATCTTGGCCAAACAAAGGGGATTGCTACATCTTAACCGTTGTGAATTATTTGAGCAAGTTTCCGCTTATTTTCCCGCTCCGACACGCACACGAGAAAGCAGTCGCACGGATATTGGAGGAACAAGTCTTTTCATTATTTGAGGCACCAGCGGCAGTAATGTACGATAAGGGGGTGCAGTTCCACTCTAATGAGTTGCAAAGATAGGTTACCACGTATAGTACCAAGATATAGTGCACGGCCTATTATTACCTCTCGATTTATCCCGCGGAACAGGTGAACCAAACGATCAAAAGGATGCTGAGGTCTTTTGTAGGTGATAACCATAACAAGCGTATACTCACGAAACAATGGAGGTGACACCATATTTTGTGAACTTTGGTCGGGAGATGATGTCTTCGGGGGAGACCTTCGCCCAATAGAGAAAGAGGGGGTTCAACATGATCCAAGGTTGCAAGAGAGTTTGATGATCGAAATGGGTGAGGAAATTAAGAAACGCATGAGAAAACAGACATAAAAATAGAGCCGACGGAAGCGGACCCTCTCATTCCATGTATATGATATGGCGATGGAACTTTGATTAGTTGGATGACGCGAAAAATTTTTCAGCGCCGAATATGTAAGGTCGGAATATGTAAGGCCTTTTAAAATTCAGAAGGATTTCGAATTTACTTATCGGTTGGTCACTCAAAAAGGGGATGAAGCGGGTCTATGGCATGCCAAAGGCCTGAGACCTAAAATAGCGTAGGGCGTCTGAAGCGGGCTCACACATCATGGTGACGGTATGCTGGAAGATAAGCATGTAACAAATTTGGTACGAATTCTTTTTGATCAAGGCGGACGGCACTCGAGGTATTAGGTGGAATTTGGACAAATTAGAAGTAAACCGCACTCAGCAAGGGAAAAAACATCACTCGTTAAGCAAAGACAGCGTTCAGCGAGCTAAGACAGCATTGGATTTGGAAGCGACCTGCAACAACATTGGTGCAGCGAATAGTTGGCTGCGGCAGAATATTCGGTGACGATTGTTTCACCGGTTGGAAGGCGGCAAATCGATCGGCGTTCGGTAGAGTAAATCAACGAAGGATAACCCACCGTAGATTTTGTTAGGTGATTTAAAAAGAAATTGTAAGCCTTGTAATCGCTCATGGAGTTATTACCGGTAATGAATTGAATTTTTCAGGACAAGTTATGAAAAGGAATCCTTACAGACGTGGTTGGTGTGGGTGGCCTTTCACAATAATCTGGGGAGGAGCAAATTGAAGTGCTATTTTTATTGTATCTCAAGGGTTTGGAATTAAGTGCACTATTTAGCTCGGGTGAAGGAAATGTTCTAGGAGCTCTAGCTTTTTAGTGATAGTGGGCGATACTCAGAGAATTGGTGTCAGTGCATGTACAGTTTTTCTGTGGAGCTACAAACTCGTCAATTGGCTCCTGGGAGCATCTCAAAGGCTGGCGAGTGTGCCGAATCTACCCCGTCTCCATGGGTAAGCTGGAAACCCAAGGCCCCCAGCCGAAAACGATTGTAGGAACGTAACAACGGCTCAAATAAATGGTGATGCCATTGAAAATTTGAATTGGAAATTTTAAATTTGAATTCTTTATATTGGTGAATGTTTTTGAAACAAGGGTTTTTAATGTTGATATATTTAGTTGACACAAGATATTTAGTAGTACATAATAATGAGTCGAGGAAAATTCTGCATCCAAACGACAGAGCAGTTATTTTAAGCTGGCGTAATGAGGGTAACCACTTTTAAAACAGCATCGATTAAAAGTAGGATTAGTTAACCAAGATAAAAAAAGCTGCTCACTAATATCGAGAAAGTCAAGGCTTCAAAATATATTACATTAGAATTAGGATTGAATGTTTCTTTAAGAACTATTCGTATAAAGCTTGGAGAAAGGAATTTGTGTGGTAGAATTGCAAGAAAAGTGCCATTACGTAACGAGACGCAACATTAAACAACGAAGAAAATTTGCGAAAGACTATAAAAATTGAAGTGGGTTAACAGAAATTAAGAAGTGGGGAAATGTGTTGCGGACTGATGAAACTAAAATATCTTGATTTGGAATTGATGGTAGACCAATGCAATAATACAGGCTCTAATATGCAAAAAAAAAAAACAGTGAAGCATAGAGGAGGGAGTACTAAGCTATGGAGACCATATTCCTAGGACGATGACCCTAAACATATATGCATCTGAATCTGCAAAAAAATCATACAGGATCAAAAAATCAACCTGATGGAATGACCATCGTAATCGCCCGATTTAAAACCCGTAGAACATCAATGGGGTTAAAAAATAAAAGAGAGTTATGGGAAATATTTCAAAGAAAATAGTTTAAAATTTTTATTGAGTGATATCGCCAATTAATTGACACTTAAGAATAATGGTCACGCAAGTAAATTTTAAAGAAGTTTCTATTTATTTTTAATAAAATGCTCGAATCTATGAATTATTCGATTTTTTTAGTGTCTGTATTTCATTGTCTAGTGCATTTTGTAATTTTAATAAGAATTTAAGTAGAATTATTTATTAAAATTAACTTAAAATAAATTATTACTCTCTGGAACTTTTGAGATTCTGGTCTTTTTGAAGCATTTGGTTGGTTCTATCTTAATGTCTATGATTTTACTTCGACATGAAACAGACTGAATCAGTTTATGCTCTTTGGCGGCCTTATTATATCATGTGCATAGGTGATGAAAAGTTTCAAGGCTCTTAAATTCTGAGACGGCAACTGTAAAATCAATATTCTCCTAAGGAAGACGAGTAAATGAAAACATCATATATCATATCTATGATTTCAAGATTGTACAGAGCAATATCTTTCAGGAAAATTTTATCAAATAAGGAAAGAATTCCACAAAAGAGAAAATCGAATTCAAAATACCGTGGTATTTTAATGAAAAATAACTTTGCTGACTTAAAAGGAAATGTTACATACCTTGGGATCTCTTGGCAGATTGACCTGAAAAACAAACAAAGAGTAGTAGATTTAATTCAAAATGAAATACAATTTTAAACTAATTGGTTCGAACTTAAAAGAATAAAAATAGACCCATATTTAAAAAATATTTGACTTTTAAAGTTATAATTTTTCGTAAATTGCAAAAAGATTTTCTTCCCATGGATTCTATCGAAAATCAATGGTCATTGAATTTTAACACCACTCTCAAATCTTTTTGATGACCCACAACACCAACTTCAATTCCCACAACGAAAACAAACAACCAAAACAATCATCAACATAATTTTCTGTAAATATCCTTTCAAACAACTATTTACCACCTACAAACATCATCTAAATGTCTCCAATTCGAATCCTTACATAGATTTCAATAGCAAGTTTTCTTTCGATTATAGCCACATAAAATTTTATCTTATTACCATCGTAACTGAAAACAAAGTACGCGCGGAGCCAAACACAGACGATGCAATTGCAACATGGAAATAAAAAGACATTTATGTCGTCTAAATGATGCAACTTGTTGCGGGGGTCTACATATGAGACATTAATGCCCTCGGGATAGTTGGGGGTATTATTTAGGATATGAGAGTGCAAAGTTTTTTTTTTTTTTTAATTTTTATGATTTATGATGCGCTCACTTTCTGCTTGGGTAATCTGTATAGATACGAGTAATACGGATATACTTAGAAAACATGCTAATAGAATTATTTGAACGTAATTGTATCCTTAAATGCTTAGCAATATTTTGAGTTAGAACTTTATTTTGGGTTGCAAATGTGAATTTTAAGTGCAAATCGTTTTTATCTATTTCAAAACATTAGATACATTTCACTTATTATCTTTTTCAAAATATTAGATACATCTAACTTGAAAAGCAAACAAAAACTTCAGTGAAAATTAAGTACTCTCAAAACACAGGCAATTAATGCTGACGGTAAAATAAATGACGAGTTTTTGTACACAATTTATAGGTGGGTGACCTGAACAATAATTTAACGTTAACTGATAATTGCATTAATTGCAGACTCGCCACCGGAGGAATGTCATAAATTTACAATCAACATTATTGGACTTAATTGATGGATCATTCCAAAGACATTACAATGCATTGAACAATGTCAATGTCCTTTCCATATGCATATCATTCAATCGAGTCAGGCAATTGGAATATTTATTTTCTTTATGACCATTTTTTTTATAAAATTTCCATGCAGAATTGAGCAAAAGATACATGATATGCAATACGAGTATTTATGCTTCCATAAATTCATTGTAATCAAACTGCGCACTTTAAGGTTTGATAGAAATTGATATGCATTAAAGTCAAACCAATTGAGATGAAGTTGAGTAATACCAGTAGCAGAAGTTTAAAATAATTAGAAATAATATACGATTGAATTGCGAAAACAACAATAAGGTAGCTAGAAAAAAAAGCAAGAAAAGTGAGTCGAACTTCCTCTGCTAACAGAGCATATCGCTGGTGACAAGTATGGGAAGATGCTTCTTGATTTTTTGTGCTATTCTAGTGGATATCGAACGGAGGCGAAAAGAAGTTACAACCAGATGCACAATTGACCTAGAGAAAGCCTTCTCTACTCGTATTCCATTTAGCTGAAAGGTATCTTTTTCAAACTCCTATCCAAAAGGTGTCCTATCGCTAAGACGCATCTTTATAAGCTTCCTGTCTAACAGAACGTTATCCATCAAAGTAGGCAACGACTACTCATCTCCGCTAAACATTCTTTTGGATGTCCCAAGAGATTCCATTCTCGGTCCATCTTGGCATCCCCTGTAACACTCTAAATACCACAAATAAGAACATCAAAATATTTCTTTATACCGATGCTATTATCGTTTTGGCCAGAAATTTGAGTCCCACGGTAGCCCTAAACTAAATTAAAGCACGCATCGAACTATTGAAAAACTACATGTTGGACTGGGCGCTCAAAATTAACCCCAGTAAATACGAAATAATTTGTTTCCGAAATACATACGGGAAAGGTCAAAGAAACACTCCTGCCGAAAGCAAGCTACTTTTTATTTCAACTCAGGGACATAATATCCCACTTAAAACTCTAATTAAGTACCTAAGGATTCACTTTCACCATTGCTTAACATTTAACCGCACCTCGAGAGGTGATTCTCGCTCACCACTTTTTTTGGTACGAAAATTCGATGGGCGGTGATATTTCACCAAAAGCGCTACAAAACATTTCGAGTCGCGAGTTTCGAGTGCAAAGCGTAAATAACCACCCCTGCACAGTACTTAGAAAAGCCATGGGACCGTCAGTAGAGCAACCTATATGTAACATCGGTTCTTCCTAAAAACTTTTTGAAATGCGCTCCTAAACGTCAATTTTCTAAAAGTAAATTTTATATTTATTATCAAAATATTCGGGGTTTAAGATCTAAGCTGAAGGATCTAGCTTTATCATATTTTCTCTAACGATGATACAATATGTATTTCTGCATGCTGGTTGACTGATAGTAAGTTTGACTCTGAAAATTTTCCTAATCACACAATTGTTAGGCGTGATCGTGATAGGCCAATCTCCAACAAGTAAGAGAGAGGACGTCGCCTACAAGAATATCTTTACTGGCTTTCCTCTAACAAATTTACTTTTCACTGCTCCTGTAGAATGTGTGGGGGCAAAAAAAGTTATTTATACCTGTAAGTTACCTTTTTCGATCTACAATATGTTCCTCACCGAAATATCTAGCATTTTCTTATCACGCTTTTCAAATTGTCACCATAATTTATGTGGAGACTTTAACCTTCCTAAACTCTCATAGAATGACAATCAGGTTGATTCTGACTCATCTCAAATTTGCTCATTAAGTTCTTCTTTTATGTCTATGTGTTCCCTGGCTCAATTTAATAATTTTCTTAATGTTAATAATCATATTCTTGACTTATGCTTTTGTAGTATGGAGCCATCGTTGCTATGCTCACCTCCAGTCCTTTTTCCTTATCTTTCTACTGATCCCCATCAACTTCCCTTACGCTTTGAAATTTCCTATACTGCTTCTGTCCGTTATCGTCGGAAAGAGCGTCAGCGCTATAACTTTGATAAAACGAATTATGAGCAACTTTCCGAAACAATTCGCTCTGTTGATTGGTCATCCTTCTTTCGCGGTCTTGACTCGGATACTTGTTGCAACAATATCTATGACTTCTTAAACGCTGCTATTTCTAACTCGACTCCACTTTTCAGCATAAGAAACTCTTCTGACTGTCCCTGGTTAACTCTCGATGGGAGACGAGCCTTGAAAGCTAAAGATCGAGCTTGTCAACGTTTTTCATGTGACAGATCCCCTGAGTCACGTACAGCCTTTTGTCATCTGAAGTCGATAGCTAAGAAAAAGGTGCAGACCGCTAAATCTTCATATTTTCACAGTATTGAAGGCTCTCTAATCTCAAATGATTCAAAACCATTTTGAAATATAAACGCTCTCTCAAATCCTCTTCAAGTTTCCCATCCTCGTTTCACTTAAATGGCTGCATAACAACTTCACCTCTCGAGATTTGTGAACTTTTTAGAACTCATTTTTCTTCTATTTTTAATGCTACTCCCAGCAATAGTTCTTTGTTCTCAATCCTACACACGCCACCTTCATTTCCTTTTACTTGCTATCCAGAAGATGTTATGAAGCTCATTTTAGAACTTGATGACTCTGTTAGTTCAGGTCCCGATGGTATTCCTAATCATTTTGTGAAATCACTAGTTACTTCTATTTGTGTCCCTCTTTCCTTTCTCTTCAATTCTAGCTTATTTTCGGACTCTTTTCCTTCGTGTTGGAAAAAATCCGATGTTACTCCTATTTTGAAAAAAGGTAGCACATCAGACGTTGCCAATTATCGGTCTATTTTCTTAATTCCCTGTTTCTCCAAACTACTGGAGAAAATCGTGTACTTGCACCTTTTATCACTTACTCATGATATGTTCGTTCCTGAACAACATGGTTTTCTCAAAGGCCAATCGACCTTAACGAATTTGTTAGAATTCATGACCGTTACTTCAAAAGCCATGGAGGACCGTTTATAAGTTCGAACCTTGTATTTGGGTTTCTCTAAAGCCTTCGACTCATTAAATCACAATATTTTGTTTAGCAAACTTAAATTTCTTAACGTTCATGATTATTTGCTCCACTGGTTATCCTCTTACTTATCCAATCGTGTCAGTCAGGTATATTTTCAAGGCTGCCTTTCGACTCCCTTCTATCCGTCTTCTGGTGTTCCTCAAGGATCCATTCTGGGCCCACTATTGTTCACTCTGTTTATAAATGACTTACCATCCGCTGCCATCAATTCCTCCTGCCTTCTTTATGCAGATGACGTTAAAGTTTTCAAAGTAGTATCGTCAATCGATGACTGTGCCTTGCTTCAAGAAGATTTGAATGCCATTTCATTTTGGAGTTCTTATAACCTACTTACACTAAATGTTTCCAAGTACATCCATCTTTCATTTTGTCACAACCCTTAATTTACGTTAAATAATTCGTACCTATGACACACTTCAGGGACTTGGGTGTCACTTTCGACTCTAAATTAAAGTTCGACGTTCATATTTCTGAAATTAATTCGTATACTTTTTCCGATTTTTTATCGTGTGTTGGATTATATTCTAGTTTGGTTCGTCCAATCCTTGAATACTGTTCGCCAGTTTGGTCGCCTCATTTGAAGTATTTGAAGTTCTCGCTAGAAGCTGTACAACGAAGATTTACCAGGATCGTCTTCTTGAAATTCCAGATTCCCTACATTCACGCTTAGCTACCCTCAATATTCATTCACTGGAAATGCGTCGACTTCACCTTGATGAATGTTTCCATTACAGGCTTTGCCGTGGTTTGCTCGATACTCGCCTTGTCAACCAGGTTTCAGTGAGGCGCGTTATGCGGTCTACAAGATCGTCGAATATCTTTGGTGTTCCATTCGCGCGTCGCTAATGGCAAGAATCTATGTTTTGTCTAGATAATATCTGCAGTAATTTATCAAAACGTAGTCCGCGTGGCTTAGTGGCTAGAGCAGTAAACCCGTAAGCCCAAGGTCTCTGGTTCAAGTTTCGTTGGCGTCAACGAGATTTAGATCGAGTGGTTCTTCGGACGTACTATAAGACTATTCAGTTATGATACGTGCTGGTTTAAAATCAGAACGTATCGCAGCTGGGTGGACGGACACATGGCCAAAATATGATAATGATCATATCACCTTGTGGACTGCCGATACATTAGATCATGACAATGAGATACTCTAACTATCTCTAAGCGAAGGCCCGAAAGGGGCTGTAGGGCTACAAAGAAGAAAAATTTATCAAAACTTATTGATTGGATATAGAGTTGAATTTCAGTATCTTCATTTCTTTTTAAAATTAATGAAACAATAAAATAAAAAAATTTTACGTAAGGTGGCAAGTTTACAAACCATCTGAGCATACGGTACAAAAATCGTGTCTTTTTATTTAACATAATAAATTATGTATTGGCCAAGGTCGAATTTTAATCCAGAACTAAGCGATTCGACTAAAAAGTCACTGTCGAATTAAAAATAAATTGTCATTGTAATAACTACATATATATCATTTTGTACCATAAATTTCATTTCAGTAATAAGAAAAATACAAATTATACATTTTCAATTCTGAGCCAGAATCTTTCTTCATCTATTCGGAAGCCTCATAATGCTTTCTTCCCACAATATCTGAGGTTTGTCGGTAAAATATTGATCAAGGCACATTTATATTTAATTTTTTGATTTAAATTTTTTACTATGAAGGTAATTTTTCAATTAAAGAAATAAATAATCAGAAGGAGCAATGTCAAGAGAGTATGAAGGATGAGGTAAAACATCCCAGTCAAATGATAATAATTTATTTCTGATGAGCAACGACACATGGAGCCTGGCGTTATCGCGATGAAAAACGACATTATCAAGTTGGCTACAGTATTTCGTACAGTTGATCATTTAGCCTTGTATAGGTAGCTTACAATAAACTACTCCCTCCCAATCCCACCATATGCATATCAAAACTTTTTTTGGGTGAAGACAAGGTTTAGTGACTGTTAAGAGCTTACTAGTAGATAGTCTGTGTGGTCTCGTGGTTAGAGCATGAACGCATAAAGCCGAAGGTCCCAGGTTCAAGTCTCGTTGGGAGCAACGTGATTTAGTTCAAGGGATTTTTCTAACAGACTATAAGTGTTCACTCAGTGGTGATATGTACTGATTTAATCAGATCATTTCATAGCTGAGCAGGCACACGGGAGCATGGTACTGACCAAATCAACTTCCGAAAAAAAACCAGTACGGTCATGAAAATGAGATACTCTAACTATCTCTAAGCGAAGGCCCGAGAGGGGCTGTAGTGCTACAAAGCAGAAAAAGAAGGGCTTACTATTCTTCGTTAAGGAGCGTTTTCATATGATATTCTCATACAGTATCTAGCTTTCATCTCCAGTGGCAAGTCTTCAAAAAATGATGCGTATTATGTCGCTGGAGAAGAAGATCGCAAGTTGAAACATGTTCAAGTTTATTGCGATCAGTAAGTTGATGAGGAAGCCACACGTCTGAACGATTGATGTAACGCAATTTTGTCAGATGATTACGAACGGTTGTTCGTGTCATTTCTGACTTATAAGCTACTTCTCGAATAGTATATCGTGGG
Source organism: Odontomyia ornata (assembly GCA_963969285.1). Lineage (NCBI taxonomy): Eukaryota > Metazoa > Arthropoda > Insecta > Diptera > Stratiomyidae > Odontomyia > Odontomyia ornata. The sequence goes on along the minus strand of OZ017739.1, from coordinate 403,110,485 downwards.
TTTTTTCCAACCATGGCTATGATGAATTATAATATTTTTGTGCGCATCTGCGAAAGACCCTTATGGAATAACCTAATATGTCATGTCCGCAAAAAGTCTCAGTAAAATCTATTTATCTCGTGGATATGGACCTGTATTTGGATAGCAACCTAAAAAATTCAAGTCAGCCTTTTTTCAATAGCGGTCAACCTTCATTCATTCTAATGTACAAATGTGATAATAATAAATCGGAAAGCCATTGGATTTGCTCAAAATTTTTAAACAGTTCAAAAAAATGTCAAATTGCAAGAAAAGACTCAAAGTTCTTGTGTACTTTGCCTTTTTTTTGCCTAAACGATACCGTTATAAGCCCGCTATCATAGTCGGCAATTTTGAAAAGCAGCTAAGTTTTCCTATCTAATATCATAATGGTGAACTTTGTGGAGGTACTTTTCGCTTCCCAGAGATTATCAATTTAGTTGCAAAAAAATGTGGCTTCATCGCTATTTCACTAACCGAAAAAGACATTATTTTGGGTGACATACTCGTAAGTAATCCCTGTAGATACATGGCTCCTGTGCTTCACAAAGTTAGGAAAGAAAGAGACGCCATTTTTTAGGGTTTCGTAAAATAATTTTACAAAACCCGACTAAAATCACGTCCTGTCTATCCTGTCCACCCGTGTGTTATAGCAATTTTTTTTGCAAGTCACATAAGCTAGAAACATCAAATTTTGTATGTAGTGGTGCTCTCTTCAAAGTTTAACTCCAAAAAAATTTATAAAATATTCAAGGGAGGTCTTCCTATATAGGAAAGTGGCCGCGAAAAAAAATTCATCGAAGGAAGCCGATATGGACATCAAATGAAAGGCTTTGATGAGAACTTTTCAAAACAGGTCTTAAACTGACATGTTTTGCTTGGAGCGGCATACAGGGAGGAGAAAGACACGAAAAATTTGTGTCCCCCCCTCGCGATTGGACACCTGTGATCTTAAAAATCTGAAAAAATTTTGTGAGCAGGTGTTTATGAGTACAACAACAACAAACACCTTAGAAGTCAAAATTTGTTCAACTTTGTTAATAGACACTACTCAACAAATCTGAAGGAAAAATTTGCGACTGATGTGCTAAGAGGTCTGTGGGGGTATTTGAGGTGTCCTGATTACGGATTTGAGTTCAAAAATTTTCCATCACGTACAAATTTTGGGTTACAGAGTGTTATTTTTCTGAAATTTTCGTATAATTTATACTGTAAGTTGAAATAAAAAAAGGTATTTTAAAAATAACGGGTCTTATTTATTACAACGGATCCATAATACATTTATACTAAATCGTTTCTAGACAATTTGTTTGCAAATGCTGACTTTCGTTCATATTGCTGATCGGTTTCCCTCATGAAAAACGAACAGTCATCTCCCATCATTGCCGCATCCCATCTGTCTTGGTATCGTTGCTAGGATGCTGGGATGTCCCTGTGGAACCATTCTCATTGCTCATCGCTTACCGCACTCAAATTTCCAGAAAAGAAGTTTAAATGCGAGTGGAGAAAGTAGATTTTAGGGGCATGCGACAGCTCATTTTGCAAAAGTGCTTGAGTAATTCTTTTACAAGTTTTTCGTAGGTTTCTATTTTTCTGTTTCCTAAAAACGCAGAAAAAATTGTTTTAAACGACTTCCGCGCAGCCAATTCCGCAGTCTTACAATCCTTGAGACCTCCGGTTCGTCAAAAATGTCATACAGCTCATGGTTGTATCGAATTCACCATTGGTCCCCATCTAGCTTCGCTCCGATTATTCGCCTCAGGACCCGTTGCTCAAAGGCGTTCAATATATTTGCGGATGCTTGGGTTAGGGTCCATGTTTCACACCCATAGCATAACAAAGGTCTTATCACAGATTTGTATACTTGGAGCTTTGTTTTCCTGTGTATGGAGCTGGTCTTCAAGATCGTCAATACTGAATGAAATATTTTATTTGCGAGCTGTATTCTTCGGCGTATTTCATCTCTTTCATTGCCCGTTTTCGTTATTTTGGCGCCTAAATACACAAATTCGCTAACATTTTCGATACTGAATTCGCCAAGTGTGATATTATGTGTATTTGGGGTATTTTTCCTCGACTGCATCATGAGCTTTATTTTATTTTTATTGATTTGTAGCCCTACTAGTTTTGCTTCGGTATCGAGTTTCAGGAAGAAATATTTGGCAGTTGTTAATGGCCGTGACAAAATGTTGATGTCGTCCGCATAGGCTACTACTTGGCTATGTACCTCGTGTATCGACAGGTAGCTTCGTTATGACGTACTCCAGAACCACATTGAATAGCAATGGGGCCAGCCCATTTCCCTGTTTTAGTCCCATTTTTGTGTCAAAGGCATCGGTCGGTTGGCTATTGATGCGGACTTGGGAGGTCGTCGACGTCATTGTCATTTTGGTAAGACGGACTTATTTGGCTGGGATGCCAAATTTTTTGAACAGTACGTTACGATCAATACTGTCGTTGACATTCGAGAATCCAATGCCATAGTCCTGTTTTCGTTTGCGAGGTCTTTGCCATAGATCCAATCCACTCCGAGGCCCGTTGCAAGTTCCGAAACAATGTAGGATTTTACAGGGAGAGGGAATTAACCCATCGCTCAACCTCTATTTCGGCAGCATGGTTATTACTTTCAATTCCGTTATCAGGCGCAGAAGACTCGCCTTGACCCTTTTACGTCGCCAGAAACGAGATGGGTGTAAGTAGGATATAGTAGCCCAGCTGCAGATGTATTTGCAGGTATTTGAATTTCTCGGCATTCATGTCCCATCACATACAGCCTGTGTAGTAAGAGCGTGTCCAGCATAATTTTGAAACAGTTTATTTAACAACAGTTTTTGACTTATACATACATTAAATATAACTACATTCTGAGGTGACGCGCTTTCAATTTAATAGTGAGTCCAATCACCACCAGCATCAATTATTGGTTGGCATCTCCGAGGCATACTTTTCACTAAATTTTCGGCGTATTCGAGGGGAAGCGCTTTCCAAATGAATCGAATTTGTCGGGAGAGCTGCTTCAAAGTGTAAACACGTTTCCCACGGAGCTTCTGCTTGATGTAGGCCCAGACATTTTCGGTAGGATTTGCATCAGGCGATTGCGAAAGCCAATCAAGTGTCACAGTGCATTTGGCTCAATGCCGTTTTGCTACGTGACGTTCAGACAAGAGTTATTTTTTAACGGTACTCCACCATTTTACATTGTTTGCACACAGATATTCCCGAATGGGGACGTTTGGTAACTCGAGACTTTTTTACTTCAATTTCGCTTGTCCTTGACGTAAGGACAAGACAGGTTTATGCGAAAACAAGGCCACAATTCGCTTTTCGTCCTTTTTGATCACTTTTCCTACGGAACCACGATTTGGAAGGTCATCGACGGTTTTTGACTCTTTGAATCGTTGAATCTACTTCTTGACAAACGGTACATACTTTTTAGTGTATTTAACCACCACTCCATAGTTCATTTTTGGTCCTTTAGGGTGTGTGCAAAGGAACACGGCCTCGAAGCGCTTTGCGTAAATGGCGCTCACGCGATTTTAGTGTTTTTCCGACAGAAGATTGACTTCGACTGAAATTTTTTTTCAAAGCGCCAAAGACAGAGGTTCTCTCTACCAATCAAAGAAATTTGAAGTTGCTATCACTAACCGATCGCAAACTATGCTGCACACGCTCTTACTTAACAGACTGTATATCAGTAAACTCAATTTGCGACCCCAAGACAATTTGCTCGTGGGATTTAGGATGAGGAATCAAGGAAGCTGGAACACGGGGACCCCTCCTACTCTCTCAACCAGGGTTGGGACCGTCTACGGCGGAGTCATATGGTTCTATTAAGAAGAAAGCTGCGAATAAATGCTGGTGGTGGGACGTTTACACCAAGTTTGCTTAGACGTTGAAGAAAGATACTATCGGCAAAGTATCGAATGGCTTAAAGAGGCTAAAAATACTGCCGCATCACGCTTATGTTAATCTAGTTCGTTGTTTATGAACTGTAAGGCATCTGAAATAAAATTTGTTATACTGCATTTTCCTAGCACTATATACTATCTTACACCCTAAAGTCTCTTGAATAATGATTCTTGCATTGATAATTTTTTCAAAAACATAACACAGCGTGCTTGCTAAACTTATCGGCCTATAATTTGAAGGATCATTAAGATTCCTAGATTAGAATAAGGGAGCAGTTATCGCATCCCTAAATTTAACAGAGAGCACTACGGTGGACATCAGATTATTGAGGTCATGTGAGATATGTGGGGCCATTGCTTCACTAATAGGCTTTAGGTCCTTTGCTGAAGCAAATCATATTTAGTAGAAGAATTTGCATTCGTTTCAGTTAAAAGCTTCACTGTAATGATGAGGTCTGCTTTGTGAATTGAAATTCTTTTTTGTGATATATGGTATGTTTTGCCTCGATTTTCACCCTTCCATCAAATTTTACAGATTTTAAATCTACTTCGAGGGATTTTTAGCAAATTTTTTTTCTCGGAACACTCTTAGAAACTAACTGATTTTTTTACTTCAAAAAATGGCCCAACATTTTTTCGTACGAGGCTGGTTCAAATATGGTCGAGGCAAATGCTCTGCCACGTTTATTTACTATCGAAAAAATTTACAAAAATTCACTTTTTTGCTAGGTAATCCCTCTTACAAGTTACGCATTTTGTCCACCTTTCCGGAAGCTTTTTGATACCCACAGCAAAAAACAGTTATGCACATTTTGAAGCATTTTATACTGCAGACCACTTTCTTGTAAGCTAGGGATATGGATGCAGCGTCGCTAAAGTTATACATTTCAACAGTAGGCAGACTCCAAAATTTGACTTACAGAAGCTGCAAGAAAGCTATATGCAGGTCGAATATTGTTCCAGTCTGAAAATGCTTTAGAGGGTACGAACAATTTAACGAGTAAATGTGGTAAAGCATCCCGAAGAACATTGGGACACCAAGAACATAAAATAGGAGTACGCGGGCGAGAGAATAACAATATCATGAGTTTAGACACACTGCAGAAACCTGCAGACAAAGCAACACATATGAAAAAATGAAAGAAATTTGACATTTAAGACCGTACAGTGATATAGACAAATAAAAATATACAAACTGCATTTAGCTCAGTTCACAGGCAACAAGCATACGATCAAACAACGCTGGGCACAATATATTCTGAATGCTGATACATTACCACCACTCATCGAATCCAGGACTCCTGACGATTCAGATGAAAGACACATGCCAGTACTGTCTCTAAATATCGGCATTCACGTTGAATAAAGTACCCGGTTTCAATGGGAAACTATTCAAGGCAGGGGAAATGACTTTTGACATGGATGCAAAAACAACATCCAGAAGAATGGAGAAAATATATAATATATGCAATACAATAAGGAAATTTCCGAAGTCTGTACGTCATACAAAATTATAAGCAAAAAACCAAACCCTGGTTAAAAGCTTACGCTGATATCAACATTGAAGAATCCGAAGGCAGTTTTAGAGCTGGATGATCTACGGTCGATCAAATTTTACCAGTTAAGAAAATTTCAAAGCAATACCGGGAGCATAAATTTAGATATTCCATTTTTTGGTAGATTTTCTGGAGGCCTATGACATCATTGATTGGAATACTCTCTATAACGTTCTGACTGAACTCTAAATACCACCAGAATTGGTTCGCCTCCAGTGCAAAGTAAAGATTAAAATGAGCTCACAGAAGCTTTGTCTACGGAAAGAAGTTTAAAACGGAGAGGTGGTCTTGTGAAAACTCTCTTCAAACTGACACTGAAGAACATCATGATAAAATTCATGTCCATCGAAGAGAACGGTAAGTTAACGGTGAAATCGGTGCAATTGATGGCGTATGCAAACGACGTGAGTATATAGTCATGGGACAGCAATCAACACCAAACAAAACCTACTTTGCAGTCATTTTCCCTGATGCGATCGAAAAAACTGCTACGTGAAAGTAAACCAAAATTATATAAAATCCGAATAATACAAGCTTTTTCACTTATGCGAAACGTGTACACTTGCGAATGTATGGGAAAAAAATGAAGCTTTTGAAACAAATTTTGCTACATTTAACATGTATCAGTGTGTCGAATCTGGCGCAACAATGATAAAGCCTTTCTATCGAGCCTCTTGGAGCAAAAGTAGAACCAATAGTACCCAGAGTATTAAATGAATGGATGGGAAACAATCAGCCACAAGAAACCACAAATACGATGCGAGAACTTTAGTGATCACAGTGCCAAAAAACTAGGCGTGGTGTATCCGGGAGGCCAAGGCTCGATTTGGACTGTAGCACTTTTGAAGAAAAATTGGCGCAACGAGTATACGTGGTTAAAACTGAGGGACAGAAGCTAGGGAGATGCCGATTAAACTATGATGATGAAAATAGTTAATTGCTGCTGGAATTTCAGAACCAAAGGACACGGTAGACAGAGGCAGATTAAAAGACAATAAGGATACTATTGTACCGTGAGACTCATGCAAATCAAGTAGATTTTGATATTCGATTCCTTTGGAGGTTATAATACGCATAGCTGGTTGCCTTACTATCTTACAATAATTTACACAATTTTCCTGTACATTTGGTCTTCCTTGATTGCATGCAATTTGCCGAAAGTTATGTATGATTCTAATAGTCCGCGTGGCTTAGTGGTTAGAGCACTAAGCCCGTAAGCCGAAGGTCTCTGGTTCGAGTTTCCTGGGCGTCAACGAGATTTTCTAGTGATTTTTCGGACGGACTATAAGCCTGTTCAGTTATGATACGCGGTGGTTTAAAATCAGAACGTATCGCAGATGGGTGGACGAACACGCGGCCAAAGCGTGATAATGATCATATCACCTCGTGGAGTGCCGATACATTCGATCATGATAATCAGGTACTCTAACTATCTTAAGCGAAGGCCCGAAAGCGGCTGTAGTGCTACGAGAGAGAGAATGTATGATTCTAACTAAAGGAATTTGATATTTAGGCTTCGAAGGAAGGTTTACCCAATTCAGCTTTGACGTATTTACTGTAGTTGTTTCTCTCGGTGTAGTTAGACTGTAGGTTGTCACCTAATTTACTGCCCATGTGGGTAAACTTATTTTATTTTCTGAAATGAAAATAGAGGTCTTTGCGACTCATTATACACACAACTAGTCAATCAAAAGTATTGTCATCCAAACCATATTACCATCGAATAATAAATTATCCATTTTTACATCAAATATATTATTAATACGACTAACACGAGAGCACACTATACTCGTAAATGAGATTTTACACTACTACCGAAATCCGTTTTCAAACCACTTTCGGCGTCACATTATTAATGGTAAACTCCTCAAGAAAATTTGCACAATAAAATCAAATCCTATAATTCATCAGACTATAAAAATTTCAGGTATGTTATTCAACAATAAACATTTTAAATGTATTTATTATTTCATCCTTTTTCACACTGTGACAGCGAGCATTATTCGAGACGTTTTACCGTCGATTTTTGCAGTTTACTCTGAAAAACGTTCCATCAATTATTCAAATTTAAATAAAAATGGTAGGGAAATTAGCATAACTAATTTGGATTCAAAGATGAAACTACAATATTATCATTCAGTGCGGTTACAATAGAATTAACAAACGCACAATAGGTACTTTGGGGGATTTCTCTTCAGATTATAAGCGCACATTTTTATTAAATATGCCTTCGGTCAAAATTAATAGTCTTTTAATTTTTGTTTGAATTTCAAGAAATATCTTTTTGACTGATGGTGCGTTTTGAGCCAACGTAACGCGAATTTCTGCAAATTTGAAATGGCGCTTTGACTTCGCTTTGGGTTAGAATGAATAATGCAAAGAATTTAGCCTGAGGCGATTTAAGCGCCATAATCAAATGTTGATTTAAATATTCAACACTGTTTATATCTTGTTAGCGAGAAACAAGAAAAAGGTAAATGTCTCAGTATACGAGTATATTGCATATACGTACAACAAACTCATCATCATATTAGAACCACAAACCATATGTCGATCAATTCTAATTATTCAAATCTTAGTCATTTATTAGATTGAAATTTATCCCAAACCCGCACAAATAACAATTATCAAGCCCCATCCTATATTACTAATAAATTTGCCAAGAACTTATTTATCTTATAACCACTAATAAATATATTCATCTAATAAAATTCGATAGCTCAAAGTATCTTGAAGATTGTTTCAAATTTAGGCGTATATTCTAACGAGATATTTATTAACAGTTTATTGGAAACTTTCTGATGGTTTGGAAATTAACGTGTGGCTTAATTGTGTTAATGCCACAAAATCGCAGATACCTTGATCATTTCGAGCATATACGAGTAGTATAGTAATCAAGGAAACTTTCCAGATTAGATAATTTACACGTGATTATCATTTTTGCGGTAAAACTTGAAGGCTTAATTGAGAACTGATATGAAAAGTTAAAGAAGAATTATAGGTTCATTCGTGCAAATTTGCATATGAATACGTTGAAGAATGCTTGGGGTTAGTTTTGGTTTTTTTTTTGCGAATTTCAGGAATATATTCTGCGAATATTTATTGGAGATGAAGCGACAAGCGTGAGAAATTCCAAAGCTTTGTTTTAGTAAACTGTATTTTATTCGTGGCAATGATTTTGATGTGTGAATTATGACACGATAAAAACAAGCTATCTGTTATGTTTAGAATAAGTTTTATAAATACTTTCAACACTTCCTTGTCTTCTGGCACCTATATGTTCGAATTTATCCGCAAACGAATTCCCTCCCTATCATTGAAACGGATCTCAAAATTTAGCAGAGTTAATATTTTATTTACTAAACCTATATTTAGTTCCAGTGAAAATATATTCTAATTTGAATATCTTTTTCAAAAAAATACACACGCTACAGGCGCATACGAGTTTCGTTACATATGCCATCATTCAAAACACCTGCAAATACACATTTGGTAATTTCCACAGCATGTGTCTGTGGGTAACGGTAAACGCAATGGGGATACACATATGTAGGTCAACAAACGTCCTTAACTGCAGAAGGTCTTTAAATTGCTGCGGTTAAGAAGAGGAACTAACTTATAGTGCTATAATTTCATAGCCACAAGTAATAACCAACTATTGGAAGCTTTAATTTAGATGTTTTTAAGGTTTTGTACTTCCTGCAAAACCGTATCGAAATCGCTACATGTCTGTCCGACCGTCCGTCCGCCTGTATGTCATACAACTTTTTCTTCGAAAGTGTAGCAGCTAGAATTATATCAAAAGAGGTAGTTATACCAGAATTGATGCCTTCTTGAAAGTTTTAGTTTCGAAAATACGGAAAGTGAAAAAATCACGGAGGGATCCTTTATGCGTAAAACAACAACAAGTGCCTTAGAAGTTGAAATCCTCTAACCGAATATATATTTGAACAAGTTTTGGTGGGATCCTTTCAAAATTTTTCTTGAACAAGGTTTTTGGATATTTGTGAGTCTATAAAAACCAAATCGACATCTAGTGAGTTCGGTTGAAGCACTCGTTGAGTTGCTTTGCTGAACTTGCAGCGGGAGTAATGTCGGATCAGGTTGTCACAGAAAAATACAACAGACAGCCAACCAGCTCAGGATATGGTGGCTTCTTTCCACCGTCCTTATTCCATTTATCGTTTTTCACCAATATCACTTCTGGATACAAAGGCGTCGATATATGATTGCAAGACTATCCCAAAGCGTTTGAGAAGTTGATTCTATACGTGTTCTGGTTCAGAAAACAGCCTTGTTCATTTCTTGAGAAATCGATGTCCAGGCAACGCTTGAGCTTTTGAAGATCTTTGACCTCGAAAATCTAAGCTAGTTCGTTGCCTGATTGCTGAATTTCCACCTAGTTTCGCGAAATTACGGAGATGTCGTCGACATATATAATGATTAACATCATTTCGGCCTCTTGCTGCTATAAATACAGGCGGAAGTTACCATTTGTTGGTTTGGCCCTCAATCTTTTCAGTCCTATATCAAATTTTCTATTCCACGCCCCACCAGCCTGTTTCAAGCTGTATAAGACATTTTTCATACGACAAACCTTTTCACCGCTGGAGAGTTCCGATAGCATTGCCTTAGCTTTTTCGACGATTCTTTTGGAAATTGGAACCTTAGATCATTGAATAGACCAGATGCAATGCGACAACTTCTGGATGAAATATCGAAGTATAAAATCAACATCCTCGCAGTTCAAGAAACCAGATGGCACGGGGAAGAAATATTTGACATGCAAACGCACACCGTGTTTAACAGCGGAAAACTGCAACGAAGCCATGGGTTCAGAGTAGCTTTCATCGTTCACAGCACATTAAAATAAATTATCGACCTCAAGCCCGTTAATGAAAGGCTCTGCGCGATTCGTATCAAGACCGAATTCTTTAATGTCTGGCTGTCAAGCGCCCACATAAGACAAGGAAAAGATAATCGAGGACGAATTTTACAGCACCCTGGAACGCACTGTCGATACATTGCCGCAAAAAGACATGAAAATTGTTTTGGGTGACTTCAATGCAAAAATCGGCCGAGAAACGGCACACAGAGGAACAGCTCGAGGACATAACCTCCATGCAGAAACCAGCGACAACGGACAACGGCTGATAAACTAGTAGAGGCTTCATAATAAGCCCCACACGCACTCCAGACGGTCGCACATGCAACCAGATCGACCATTTTCTCATACAAAAACGAGCCGCCACCAGTATTCAAGACAAGCGCTCGTTTCGCGGCACTATCTGTGATTCGGACCACTACATTATAAGGATCAAGTTCTGATGCATAAGTTAATTTAAGGTACCAGATACACATAATAAATGATAGCTCAGTAACATTCACATACATGTCATAATGTATGGATGCGAAAATAAGGAACCAGGTGCACAAAGAATACATCCAAGTCTTTGCAAAAGTGTACAAAGAGCAATCATAGGTGACCTATTCGATCTTAAAAACAGATGGCTGCCATATTTCCAGAAGCTATTCACAGCGTTCCCAGCAACGACTAAAGCTGTGAACATTCCAGAAGCAGGGCAACAGATCCCAGTCGTACCACCAACCAGAGACGAAGTACAGGCAGCAGTACAGATAAATTAAGGCTCCTGGAATACCAGCCGACTGCTCCAGAGCGGGGCTCCCCATCTAAATAATCTTGTGCATCGGATTATATGCAGAATATGGTTAAAGGAGCAGTTACCAGAGGACTGGCGGAAGAGTATAATATGCCCTGTACACAAAAAGGAGGACAAATTGAAGTGTTGCATCGCTCTGCTGTGCACATCTTATAAAGTGCTCTCGAAAACAATGGAAATGAATTTAATGCCGTACTGTGAAAATATTATCGGCGAGTATCAGGGAGGCTTTCAGTAAAGCAGGTGCTCGAAAAGTGCTGGGAATGTAACATCGATGTGCACCAAATCTTTGTAGACTTCAAACAGGCATACGACAGACACAGCCGTATGCTTGACTTTTGTGTCCCAACAAAACTAGTCCGCATGGTCAAGATCACGATGTTAAATATCCCAGGTCACGGTGAATGGTGAACTAACGGTCAGCTATATAACAGAATCAGACTTAAAATAAGGGGATGGACTTGCCCTAATGCTCTTTTATATTGCGCTGGAACACATCACCAGGAAGATATCAACTGAAACCTCGGATACACTAATGTTCAAATCCACACAATTGGAAGCATATGCTGACGACGTCAATATTATGGCACGTTCATTCTATGATGCCAAAGGAGCATTTCTGAGCCTATAATTTGAAGCAAATCGAATTGGCCAAGAGTTAATGAAACTAAAACTAAATTCATGACTCAAACGAGGAAAAAAACTCCAGTTCGACAAAACTTGACCGTAGGTAATTACAACCTTGAAAGTGTAAATAATTTTATCTCCCTTCGAGCCAACATAAATAGAAGATGCGCCGAAAAAGCTGAGATTGGCTACCGCATAAACACCGCAAATAAAGCATATTGCTCGGTACTTCCCATGCTAAGGTCCAGAGTTGTGCACAAGCAAAATAAGCTCCGCATTTATAAAACACTAGCCAAACCTGCGCTGTTATATGGAAGTGAAATATGGACCCTGACAGGTAAATGCGAAAAGGTAGTGTGCGTATTTGAACGATAAGCGCTCCGGAAATTCTACGGTCCAGTGAAACAGGAAACAGAGTGGAGACCTCGTTACAACGATGAGTTGTATGATTCATTTGACGATCCACCTCTTTCCTCTTGTGTGTTACGTAAATTGCAATGGGCGGGATGTAGAAAGAATGGGAGAAAGCCGGCTACCCTAAAGAACATTAACGGGTAGAGCACAAAATACACGCCCAGCGGGAAGACCAAAGACTCGATGGGAAGACTCAATAGAAGGTTACAGCAGATCCTTGGTGGGAGTAAACAGCTGGCGGGCAAGGTCGAGGAAGAAAAAAAAATTAAAAACCCAAAAGTAGAAAAATGAAATTAACAACAATGACGACGCAACCAGCAGCTTTAGCAACGATCTTAACAGCACATCCGGAGGGATACTAACGATAACAAAAACGGCAATGCATACAATGAAAGTGAGGACAGACGAAAAACGGAGATTGACAAACAATCTTATCCAGACTGAGAAATATAAAAAAACCATCGAGAATTCGGTTGTCACTGTCTCGAAATAATAGCGATTCATCCTGAAGGCCACAAAGAGATCACGGCAGGAAAAGCCAGGAGTGCCCAGACAAATCAATCGCCGGCCTGTTATCTCATCATCACCGTCGGGAATGTAGCGGAAGTGTAATGATGTTGACTCGCATTCGACTGTCGAGATTTCCCGAGGGAAATCTGAGCCGACCTCTCAACGGTTCTAGACGTGAAGTCTGAGTCGTGCCAACGAATGGTACCCAATCGGTCAACTAGCCCATGCACTCGTAATCCATTTCGCGGTGGCTGCTTGGGGGCCAGCTAGATCGGGCAGGATTTCGGTCGCAGGTGTTTTAAATGGATTACGCTCGATTACTTTGATTCAGCCACCATTACGTCTCCGTTTCAAACGCGTCTAAAATGCAACCACACGGAAAAGAACCCTGTCTCTACTTTATTCCGTATTTACTTTCACTTCAGTGAAACAACAGCAAAAAAACTTGATTTAATTCCGCGTTCCCCAATACTTCATATTTTTTCTCCTATGCGGTACTGAAAAATATCCTACTCTAATGCAAAGTACTAAATATCCTACTCTCATAAAAAAAAACATCAAAACAAATTATGGTACCGCGTACTGACCGCCCAGAAATAAACATAAGCAGTAGAGCAGCCCCATGGTGATCAGGAGTGGCTACTCCTGAAGAGATAAGGTGGTCACCCGTCGAAACTGGTTAGCTTGTTGTTTTACTAGTTTAAAGTAAACCACACCAGTCAAGTTTCCATCCTTTAGGCAGAGATGAGTGGTTCACCTCAGCCACTTTCCCTTTTCCCCTTTTCCCTTTGTAATGCAACGACCTTTTTCGGAGAAAGTAACGGTTGCTTTTCGTGTAACGTTTGCGTTTGTCTCAAGCCTCCGTGTCTGCTAACTTTAACAAGACAAAAAAATGTTGAATCACTGTAGAGTAGCTTAATTGACAAATAAGAGAACATTCTAAAAATATTAAAAACTGATCGGTACACGAGTAGAGTAAGCGTGATAAATATTTTGTAGCTGAGCTCGGTGTTTTTTTAAAGCTCGCTGACATTTGTGCCAGACAATCGGCACCCGTGCCCTACACGGATATTTGTTAAATCATTACAGAAGTATTGTACTCGGAAACGAAGTGCCGATAACCTTTCCCAAGAAAGATGGTCGCAAAGTATAATGCGAGCCCAGCGATATGAAAAAGAAAGGGGAATCCGAAAAGCGGGAGATGTTCTTAAAAGAATATAATCTGCATGCGACTCACCAAAAATCAACAATGCAGTTAAGATTGGGCTCCTTGAACTACAGGAGCTTTTAGACAGCATAGGGTACTATCGGAGGAGCTGGTTAAAGGCCAAAGAGGACCAGAAGGCCGCAGAAGAGCAGAAGGCTATAGAAGCGCTGAGGGCTAAGTCTAAAGGGCACGGGCAGATAGCTCCACCATCAAACATCAATTCGAGAATGGCTTCTAACTCAATGAAGGAGATTGGGATAAAGCAAGGGAAGAAGAGGCACTTGATGAGCGCGGAACGGCAGATCGAGGATTTCAGACAGTGCTTATAAAAGAAGCGAAAAAAGCCGCAAAGAAACTCCTTCAAAAAGTGCCAATAAATAAAGTTCGCATCGACGCCTAACAAGAGAAAAGGCCTGATTGAAAACAGGAGGGAAAGAAGCCCCGACGAAGACCTTGGCGACAGGCACTGCCCGTAAAACCCCAAGCTGGTCGCGGAGGTGCTGCAGGAAATCAGGGGAAATGTAAAGCCCGAAGACACGAACACTGCCATTAAAGCAGTACGACCAACGCGGTCGGGCCACATACTGGTCGTATTCGGAGTAGAGGCCGACAATAGGGAAACATTCTACGATGCAGTGAAGCAATTTCTAGGCAAAGGCGCGACCATATCCTCGTTCGAGCCGATGACAACGATCGAAATAAGAGACATTGACTGCGTCACGGATCTGGCCGAGGTAGAGGAGGCCATCAAAAGGGGGTTCCCTAGCGTGGGCTCGATCAAAGCGAGATTGACACCAGAAAACCATAGGGGACAACGTATAGCCATAATTGACTTGACCGACAAGGACGCCGAACAATATCTGAAGAAGGGCAAAGTAAGAAAAGCGTGGGTTGTCTGCAGAATACGGCGAAGAGCAGCGACTCTTCAATGTTTCAAATGCCTTGGCTATGGTCACACCGCACAAGTATGCATAGGACCCGATATAAGTTCTATATGTTACAGAAATGGGACACAAAAGATAAGAGTGTAGAAAGGAGGCACGCTAAATTCATTGCATGGATGCTGATCGAAGACCAGATCTTGGACACGTCTTCCGATCAGGGCAATGTCGGGTGTTCCAGGAAGCCCTAGCCAAGGCAAAATCAAAACTTCGATGATTCGCCTCCTGCAACTCAACCTACACCGCAGTTCAACCGACCAAGATCTGCTTGAGCAGTTTGCGAGGGACATAAAAGCCGACTTCTTGCTGCTAAGTGAGCAACACCATGCTAGAACTTTTGCATCATGGTATCCTGATGAAACTGGTACTGCCGCCATCTGGGTTCGGAACACCGATTTTCAGGTGGATAGCTGTGAACGGGGTGGATGGTTTCGTGTAGGTTCGGCGCTCAGGGACCACCTTCTTTAGTGTGTACCTAACGCCGAATGAATCGATATCATCTTTTCAAGCCACCCCAATGGTTTGGAGGTCGCTGTCTTCAACTCAGACTTTAACATGCTCGTTGGGCGAAACTACAACGCTAAAGCAATCGAATGAGCATGTCTCAAACGGATCCGCGGGGAAAAAGAATCCTAGAAACGGCGGCCAGGTTGGCGCTCGTCGTACTTAACACAGGTATGACGAAGACTTTCCGCTGTATTGGCTGTAAAGGAACCATACCGGACGTGACATACGCTTCGGAGTCCTTAGTACGGAGGATGCGGACCCAATAGGAGAGTATTTGAGACCCAATTGGCGCGTATTAGAGACCCAATTGGAGAGTGTTAGAGGACTACTCAGCCAGTGGTCATCAGTGAATTCTGCTCGAGATCAGTGATGTTGTCTCCCGACGTCCGTGCTCTTAGCTTTCTGCAATCGAATGGAACATCTGAAGGATGGAACTTGTGGAACGTGTCTTATGACGGGCTACTAAGACTGGAGATGCCAGATGAGCTGCAACATCATCGCGGATGATGTTGCAGCTCTGGTCGTTGGACGCACCGTTAAACAAGCGCAACTGAGGCTAGGTAGCGAATGTGCCGAGTGAAAGGTTGGATGACTGCTCGCAGGTTCAGTTTAGCACAGGAAAAACTGAAGTGGTCATCTTGACAAAAAAGACAATCCTTAGAGTAAGGATAATCGAATTGAGGCCAGCGGCAAAGTACCTGGGGCTACTGATTGAATCGAAGACGAGTTTCGCTGAGCAAATCAGGGCGAGGGCTGACAAGGCTGCTTCAGGAGTATCGGCTAGCCCATCAAGACGATGCCTCTTGATGAGTGCAGTAGTATTAGTGCTACTGTACGGAGCAGAAATATGGGGCGTCACTCTCATTAAGGAGGTATACCAAAAACGCTTGGCGCAAGTACAGAGAAGAGGAGCACTGAGAATTGTAGCTTTGTATCCGACAGTCTTTGTCCCGGCGGTGAGAGTTATTGCAGGCGTGATACCTTTTCCTTTACTTGCTAGAGAGCGCCGCGCTATTTACCTGCGTCGAAGCGAGGGAGATGGTTGTCCACGAGGAAAGACAGCACT
Organism: Odontomyia ornata; assembly: GCA_963969285.1. Taxonomy (NCBI): domain Eukaryota; kingdom Metazoa; phylum Arthropoda; class Insecta; order Diptera; family Stratiomyidae; genus Odontomyia; species Odontomyia ornata. The sequence goes on along the minus strand of OZ017739.1, from coordinate 403,094,050 downwards.
CACTCAACGGTTGGCAGCAGTTTTGAGTGAATTTCATAAAGGGAAGGTGAACTGTACGCCTCATCCCGGATGAGAGACCGTGGCTAAATCGAAGGCATGGCGAGACTGACTTCCATCTGACGTAGCTTTTGAGCGGGCATGGGGGTTTTCGGTCTTACCTGCACAAGTTTGGTAAATCACGGTCCCCCGATTGTCAGTTTTGCCCGCGAGAGGAAGACAATGCCTGCCACACATTTTTCGCGTGCACAAAATGGGTCAGGCTGCGAAGGGAACTCTACAGGGAGACGGGAGAGCTTACCCCGGATAATATAGTCGCGGTGATGCTCGAATCGGTTGACAAATGGAACCAGGTGGAACATTATGCTCAGCCAGTCCTAAAAGACAAAAATGGATCACGGCAACCGGGGCGATCGGGCTGGGGGATCGCTTGTCTGGCAATTCCTCTTCCCTCTCCTCTCCCGCTAGAAGAGCGATCCCCCAGCTTGAACGCGCCTCACGGCCTAGCAAAAGAGACCTGGCCCGAAGTAATGTGTCAAACGGTTCGAGGCTGGGTTCTCGGGTTAGTCGCATTCTTGCGAGCATGGGAGTCCCACACTCTGTGCGTAAATGACATTCACTTCCCAACCAAGATCTCGGAACCGTGATGATTGGAGGGAATCAACCCTGGAGGCCAAGCCTCGGCTTGGGTTGTCACGCCATAGATTATGATGATGTTATGATAAAAACCACTTATGCATTTATTCTGTAATAATAATTTAATGCTGGATTAAGTTCTGATCAGATTACTAATGAACAACTTTTTACTTCAATAATCGGGAAGATTATGATCAGGATGGCCGAATTGTAAGAAATTTAACTTTCTCATAAGTTGTAACCGTTTGCATCGTTTGGTGAGCATTTGTCCAGGGAAAACCATTTTTTGAACACTTTTTATGCATATGAAACGAACAATATATAGAGAATAGAAAAGGGCATTCTTAAAGTGTCAACCAAAGGAGCAAGAATTATTTTTTTGAATTCTTGGCAGTTTATAGTTTTGGAAAGTACAGTTACCTTACAAAATGCATTTCATAATTGCATTTTGAAATTAGTTTGATATAACTTTCAAGGCTATGAAGCTCATAAAACCAAATCTTTGAATGATTTCATTAAAAATTAATGCAATAGGCTTTGGAGAAATTCAATTCGTGTAAAAAGTACTCATTTCATCTTTTAAACGCGTCGAAACAATGTCTTCCCTTAGAGTCATCCATTATCATATACCTTCTGATACGAAAACAGCTACCAAGAATTCACAGTAGCGTAGGCGAATAATTCTTAAGAAAAAAGCCAATTTATTTAAAACGTGCATTATACGTTTTTTTGTCTCATCATATCAACCATATGAATGGATGTGTTGGTATATACCTACACGTTGTATTATTCATCCTGGCAAAAAGTGTTTTTCCACAGATATAATGTATAGTACCTACCTAACATATGAAGTATTTTATATTTCAGCGTATACCAATTAGATGATACCTTAACATTTACTGCGATGATTGATTGTGCAACGACACGTGTTTCATGACATTGAGCTTTAACACGTTCATGGAAAAACAAGTCCTAAGAGTGAACTTTTTTAACGGTCCTAAAAGAATTTTCCAGGGATCGAAATTTCGGGCAAAATTATATTATTTTTAACATTTTGTTGCGTTTTATTATTCCATACTATATAAAGGACAAGGATGACACTTGGTAGATAATTAGGTCACTCTTTTTTCACCTTTCATAAGTGGAATGTGGGAGGATATACAAAAATATTCTTCTGAAAACTGGGTTTGAAGATACAAATTGTTATAAGCTTTAAAAAATGTTGAAAGATAAATTACGACTTTAAAGTCAATTCAATTGCATGCTTTCACATTTCGCGAGTGCATAATTAACTCCCCGTGCAAGTGGCGCACGTACGAAGAGCATCATGCATTGAATGTATGCCGGGACAATATGTGGAGCTGGTAGGTTTTCATGACACGCTTCGCAACAAAACAATATTGTCATTTAAGCCGATTGTTGTTACATAAATTACTCTCATACGATATAGCGTTCATGCATTAAATGTGCAATGCGAATGCATCAGAATCGGGCGAATGCCTCTAAAGTGAAATAAAAATGCTATCATCTGCACTAGTGCGCGCTCTAGATGGAGTCATTAAGGCCAATCTTTTTCCGCGTACGCACGAAGCTCCACCACGCCGCGGCCGTATCGAAAAGGGGGCCTGGGTCGGTTACTGCTATCAGATTTCACGTAGTTTCACATATTATTAATCTGCTTGTGAAACAGGCTAACGACCGGCTTAACCAGAACATAACCACACTGAAATTAGCTGCTCCACAACGTACACCCCATGCACCGCGAGCAAAGCCCAAGAGTCGGAAAACCATCGAAGGCTTGCCACCGGTCTCATGGATGATGGGCAAAGATACTCATACTTGCAGACCAAGTCGAACCGAGCTTGTGCTATTTTTTAACAGTTACGATGATTCCAGAAATCTTCAAGTCTTTAATAACTATCTTTCACAGCGCTTAACCAACATCATTTTAATATAAAACGCATTTTATTGCTCCGGTGTAAGGTCGTTGTATAGTGCGCGCCAATTGATGGGTGGAGTGGAGCAGGATGGAATCGAGATTTTTGCCTCGAGCAGCTTTTGTTCGGGTACTAACTGCACTTTTAAATTACCAAATTAATTTCCAACCAATGATTGGAAGACGCACTGAGCTTTAATCTAGACTAAATTGAGCTAATCGATTCAGGTTAATATAACAGTTTGGAATTTAATAATTATATTTTGAATGAAGAGGATCTCAACAAAATTTCATTTCACACTACCAAAGTTTGGATGACCCTATCTAAAGCTTCCCAACTACTAGATTCAACGTAAAACTTTGCATTCAAACTAAGAGCATTAATTTCCCTGATAATATCTTAAGCTCTGAAATAATCAAAAAGATAATTTGCATACGCGATTGAACCAGAATCGAAAGATGGAACTCGATTGATGGGATATCATGCAAATTTCTTTAATCCCCCTGCCCCGCCGAACTCAACACCACTGCTAAGTCCTTTGCCGAAGTAACTTGTCTCAGGTAGTAGCGTATAAAGCGATTAATGACTCCCAAGGAATGTCTGCGGCAGATTCATAGTTCTAAGATAGTTTGCAAGCTTCCACTTGGGCATTTCCGTCGCGATCACTGTCTCAGCGCAGATAGGTGAAAAGATAGAGACTGCGTTGTCAGATCATATGAGTTTGATAGCCGTGGACGAGGAGGACTGGATTGTGGTATTTTACAAATTACAACTAGCGTACGCGAGGGTTCCTCCAGGTTGCTACGCTTGTCAGTTAGCGAGGGAATAAGTGGTTGTGTGACCAGGAAATTGCACGGCAATTTTCAGGTGAATTGCAGATATTTAAAAAACAGGTATTTAGATACAATCTTGATGAACAGTAGCATCAAAATTACGACGATTGAAGAAAAATTGCCTCCTGTGTTGTGTAATAAATAGAATAGTGATGCCTTAGATAACGGGAATGGCTGTTTATAACTCTAAGAATACAAGATAGTAAAAATGTTAATTAGAAATGAGATGGATTAAACGAAGTGTGTTCTCCATGACATACTCGTGCAGGGTTAGCAGTAATTACCTCGTAACGATTCCTTCATATATTTTTAATGCGATTGGAAGGTATTTCCTATAAATTCATCCTAAATGCTATAAAAGATAAACTGCAGAATTCCGCGAAAAACAAACCGGATAAAATTAATTGAAATTATACATTCCTACCCTGATAATCTTTCACGCATCTAAAATACCACACTCATTTGCATACTCTTCACAAACCTAATTTAAAGAAAATTGACAGCCGCAATTCCATGAAAATTCAATTCACACATTAGTGCATATGATGTTGCCGTCATGATTCATTAGTGTGGTCTGTGAAATATTGGGTCAACCCCTAATTGACTCCATTTAATCGGTCATATTAATTATTGTTGTCAATTTTTCTGAACGGAATAAAAATTCAATTTGTCCAAACACTTGTTGAACATGATGCTACAATTTAAGCAGAATATTTAAAAATGCTCAAAATTAATTATGTTATTCGTTTGTAGGCTACAAAGAAATGTGAAAAATTGTCGAACAAGTAAAATTTAAATGTTTTGAATCCCCTCATATCTTGGAGCACTTGAATTTGGCGATTTTTGACAAGAAGACTATAAATACATAATAACGATTAGAAATGCGTCACTTGAACCAGCAAAAGTAACATCGACTTTTGTGATCCCCATGGCATGTCAATTTAAGAATCTCTGTTACAGATTCGCTTTACAGACATCTTTGCACCGAAACACGAGTATAAGCTGTGCCGTTTGTTATCGTCAATCAAACCATCCCGAGCTGCGGTAAGATTATTTCATTGAATTTTGTAAAGCCCGACCACTTAATTTTATTTGAAATATTTTTGATCGCCCTTTTCATGACTTATCTAAATGTAAACTAAGCTTAAACGGCGGATTCATAAATCAATGACGTATTTATCAACGAGAAGATTTCTACACCATCCACTGTTACCCCCTAAACATGGGTACTCCATGGGGCTGCTTGGTCCCGGTTAGCTCTCCGGAGGACGGGTTGCAGGCGCCACTCGCTTACCTTGAGAGCCCGAAGAACCACCGAGTGAGTTTGCGGCTCGCCGGCGTCTTCGATCTCGTATATTCCAAAAGAAGAAAACACAAGAAAATGCGAAACGCTCACGAACCGCCTAGCTCCACCGATCTGAAATTCTTTGTCGCAACCTTAAACTCCCAAAAATAACACCGTTAGGAAATAAGAAACATAAGAAACCTTCTTCTCAGACCCAGAATTTATTTGGTCCCTTCTCAGTTTGCCAGCGCTTTCTACACTATCTAAACCAATTATATAATGCGAGCGAGTCCTGTCGGTTAAGTCGACCGAGCAACCACCCGACTTCTACATTACTGAGAAACGTCTTCGACGAAAGGGAAATCAAACTCGATCCATTTTCTCAAACGTTATTGATTCGCGATTTAAGTCAATTAACTACATAACACTTGGTCTTAATTCCAAATTTAACTTATTACACTTTAAATTATTTTCTACTACGAATCAATTCGCATGCAATCAATAACTTAGCCGGCTTACCTACACTAAACCCTACTCGTTGTGGTGCTTTTGCAGCAGACGCCGGAACAAAGTGCAGCAGACGCCGGAACAAATCACCTTCCAGGAACTAATAACTTCCGCGATAAGTTTCGACTTCGCACTGAATTTTCGGCTACCGTCTCCGCCCGTCTCGAGAGAACTCCCAGAATGAATTGAAGAGGCCAACGGGCGCCAAAATTTCGAACTTATATCCCCTTCGCTTAACGGCTCCTTTTTGCGGGAGTTTGCCCGTCAATCACCTTCCCAAGTTCAAACCCCCGTATTGTTTCTCGTCCCACTCAATTGTTTTGGATTTCCACTGAGAGGTGATAGCATTTTCTGGACGTTGCAACTGTTTTTCATACTCTGTGTATTTTCCCATGTTTAGCGCTTCCAGACTATCCTGTGTTTTCATCTTTTCCATTTAAAGGCTATTATTTTGTTTTTTTCCGACAAATATATATTTCGGGAGTTTTTCATCCCAACGACAACTCCACCTGCTAGATCATCCGTGTGGGGCAAACGTGAATTCAACAAACGTCAGTAGAGCAGTTGTCATCTGCCAAAAAAACTGTGTGTGCTGTGTGTTATCACGATGGATTGCCCTCCTTATAGGTAAGTTTGAGGGCGGTTCAAATATGATGGAGACAAACGCTTTAGATGGCGCGCATGTATGTTTTGAAGGTCGTGGCTTGAATATGTGATAGCTGGGTCTCTTACGAACAGTGTGGTATAGTTTTCGTCTGGGCATGTTTCACCGCGTGCCACCAGTGAACGTCAAATGCCGACCGCCGTTGCGCAACGTATTGTCATTGGTTTTTTAGTGTGGGAAGGCGTTAAAAACACGGAAATTTTCTGCGTTTGCGAAACCAGTTCGGTAGTGAGTGCCTGAGTAGGGCTGCTGTGTTGAAATGGGTCAACGCATTCAAAGATGGTCACGCAACCGTCGCGAATGAGCCACATGATCGTCGACCGCGAACCAGCATCACACTAGACAACATTTGCCGCGTAGAACAACTCATTTTGGAGGACCGTAGGATGAATGTTCGAGACATTTCGGCTAAACTCGGCCCCTGTATTGGTAGTGTAGACTCTTTCATCTACGAATACCTTCAATATCGCAAGATAACGGTGCGATGGGTTCCTAAACTGTTTAACTTCGAGCAAAAATTCACGCGGTTGGAAGTTTATCGTCGCTTGCTGACGCGATGCGAGGTGGAGGGCGACCGTTTTTTAATGCGAACCTTCACTACAGACGAGACATGGGTACACTATTACACTCGCGAAAGCAAGGTGACATCTAAAGAATGGAGGAAGAAGGAGGAAAGGGCGCCAGTCAAAGCGAAGACAACCAGGATCGTGGGCAAGGTTATGTGTACTGTGTTCTGAGACCGGCGGGGCGTGCTGTACGTCGATTTCCTGCGCACCCAACGTTCCATCATTGCTGCATACTACTCTAACCTTCTGAAAACACACGTGAAACCCGCTTACCGCTAGAACCGGAGGAGCATTCCAGCACGAAGTAAGATTCTTCTCCAGAATAACGCGCGCCCTCATACCGCGATACAATATCGGAATTGGGGTGGCACGTATTGGAACACGTTTGCGTTTAGAAAGTGCAGCACTTGATTCATTGCTATCCTTACTAGTAGGTGTTGATTGTGGTTCATATGATTTACTATGGGCATATTGATTTTTTTGTTATTTCGAATGTAGCGACGGTGCGTCCTACGATGAGGATATCGTTGAATCGGCATTATGTTGTTTGTTAACTTTACTCCTGTGTAGCATAGATAACGCAAGGTAATGCAACGTTGTAGATACAGCCTAATAGGTATACGTTACTATGCAACGATTGAAGAACTCAACGAAAACATTGTTAGTGCGGGCGTTGTCGACACTAACCCCATATCAAGCAAAGATTCTGAATAAACCAGCCAAAATACCGAGGGCGGAGACCAGATTAAAGGGTATAGCAGAAAATAATGCCCAACAACTTGTACGCATCCTTGGTCACACACTCACCCCAACTCATTGTTGATAAACCTGGAGCTGTTGAAGTGAGTTTATATAGGGGCTAGTGAATTAAAAACCGGTTACTTTTTGCGGTAAAGAGTTGGGAAGACAAGAAGGCGAGCTGAAGAGCTTGGCGGACAGAAGCAACAAAACGACACGTGAGGCGAGCAAGAAGTATTTGGCGAGCAGGGTAACTCGAGGAGGCTTTGGCAATCAGCATAACTCAAAGAGTGTTGGGCGAACAGGATAACTCAAGGATTATATGGAGACGAGGATAGCTCAAGGGGCATTGGAGAAAGTGAGTCCGATTTCAATTTTGCGAATTTAATTTGGATAATTTTAAGTTTATGAGCTTTATTGATTAGACAACTTTCGTTTTGTGAATTTGGTTCAATTACACTGCTTTAACTTTCCACTTCATACTTCTCTAATTATTTATTTAAACTTAATGGTTAAAAACAATATGCGCGTATTTTTTCCAACACGGGCTACTTTCGAGGCACAGGTAAGTTATTTGATAAAAAAAAAACAATAATAAACACCAAATAAATGTATTTTTAATTTTGTTAATGATCATCAAAGAAAATTGCTGACAAAAGCTCTTATTAATACGTTTGATGCATAAAAACAGATACTGCATCGTCAAGAACAAAAAATCGAAATAAAATCAGTAAAATAATCAGCTTTTTCTTTCGTGTTGAGAAGTATATTCACGTTTTAAACGGCAACATAAATTACCTAGCATAGCTGTGGCCCAACAACCTTGAAGTCTCTTCTCAAGCCTTTTCACATCTTGATCAAACCTTTTTCTCTGTTCGTTATTTACGTTTCCAAGGAGAAAATGAATTTTTAATGACATTCGACAACTCATCTTTTTATACGCATTAAATAAATTGTTTACTAATATCTCTGCCTGGCAGTTGATAGATGATAGTAGGTCTTCGTCAGAACTTCTAGTGAATCCAGACTCGACTCCTCAAAGTTCCCATCAGGCTTTTTAATTGAATCTTGCTTAACAGTACGGTCTTTACTGAGGACTTTATAAAGTTAAGCAGTCTCTTGCGTCCGCAAACCTTCTGCAGAAACTTTATAGAAGAGGCCTATTCCGAGCCTCTTACTTTCCACTTATATTCGCCTTGTGAGGCCCTGCATTTCCACCAGTCAGCCTCTGAGTTCGTCCGTAGAGCTATCCTCAGCATCCTTCGCCCGTAGAGCTATCCTCAGCAAGTTTCTAATAAATTTCCGAAGCTTTTGCAATTCGTAATTCGATTATGGAACTCTTACTCTGTTTAAGCTTCGATTCAGCCGACAGATGGCATCTGAACAGCAATTTAGGGCTGCATTAAGCATTTCAATACTCCTTTCGACCATTTGACCGGCTGTGAACTAACTTATACTCTCAACTTATACACCTTTCGGTCTGCTTTCCTAGTTCCTGAATTATCGCTCGAGATTTCAGATACTGAGATCAGCAGTTTTATTTTCATTGGAAGACTCCCGGTCTTGAATAGCTTGTGCGATCCTCAGCGTAGCCAAAGTGATGTCTATCACTCCCTATTTATTGGACGTAACAAAAGTATGTTCAGAACGTATGTTTAAAATTGTCAGAGGTTATAAAGTTCAACCGCTGTTCGCCGCGACGATTGCAGTTGCTACTGTTCTTAATATGGTAGTGTCCATTACTATCACACCCCAATATCAGGTCAATGTCTATGAACCCAGCGTAATCTGCGACCTCGCTCAGCATTCTACTGGGTGGAGGTAGGGCAATTTGTCTTTTATATTTATTTTAGCATTCTAAGCCCTTCCGGCCCTTCGCTCAGAGGTAGTTAGGGTATATCATTATCTCAATCGTTTGTATCGGTACTCGAAAAGTTGATACGGTCAATATGATGCTTTGGCCATATATCCAGCTGCGATGCGTTCTGATTTTAAGCCGCCCAAAGAATCACTTGATCTTAGTCCACCGAATAATATCTACGAGTGATAAAATGGGTGCAGTAGTCATTGCGTATTATACCCACAACAGATTTTCAGATCTCATATCTTACCAAAGATTCTGCGACATTGCCAGAAATTGGCAGTGCCTGCTGTCAAGTGTTATCCTAAATTCGTCTTAATACTTCGATTACCAATTTGAAACTCTCATTGTGCGTGCCGAGGTGAGTGTTTTCTTTTCAAAGTCTACCATTATCAACTTTAAGACTACTAGTCAGTAGTTTTGAGATTCGGAGTGCAGTTAGCCCAACGCGTTTATCGGAAACTTTCGGATATCCGCTGTTACTCAGCCATGGTTCGCCTACCGAGAAAACACAATTCCTTGAACCTCGATCCTTCTCCTCATTCATGTTTAAGATTAGAATATTTGGTAAGATCTAAGCCTGTAGAAGTTTGTTTTTTTTTTACTTTAATTTATTCTAGTTTATTTTTTTAGTAGTTTAGTTAAATTGACACCTTGTAATTAGGCGTTTGGTTGTAAGGTATAATATGGTTAAATAAATAATAAATCATCAAAAACCAAAAATTTATTGTTCCTTACTTAGTCAAAATATCCAGATAACCAAGAAACGGCTTCCGAGGAAGATGTATTCCCATTCAACAAAATGGTTACAAGTGGTCGGTTGAAAGTCATCACATTTAAGACAAACTGTTCTTGAAACCTGAGCTCATTGTAAACGAAAACTTGCCAAGGGGACATATTATGCCTTTGAGTACGTCAAATTTCTGTTTCGTTTTTCTACTAAAATCAACACATATTTCAGCTTCAATTTACTCATAAAATGAACAAGACCCATTAAAATAAGAATAAATAAAGAAATAGGAAAACGCAGTTAAACATGTACCTCATAGACTAATGCGAATAGGTCATATCATACCTTATTGCCCTATCCAAGCGCTCTCAACGACACGTGCTGCATGACTTCGATCAGCTAAAAACATGCAAATGATAAATAATCATATCATGACAAAAACTAGATAATAAGATATGTGCATAATACAGACTACTTCAAAAGGACTTATGTGACACACAGGGTCTGCCCGAAAATAAAGTTAAATGACTCCTCCCCTCCAAGGCAACACGCTACCGAACCGTGCCAAGCGGCGGGATTTGTAGACAAGGGCCTTGCAAGGCGAACGACAGTCCCATCAGTCACTTGTGAGCTAGCTGTTGTACAGTGCAAGTGATCGTTTGTTTGGTTCTCTTTTGAAATGATGCGTCGGATTTTGAAGATGCCTCATTCCTTAGAGCAGCGTAACGCAATAAAATTCACCCTCTGTTTTAATGCTGCGAGAAGCTTTCAGCAATTATAGCATATCTCATAACATGATTTATCGTAAGCACAAAATGTTCTAGGGGGGCAGAGAGGACGTCAAAGACGAAGAGCACGCTGGACGACCACCATCTGCCGATAACAACAAAAAGTGAGGGGCATTCTCAACTCAGATCGTCGCATGAGCGTTGGTATGTTGGCAGAGGAGTGTAATGTTCCCAAAAGTACGGTGCATCGCATTGTTACTGAGGATATGGGCATGAACAATCTCTCGTGCACCCTTGGAGGAAAATGATCCAAATTGATCCTCCGAGCTTCTTCTTATTCTCAAGGATCAAGGGTCACCATTTGGACACTTTAGAAGCAGTCTAAAAGGCTTCGACGAGGTGCTTGAACAAGGCCCCCGTCCTTTGCGCTTAGTAAGTCAAGCAGTTACATTGAATGAAACCCATATATCCTGGACCCTTTCGATAAATTCAAATCACCTGAATTTGACGGTATTGTTCCCATTTTTTTCCTCAACTCATTTAACTTTATTTTGAGACAGATCCTATACTTCGTTCAATTGCAATTGTCACAGAAGTGGGGAAGACTTAAAGTTCCAATTTTCAGTTTTGGTATATGTCTCAAAAGCGGTACGTTAGAGGAATAATTTCTGCAGATCGAAATTGAAGCTTGAAGGTACCTACATTCAGTTTTTAACATATATATATTAAACAAATACAGTCCTTGATCAAAATATTAGGAACATTCATCATTTTTATGACTTTTTCAAAAATATAGGATCATTAAAAATTGGGATTCCGAGAATGTTTTCATTTTATAATTATGCCTGTAAGTATTGTGAAAGCGGCCATTTGAAATTTTTTCAAATACCCAGGAGACGATTAGGAGAAGCAAACTTACACGCCAAGCGACCAGCAAAAAAACTGAATTGAATGGCCAAAATGCGCAAAGCTAGATTAGAATTTTCAAAAACACCAACATATTCCGCTGAAGATTTTCGGCAGGTAATTATATTATATTTTAATTATTTTCCACTTTTTTCCTCGCTTTAAAGCAACATTTTCGAATTTTGGCTTTTTTTCTTATTTTTAGATTTCATTTGGCGATAAATGCAGCTTGGAAGCGGTAACAGAAACTAACCAGGTCGTCTGGAGAAGCCCGCATGAGCGATACAATGAGCTTATATTGTGAGGACTGTCAAGCATCTACCAGCCGTTAAGATATGGTCTTGCATTTCAGGTGGATATGGACCGCTGTATTTTGTCAACGGGACAATGAATACTCTCCAGTACTCTGAGGTAATGGAAGGCACATTAATTCCATATTTCAATTTTTTGAGATGCTTCATGTTATCGTACCCAGTACGTGCGAAATATCCTTGATGACGGTAATATCCATGTTCTTCCATAGCCTGGCAATCCCCCCGACTTGAACCCTATTCAAAATATATGAAGCCTCTCGAATACCGAAGTTTATGCCTCTACTAATTTCACTGTAGATATATTAAAGGAAAATCTTTGTAGTGAAAACATTAAAGGGCATGATTGATAAGTAAATTGAAAATGTGCCCGCAAGAATAAAAGCGGTTATCAAAGCTAAGCTATGAAATATTAAAATTTAGGCACAGGTTGCATATAATAGTTATTAATAAATAGCCAAGGGATATCAAAACATTTTTTCGTCGTTTTAAAAAAGTGTTTTCAGGGGCAAACGTGTAAATTTTTGCAATAATCATAGTGTTTCTAATTTTTTGATCAGGGACTGTAGAAGCAAAATTTTGAAGTCCAGGAAAACTTAAACTTCTTCTTCTTCTTTTTTGCACTATAGCCCCTCTCGGGCCTTCGCTTAGAGATAGTTAGAGTATCTCATTTTCATGACCGTATTGATTTTTTTTCCGGAAGTTGGTTTTGTCAGTACCATGCGCCCGTGTATCTACTCAGCTATGATATGATCTGATTAAATCAGTACTTACCACCACTGAGTGAACACTCGTAGTATGTCCGAAAAATCCCCTGAACTAAATCACGTTGTTCAACAACGAGATTTGAACCTGGGACCTTCGGCTTGTGCATCTCATGCTCTTACAACTAGACCGCACAGACTAAACTTAAACTTAGATGAGCATATATCACGATATGTTTCGTAGGTACAGGGAGTTTTATTTTAAAATTGAAAAACTGTCCAAAAGGTCTTCTTTTAAGATCCCCTATGAAATATTGATGAATTTTTTAAACAATTTACGTCAAAAATTTTCGAAAAAATGTTGATTTCTAAATTGTAAAACATTATTGAAACAACCAAACCTGCAGTTTTATGATAGTAACAATATAAATAAATTATTGCAAAAACAAATCAAATCCGTGGGAAGTTCTCTTTTATAATAAACATTTTGTGCAGTGGAAAACAAGTACAACATTTTTTAACTAGAAAAAAATAATGTCTTATATTTTTATATTCTATTTGTAACACTCACCAGTTTTGAAGCGTTTTTGAGCAATCCTCCTGCAAAAAATAAGAAAACAAATGGTTAATCCTATTATTTGATCAGAATTCAAAAAATTTAATATAAAAACAAAAAATTTTAATTTACCCTAAATTTTTATTAACAACTTCTTATGCAGCATTATTCATTTAAAAAGAAAAATATTAGAATAACTTAAAACTGACTTCCAAACGCCTGAAAGTTTGAAATTGGAACGAATTTCCTAGAAGGGTCACCAAATCAGTATTTCTTCATTTCAATAATGGTTGGTAAATTGGTGCTCAATAAAATTTTTAGGGCATAATACCTACATTTTGTTAATTCAAACTTAATCCCACTATTTTTATTTCTTCCGTGGTTTCAATAAATCACCATTACATCAGAAAATCGTAATGCCATCTACTTATAAACATGTTGTCAAATTCTCAGAATAAAAGATTTGATTATTCAGAAAGCGCTTATTTGTAATATCTTTCACTACTATGTAGCAACAAACATCTCATAGCTAGTTGTAGATTTTTAGTTCAGCACATCCATGTTAAACCGATAAAATCAATTGTTTCGTTATGTTGCAATGACACTTAATAGTCACGTATTTAGCGAAAATAACCACCATTAGAGTTTAAATTGAAAATTGGTTTTTCATTCCTCGAAATCACTCAACCAGCTCCCTCCTCACCCGCATCTGGTGGATTCACCGAAAGTTATTTAATATCTAAAATACCATTTCAATGGTATGTAGACTCATTCACAATTCAAAAAAAATTACATGGTATTTAAAACGCGATACCATATCGGGGTTAATTAATAATAGTCTTGCACCCCTGCCGTCTTTTGCTGCACACGTACTTACATACAATTAAAGGTGCAAAACATGATGGTTTGATAATTAACAAGCCGTGAAAGTGATTAAAAAGATTGTAATCTTCAAAATGATTTTTCCATCTTCAGAGTCAGTTCGTCTTGTGTGTTCGTTAAGAGGATGGCAAGGGTAAAAAAGTCTTCTTAAGTACTCAATGAGTACCATTTGCAATTTATTTCTTTCAACTGATTGAAATTGAAAACAATGAGCTCAACAGCTACTGAAATGTATTAATGTTTGTTTGCATGTTTAGTGATGAGTGCAAGGTTTTTCCTTCCAACTAGTCGTTAGTTAATTGCTGTATCTTGAAAGAAACACAATTTTAAGTATAGGTTATCGAAATTGTTATTTTCTTCGCTCGCCATGCAGGATTTCTTGCCACAACACCTTTTCATGTGTAGTATCTAGATGGAAAACAGAAACAATCAATTTTTGGTAATTAAGTTACATCATGTTGACTGTATTCATCTACATGAATTTTTAATGGTCATTAGAATGAATGACTTAATTATACAGTCTAGCGATGGGATAGCAAGAACTCAGCTAAAGGGAACTTATCAATTTGAAAAATTAATTAATTTTAATTTTATGTCATTCTTATCCAGACGAATTAATTAATGTAGTCTTAGAGATTGTATCATGGGTGCTGAAGTTAGTTGGTCATAGATAATCCTGAATTATTTCACCATGATGACAATCTACTTAAATTGTGATTTCCGGAAGAAATGAATGAATTTTAAAGGTACCGACGTGGAATATATATAATTTATTTGCTTGCTTAAAAGGAAGGGTTATAAATTATGTTTTCTGTTCAGATTTAAAAAAAAATCCAATAAAATAAGAGTTTCAACATTATAAATTACAAAAATCTAATTGGTTTCTTTGCTTCACTGCCACAATTAATTTGGAATCTTCAAGAAGATTTATCAACAGTCTGAGATGTAGTCTCGCGTAGGCACACTTGGACCCATTATGATAACACAATACTAAGGGAGAGATATAATATGCACATCCACACAATACACACACATATATACCAACATCCGAGCAAACCATAAACTAGTGAATGCACCCGTGAAGGCACTACTTGCATTCATTCGGAAATTCATTAAAACCTTAGCCCGGCACCAATGACGTGAAAAAAATTACATCACTAATGACACCGGGTCGTAATGACCTGAGGTTAATTTATCAAATCTAAGTCCTTTGTCAATAAAATTAAATAATGAAAATGTTAACATACTTTGCAAATAACTTTTTTTTTTAATTGTTTTTTTTTGTTTTTACGATTGTCAAAAAACTATTTGGAATAATGAACATTATGAACTAGAGGATAGAGATCATATAAACTTCTTATAACAACATAAAAAAATTAGTCTTCTCTTTCATCAATCATTGACATGGCAATTTTCACCATACGAAATCACGTACTCCGGGCATATGTAAATGTTTGATGAGTTACAAGTGTGAGTTTTTTATCCTTTCCAAATGGACACATTGGACATTTTCTGCGAGTGCCGGAGACCTTTTGAGATCGTTCCCTTTCTTCCATACCTGTGAAATCTGCGATTCTTTTGCGAAACTGTCGAAGCAAAGCGTTATGCGTTCTGCGCGAGGGCAAATGTTCCTGAACCAGAAAGATTTTCCAAGAAGTGTCGTCTTTTCATACGCAATCATTATAAGCGCAAGTCAATATAATACCATTAATTCCTGCTATATTCAAAATAGTCAAAAAGTGTGTCAAACGCCATCTTTTCGGGTTTCTGCTAACATTGCCTGTTGCACATAGCCACGTCTACTGCGGTCTTGGTTGAGTTATGAAAAGTTATAATCGCTGGTTTCTGCTTATCGCCTGTATAGTCAATATGATCACGTGGTGTAAGCCTGACATCAAAAAGACAACTTTGTTTTGCTTAAGGATATGCGATACTAGAGTTGTGTCTTTTTGATGTTTGAAACTCGACAAATTGAGCTCTTGTCTTTATAAATTCAGGCGAAATTTGCTTTTTGTTTTTGCGTAAAACACCCACAGAAGTAAGTTTGAGTTTGTACAGAACATGAGATATCAATTCGTAGCTGGTAAACCAATTGCCAAATGTTACATTAAGGTGAGACTTAACATCAAACGGTTTGTTGTTGACTGAATATGGGAAACTGGGTTGCTTACCGGCGGAAATTTCCAAATTAGTCACGTAAAACGGTTTCGCATCAACCAAAACAAATATTTTGAGACCGTATCTAGCTGGTTTAGACGGAATATATTGTCTAAAATTATAGGGACCTCTAAATGCTACTAACATACAGTTCTCTCCTGGCGAATGCATTTTTTGCATTGTTCAACAAATGCTTCAAAAAGTTCGCGGATGTGCGCTAAATTATCAAGCCTTCATCACGTGTAGACTTCTCATCAAAACGTGAACAGCTCTGTTTAAAGTAGAATCGTTGAATCAACATTGTGAATCTAAATATTGTTTGTGAAAATAAATCTGCGAGCTACTGTCGCAATTGTTTTTGCATCATCATGATCAACAAATGAATGTACTCGAAAGCACAAGAATCCACCAAGCATGATCAACATCTGCAAACGACGTCACTGCGCCATTCAGAATTGCTCGAATATTCCAGGTAGTTCGCCAATGTACGAGAAATGGATTGAATGGCTAGAGACCCTATATAAAGGCGAGCTGAATGGATGGGGGGGGACTATTACAACCGCGATAGTAAAAACGCAATAGTAACACTGCAATAAATGCGGAGCGAAAATTAAAGGCGATATCGATTGATTGTGAAATGATTTTAATAACTGACAGTTGGAATTAAAAATTGATAGACAGTGAAAGTTAGGTTGTGAAATAGTTAAATCAATGATTGTGCATTTTTAGTAAATAAACTCTTTTAACTTGTTTTTCTCTTTAAAAGCCGTCGGGCCTTGCTTAGTTTTGTGAGCAGACGCGTTTCGACTACTTTGAGTCATCTTCAGTGTCTAAAGGATGTGTTGCAATGAACGTCTTTATATAGTCGTAGGATGGGTTAAGCGGATGTGTAATTAGCGAATGGGTAATTAGCGGATGGGTAATTAGTGGATGGGTAATGAGGTCAGGAAGTAAATTACAGTGCTAAATTATACCAGGTAGAAGGATATTAGGTTTTTGTTTTTTTGCTTGTTGAATGTCCGTCTGTTCTGGTTCATCTCGTTTCCGTTTTCGTCTAAGAGTGTGGTCTAGGACTGAGAAAATTGCGTCGGAATTGGTAACAAGTTGTTCGTTGATAATGTCACCGTCTGTCTTTCTATGTTTATAAATTTCAAGCCTTTCTAGGATGTCAAGTCTCGGTTCTTTTGCTTTGTTTGTGTAGCAATTTCATAGAGTTTGTCATAGCATCAGGCTCATGCGCGTGGTTTTGTAGGTGCGTCGCATAATTGGAGTCTGCCTTGTTGTAAAAAAAAGATCGTAAGTGCTCTTTGTATCTTGTCGTTAGTTTTCGTGTTGTCCTTCCTATATATACCATGTCGCAGTCCTTGCATGTCAGTTTGTATATGCCGCTGTTTTCGTATATTGATGTGTCATTCAGTTTTGGTTTCAGTTTGTTTCCAATGTTGTTTGTTTTGAATGCAGTTTGCAATTTGTATTTCCTAAAGAAGTTTGATAGTTTGTATGTCTCTTTGCCTACGTATGTTAACGAAACCCACTGTTGGTCGTTCTTATGAGTTTCAGTCGGTTGGCGTTCCTGTTTTTGTTTGTACTGTGTGACAAGTTTGTCAATGTCGCATTGGTTGTATCCATTATTATTAGCTATTCTGTAAATGATGCTTAGTTCGTTGGAGTAGTTAGTAGGAGTCATGGGGATGGAGTGAAGCCTCTGCACCATTGACCTGTTCGCTGCTAGCTTATGTTGTGCGGGGTGGTTAGATGTTTCATGTATGGTATGATCAGTTCTGGTTGGTTTTCTGTATATTTTGTCGTCCAATCGTGTTTGTTCACGTGTCACAGTTAGGTCCATATAGTTGAGTTGTCCATTTGTTTCCTTTTCCATAGTGAACTTTATATTCGGCGTTAATGAAGTCTTTAAAATATTACATTGAATCTTTTGACAACTTTGGGTATAAAGACTTCTTCCAAAGATTCTAAGAATATTTCTGACATTATTGAGGACATTGGATGTCCCATACCCAGACCGTCTTTGGCAATGTATGTGTTGCTATTGAACTTAAAATAGTTCTGTTTGATTGTGGTCTTTATGAGATTGAGTATTTGATCTGTGAATCGTCAGCTGTTATTGAATGAAAGTTTTTCTTTTAGTATGGCCAGTGTTTCATAGACAGGGATAGACCTATAGAGGTTGGTTATGTCTAATGAAAAAAGTCGACAAGTTTCGGTCAATTTTAAAGAAATGGTAGAATTTGCTAGCTCGCGGCCGTTCTTTAATGCGTATTTTTCGTCATGGTGCATGACATCAGCCATTATCGTTGCCAAGTACCGTGCTAATTGGTATGCAGGAGCTGGGCGGTAGTTGACGACAGGACGGATAGGAATATTGGGTTTGTGGAGCTTAGGTTGTGCTTTAAGGGGTGGTGTGTATGGATTTGGGTTTATGTAGCGTTGCTTAGTGTTAGGAGGAATAATTAGTGGGGATTGTATAATGGCAGTACGTAAGTCCGCTTGGAACTTATTGGTGGGGTCTTTGTTTACCAGTTTGTATCCGTTGGAGTTATGAAGTCTATTGTTTTTTGTATGTAGTCCGTTGTTTTTAAGAACACCGTTGTATGCCCTTCGTCAGCCTTTGTCACTGTGAGTAGGTTATCCGTCAGCTTTGTCTGAATGTGTCTTTGTATGGTCTTCGTGGAAATCCGTTTTGGTTATGCTAGTGCGTATTTTTTTGTGGTATATCTACTGCAGTATGTCTTGCAGGCGTCTGTTGTAACTTAATTTAAAAGACAGTGGGTTTTCACTTTTCCGGAACACTTAAATGATGGCCGCGAACCATAACAGGCGACAATATTTTTAAGCCAGTGCCATCTGTTTGCCACAAGTCATACAAGTTTTGTCAGTTATAACGAAAAACTTCGGCATTATATAAACGCTTTTAGGTCACTCATTTCCACTTCACTCATGCATTTATGTTTGCTCAAATCTGCACACGCTACTCTTCTTTCTTTGATATGTAAGTTTGTATATACGAGTATACGTTGGAGTTTTGGACAACATATCACTATTTAAAAATTAGAGCCAACATTCTGACACTAATGTGGCACTTTGATTAGCTGGTTTTACACCAAGTGTCTCAGTTTTTAGATCCACTTACGCGTTCAAATGTACAAGCAACAAAAAACTCCAGCAACGATCTCGAGATCAGATACTTTTTATCAAGACTGCGGAGCAAAAAATATATAAAATAGTTTGATTCTATCTAGCCTACTTGCATAAAGCTCCACCTACTACATGCATTGATGCCAAACCAAGACTAGCGGGACAATTTCTCCCGATGGCCTAAAAATTCCTTCCGATAAATTCAAATATGGACTGCCAGAATTTTACATTGATTGGATGTCTAGCTTCCGATTGGTTGCCATTTACATTTTTATTGTTGCAACTCTTAGCTTCATTTTTCTCGATCCGAATGTTTCATCTATCAAACACTAAACACATCCAATGTTAACTGCCCCCATGAAGCATCTACCTTAAGGGTTATAAATTAAATTCCAATTTTTAGGATTTCTTAGGTATTTACTCAAGTAAGGGTTTTTTATTAACCACATAACAGTTTTATCCATTAATTAGACACAGAAATATTTGAGATATTGAGCTCAAATTTACAGTCTGTTAAGTAAGAGCGTGTCCAGCATAATTTTGCAATAGTTTATTTAACAACAGTTTTTGACTTATACATACATTAAATACATTCTGAAGTAACGCGCTTTCAGTTTAATAGTGAGTCCAATCACCACCAGCATCAATTATTGCTTGGCATCTCCGAGGCATACTTTCCACTAAATTTTCGGCGTATTCGAGTAGAAGCGCCTTCCAAATGAGCCGAATTAGTCGGGAGAGCTGCTTCAAAGTGTAAACACGTTTTCCACGGAGCTTCTGCTAAGTGTAGGTCCATACATTTTCAATAGGATTTGCATCAGGCGATTGCGAAGACCAATCAAGTGTCGCAATGCATTTTTTCCGTTTCCATTCAATACACAGCCGGCTCCGGTGTTTGGGATCATTATCTTCTTGTAAGATCCAGGTCTCGTTTTTTGTGATAAAATGAAAATGTTGTTCGGCAGTCGGTAATAGAGCTTTCTTATAGATTTCAACGATCTTGGGAGCATTGAGGTTCTCGGTGAACACGTGCAAAACGCCAAAACTCCTCTTTGAGAAGCAGCCCCAAAGATGAACCTTGATTGGATGTTTAACGGTTCGGTGGACCAACTGATTTGATTTGGAACACCAGGCACGTGATATGGTTACGTAGCCCCAAAAGAAGCTTCGTCAGAAAAAAGTACATTACCCCAATCGCGATCTATGTTTTCCTGAGCCCAGGCGAGCCGTTTGGCCATGTGGCATCCAGACAGGAGTGTTTTTTTTTGTTAAATAACCTCCATTCCCTCCCACTCTCTCCATCACTCTTTCATCGTCGCACAACGCTCGTGCGATCTGCACTTCACATGTCGTCAATTCCTACGTGTGCTTCCAGGCAATGCTAAAACATCGGTATAGTGGCACACCGTTTTTTAACGGTACTCCGCCATTTAGCATTGTTGGCGCACAGATGTTCCCGAATGGCGACGTGTGATAACTCGAGACCTTTTTGCTTCGATTTCGCTTGTCAGCCAGGATTGAGCGAAAACAAAGCCACAATTCGGTTTTCGTCCTTATTGGTCACTTTTCCTACCGAACCACGATTTGGGAGGTCATCGAAGATTCTTGACTCTTTTAATCGTCGAACTC
Organism: Odontomyia ornata; assembly: GCA_963969285.1. NCBI lineage: Eukaryota > Metazoa > Arthropoda > Insecta > Diptera > Stratiomyidae > Odontomyia > Odontomyia ornata. Next base: position 403,073,270 of record OZ017739.1, on the reverse strand, counting down.
ACTTCTTGGCAAACGGTACAGACTTTTTAATGTATTTAGCCGCCACTACATAGTTCATTTGTGGTCCTTTAGGGCCTTGAAGCGCTTTGCGTAAATAGCACTCATCGCGATTTTAGTGTTTTCCCGACGGAAGATTGACTTCAACTGAAATTTTTTTTTCAAAGCGCCAAAGATATAGGTTCTCTCTACCGATCAAAAAAAATTGAAGTCGACATCACTCACCGATCGCAAGCCATGCTGGATACGCTCTTACTTAACAGACTGTATTGTAGGTGTAGTGCAAGCATTACATTTTATGAATGAAATTCGACTTCGGTCATATGACCACCACGAGCCCGTTTACAGCAGGCGATTCTTTGAACACATTTTTCCACCACTCTGGCACACATTTCGACCGGAACGTTGGCAATTTCACGTGGATCATGTCTTTGAGCTAATCTACAGTTGCTGGCTTGTTGGCATAGACCAGTGACTTGCTATAGCCCCATAAAAATAAATTCAATGGCGTTAGATCACATGAACGAGGCGGCCATTCGACCGGACCATTTTTCGAGATGCTAGGTGGCTAGTGGCACCGTCTTGTTGAAACCACATATCGTTGATGTCAAGTTCATCCAAATCTTCAAACATAACACGAAAGCGCTCTCCATTGACGGTAACATGACGGTCGTTTTCATCCACGAAAAAATACGGCCCAACCACAACTCCGGCATGAAAACCAAACCAAACAGTAATTTTTTGCGAATACAATGGTGTCACAAGAAGCACATGTGGGTTTGTTGCTGGCGAATAATGCGTATTTGGCTTATTAACAAAGCCGTTGAGGCAGAAATGAGCATCATCGATAAAGATGATTTTTGGATGAAATTGTTCATTTTTTTTCAAGCTTTGCCAGAGCCCAATCGGAGCAGTTTCGGCGTTTCAAATGATCAAGTGGCTTTAGTTCTTGAGTCAAGTTGATCTTGTAACCATGCAGGCCAAGAGCTTTTCGCAACCTACGCCGCAGTGTCTTTTAAGCGATGCCCAATTCTTGAGAACGACGTGGAATCGACTGATTTGGCTCATTTTGAATTGATGCACTTACGGCTGTGTACGACATCTTTTTGGCACCGGAACGTCCGATAGTGAAAATTTGGTCTCAAACCTATCCACTGTAGCACGCACAGCCCGTCCGGTGGAACCATTATTACTGCCGAAAATTGGAGTTAGCGCTGTTAAACTTGGGACCACCGACTCAAAATTTCGGTAGCAATGTTTTGTAATTTCCAAACGTCACTCGTTCGTAAACTTTACCATGATGAAAATGTAGACTTTAACCAACGTTTTGACATTGACAGTTCATTAGAAAAAATTAGGGGTGCGTTCATAGAAAGATAGAAAATTGTTATGTCCCAAATAGACCACCCTGCAGTACGTACAGTCGACTCCACCACAGGCGTTCCCAAGCCCAGTTGAGAAAGAATGAGGGAGCCCCCCCGACACAAAACTAACTCACTTCATCGCTGCAGTCCTAACAACTTGAAGTTCTTTTACGCATCAAAATTTTAACAAATGGATAAGTAGTCTTCCTGTTCGAGTGGTAACATTTTATCAAATGCTCAAATTTTGACTCTGGCTTATCTCAAAGCGGCTATTGCAGCAAATGCTATACTGAGTTTCGCGGTGCAAAGGCGCTCCGACATTTTTAGAGAAGAAGATTTCGTAGGCAGTGCAACGACCGAAAGTGCTTTGCCTGAAACTCGTCACGAGTATTAACGTTTGTTTATAAACAAAATGCTTAATCTGCCGTGGCAGGCATCTTTGGCATCGATAATGGAGATCAGACTAATGAGTTGTTAGTGCAACTTCAGTCGGGTAGCTTAGAGGAGACTGAGAAGTCTAACAAAGGGCATAGCTATAATATCCACGTAACATCAGAGAAATAAACTAATAACGGCAAAATTCTAGATGATCATCCCGATTCCGTACACAACAAAGAAAATATCGGGCAAATTGCAGTGGCAGAGTACACCATTCATAGAGTCCAAATATTGTTACGACCACGGTAGTCACCTCGTTGGCAGACGTTGAAAAATGGCAGAGGATTACCTAACCTGGGGTTGCGTGTTGAGGCCGACTAGGCGTCAGTCGTTTCATACGAGGTTCCGAGATATCATCTGCCCGTGCTGGGCCACCTCACATAGAGAGACGAAACACAAGAAAATGGAAGGGAAAAGGATGTTCATTAAGAAATAACACCCAAAATAGATTTAGTCATGCCATGCCATACATATTTACCTCATTATCAAATATTATACATTTAGATTACTGCGGCCCGAAGCAATAACCCACCAGCGCAATAAATTTCAATTCGAATAAATAAAAAATTGAACAGAAAGTGATGAAAAAAATAAAATAAGAAAATGAGATAACTAATAATCAACTCAAGGGTGAAATCTTTAATAAAAAATTTTCAGTAATAATAAATACAAATAAGAATTTCTTTTACTTACCCCTCTTTTTGGTTGAAGAGCGCTCTTCAACTGTCCAGAGGAGGAGCTCAAATCTTCGGTAGCTAATTTATTATATAAAAATAACAAATGCGATAAGAAAGCTAACGGGGCAAGCTACAAAAAAAGCACGCATCCGCCGCTCCTTTGACCGGCACTCGTAAGAGTATACGACGTAGATGAACATGCTACGCCATCGAACCATCAATACTGATTTCGGGCTAATTTAACTGGCGTTTTGTATTGGAGTTTAGATTGTTAACTTTCACCTGCTGAGGTTGCATTCTTTTTGCAGCTAACAAGGTTTAAATACATAGCGAAGGTTACTTTCTATGACATGTTGCACTATTCATAATGTCCTAGAAATTTGCTCAAATCAATATGTAGATCGTCCAACTATGGGGCACACCATGAAATCTGTGAAGTCAAATATAAGATCAAGGAATACATTACCGTCACCACCCTGTATACTTGGTTTTTGCATTAATACTACAGTCCCTTCGAGCCTTCACTTAGAGATATTTAGAGTATCTCATTATCTTGATCGAATGTGTCAGCGCTCGGGAAGGTGATATGATCAGTACCACGCTTTGGCCGTGTGTCCGTCCACCCAGCTGTGATGTTTGATTTTAAACCAGTACGTATCATAACTGAACGGGCTTATAGTCCGTTCGAAGAATCATTCGACACAAATCTCGTTGTCAACAACGGGATTCGAACTAGGGACCTTCGGCTTATGCAGCGAGTATTCTAACCACTATACTACCCCGTATACACCATAGGGCAAACATCAAATCACTCCTGATCATGCTGATTGTTCGATTCGAATAACCAATATTTTCTCATTTTTTTATTCCTTCCTTCGTTCATTCCTTTATGCATTTACATTTATATTTCTTCCATTTTAATTCGCTATGCTGCCATGACTATCGTTCCAACGACACTCTCGCTACCTGCCGACTGACCCAAAAATCCTCCTCAATCCGACCAAGCTTTGTTCTTAAAAATCTGCGGAATTTGTTCGAGTTCAATGTACTCAGAACCGTCCCTTTCATTTAATCTATTTCATCTTTGTCTAATACAAAATTTCCAATTGCATGCCAGCTGATTTGCACATAGTTATGGTGATACAAAGCGCTATCATATCTACAGGGTGCGTCAGCAAAAATTTCACATTGATTTGTCGCTGCAGTGGATTTCAACGTCGTCATTTCATCTGAGTAGACGTGTGTGCATTCGTGCGTGAACCCTGAATGGCGGAGTTAGTGCAATCGAGTGCGAAATACAATCGAAGAGCGGCGGTTATTGAAAATCATTGCGCTGGACGGTCCCTAAAATAAATTTTAAGGTTTTTCCGGTATCCGAAATCCACAGTTTACGATATTGCTCAGAAGTATGCGACCGCCGAAAATTGTAGGGAAAGTTCTCCTATCCAGCAAGGAAGAAGAACACGGCAAGGATCCCCGAAGTTGTTTAAAGGGCCCAAGACCTCATTTCGAAGGATCCGGGAAGAATCTATCACAAAAGAGATCTACCTATAGGTTCTGATGACGATTGGGAAGCCGCGGGTTGAAACAGTGACCGACGGAAGGCCGTACATTTATTAGCACGACATCCTAATGTGGCATCCCTACAGACCGTTGTTGAAGCAGCATTCATCAATTTCAACGAGAACAGCTAAAGAAGGCGTGGTCACGATTCAGGCGTAGAATTGAGGCAAGCGCGGGTTACATTGAGTTATAAATTTAAGGAGAACATCTAGAATTAAGATATAATAACTTTTGTGATGAATGTTAGTTTATAAATAAATAATTATTATTATAAACCGCGTTTTCTTTCCGGATTTTGTTGACGCACGCTATATGTAGGATCATCATCCGCTCAGAAATGCTACAATTTAATGAAGATTAAAAATATGTTTGCCCCCTGGTGAAATCTAGCTCACGATCTCAGGGAGCCCCAGATTGGGAGTCCAGTGCGCTACTACCTATACTAAGCAAGCGTAGGTGAATAATCGCACGAATTGCTGATATTCCAATGAATGCCATACGATCAAATGTTTTTATAGGCTTGAGCTTGTACAAGCATTATAAAGGGATTAGGAAACATAATGGCTTTATAATCGCTGTCCCATTGCAATGCAAGAATGGGAGCAACAAGTACTATAGGAAAAAATGAAACCGATCGATTAAAGATTGAAGTTGATTCATTAGAGAAATACAGATAAAACTATTTTTTGTGATTAGAAATAAAGTAGAAAATATAAAACATGTGAAATCGGGGGATCCAGGCATAGAAAAATGAGTAAATATTTAAAAAAGAAGCTATATGTGTTTCATAGAATTTGGAACTTGATATAAGTGAAGTTCAAATTAGTGAACTGGAGAATGCCGGCACGGCCGGAATATGCAATAATATTTTGGCAGACAGAGCACGTACACCACTTGCCTGCATTCAAATTAAAAGAATGACATTTACTCGTGTATCGCTAGGAGATGTAGACCTAATATCACGAGCTGAAGAGTTCAGAAGATCTAACAGCAAAAAAGCAAAATCAGACGGTCTTCGTACAAGATGGCTCTCGAAAAAAATTCAGCCGAAAAATCACTACCAAAGAAAAACCAAAAAGGAATCAAAAACTAACTACTAAATGGGCGAAAAAACCTTATCAAGTTCCAAGAAAGACGTCCAAAAAGAAATTGTGGAAATTAAATTTTTTCCCGTCTATCCAGTTTTTCATTGATGTTCTATTAAATTTAATATCTGTTAAGACCGTAATACTATAATCACCTATTTATATCTAAACCCTCTTCTCCCATCATTTGAAGTCCTTTCCTCGGTATTATGTCTGCTTTTAAGAAAACATTCCATAAAATGTTGATAAATTACCAAAAACCAACACTTAAATGTGTATTTATTAGCACAAAAGCCCATCGATAATTCCATTAGAATTAAATTTCATCGAAAAATTGTCACTTGAACTTCTGTTTTGTAGTTTGCAACATTTCATCGCCCACTGAGTAGCAAACGCGTTGAAAAGATTCAACTGAAAAGGCCACAAATCAAATGGCAGGCCATTAGACGAACATAAATTTCTTAATAGCCTCCAAGGACTAAATAGATGACGATGACAACGATGATGATGGTACTCGCGCTATTTCGTCGTTCAAGCATTAAATCTTAGAATCGTTTGACATGATTGCCGGAGCAAAGCAATTCGACTATATGTTTGTCTGCAAATAGGATCGTCGCAAAGAAGAAGAAGAAGGAGCAGAAGCAGTAAATGTCCAAGGAAATCTTCTTGGTCGTGTTTGCCCTTTACCCTTTATGACCCAACTCGAGCCCTTTATAAGACTAACGTCGCGCGATTTTGATTTCGCGAGAATCGATTAAGCTCAAGTGAAACGCCAAACAGACAGACAGTTGGAAGGACTCACCCGAACGTGGAGCAACGATTACGTCCAACTTTTCGACGGGCTTCAAGGATTGCGAGATGACATCATGATGTAAGGGAAGGTATTAGGAAGGGGGTCATAAAATAACACTTTAAAAGACGAATTGCTCAAAGTGTTGTTTAGCGGAGCATGGAAAAGAAAACGAAAAATTTCTTGGTCAAACGGCTACAGTCGCGCGTTTGGGGGATTAGTGGAGCAAAGGGTGGAGCGTGATAATGTGTTTTTATGTTTATCATTATGATGAACGATGTGTGTGTTGAGCGTTAATCACTAATGAGCCTGAAAGACCCACAACGAATCAAGCCTGAATTTAAGTGGAAGAGTTAATTACACAAGACCAAGAACTCAATGGAGCGTCTTACAACTTTTCGGGTCTATTAAAGTTGAGATTCTTAACTGTATCCACAGTATCCAAGTGGCTTTCTGGTCTGCTCTCAGATAATGGAAAATGATTGTCTATACGCTTTGATGATAATGATCGTGGCGAATGGAATGTGTTTTAAGTTAAAAGATTTGATTGCTTCGTGGAAAGTGAGTTTTTTGCTTCTTCGCCATCTTTGCGGCTGAAAATGGATAAATTTAGATAAATGTATCAATGCTGGTGGATCTGTGTCAGCATTTGGGAGTGCAGATATCGAATCTGACCTAGTTGTGCTTGCGTAAGTGCATGCAATCAAGCGAGCTGGGCGGGTTTGTCTTAAATTTTCGTAACGGGTGCGGATTTCAAGGTTCGAGCAGTAGAGTCCGTTTTCCGTTAAAGAAAAAAAAACGTTTTCACATGCGTCGAATGTGGTCTGGTTTACAGCTTAAAGTAGATTTAGATACTTTTTGCACAGTCGGAACGTTTAATCTTTACGATAACAATCAACCGAATTTTCGCGACTTTACAGCAGTAGCCGAGCCTGGTTGTGAGCAATAAATTTTGTAGACTCATAAATTATTTCAACAACCTATTGCTACTGTCACACCAACAAGCAATCAGGACAAACCCATGCTGCGTACTAAGTATCTATCAAAGCGAAGATCAGAAAGTAGCCGAAAATCTGCCGACAAAAGAATTCCATTTCCAAAAAATAACTTAATTTGTAGGTAATTCACGTTGAAATTGAAGACCAGATCCACCAACGCCCTGACTTGAACCCATCGTGCGTTGAGTCTTCTTGAAGATATTTTGATCAATTTTTTTCTAAAGTAAGACGATACGGCACGAGAAGAAGTAGAAGCCTATTAAGTTGAATCTTTTTTTCTAAGTAGAGTTTTAAATTCTTAAGAACAACAAGCACAAAAACGTTCTAAACAACAAACAGAACTAAGAAAACTAACAACGATTTGTACAAAAGTCTTCACTTCATTACAAGTCATCATTTAACTTTAAAATGACTTTTTTTCGTCTCCTCTCCTCACACGTTACACCGTCCAGGAGTGAAAAACCAACAGATCGTCTTCCATGCCAGAACTTTTATTACCATGCCCACCTCAGTGATTTTTATTTGAATCCAAATTAATTTCGATAATTTTTTTCCTAATCGGATTTAGTGTCGCACGGTTTAATTCGTGAAGGAGTAAAGCGAGATCTTCCTCGTCTTGGAGGTTTTCCCAGTGGAATGCATTTTGATTAGATGGGGACCTCGAAATGGATACTGAAAACTACCTGAAAATCAGGGTATCGATATCGAATCAATGCGTAACGTGCAGGTAGCATGACACCGTAGAAAATATCCTCATCCGCAATTTAACTAGGCCCACATGCTTTGTTTGTTCATTAAGGATCCCCTGAGTCATTCGAGTATGCTGGCCCTGCTGTGAGCAACTAATTTAAATAGCTTAGTGTCCAGTGTATTTGTCTCTAGCACAATGGTGTCAAGCCACTGAATCTTCAACTTTAAGGCAACATATCAAATCACTCAATCGATCAGATTGATCGGCTGTAGAATTCTCGGGACCTGAGCTACTTAGCCCCCATGATAATTTCTTGAAAATCAATATTTCGTTTGAAAAACATCTTCCCGGGAAATTGGAATTAGATTTTCAATCTTGAATTGTTGTAGCCTCTTCTCTCGACAATACATACGATGATCCCCTATTAATAGAAATTTCTATTTTATCTGATCATGTAGAAATATTTGAATTTCTATTTTTTCAGGTAGCCATCATCCGATCTTATTACCTGAACTTTATTAAGAGGGTTCGAGTAAGTTGGGCTGTCGCATCAGGGCGACTTTTTCACCTGATTTAAGGAATCTAATTTCAATCAATTGAAAATATATTGTGGGGGCCTGTAGCTTAGTTTCTTATTATTGATTTTTTTTTTTTGGTTAGTTGATCATGTGAGTACCTTATCTTTGATGTAGGTTTCCAAAAGATTAAAGTCATGGTTCACGCATTCAAATGTAAATTGAAAGAGTTGTCGCTTTCAATGTTGAATGTGATCAATATGTCTAAGACGTGGTGATTGATTAGGTGATGAATGGAAAAGACATTGGTTAAACATATTGTAATTTACGCCATTGTATGACAATATCTGATCATCAATCAAATCGTACATTGTAGGCGAAAGGATTATTAAAGAAAATGAGATAAGTTGTTGTTGAGGAAGATTGAATTTCTTGGTAACTTGAATGGATTCCGTGGAAATATTGGGAAGGATTTACAAATATTTTAGTGTTAGGACATATTCAGTTGTTTAAGAAAAATTTAAACATATTTTTTGAAATAAAAAATATCTTAATGATTAGAAATCGTCTCTTAAATTAATTCAAACTAAAGGCTGAAATTCGTAATCATCTAAAAAACCAAAAAGAATTAAAATAAAGCACACATCAAAGCAGTAAGGAGCTAGTTTTATTTTAGAGTTATTCACTTTGCTGTAACCCTTGCTGAAAGCTAAAACTCTCTGTCTGACTATAAAAGCAGTAGCCACAAAACTTTGTCAAACAAGCTAAAACCATTTAAAAGCTTTAAATTCAATCTTTTATCAGGATTTTCCCCACAAATGGAGGTAATCTCAAACCATTTCACTTTGAATTGCGAAGTGCCACAAGAAGGAGTACTGTCTCGCTCTCGAGAAGGAAGCGAAAAAGAGCCGTCAAGACAGTAATAGGCCAATTGAAAAGTCCCCGGTGTGATACACAGATGGCGGTGCTATTATTAAATCCATATGATTTTTAGTTAGTACCAACCTTCAAACGATACGCGTCAAAATTTGACAGCTGTCCGACCATTAGTTTGTGAGATATTGCGTTGTGAGTGTAGCTACTTTTGTTATTTGAAAAAAAATGGAAAAAAAAGAATTTCGTGTGCTGATAAAATATTGCTTTTTGGAGGGAAAAAATACCGTTGAAGCAAAATCTTGGCTTAATGAAGAGTTTTCGGGGTCTGCACCAGGAAAATCAACTATCATTGATCGGCATGCTAAGTTTAAACGTGGTGAAATGAGCATCGAAGACGGCAAACGCAGTGGACGCCCAAAAGAGGCTGTCACCGACGAAAACATCAAAAACGTTCACAAGAGAGATAGCAAACATTGTGAAGATATCATCTGAACGTGTACATCATATCATTCACGAATATTTGTACATTAGAAAGCTGCGTGCAAAATGGCTGCCGCGCGAGCTCACATTTGTGCGTCGATATGTGACAATGGATGATGGCTCCATCATTTCACTCCGGAGTCCAATCGACAGTCAGCTGAGTGAATTGCACACGATGAACCGAATTCAAAGCGAGGAAAAACACAACAGTCAGCTGGCAAGTTTATGGCATCAGTATTCTGGGATGCGCAAGGTATAATATTCATTGATTACCTTCAAAAGGGCCAGACCATCAACAACAATTACTATATAGCTTTATTAAACGGCCCCAATTGACCGGGGACTTTTCAATTGGCCTGTTAGATAACGAGCTATGAACGGGAACACACGTGTCTAGCCGAAATTTAATAGAAATACAGTTTTTGGTTGCATCAACGAAAAGAATAAGGTTTGTTTTCGACATTAACTGGCAGTCATGCTCATATTCAAGTCCTAACATTCTGCCTATCCTTAAGACTTCAAAAGTGGGATATCTGTGAAAATAACTATTGATCATGAACGCGGGTTACGGGCAACGCGTACACGTGCCAACTTGGTGGGATGATAGAAAATCTTGAAAGAACCAGTGCCTGAACAACCACGATTTAACGAATTCAAACGATGGTGCTTGGTGCCGGCAATGAAACGACGCTGTTATATACGTCGACACCATCAACATTACAATCTTATGCATATTCGTCATACATACCTCCATTGGCTACGACAAATCGAGCCACGCAGCAAGTTATCTGGTGATATTAAGTACGAAGACGATCTCTACATCTTCGCTTACTTGCTGTTACATCTGCAGTGACAGCGCCAATGCCAACACAACAGAATAATGCACAGGCAATTAACAACGGAATTAATATTTGCAGCCATGACGAAGTATTAATTAGGGAGGAGTTTTGAGTCGAGCGGTCGTCGAGGCAGCCCGAATCAAGCAGCAAGAGCAGGAGTTTTTTCAGCAAGAGTTTTTCGCAGGTTTTCGGAGGGAAAGACCAATGAAAGAGTTTGAGTCGAGCAGTCGTCAAGGCAGCACGGATCGAGCATCGAGCAGGAAGACTTTTTCCGTCGAGCAGCAAGAGTTTTTGGAGGTTTTTCTTCGCAGGATTTACGGAGGTTTTATGTAAATACTGAATTTTGGAGGAAAGTGGAAATTTCAGGAGTTGCGGATTTTTGAAGGAATTTTGGAGGAAAATTTGGTTGGAGTTTGTGGAAAGGATTTAAAGCAACTGGGGGGCAAGGCGCGTTGTGTGAGTACAAGTGGAGTGGAGGAGAGGAAAGGAAAAGGAGTTGAATTTGGAGTTGGTAACAAAGAAAACATTATTATTAAGGCTTTTTTGTTTTAAGTGTTGTTGTTTTTCTTTATAATATAATTATTTTGCTTTTAACTTTTTCAATTAGTAGATAATAAGGGTCTCAGTTTCTACTTTCTTTTTCCCGCGAAAGTATTCCAAGTTCTGTCTTGGAATCTGTGGGTATGTGAGAAAGCAATGGATATGTTATGGGGAGCTCTCCGCCGCTAAATCTAGCTTCACGCGGAAGGCGAGAAAAAACTTGCAGCGTTTTTGCGAGAAATTCGGGGGGATATACAGGAGGAGTTCATCCACGACTTGCTTGCTAGTTCCAAGATGCAACTGCAAGTGCCAGAGGTCTCCAGTGACATGGAGATGAATGAGGGTGAAAGTTCCACGGACAGTGGCGACGAGGTGGAGGCTATCGTAAAGCCGGAAGACAGAAAGAGGCCGATGGGGTCCCTAACCTAGGAGCCCACATCAAAGCTATCAAAGACCCTTGAAGTGTGCGAGTGGGATTTCCCCTAACTAAAGGGTGACGAAAATAGCTTCCGCTAGTTTTTCGGAGGCTATACCCGGGCCGGGTGGAAGGTCGGGCCTAGAGGGAAACAAAGGGAAATCGAAGCCGCAGCAGCCAAGCGTGGCTCTTATCAAAAAGGAGGGATGCCTCCCATAGTGTGCTATAGGCTTGACCGGAAGACTTTCAGGGATAGCGTCAAAAGGGCTTGCGCACGAAACTCCGAAAAGGAGCCAGAGCTCAACGTGACAGTGAACAGCTCCTCACGAACTTCGCTCCACCCTAAAATGGCTGAGGATCACATCAGCCTTTTGAACTTTCTGAAGTGTGCGAAGGTGGCTGCTACACCTACACCCTTCCAGGAGAGAGAAAATTGACTCTCCATCTAAAAGGCGTGCACTGCTCATACGATGAGAATGATGTCTTGGCTGGACTGAAGGAACATCTCGGAGAAGATATCCTTTCAGCAAAAATATTCTCCACTATAACCTCCAGGAGGAAAAAAGGACGCTTTCATCCTTCTTAGTCCAGTTCAAAACGGACTTTGAAGTGAAGAAAGCAATGAACATAAAGTTCCTATTGTACCAGAACTGCCAAAGATTTGGCCACGTCGCTTCTAACTGTGGACTCGAAGATGCGTAAAATGCGACAATCAGCATAAATTCATGGAATTTCCAATCTCGAAGGACGAGAAAAAAGACGAGATTTTCTGAGTCAACTGCGATGCTAAGGGCACTCTGCGAGTTTCAGAGGTTGTTCTAAGGCAAAAGAAGTTGAAGAGGAGAGAAAACCTCCAAAAGAAAAAAAGAGGTAAGGAGGGATTTCATCACCACCTCTATAAAAAAATACAGTACGTGAAGGGGTCTCGTACTCTAGCCTTTTGCAGGGCGCAAAGAAGCAGCCTGCGCCGCAGCCTATACGGCAACAAAAACAGCAACCAATGCGGCAACCCCAGCAGTCGCAGAATGAATGAAATACGGTTTTGAGCACTGACTGCCGACAATTTTTCGGGTGTGACTTATTCAGACTCATTATGAAAAAAACTCACTAGCCCTAGTGAGAAAAAGCTGCGTACTTAGAATTCACCTTCAAAGTATGTTTTCGTGATGAGTTCCATTATACTTTCCATCCTCAACATATGTTCACTAGCTCCACGCTATAAAAGGAATTTCGTTCAAGAATACTTGAACGCCCATAGACCAGACTTCTTGTTTATATCGGAAACAAGACTCAAAGAAAGACACAGAGTGCATCTGGGAAAAAGCCAGATCATCAGGCGTGATGATCCAGAGGGAAGTCTTGGAGTTGCTTTAGGTCACAAAGATAAACTGAAAGTCCAAAGGCACTGCCTTCCAAGTCTGAAATGTATTGAAGCAGAAATAATAAGCTCCATACTGGGAGGGTGTACCTTTGCGTACGTGGGGATCTATGTTCGACATGGATACTCTGTGAGCGAACTCAATGACGGCTTAGAAACAGTGCTTACTCTGTGCAAAAAATTCGATTTCTATGCCATGGGAGGTGATTTTAATGCAAAGCGTCTCTCGTGGAGAAATATTGTATCTAATGGCTATGGAACATCTATCTCTAACTGGGTTCAATTAAATATTGATCTCATACTGATTGCCCCGAAAGAGCCTATCTTCCGCAGAAGCTTGTCTATTATTGACTTCTTCATCGTGTCTGCCAATCTGGTAAATTCCTCCCACAGCTGCAGGAAATTCAAATGTGGAGTTCTTGTAGCCGAGTCTGACCATCTTGTGGTTGAGCTGACCTTAAGAGTGAAAAAAGGTCTGAAACTTGAATTTGCAGATCCTCAACTTTTCTTTCCATACAAGCGAATCGATTGAGCAGCAGTAAGTGCTAACCTTGACGGAAAATTGAATTCGATCAATAGATAGAAAAATCGTTCTATTCCTGAAATCGATGAGAGAGTCGCAGGTATAAATACAAACCTGGATACGGTCATCTCAAAGATCTCCATTAAGAAATCCTCGACAAATTACATTTATCGAGATTTACCAGAAAAAATCTTGGAGCTTCATCGTAGACGTAGTCGGCTTAGAAAGCTACTCGCAAAAATCTACCACCGAAATTTAAATATGGTCAACTGGGAGTATGAACGTATTTATCTAGTGATAACGTCTCTATGCTGAATGGTCTCGAGAGAACAACGACTTTTACTAACCAGCGATTTGAACAGGCCCTGGAAAGTACTAAACCAGGTCCCTGTATGTTTCCTCATATCAATAGGATAACTGGCAGAGTAAGGCTGCCCGGGATGACAAAGCTATCGCTGACTCTATCGCAAAACATTTTGCGAAAGTTCTTCAAGGAGAGAAAGCAAGTGAGAACTCTTCTGTAAGTTCGTTAGTGAGCAGCACCACAACGAATTTCGACAGGGACAATGAGCAATTGTGCTTGATCAGGTTCTCTGATTGTAGTCCCTCTGACGCACCTACTGCCCATGGTCTGTTTGTCAGTCCTGAGAGACTCACCTTGTTGGCACTGGAGCGAAATTCCAAAAAATTTGCAGGGGCTGATGGTCTACCCAATTATATGCTTAAAAGGCTTCCTCACGTTTTTTTTGTTCTCCTCGCGATCATTCAGAATAACTGCATTTACATTTGCTACTTCCTTCAGCAATGGAAATGTGCAAAAATATATGCAATACCCAAAAAGTCGGGCAGTACTGACGTCGTCAATACTCGTCCGATTTTGCTGGTTTCAGATATTGATAAGCTGCTTGAAAGGTTAATACTTGAAGGCATCATACAATTCTCAGCGGGGGCAAGAATCGTGCCGGGAAGACAATTTAGCTTCAAAAAATCCAACTCCTCGGTCGATGCTACGGCCGTGTTTTAAGCCGATATAACGAGATGTTTGCGCAACAATAAGCTTGTTGTAGCTTATCTGATCGATGTGGAGAAAGCCTTAGACTCTATATGGATCAATGGCCTTCTCTGCAAAATGATAAATCTTGGCTTTCCGGCCCATATTGTAAAAATTATAGGCAGCTGTATGCGGGGACGAACTGCCTGCTATGTCAGACCCATCTTGTATTGACTCGGGGGCCCCACACGCGTCTATTTTAGGCCCATTCAACGTATTCACCTCTGACGTCCCGGGCGTAAGAGACGAATATAAGCCAGGAATAAAGGTGAACGTCTTCGCTGACGACTTGTTAGTGTGGTCATCTGAGCACAATTTGCACTTTGCCATGATGAGGCTCCAAAAATATTTGGAATCTCTTACTGCATATTACCGGAAATGGGGAAGAAAGGTAAATGCAAAGAAAAATGAATTAATTTTCTCAAGGACCCCCACAAAAAGTTTGGTCGTCGTGGAAGAAGCATCTGTGAAGCCGGGATTAAGTTAAATGGGCAAATGGTGCACTGCTCTAGGCAAACGAAGTACTTGAGGGTAGTTTCCGACAGGAAGGCTACCTTCAGTGCTCACGCGGATATTTTGAAAAAGGTGGGTATATTTTGCCTCCCGCTGGACCCCCTGAAGCATAAAATGACCTTTATCTTTCAGATTCTTATAGTTCTAATCAAGACCTTTCATTTGATACCCAACTCGGCTACCTTTGATTTAAAACAATTTTTAAGGGTTACTTCGTTATTAGGGGGGGGACCCCCTTAAACAATTTTTCAATTTTTGATAAGGCCTAAACTTTTGAGAGACTATCATATCTGCCCTTTCCACAAAGTTTGAGCATTCTAGCTCTTATAGTTTCTGAGGAAACTTGCTGTGACGCACGGACAGATGGACAGAAGGATAGACGCACAGACAGGTCGCGAAACTAGTCGGTCTTTGTAAAAAAAAAAAACGTTTACCAAGAATTAGAAATCACCAAATGTTCAATCTTGATTTTCCATAAAAGTGGAAGCAACCTCAATTTTTTTTCCTTCAAATGGGACCCAATGTGAAGTATCACAAGAAGGAGTGCTGTCTCTGTAATAACCTCCAATGCTCCGGAGCGATACCCGGAAGAGATCTATAAGCCTTAGACGAATTGCGAACAAATTAACGAAACATCATTAAACGCACCCGTGTGGATGTCAGATGTTATCCGAGTGATCATGCCAGAAGCGGGTAGTTGTTGTCGGCCAGTGGACTGATGTACTGTCATCGACTAGTTGGCAGATTGTTCAGAGCCTTGCGTTGCGCTGTGTGTTTCGCCAAATTAACTCTGAGTGCGGTCGTTTCGAGTTCCCCTTCTGTATCACCAAGAAACCGCTGAATGCGTCTGGAATTACCATTAGGGTATTTTCCCTCAGTCAGCGCTTTAAGACCTACTGCCCTTTTTTTTGGACCAATTGAACACTTTTGACAGTTTTTGCGATGATGTCATGCTCATTAATTGCTTCCTTCTGGACTTGAGCAAGCAGGGGTTGGTTGTATCCGAGCGCGAGTCCACCTTGGACCAGAGGCATTTGGATTTTCGGACAATCAAGTAAGTGGAGCAGTAGAAGCTCGAGCATTCAGTCAAATTCAAATAGTGTTTTTTAAACAGCTGTGTTGATTGTTTCTTAAGTTTGCGTTGATTTCATTCCTTATACACTGCCAGTTTTGTTTATGCATTGTAATCGATTCCTTTGCTACGCCTCAAAAACACCAAGACCACATTGTTCTAAATTAAACGTAGAAAAATAGTCTCAAACCGATGAGCGGGAGGTCATTATTGACAAGACTTTATTTTTTGAGCGTATAAATAAAAATAAAATAAAATGCAAACAACTTTATTTAGGACTGAACGAAATAATTTTATAGTATTCTAGATGCATGATGTAGGAAATCTAATAAAATTAATTAATAAATTATAGTAATAAAAATCAATTTTTATACTACCTTAATTTACAATCTTTACTATTCAAGTTTTGATTGTCTACATAAAGAAACGAAAACGCGAAAGTTTAAAGGATTGTCTGTAAAAAATAGGAAAAATTTTGTAAATAAATGACTACAGTTACGCCAGAATAAATGTCCGGAAATGATAAAAATTTTGAAAATTAACTACGAATTGTGGAGTAAAAATGATAGAGAAAACGGTGGTAAATCAATTATTGTTTAAAGTACAATTATAATGGATATTTATTAAAATGACAATATAAGTTGATATTTGAAATGATTCAATATACGAAAACAATCCGATAAGTACTTAGCCTCACCGTACGATGTTGCCACTAACGCAAGAGAGATTCACTATCGTGTAGTATATTCTTGTAGACGACTACTGTCAAAATTTCAGCTGAAATGGACTCACAGTTTTTTTTTTAATTGCGTGCGGAAGCGGGCGTTTCGGCGGATTTAATAAAAATGGAGAAAGAGCAATATCGGTCGGTGATTCGATTCTTGCTTTTGGAAGGGAAATCGCGCACAGAAATCAAAGAGCGCTTGGATGCTATGTACAGCGACTCAGCTCGTGCAATCGCGACCGTAAAAAAAATGGTTTAACGAGTTTCAACGTAGTTGCACGCCGGTTTTTGATGAGCCATGCCAGGTGCCCCGAAACGACACCACGGAGGATAAAATGACAAAAATCCACGAGCCGACAAAAATCCGCTTGCCTTCAATCGACGGTCTGACAATAGACCGCCGATTGAAGACACACGAGACAGCCGAGACAGTAGGCACCACAAAATACCGCGTGGGGAATATCTTGCATGAAATTTCGAGCATAAGAAAGCAGTCGGCGCGATGGGTGCCGCGTTTGCTCACCACAGACAACAAACGCAACCGTGTGATGCTCGTTTCGTGACCGTCGATGAAATATGGCTCCACTGGTATCACCAGAAACCAAAGAGCAACCGAAGAAGGCGAAGACTGTCCCATCGGCCGGAAGGATGATGGCAATCGTTTTCTGGGGTTCACAAGGTGTAATATGCATCGACTACCTGGAGAAGGACAAAACGGTCACAGGGCTCTACTTTGTGGAGCTATTGGGCCGATTCTACGCCGAATTGCAGAAAAAAGCACCCATTTGGCGAAAAAAGATGCTTTTCCACCATGACAACGGAGCAGACCGGCTCACACCTACGCCACGGCCAAATGGGCATCCACTGTATTCTCCAGATTTGGCCCCGTGCGGCTTCTTTTCGTTCCCAAACTTAGAAATTTACTCGCCGGACAGAAATTTGTTTCGAACGAGGAGGTCATCACCGTACGGAAGCCTACTTTGCAGACCTCGAGAAAACGTATTTTTAAGACGGTTCAAAGATGTACGAGCATCATTGGGTCAAGTTTATCGAGCTAAAAGGAGACTATTTTGAGAAATGGATCCCCACTTTTCGTTTTTCTTTTATAGGCTAAGTACTTATCGGACCGTCCTCATATAACATTGTTTTACTCGTACAACGAAATGTACGACCGATGAATGAATCAGCTGGAAAGACAGTAGAATCGCTGATAGCGTTCAATTTCAGAAAATAACTTTTCTAACTTTTGTTTCGCTCAGCTAATTGAAAGTTGCGACCTTCCCAAGAAATTATTAGAACAGAGTTGAAGCGCAAGTTAGTACTCAAATCCTGCCCTTCAGACTGTCAGTTCTTCAAGTGATTTTAACGCCAGCTAGACAAAAATGTTCTGAAAGCCTATTAAAAGATACTTCCAGTTACTTTTTGAAATTTGTAGTACTATAGATTAGACTATTTTTTGGATTGAGGCAGAGGCCTTACCACATATCACAGGCTTGACGAAATCCTAGTGTTTTGCCAGATAGCAGGGAAGGCTAGTTACACAAAATCAAAGGATTATTCTCATCTAATTCATTGTTATAGAATTTTAGAAAAAAAAAATTTAGTTGTTTGTTCTTTGGTGCGCCACAGTAAGCATTTTCAAGAACTTTTGTAGCAAGAACCATTCAAGTTTGGGTGAAGCTTAGAAGTTGTGGCTTGATTTTATTTTAAAGTTGCAAAAATCTCATAGAATTTAGAGCGGTATCTCCGCATGTAAGGATGTGACCCTTTAAATCTTTTTTACAAAGATGCTTAAATAGGGTAGCAATTGAAAGGTATTGGTAAGATCTTTGCAAATCGAGTATCGAATTTGCATTATAGATACTGCGGTATCCCAATTGGATGTATCCAGATCGTAAAATATAAAAAAATATTCTACAGCTAGATCCTTAAATGCACTAGGGCAATAGATACCTAAGAAGTCCAAATATACTCAACATTGATAATAGAATAAATTGTTAATTTTACATATACTCAATAAACTTGTGATTGTCTTCTTAACCTCAATGAAATGGTGCACTGAAGTAGTTATTTATAAGATTGCTTTACTCTAAAACTTTCATAAAAATCGAATAATACTAAACGAAGGTACAGTAATTTCAATTTCAAAATTGATGTAGGATAAATAATTTTTGGTTGATTTTTAGGTAGCACCAATTCATTATGGTCCACAAATCAGAGAATTGCAGATTTTGCCACCCACAAATGATAAGTTTCTTTGCCTGAGGATCTTTTATTTCCTCGCTCATTTTAAACAACTCTTTATGATGGAAAAAAAAGGCAGCATCTAGACGATAAACCATACAATCTATTCAATTTAACTTTAGCTAGTTATTTGCCACCATTCATTCAAAAGTTTAAATATGATTTTTGAAAATTTGGTTACTATGTCGTTAACTGATAGCACCATTTGCCAGATGTTTGATTTATAGTGGCATTAACTTTTCAGATACAACTTACAAATATCCGCTGCTGGCATGCGGATATTAGATACTTGTATCTGTTCTGATGTTTCGTATACTTAAGCAGATATAGTAAAAACCTGAAGAAAAATGAAAAACAAGGTGGCAAAAGAATGATGAAGATACATTGAAAATTTTACGTTTATTTATTTTTGTAAGGTGGAAGTAGGCGTGAAATACTCTTTCCGTAGATTTACGATGAGATAACTGGACTTTCTTTAGATACAATACTAAATAAATTTTTTCGTAGATTTTTCTTGGGAGATTCCCAGTTTTTATTTTTGGTTAAATCCAATTTATATGATTAGTTGGTTATATTGGTGTGAAGTGATAAATTTCCTGATATAATAGACAAGGTGAAGCGATGATTTTGTTCTTGTTTTGCAATTTATGTTAATTGTATTCTAAATAAAACGGATTTTGTGACTTCAGTTGGAATGATTTTACAACGACATCAATGTTATAATCGTGACAATTTATGGATGATTTATTTACGGCCACCAATGACTAAGAACTGACCCTCATCTAGAAGAACATTGAGTGATTGGGTGACATGAGCAATTTTTGGTGATAATTTTTAAAGTATTCTAGGAAATCTTGTGCCAACGATTTGGATAAAATTTCACGAAGCACTTAGAAGAAAAAAACTACAAGCGCCATTCATTCAATTATCTTAAATTACCCTATTGAAGCGTATTCAACAACATCACGACAAAAACTTCTTCATTCAAACCCATAAGTGCCATTACACACTCGCCTCATCCACTTACCCATCATCATTTTGACCCTTGCGTCACGCTGTGATGTTTGTATTTGCTTTTTCATCTAAAGATAGCATAGCACACCCACGCAAAAACCTTATGACCTCTTCTTAACGCTCTATTAACTTGACAAAATGCACTCGAGTGTATGAAGGAGCGAGAGTGCATTACGATTACGAGTGATGCGAAAATAACATAACATTGGATGGAAAGGACCGAATCGAGAAAGGACCATTTACTCTTCATTCACTCACCCACTCTAGGATGTCAACACATATCGCCACATGCATGCAAGCAGATGTTTCCACTTAAATGGTATATTTTAGGTAAATAACATGAAAATGCAAGGAAAACACTTAAATTTTAACAAATATTTTGAGTGTAACGTATTTCGGTTTCGAAGGAATTTTCAATTGGAATACGTGAACGGAAGTAATTGTCAAGCAAATGGATTGAACTGAAAGGGATGGATTAGATTACAAGAAATTAGAAATGAAGCTATTGCGTATTGAGACAGGACGACATTCCTAGCAATGTGTGGCGGAAAATTCTTATGAATGAAAATTTTACAATAATTTGTCTTAAAAATGAGCAACGATTACACCCTGCTTGCTTGAATTTACGGTTACCAAATTATTTTAAGCTGAAAAAGTCAGAACGGTATAAAAAAAAACGTTTAACGGGTGAAAAGGGTGACATAAAATTTATAGAATAGAAGCAAAATCAGTTTTCCCCATTTTAGTTACATAGAATTAACAAATTAGTGCTACTCACTTTTCAAGATGAAAAGCTGATCGGTCACCGATTCCATATAGTTTATTTTTTTATTTTTAAGTGGGTTTTCCTTCTTTTTTTTTTCTAAAAGTTTTTTTATTTCATGATTTTTAGTGATGACATGATCCATCAACCAAATAATAATCGGAGTTTATGCTGAGTATATACGAAGTGTGTTCAAAAAGTAAGGTGACATTGTATTTTTATGAAAAATATTTATTTGTACAATATTTATGTGATCCCCTTCAAACTAATCAATACACTTAGGGTTCGGCCACATTGCGATTTTTCTGCCGTAACCAGCGATTTTTAGACGCAAATACGAACACACTGCGCCAAGATTTGCAAAGGAACTTCAGGCATGCGCAGAACTAATATGCTCATTTGAAGGTATGCCTTTGCCAGGAACACATGTGCTAACTCATTTATGTGCTATGCAAGAAACTTCCGTGCACGTCAGCGTCAAATGTCCAAATGATGTGCGCCTGCGCGAGTATCACAAAAACTACCTACTAAACTGGTTTTAGGAAAAATCGCAAATTCCTGCGACTGCCGACCTGGACAAAATTATTGAAAATCGCAGTGTGCGGGCTTCCATTTAACCATGTGTAACTTGCGACAGAAGTGCGGCTAAATAGTCGTAGTCTGATGCATCCCTTAGGCCAACGCTTTTTCCAATATTTGAGCTCTTCCAGTAAAGCAGACTTTATTTCCTCAATCGTTGCAAATCGTTGACCTTTCATAGGTCTCTTCAGCTTTGGGAACAAGAAAAAGTCACATGGATGAGATTCCAGGGGAGCTCATTAAATATTGATACGCTTCCCTTGAGGGCGCTCCGAATTAGGGTATTGCGGGCTCCGATTTCGCTCGCCCAAGACGAACGTTGGCACCGCTCGCTTAAACCCTAAACCCTCACGTCAACCGCCAAGCGCACTGACCAAACCAACTTCCGAAAAAATCAATACGGTCATGAAAATGAGATACTCTAACTATCTCTAAGCGAAGGCCCGAGAGGGGCTGTAGTGCTAAAAAGAAGAAGAATTTACTCACTAATTATGAACGTACGCACGTAGGAGGTTCCCGATAATCCCCACTTGCTGGCCGCTTGTGGTGATTTCGCCACAACTTCCAGATACCAGCCGGTCGCCACCGACTCGAAACTTTTTTTCGTCACCAATTCAACAACCTGGGTTGCCGCCGCCTACTTCAATCCTTCTGTTGTCTTCGATGAGAATTAAATCCACGATCAATCTCTTCTGCATTTTACTTTCTTCCGTCGCCGCCAATGGTCGTTCGGCTAAAGAGAAAGATTTCATTTATCCCGGGTCCCTTGTCGATTCGTTTCAAATGCGAACGGGTTCAATTCTTTTCGGGGCAAATGAACTTTCTTCGAGCCGTGCGCAATCTACCAGCGGCGCACAAACTGTTGTCATATTGGGCAATTGAAATATAAATTTCCCTTCATCCAGTAAAATCGTAAATGTTTACTTATTTATGTATTCATCAAAAATTTATTTAAAAAGTAAACGAAAAGCTGGTGGCATATTCCACCATACGCGTTATACATATTCATAAATTTGGTCATACTTGAACAGGATATTTTCTATTGATTTGAAGGGTTAAATCAGTCTGATCGGTGAATAGGACGAGTGTATTTATTCCTTGAATTCGTATTGATCCTAGCATCATTGCTAGTTTTATTTGTTGTAGTTATCGTCGCCGTAATATGTGCTGATAGGCCGAAATCAGTGAATTCGCAGGGCGCTCGCTCGGTTTATGTCCCTATGTATTTTTCTCATCGATTGCAATGACTTCAACCCCTTGTGCGCTTCACAGCTCATAAAGATGATGTGTCGTTTTGTTGGGGGACCCAATACTTGATAGATATCCTGCAAACTGCCACCGCCACAATATCCCATCAGATTCAAAATTTCATGATACCGCAAAGCGACCCTATGACAGTTTCTGTGTCCTGATGTTCAAGGGCGCTGAAAATTTAAGCTACAAGGTGGGAGGATTCGCAATCGATGGCCATTTGTTCCCGTTGTTTTGGCGTCCCATTAGTGGCAATTTTTCCTTTTCCTTCTCTGGATTTATCTCCAGACTAGTAACATACTTCCGGTTAATTACTCCACTTTACACAGTGCTTCCTAATTCGAACAACTATTTGGAATTTCTATTTTTCACAATTATCCCTAACTTTAAACCTTGGCTCGCGGTGGCTTATATATCCCGGTGCTCAAGTCTTTCGTTTTCTTACAGTCTTGCGTGAATACGCGCGAATTCCCTCCTGGTGGTAGGGAGGTAACAAGGGTCACTCGTAACAATACCTTCGCAGCAGTGTTCATTAAGCTATTCAAAAAGTCATCCAGCACTTTTGGCAACAAGAACATATGCTGTAAGAGGGGAACCAATCAATTATATTCCCTATCCACAAAAAGGGTGACAAGCTAACAGTGCGAAAATTATGGAGGCATATCACTACTTTGTATGGTGTACAAAACATTTTCAAAAATCTTAGACACTAAAATCGGACCATAAGCCAACAGTATTATTGGGGAGTATCAAGGTAGTTTTAGAGCAGGGAGATCGACGATAGACCAATTGCTCACAGTCTAGCAGGTACTTGAGAAATGCTGGGAGTTCGACATAGACGTACACCAAATTTTCGTTGACTTTAAGCAAGCGTACGACAGTATTGATTGTAGCGTACTGTACGAAATAATGCTTGGTTTAGGCATCCCAGCAAAATTAATCGGTATTCTTCTTCTTCTTCCTGGCACTACTTTTCGGGCCTTCACTTCCTGCAAACAGCGCCTCCAACTGTCACGATCCGGTGACCGCGTCCTCCAATTTCAAAATCCGAGCAGCGATGAGCTGTCTTCGTCGACCGAGACAGACCAGCGTTTCCTCGGGTTCCCCACTGGCCGCCGGCCTTCAGTTCTCCCAACCAATACATTCTTGGGTATCCATTATTCGTCCATATGCTACATGTGGCCAGCCCATTGAAGCTTCCACAGTCTTACAATCGTTGAGACCTCCGGTTCGTCAAAAATTTCATGCAGCTCATGGTTGTATCGAATTCGCCATTGGTCCCCGTCTAGCTTCGCTCCGATTATTCGCCTCAGAACCCGTCAATCAAAGGCGTTCAATATATTTGCGGATGCTTGGGTTAGGGTTCATATTTCACACCAATAGCATAAGACAGGTCTTATCACAGGTTTGTATACTCGGAGCTTTGTTTTCCTGTGTATGCAGCTGGTATTCAAAATCGTCAATACTGAATAAAATATTTTATTTGCGAGCTGTATTCTTCGGCGTATTTCGTCTCTTTCATTGCCCGTTTTCGTTATTTTGGCGCCTAAATACACAAATTCGCCAACATTCTCGATACTGTATTCAGCAAGTGTGATATTTTGTGTATTTGAGGTATTTTTCCTCGACTGCGTCATGAACTTTGTTTTATTTGCGTTGATTTGTAGCCCTACTAGTTTTGCTTCGCTGTCAAGTTGCAGAAAGAGTTCTTTGGCAGTTTTTAATGACCGTGGCAAAATGTTCATGTCGGCCGCATAGGTCACTACTTGGCTCGACTTGTATAGTAATGTACCTCGCGTTTCGACAGTTAGCTTCCGTATGACGTACTCCAGAGCCAAATTGAATAGCAATGGGGCCAGTCCATCACCCTGCTTTAGTCCGAGATTTGTGTCAAAGGCATCGGTGAGTATTGATGCAGACTTGGGAGGTTGTCGACGTCATTATAATTTGGGTAAGACATACTAATTTAGCTGGGATGCCAAAACCAAGCATTATTTCGTACAGTACGTTACGATCAATACTGTCGTCTGCTTGCTTGAAGTTAACGAAAATTTGGTGTACGTCTATGTTGAACTCCCAGCATTTTTCAAATACCTACTTGACTGTGAACAAATGGTCTGTTGTTGATCTACCTGCCCTAAAACGACCTTGATGCTCCCCAATAAAACTGTTGGCGCATGATCCGGTTTTAGTTTCTAACATTTTAGAAACTATTTTGTACGCCGTACAAAGTAGTGATATGCCTCTATAATTTTCGCACTGTAGCTTGTCACCTTTTTTGCGGATAGGGAATATAATTGATTGGCTCCACTCTTTCGGCATATGTTCTTGTTGCCAAATGTACTGGATGACTTTGTGAATAGCTTGATGAACACTACTGCCACCATATTTGATGAGCTCCACTGAAATCTCATCAATCCCCGGCACTTTATTATTCTTTTGGGCTTTCATGGTAGAATACACTTCGTCCAGAGTTGGTGGGGCCAATGGAAGTTCTCCGCAGACATCAATAGGCTCCAATGTTCCGTAGCTGTACGGAGGATTAAGGAGTTTCTTGAAATATGATGCCCATCTTTCCTTAATCTTGATTTCATCAGCGATTATGTTGCCGTTGTCAACACGACAGAGCGTGGTTTTGGGCTGATAACCACGTTTCAGGCTTTTCACTGCTTTGTATGCTTGTCTTGTGTTGTTGCTCGCTAAACTTACATCTATACTTCTCAATTGGTCGTCATATTTTTTTTCTTTTTTTAATCGTAATAATCTTATTCGCTACTCGTTTAAGATTTTCATAGTGTTCTCTCTTAGTCCTGGTTTTCCTACCTACGTATTCTTTGTATGCCTGATTCTTTTTATCTAACGCATTCTGGCACTTATCATCGAACCAATCATTCCTCTTGCAACGGGCTTGATGTCCGATTGTCTGTTCTGCAACGGTCCTGATACCCGCTTTCACTTCCATCCAGAGCTCGCTGCTCGTTTTTAACGATGCGTTTGATAAGATGGGAGCCAGCTGGTTGTCGAGGGTCTCCGTGAAATTTTTGGCCACAGTCGACGTTTGGAGCCTTTCGATGTCAAATTTTTGTAGCGGGCTGGTCTTCGCTGAATGTGCCTTTGAAATACGACATCGATAGGTTAATTTTATCAAGTAATGATTTGTGTCACCATTGGCTCCTCGGTTTGTACGGACGTCAAGTATGCTCGAGGCCCAACGTTGTTGGATCAGAATATGATCGATCTGGTTTTGTGTGTTGCCATCCGGTGATACCCAGGTCATTTCATGAATGCGTCGATGTGGGAAGCAAGTCGAACGTATGAGTAGATTTCTGCTACATGCAAAGTCAATTAAGCGCTGGCCGTTGTCATTTGTTTCGTCGTGGAGGCTATATCCTCCAGTCGTTGCCAACCTTAGCATTGAAATCACCCAGAATAATTTTTGTGTCGTTTGTGGGCAATGAGTCGACTAGTCTTTCCAGGTGATTGTAAACGATTGCTACGTTTCTTCGGCCTTTTCTTCGGTCAGGGCGTGAACATTAATCAGCCAGATTTTGAAGAATCTCGCTTTTATACGGATCGCACAGAACCGTTCATTGACTGCCTTAAAATCAGTAACGTGCGATTTGAACTCCCGAATTCGCGTTTCCAGTAGGCTTCCCACTTTTAAATATTGTGTACGATCTCATGTCTTGAATGTCGTTTACAGTCCAATTCGTTTCCCGGACTGCCATTAGTTTTAATTGATATTGACTGGCCTGTTGTAAAAGGTCCTTAACAGCGCCAGGGTTATTGAGTAATCTGACATTCTAGGATCCAATGCCATAGTCTTTTTTTCGCTTGCGAGGTCGTTGCCAGGGACGGGGAGTTAGCCCATCCCCCAACCTCCATTCCGGCGGCATGGTTATGACGTCGATTCCGTTATCAGGCGCGAAAGATTCGCCTTCACCCTCTTACGTCCTCACAAAGGAGGTGTAAGTAGGATTTAGTAGCAGAGCTGTAGATTTTTTTACAGTTTTTAGCATTGCTCGACATTTAATGTTACATTATTGGGGAACCAGTAAGCCCAATGTGCACCCCGAGAGCATTTACTACCATTTAATTAGGGATGTGGGATGAGGAATCATGGAAGCTATGGGTTGGGGAAACAAGGGGTTCCTTCCTTCTTTCTCAAACGGGCTTGGGACCGTCTATGGCGGAATTATTAATCGGTCTTACCAACATGACAATAATGTCGACGACCTCGCAAACCCGCATCAATAATCACCGATGCCTTTGACACAAATATCGGACTAAAACAGGGAGATGGGGTGGCTCCATCGCTATTCAATTTGGGGTGCGTCATTAGAAAGATAACTGTCGATATACGAAGTACATTATTATACAAGTCGAGCCAAGTAGTAGCCTATGCGGATGACATCAACATTTTGTCACGGTCATTAACAACTGACAAAAAACTCTTCCTGAAGCTCGACATCGAAGCAAAACTAGTAGGGATACAAATCAATGAAAATAAAACAAAGCTCATGACGCAATCGAGGAAAAATATTTCGTATAAACAAAATATCACATTTTGGCAAATTTGTGTATTTAGGCGGCAAAATGACGGGAATCACTAATGAAAGAGACGAAATACGACGAAGAATACAGCTCGCAAATTAAATGTTTTATTCAGTTTTGACGATCGTGAAAACCAGTCGCATACACAGGATATCTGTGATAAGATCTGTCTTATGCTTTGGGTGTGAAACATGGCCCCTCACCCAAGCATCCGCAAATATATTGAACGCCTTTCAGCGACGGGTCCTGAAGCGAATAATCCGAGCGAAGCTGTTTGAAATTTTTGACGAGCCAGAGGTCTCAACGATTGTAAGACTGCGGAAGCTACACTGGGCTGGACACATGAATCGTAAATACGGCCAACGGATACCCAAAAAGGTATTTGTGGGGAGAACTGAAGGCCGGAGACCAGTGAGGAAACCGAGGAAACGCTGGTTGGACTTGGTCGACGAAGACAGTTCATCGCTGCTCGGATTTTGAAATTGGAGGACGAGGTCAATGGACCGAGATAGTTGGAGGCACTATTTGCAGGAAGCGAAGACCCGAGAAGGGCTGTAGTGCTACGAAGAAGAAGAAGATAGAATTACACCAGTGCGCTTCGCGCCGTTACCTTCGCGTCGCCTCAAACACACCTTTCGACCAGCAGTTGGCAAGCAATACTCTCATTCTCTTGACTCTTATAAATATAATTCTTTCGGGCACCCCTTGGAACATGCTCACGGACCCCACGATGGCAAACCGTCATATAGCATATGAGACACCGCGTGGTGTGATTTTTTCACTGACATCCCTCGCCAGATCCCGTGTAAAGAAGACAAGATTACAAAAAGATGGTTTTTGGAAAAAATTTGTGGGAACTAGAGGAAATTTAAGTTTACTATATTTTCACCTCACATATACTCCAAATTTTGCTACTTTTATGCAGTTTCAGAGAAGAAAATCGTCTTGCATTTTTAAGTCTAATGGTTAGCTTAAATCGAACTTCTCTTCAAAATGACCTAAAGTGGATGAAATAAATTTTATTGAAATGGTGCCCGATTAATTTTTCCTTATCAATACAGTGAAACCTCATCTAACGGACACCTCTCTTAAGCGGACACCCCTCTTAAACGTACACTTTTTTCAGTCCCTTCAAAAACCATATGAATTTAGCATCTTGAACGGACACCTCTCTTGAACGGACGCAGACGGTGCCCGTAGAACAATTTCTATGAACTAAAACCTGTCTTGAACGGACACCAAGAAGATGATGCAGTCAATATTCGCAAGAAAGTCAAAGCAAAAGTCAGCAAAAATGCTTCTGTGTACTTTTGTTGGTTTAAGTTGCTTACAACAACGAAGGAAGCCTTCTTGGATTCGTTTTCCTTGGAGCAGGTGCGATTTAGCACCCTAGCTCCTTTCTATCTGTGAGCAATTATTTGCTCACCGTGATTAACGAGATTGTACTATTTTGATTATGGTCAATTATATTTTCTTAAAGGTAGCGCGGATAGTTGGATAAATTTCTTTTGGGAGTGCTTTGCATCTTAGTATTCCCAGGATAGTGTTAGGATGGTTGTCTACTTTGTCGAGCAGTTTGAGTGCTTTGTCACGTGCGAATATGTCGACAGGTTTGATTCTAAGGTCCTTGTATATGTCCGTATTTCTAACATACCATGGGATTCCGAAGATTTGTCTAATGCTTTTGTTTTGGATGGATTATAGTGCCTTTTTGTTGGTCTCTGTCGTCTGGTAGAAGGCTGTACTACCATATAGTAGCGTCGGTCGTATTATTTGTTTGTGGATCAGCAGACGGTTCTTGATAGAGTTTCTTGGCCTTAAGGAGTAGAAAGAGTTGGGATAGCACATTGTAGCAATGTCCTCGTTTGTTGCGTATGTGGTTGGTCCAGAAGAGTTTGTTGTCGCATATCAGTCCTAGGTATTTGGCTGTTCTTGCCCAGGCAATATTTTCGTTTTCA
This sequence comes from Odontomyia ornata, assembly GCA_963969285.1. NCBI lineage: Eukaryota > Metazoa > Arthropoda > Insecta > Diptera > Stratiomyidae > Odontomyia > Odontomyia ornata. Next base: position 403,044,378 of record OZ017739.1, on the reverse strand, counting down.
ACAGTCAGAGTTTTCGGTTGTTGTTGTCTTTTTCTAGTTATAAATAACGCCTGGGTCTTGTCTGTGTTTAACTTGATCTTCCACTTGCGAAAATACTTCAAAAGTATGTCTATGGAGAGTTGCAGTTTGGTGGTGCTGACTCTTGCTTGTCTGTATGAGTATAGAACACAGGTATCATCGGCATATAGGGACTTGCGGACATTCAAAGGCAGCCGAGGTAGGTCGGCAGTAAAGATGTTGTATAGTATGGGGGAGATGTGTGATCCTTCTGGGACTCCAGCTTGAATTTGCCGCATGGTTGTCAATTTTGACACGAAATGATCTGACTTTTAGAAAGGAGCCAATGATTTGGATGAGCTGCAGTGGCATTTGGGATTCATGCATTTTGTAAATAAGTCCTGCATGCCAGACTTTATCCACGGCTTTGGCTATGTCAAGCATAACCAAACCCGTTGATTTCATGCGGTTTAGCCCTATTCCAATGTGTTGGGCTACCCTAGTAAGCTGGGGTTCGGTGGAAGGTCATGGCTTGAAGCCAAATTGTTCTTCTGCAACTATTTCTTTTTCGGTAACAACCTCAGTTAGTCGATTCAGTAGCACCCGCTCTACTATTTTCGATAGAGAGGATAATAGGCTGATAGATCGCCAGTTTTGTGGAAACATAAGGTTTTTACCAGGTTTTGGAAGAATATTTTGGGGTATTTTCGCAAGCGAAAAATTGCGTTTATAATCGCTGCTATTGCATCGAGAATGTTATCCGGGAGCCATTTTACCATGGTGTTTGATTTTAAATCAAATCCCGGTACTTTCCGTCTGTTCAGTACTTGTATGATGTCTTTAACCTCTTGAAGACAGGTGCTTTGTATTAGGTCGGAGTCTGTAATGTCTGACCTCATGAGCCTGTTGGTCAACCGATTGACGTGATCTTCATGTTCGCCAAGGTCCTCCTCATCAGATGAATTTTCACAGAACTGTTGTTCTAGAGTATTTGCGAAGGCCTCCGCCTTACCTGAACTGTCGAATTTGATACCGTAAGGGCCGTGAATTGGTGGTATTATAAGCTTGTTTTTAATAATACGAAAGTATTTGTAAACCCTCCAGAAAGCGTCGCTCCCAGGCTCCAGACTTTGTAAGAAGCTCTCCCATTGTTCATTGCGGAATTTCGATATCCGATCACGAATTTTGTTCGTAATTTGATTTGCTTCCTGGCGTAATCTAGGATCACCTGTGTTCCTAGCCCTTTTCCGAACTCGATTCCTCCTCCTTATTAAGTTTTTGATGTCGTTAGGGAGTTCATAGGGGTTTGTCACCCTTGTCAGAGTTGTGGCTGTCTTGTCCTCTTTTGCCTGTATTATTTTGTCTGTGATTTCTTCTATCATTTTCTCTGTGTCGCTGGCTGTTTCAGGTGTTTGAATAGTGGTTTCTTTAGCCAGTGCGACTTAGAAAGCTTGCCAATCAGTTTTCTTCTTTACTTGTAGGGGTTTGTCTATGTATATTCCTCCTATTAAGAGGAGCACCGGTTTGTGATCGGATGAAAGTTCATCGAGGACTTCGATGCGTAGATCGTGTTCAAAGGTACGTGATATACCAATATTGAGAGGATAACTATTTCGGTAGCCGTAATGTGTTGGTTCGTTGGGGATATGCAGGCTTAGTGGATTATCTGTGATGAATCGATTTAACTCAGTCTCAACACGATTGCTTCTCACAGCTCTCCAACTTCGGTGATAGGCATTGAAGTCTCCGGCAAGGAGTATGGGACCCTGAAAGTCCAGAAGTTTTTTAAAATCTTCAATGAGCGTAGCTGCCTGAGGGCGGCTGTATACCGATACTACCATGAATTCCAAAGAATCCGTCCGCGCTTGAATTGCAGTAGCTTCTAGTGTTTGTAACGTAGGTGTCAATACGAGATTATGGCTCACATTCCTTCTCACAAGAATGGCCGTTCCGCCTCCTCTGCCTGTTGTTCTGTCATTTCTGTACAGAAAATAGTTAGGGAAGCCTAGGCGGTTTCCAGGCTTCAGAAGGGTTTCCTGGATGAGAATGATGTCATACTTATAATCAAATATAAGTTGAGTCAACTCACCAGTCTTATGAAGCAGGGGCATTCCATGTGAGAATGGTTAAATGATCCATAAAGCTCATTGCTGTTTCTTTGCCAGTGTACTGTTGAAACTGTTTTCTGATGCTAACATTCCCTGAATCATTTTCGCCATCATGTTTGCATCATGGTCTGAAACTGTGTTTGCATGGTGGCAAAGAGTGTGTCCATGTTGTTATTTGTGTTTTGTGGTGTGTTTGCTTGTTTTTGTTTTTGTGTGTTTTTATTTTGTTGTCCTGTAGATGTTGTGGTGGTTTTATTGCTATTTGCAGCTGCAACTTGTGCGAACGATTCCACATTTTGCTTTCCCTCTGCTTTTTTAACGCATTTCGAAAAATGGTGGAGCCCATCGCATTTAATACAACGGGCCTGTGCGTGACAGTTTCTGGAGGAGTGTCGAAACTACTGACAGTTGTGGTACATAACTTGTCCTGTACGGGGGCGTTGCGCTTCGACAGTGCATATGAGGTGACATATTGCCCTTATATTGTATATGTCAGTCTCAGATTTGGTGAGAAGGACCTTCACCAACCTGGATGGCCCATCTCTTAACTTTATGTAGTGGATTTCGATGGGGTGAAATCCTTGGCTCTCCAGATCTTCCTTTATGTCGTCAATTGATGGTCCATACAGAGCCTTGAGGACCACATTTAGATTCCTTTCTTCAGGAAGGATATACGTGTGATATTGTATAGTCATTTCTGTCATGCCCGAGATATATACAATGCCGATGAAACGGGATTGTTTTTCTGCGCATTTCCAAATAAAACCTTAACGCTTAAAAATGAGCGCTGTTTTAGGGGAAAGTTATCGAAGGAAAGAATAAAGATACTACTTTGTGCGAGTATGGCTGGTGAAAAAAAAATATTCTTGTAATCGGTAAATGGGCCAGGCCAAGACCATTTAAAAACATTAACATCAATGATTTGCCAGTATCCTATTTGTCCAACAGCAAAGCATGGATGACTGGTGAAATAATGACAAATTGGCTTAAGATTTTAGATCAAAAAATGGGACGAGAAAATAGAAACATATTATTGTTTTTGGACACTGCCGGAACACATCCGAAGCATTTATAATTAAAAATATCAAGCTAATTTGTCTACCCCCGAACAGCACATCAGTCTGCCAGCCATTAGACCAAGGTGTTATAAAATGCCTGAAAATTTTTTACAGGATGCAAATAGTGAAGCAAATTTTACTGAATATAGACACCACTAGTGCGGCACATGATCTTGCAAAAAGCATAATGCTTGGGAAAGTGTGACAAAGGACACAATTCGTAAAAGTTTTCGCAAAGCAGTTCAAGATAATACTGAGAATTCTTGTTTTGAATAGTTTTCTGCAGAAGACGATATACCACTAGCTGTATTAGCCTGAAATGGGTAAAGTACTTACACCAAAAATTTTAAACAATTCAAGCATCGAAACTAATTTCGGAATTGACAGTGAATTGTCTTGTGAAGATGTAGAGAAACATTCAGACGCGATAGAGGAATTACAACTTTCAGATGAGTCAGACGATGAAACACTAGTTCCAGGTGTTGGGACATATAGTGAAACGAGCAAAATTTTACATAAATGGCAAAATTTTGCGAAAAATCAAGGGTTCTATTATGCATACAATCTTTTGACAAATTTAAAATCCCACTATCAAGATGTTGGAATTCGTAAAATTTTTCGTCAATCCACATTAAAAGTTTTTTTTCTCCAAAATAATACAAGTCCATGGTTGCCAATGTTGCCTTTACATGTTTTTGTTGATTTTGAATTGAATTTTTTGTTTGGAAAGAAACAAATTTTTGTTACTTAGTTATATTAAATAAACACATCTGTATACAAAAGTAAACCGTTTTTTGTTTCGAGGAGTTAATTGCTACTAAAATTCCTTCTGAGCGGATACCCCTCTTTTACGGACAATTTTTTTCGGTCCCGTGGGAGTCCGCTTAAGAAAGATTTCATTGTACAGGGTTATTCATTTCGTGGTAGGAAAGTATAACCCTGCCATTTGACACCTGTCAGAATTAAATGTCATCCAAAGCGTGTTTTTTAGTTGAAGGTTTGCCATTTAGAAATATGGATTGTTTAACAGTCGAAGAACGTGTTAAAATTATTAAGTTTTATTACTAAAAATGGTGATTCTGCTGTATCAACATTTAGGGCTTGACGAGCCGATTGCGGTCGACATAATCGACCTACACAGCAAACGATTTCGAACACTGGATCGGTTATTGATATTGCAAGGCCTGTGCATCATCGCAACATTTGTTCTGCTGAAAATATCGCTGTCGTTGCTCAAAGTGTGGAGGAAGGCCCGAATTTGTCGATTCCTCGACGTGCTCAACATTTGGGCTTGTCTTACGGCTCATTGTGGCGGATTTTGCATTTTTATTTGCATCTCCATCTGTACAAAATCCAACTCACTTAAGAACTTAGGCCTCAAGACCATACACAACGCAGAATGTATGCGAATTGGGTGATTGAACAACAAGCAATTGATAACCATATTTCGAACAAAATTTTCTTTAGTGATGAGGCTCATTTTTCACTCAGTGGTTACGTAAATAAACAGAATTACCGCATATGGGGCTCTCAAAATCCTCAGGTGATCGCAGAAAGGCCTTTGCATCCGGAAAAAGTGACCGTTTGGTGTGCATTATGGTCTGGTGGTGTTATTGGCCCGTATTAGGTAAATTTCTCGAGAGAAATTTACCTATTGCGGAGAGCATCATATATATATATATATATATATATATATATATATATATATATATATATATATATATATATATATATATATATATATATATATATATATATATATATATATATATATATATATATATATATATATATATATGGGATATAACGAAATTTGTGACCACGCTAGAGGTTGCAATTTTGCTTCGATTTTCACCAAATTTTCAGGAAAGGTGTATTGGGTAATTATCTCGGTTAAGTTCGTGAACCAGCTATATCGGCCGGGCAAAACCAAAATGGCGGCCATTTTAGACGAAAAATCGCGATTTCTGTTCTGACCAAAGTGTAGCTCCGATTTGGATGAAATTTGGTACAAAGGTTCATTGATGTATGTGATGAATCTCACAATAAAAAATCCAAAGTCGGTACGGCAGAAACAAAATGGCGGCCGCTCAAAGGTCGAAAAACGTGCAAAATTTTGTTGTTGCAATAGTGGTCAAAGCTTTCAACAGATTTTCATGAAATTCGACAGTTTGATAGAAATTATAAGTATCTAAAGAATTACGTAAAAAAACTGGAGGTCAGGTTGCAAAAAACAAAATGGCGGCCAGTTGAAGGTCGAAATTTCAAAGGCTTTTAAAAGTCGCAATTTTGATCCGACATATACGAAACTTGGTTTCAAGATAAACATTACTTACACCTACAGTCTTTGATATTTTGGTGATCATGCATGTGCAAACTTCAAAATGGCGGCCGTTTAAATATGCGTTTTTTTCATGTTTTTGTGGCCCTCTAGCGGTCACATTTTCGAACGGATTTTGATGAAACTTGAGATTTGAATCCCTGTACTATGTTCTTGTATTTCGCAGGAAATTATTAAAATTGAATGAAAAATAAAAAAGTCAAAAATTTAAAGCCTAATATTTTTAACTGCAATTTCCTTTAAAAATTGAATTATTTTGCCCTGTCTAGAGTGAAACTCCTATTTGAACGAGATAGTACATTGATTGATGAGGTACTAGCATACAAAGATTTAAAATAATCCAAAATCAAATGCATGCATTCAAAATGGCGGCCCCCAAAGGTCTGAAGGCAAGCGCAATTCGGTATTTTAGTGCCAACTGAAACAATGAATATTTTTCATGGAAACGTTTTAAATGACTTTACTTGAAAGAACTTATAAACCAGATCATTTTTAAGATATTGTAGAATATTTTTAACAATACCCTAAAAAATTATAAAATCGCGACTTGTCTGTCTGTCCGTCCCTCCGCCCGTTTGTTCGTGCGTCATAACAAGTTTTCTCGCAAACCACATGAGCTAGAATGAGGAAATTTTCTACGTAGGTCAAAAGTGGTGCCTCTTGAAATTTGCAGTGCAAGAAAATATTTTAAGGTATTTAAGGGGGGTCTCCCCATACAGGCGGATGGCATACAATTTTTTTTATTTCTGTAGCCCTCTAGCAGCCAAGATTCTCAACAGATTCCGTTGAAACTTGAAATTATAAGTTATTAAGGCAAGTTAATTTAATTTGATTATGCAAATCGAATGACAAATAAAACAGTCGAAAATTTACAGCTTAATATTTTTAGCAGCCGATTTCAATAAAAATCGAAATGACGGCCCTCACAGTTCAGAATAAAATTGAAATGTATATATTAATGGCAATGCAAGTGCTGATTAAACTTTTATGGAAATCTTTTGAAATTAACTATTCGAGCTATTTAAGCCTTTGTGTGTAACAGCAGATGCGAGAAGGGCGAAACCGGTATTTATATGTTTACAACAATATGTAATCCATACGCATGCAACTCAATTTAATTAGAAAAATATTTGCGCCCCGATAAAAGGTTTCTAAAAACGAACGTGGCCAGATTTTTTTTATGTTAATAAATACCCATGTGGTACTACGAAAATTGCAGAAAGAAGTTTAGAAGTAGGCAAGCCAAATTCTTTTTCGAAACTTCTCGCTACATACGAGAAATTTACCTTTCCGGCTGGTGCTGCCAACGGGGATTTTTTTTTTTGTAAACGATCAAGGAAGAGCCATTACAGTCAATTCTGACCGCTATGGACGGATGTCAACCGATTATTTTTGGAGAGAAATTGAAGATTATGATCTGGAGAACATGTGGTTCTAACAGGACGGAGCCACAAGCCACACAACACAGGCTAATCGAGCACTTTTGCAAGAGAAATTTCCAGGTCGCGTAGTTTCGAGATTGAGTGATGTCAATTGGCCCGCAAGATCCTGCGACCTTACACCTTTGGATTTCGTTTTATGGGGCTATGCGAAAGATCGTGTTTACGCAAACAATCCTCAAAATCTTGAGAAATTGAAAACCAATATTCGTGAAGTTATGGCCGAGAAATTGTCGGAAATGTGCCGAAAAGTCATTGAAAATTACCTCAAAAGGATTGAGGCCTGTAAGAGGTCCCGTGGAGGACATTTGAATGATGTTGTGTATATTGAATATTGGTATATTGAATAAAAAATTTCGTTTTCATCTGAATATTTTATGTGTTTTCTTTAGCTTTATTTTCCCAAGCGTAAAATGGATAACCTTATATAATAGGTATCAAAACTATGAAAATTGAATGACCGAAAAGGAAGGAAAACTGATTTAGCGACGCTTCCAGAAATTATTTCTTCCGCCTTGAAGCATTGCAGTTGACATTCTTTTTTATTATAGGTTTTTGTTCACCATTGATGCCAATAATTGATTCCAGCAGATAAGTACTCATTCCCTCTTCAAACAGCATCTAAATCGCTGCCATATTTCTTAATATCTATCAACTCTATTTCTATTCGATACAGCCATATGACAGTCATATCCCTAACATCAACACTATCTAATTAACTAACACCTTACGTGTACCATTTTTACCGTGCCTGCAAGTTAAAACTACCACAAACGCAAGTAAAACTAACATAAAATGCAGGTAAGGGAATAATATAGGTATTAAACTTTTTTTTTATGATGGAGCTGTTTTGTGGCATTATTTCCGTGGTATCCTTAAAATCAACCATAAACTTGATAACGGTCCGAACAATAAAACTTGAGTCATATTTCTGCCCCCTGTGTAGCGTTACTAGCAGGAAGGACGGATGGGAAGCAGACCAGTAGGGAGAAATGGTAGAAAAGTTTCAATACATTCGCGACTTGGACTGTTGGCAATTACCTTTAACTCCTGAGTGGAAGTTCAAACTGAGACAGGTAAAATTTTCTTGGAGTTCAGTTTTGACACCAACTTTTCCCAACTACCATCGACTGTTTGCCCATTAAAAGCACTTTTACTATCAACTTTAGAGGATTTTATGTTCCTATTCCCGTAGTTCAGTTCGGGTGCAGGGATCGACAGTTCTTCCATGGATCCTGAGCTTCCACTTCAATCCCGCCCCGAACGACTAACCCACGAGCATCACTCACGACCAAGTCAAAAACCATTAAAACGGAATTTATTTCGCGCAATAATTAGTTGCCATAAAACGTAATGAAACTATGTCAGATACATTCTCGTATATCCTGCGCTATAAGAACGATAACTATCGTCAATGCTGCCATTTCGCATCCCCCTCGAGCTGCTCACTGGGGAGTAGAGAAAGTTTTGTCGCTCGTGCTTGGATGGTTGGTCGGCAGGGAATAGTCGTATTCGAATTTATTATTATCTTTGGAGGATGATGGTAAAAGTGTGGCTTTCTACGGTGGCCAAATGAAGGTCGTCGGGGAGTTGGACCGTTCAGGTGCCACCGGGCATGAATTCAATGATGGAGCGAGCGATGCGTGATGAGCCAAAAACCATTAAAATGAAAATGTTCCCAGCCCGAAAGTATCTTTCATTAAATCAAACGTGTTTTAAGTGATGGGAGGTTTGATGTGTTGAGTTATCTTTAACCCTTGACGATGAAGGCAACTTCAATTAAGAGCTTAATTCCATATGTGGATGAGAATCACTTAAGAATTCTTGTTGGCTGGAATAGTTTTTGCAAATTTCCATCTTAGACGTCACGTTTCATTGTCAGCCTCGAACATGATGGTGATAAATCATAGAAAAAACTAGTTAAAAGGTTTCTTAACATGTTTCTTTTGCAACTCCCACACAACATTAGATACTTTTCAAAGCACAATTCCGCGTCCTACTTGGCGACAAGTCTATCATAAATTCAAATTTTACCCGCATTCCAATCTGAAGTTCTTCAACCTCCAAGCAATGGCGGAAAAGAAGGGTTAAGTTTTGTGTCGCAGAATGAAATTCAAAAAAAAAAAATAAAAACATAAACCGTCGTCTTTACTAGTAGTACGCTAACGGCTGGTGTTGAAATGTTTCGTGGAATTCCACGCGTGGGCGGCACATGGCCAAAAAGCTCTTAAAAGCGAAGAGTCAACAACAAGAGCCGAGGATCGTCAACGAGCATCTTAACAAATTTTGCTTTTTATTTGACTTTCAATTTGAATTTGAATTTTAAGCGATTTGATTAACCCGCACCATCGCTTCGCGCCACTACGAAATCATTTAGTTTCTGTGTGGCATCACCAACGGCTATTTGAATAATAATCGTATAAAGGAAATTCTATTCAAATTATGATGTTGTCGCTATTATTTTTGAACCTCTCTCTTGGCTGGCTGAAATTCTTTTTTCTTTAGTTTATGTTATTTTTTTTATTTCATTGAGGAGATAGTATTAAATTATAGTATAGAAAAAAGTTGTCGTATGCACCTGGGAGGTTGCTTCATTTACTTTTTCTCGCTGTGATCTATTCCAGCGTCGTTAAAATTGGGTTAACGACTGCAGCATGACGCAAAAGTAAGATGTGTCTCGGCTATTAGGGATTCAAATTTCAAGGCGCGCATCTAAGAATGGAATTGAGAAATGGATTTTATAGGTCCGAATTGAAAAGCAAACTTTGCATGGAAAATGGTAAAATTTCCGGGTGTCATGTGTGGGAGGGAAGGACAGAAAGATGTAATACCTGACGAGTATGGAAATTATGTCGAACATCATGATTTGTTGGCATGTCACACCTTTGGAGGTCTTCATTTGGGCCTTCTACTGGTCGCAATCGAAGGTCTTAGTGGTAAGCAATCAATACTGGCTGCTATTGAATCAGTTCGCGTACCATAACAACTGGAGTTGTTAAACAAGAAAACAATTTAAATTGATGTCCCCCATTTGACTCACTTAAGATAAGTGCTTTTTGTTTGAGCAGAAATTTGTTGAACAATTTGAATAAATACACAAGATAAGTTCGATTAAAACGGGTAGCCCAGAAGCTATTAGAAACTAATAAAAGTTTAATCCTTTAAAATATTGCAGCATTAAGACTGCATTCCAGAGTGAAAGACGACAAACTAATATTTTTTTTTTTCAACAGCCTACAGTATGATTTAAACTAAACTAAAATAAATCCCATTTTAAATATTCATAGATAATATCAAAGCTACCCAAAATCAAGAAAGTAAAATAGTCAACTTAATATGCCTATCAGTTCGGGGCCCAATCAACTGGCATGAAACGACTACAAATTTTATTGCTAAAAATTTGAATAAAATCATAAAACTAAAGCAGAAATCATCAAAGTTTGACGAGCAGAAAATTATATTTATGGTCGCGTCCACTTGAAAATCTACCTGTTGGCCTTCCCAATTAGATTTCTGGCCTCTGATTATAAAAACTCAATAATAAAACCATAATATTGACTACCATACCCAATCAACGCTTATGATTTATAGAGATTTTACAACAGATTTAAAAATTTTATTTTTTATCATCAACCCATCCTAGGTACGTCTGAACAGATAGATCCCTTTTCAAGTCGGCAATGAGAGAATCTAAAACATAAGAAAAATTCCCACTTTATTGGATTTCCCTTAATCTAAGCCAGAAGACAATCTATCGAAACCTTTTCCCTATTATTTATAGCCGCTGGGAAGTGTATCTTCGAAATTTTCCCGTACAGATACTTCCGCGCGACCGCCAAGAAGAAAATAAACATAAAAGGCACATTTCATAAATTATTGTCATTCATTTTTTTCTCTCAAGTTTTCTTTTTTATTTTATTTCCAATTGGCTTTGTTGCCAGTTACACATTCTGTTTTTTCTTCATCTTTCCCAGCAATTTACTGTGGTCTATCCTCGAGTATTTAGGCCATACTCAAACAGAGCGATAAAAAGGGAAGGAACAGAAAAAGACAAGGAAAAGTGCTGAAGAAAATTGATTTCTTGTAATAAAGAAAAATCAATTTGGATTCCGACAGGTAGATGTGGATACAGTTGAGTAAAGAGAGTAAAAGAACAAGGACAATATATCAATGAGTGGATACAAATATATGAACAAGTGTTTGGTAGAATGTTTTTCTAGTTGACTTGTGAATGCGCAACAATAACATACGACAGAGGTTTTTGTAACCGTTGCTAGCGGGGTTTGTGTCGTAGAACGTCTTATTTCATGCCCATAAGAAATTTATTACATACCGTACTGCCATCAAGAAAATTCCTTTCTCCTATTTATAGCTCTCAAACGAGTGAGTCCTAGTAAATTTCACCTTGAAATCAAGCGATTTTGCAGTGTGGTAATCCATTTATCCTTCCCTAGAGGTAATGTGTTGTATGTGTGTTCATGGTAAAAAAAAACTAGGATACTTACTTGTTTTATGTGGCCATGAAATTTCAATGAGTCTCGGAATATTGAATAATTCGCCAAAGCTTCAGGTTCTATCGATAAAAAACTTGATAAAAAGTAAGTATTTACCTTAGCGATTGATTCAAATATGTTAAATACTAATTTTAAGAATCCAACAGTTGCCGTTGCGTTTGATCGTACCCATTAATTTCAGGCGAAAATAAGTTGGATAGTCAGATCTATAAGTCATCCAGCACATTTACCAACAAGAACATATACCGAAAGAGTAGAGCTAATCAGTTGTATGCGAAAACTTGTTGCGAATTCCCGCGTACCAACTTTCTCCCATTCGCAACTTCAAATGGCCGCCGTAACATCTCCATCTCCATCTCGCCTTTGGGCATTTATACCTTTTCCCCTGTTAATTATTTAATTTTACCAATTTCCCTATAATTTTAATTTCCACATCATCACAATCCTACCCTTTTCCCTTAATTCCAATTACAACAAACTAGTAATATTGTCGCGTGTTTTCGGTTCGCGGCCAATAATTTTAATGTTCCGGGAAAGCGAAAACGCAATGTCTTTTAATTTAAGTTAAAAGAGTTTATTTAATTACCAAAGTGCACAATGATCAATTTAACACTTTCACTAATTTTAATTTTCACTATTAAAAATCTAACACTTGTCCATAAATTTCTTATCGCAATTGTCTTCTAAATCACTTCACTATTACGAAAATCACTTTTCTACTACTCGAATAATATCGCTTCCCACATACTATCGCAGTTCTTATCGCGGTCGAATGAATGATCCCCCCATTCATTCAGCTCGCCTTTATATAGGGTCTCTAATCATTCAACTCAGTTCTCGTACATTGGTGAATTAGTGGGAAGATTCCAGCAGTGAATGAATGGAGCAGTGACTCACTTTCAGATGTTGTTCATGCTTGTTGGGTTCTCGTGGTTTCGAGTAAATTCGTTTTGTTGATGTTCTCAATTGTTGTGAAAACAATTTCGACAGTAACTCGCAGAATTATTTGTACATGTAACACTGCCCCCACCTCAGTTCTTTTCGCCCCGAAAAGATGTGTCGTCAGTTGTAGTCAATTCTCCCTGGATGTAATATGGGGCAAGACGGTCCAGATGCACGATTTTCATTTTGGCTCTCGGTTTACGGTGTTCCTGTATGCGATATACAACGTCGTTGATTCGCTTTGTAACTCGGTATGGTCCTTCCCAATTATGCTGCAACTTTGGAGACCTACCCTTCCGTCGCTGTGGGTTATATAGCCAGACCAAGTCATCTTGCTGGAAGCCAGTAGAATTTGCCTTAGATCATACAGGGTGCGGCAGCATAACTTCCTTTTTTGAAATGCCCGCCCTTAAAGTGCTAACTGTTATAGCGCGGCGCTAGTAGTCTCATTCGAGAGAGGTGATTTTAAAGTTTTGCTCATCCCTTGGTTAGTCGCTATCATGCGTTGGAACAGTGCGGAGCGTGCATTTACCGTTGAAAAATTGAAAATTGTTTTGTTGAATTTTGAAAAAAAGGAAGTTATGCTGCCGCACCCTGTACCTGGTCTTCATGCGGTCAGTAGCCGATTCGAGGTGTTTTCGCACTGTCCGATGTATCTGGTTCAACCGTTGTCTTAGCTCACTTGCGTACTCCGAGATCGTTTGTGATTTCTCAGGGGGTGTCCCGAACTTTATATCAGCTGGCAGACGAATAGTCTTTCCAAAAATGACTTTGGCTGGGGCTTGGCCCGTCGATGCATGTTCGGCAGCTCTGTACGCCATCAAAAATAGTGGGATATGTCGGTCCCAGTCCCTTTGGTTCTCGTCAACCATCTTGGCCAGGTGTTTATTGAGCGTACCGTTGAAACGTTCGACCATTCCATCGGATTGGGGATGCAGCGGTGTTGTCCTTGTTTTCCGTATTCCGAGCAGCTCACACATTTCGCCAAAACTAGTGACTCAAAGTTGCGGCCTTGATCCCAATGTAGTTCGCAAGGCACGCCGTACCTACTGACCCAATTTAACACTAGCTGTTCGGCTACAGTAGTTGCTTCCTGGTTGGGAATGGGGTAGACCTCGGGCCACTTGCTGAAAAAATCGGCTACAACCAGCTTGTATCGATTTCCCCATTCGGATTCAGGAAAGGGTCCAGCGATGTCAACAGCAATCCTTTCAAACGGTACCCCCACGTTATAGGTTTGCATTTGTCCTCTCATTCGTCGTTTTGGACCTTTGACGGAAGCGCAAATTGTGCATCTGCGACACCAGTACTCTACGTCTTCTCGAGCGTGGAGCCACTAGAATCTTTCCCGCAATTTCGCTAAGTTCTTGTTAACACAAAGATGGCCTCCCGAGGATCCTTCATGCATTTCCTTAACCACATCGTGGATTCGGCTTTTGGGTAGTATAGTTTGCATCCTATAGGAGCTGCCATCCGCCGTTTCCCATTTCCGCTTGAGTACGCCACCCTCCACCTGAAGGGAGTTCCATTGTGCCCAATAGCTTTTCAGGGTTGCGCCATGCGTTGAAACGTCCTTCCACCCAGGCCATCCAGTCGTCTCCTTCAATACGAGCAATGGTCCGATGTCTTCATCGGCTAGCTGGGCATTTTGAATCTCCTCCGATGACCAACCTTCATCGAATTCGGCCGTTATCAATCGCAGATCAACGGGTGGTTCCTTTTCCTCAATTCGTCGGCAATGCTTGCAGTTAGCTGGACATGGACGGCGGGATAGGGCGTCAGCATTTCCATGAACTCCGCCCTTCCGATGAACAATTTCGTAGTCGTATGACTGCAATCTTTCGATCCATCTCGCAACCTGTCCCTCGGGGTTTTTGAAGTTGAGCAGCCATCTCAGTGATGCATGGTCCATTCGAAGAACAAATTTCTGGCCATATAAGTACTTATGGAACTGCTTGGTGGCCTCTATTATAGCCAATAGCTCCTTCCTGGTCACGCAGTAGTTCCTCTCACTTTTTGAAAGAACTCGACTGTAATACGAGAGGACTCTTTCTTCAGCATCGATCTGCTGGGAAAGTACAGCGCCAATGCAACCGCTGCTCGCATCGGTGTCAACTACAAATATTTTTCCGGGTTTCGGATATGCCAGCACGGGTGATTCACATAGCTTCTCCTTCGAGGTCTCAAAGGCTACCTGGCATTGTTCATTCCAGACATACGGACGATTTTTCTCAGTTAACTGATGGAGACACTTAGCTATTTTGGCAAAGTCTTTGACGAATCTTCGATAGTAGGTTGCCAGACCCAGAAAACTTCGTAGTTGGCGCTTGTTGTTTGGTGTTGGCTAGCTTTTCACGGCTTCAATTTTCTCAGGGTCTGTTTTGACTCCTTCTGCTGAAACAACGTGTCCCAGGTATTTTACTTCAGCTGCGAAAAGGGTACACTTGTCGGGACTTAGTTTCAAATTTGCCAGTCGCAATCGGGAGAAAACCTCTTCTAAGTTCCGCACATACTCTTCGAACGTTCTCCCGATGACAATGATGTCATCTAGGTACACCAAGCAAGTTTTCCAGGTGAGGCCACGTAGCACGTACTCCATCAGGCGTTCGAAAGTGGCTGGAGCATTGCAAGGCCCAAATGGCATCACCACAAATTGCCACAATCCAGTCCCAACTGAAAATGCGGTCTTCTCTCGGTCCTTCTTGTCGATTTCTACCTGCCAGTAGCCACCCTTGAGATCGAGTGTAGAAAACCATTTTGCGTCGGCTAAAGTGTCCATGATGTCATCGATGCGTAAGAGCGGGTAACTATCTTTCTTAGTGACGTCATTAAGCTGCCTATAGTCGACACAAAAACGAGTGCTACCATTCTTTTTCTTTACTGGAACTACAGGCGCGGCCCATGGATTGACAGAAGGTTCAATAACGCCTTGTTTTTCCATGTCCGAGATCAGCGCGCTCACTTCTCCTTGTTTGGCTATAGGGAGACGTCTCGGTGCTTGTCGAATCGGCTTGGCTCCCTGTGTATCTATGACGTGAGTTACCAGACTCGTTCGGCCTTGGTCATCCGGGCTTGTTGAGAAGATGTCACTGTACTTGGTGACCAGATCAGAGGCTCGTTTGAATAGCTGCACTGGCAATTTGACCTGCTTCAATATTGCAGACGTGGATTCCCGGGCTTTGTCTGTGTCTTGCCGCCTTTTCCAATGATGGTCGTGAGTAGCTTCTAAAGAGGTGATGGTGGAAACAGGCTGGCAGCTGCCGACTTCTCCCGCTTTGATGCACTTGGTTCCTTAAAGATCTTACAAGGCATCGTCCTACAATCAAACTGCGCAATGTGGACGTCTTCGTTGGCTCTATCAGATAAGATCGGTGGTCTCCAGAATCACCATCAAGCTTGGCCCATACAATGCTTTCGGAAGAATTCGGTACATCAGTGTCAGTACATACCACTACATTCATCTTGGGAATTTGAACGCTGGGATCCTCCATCAGTACTTCGACATTCTGCCATTTCAATACACGTTTGCCCAAATCCAACGTGATTCCATGTGGTCGCAGAAAATCCATTCCGAGAATGCAGTCGTCCATAATGTTCGCGACCAGAAAATTATGTCGGAACACAAGGTCTCCCAACTGTATCTGGAGGTTGACCTCTCCGTGAACAGGTGCAGTTTCTCGCGTATCTGTCCGTAGTGGGAAAATTCTGCCCTTGTGAAGTTGTTGCTGTCTAACTAGGTCTGGTCGGATAATCGATCGGGTTGCACCAGTGTCGATGGTTATGGTGCAGTGTTCTGCGTCAACTTGACCTGGAAGGCATAAGTCCGCTTCTCCACGATGTAGTCTTGACACGGTGATGGTGGTGCTGGGGACGTCCATCCTCCTAGCCAACCTCTGCCCCACGAAGTTGGCTCTTACATGTTTCCCGGCCCCTCGGTTTGAAGGGCTTCCATTCTGGGCTCCTGACTCGGTCTGGATCTCCTCCTAGCTGCACAATAGCCCGGTTTTCTTCGCTTCTTGCAGTCTCTTTGCAGGTGCCCCTTCTCTCCGCAATTCCAGCATCTAGGCGCACCATTTATATGCGGGTCTCGCACAATTTCCACGCGCTCACACCTGCACTCGTCTGTCACTACCCTTATAAACATGTTCCTGGACGAGAAACCATCAATATGCCATTTTTTTAGCCAAGAGGGCCTGTATAAGCAGGACTTTTTCACGGCGGTGTTCACTCTCGCAGATTCTTACAGATTTATTGTGCCTTCTACGTGGCTCCACCCCTTCCACCCAGGGACCGAAATTCGCGAACGCGAGGGCATAAAGCCAAAAATCTTGTTGATCACGTAGATCGAAAATGCAGGGAATCCTTTTCGCCCGGAAAAGACATTGCCATAGACGAGTCCACTATTAGTTTCAAGGGCCGGATTGTCTTCAAACTGTACAATCCTCAGAAGCCCACGAAATGGGGTCTCCGCGTTTACACTATTGCAGATGCCACGACCGGTTACATCGCTGGGTTTGCGCCTTACGTTGGCAAGCCAACAACAGAATCTCTGGTTCGTCCTGATTTGCCCTTTACTTCCCGGATAGTACTGCATTTTTTGCAAATTGCAAGACGACATCGGTGCGCAGGGGCGCCACCTCTTTACCGACCGGACCGGCCCGGACCTCGCGTGTGAATTGTTGACCATTAACACTCACTTCACGGGAACAGTCATGCCAAACCGAAAAAATTGGCCTTATGAGTCTCCAAAAAACACTCCAGGTCCTCGAAAGGAGATATAAATCCCTTGAGCGAGTTATCTCACAAGATAGGGAAGGAGAAAAATAGAGATTGTGCAGTTTGCAGCGACCAAAAGAAGGGTGTACGGAAGCAAAGTACGTACTTCTGCGAGACGTGCCCGTTGAATCAGATACTCTAGCCTGAAGTCTGCTACAACACCTACCACACTGTGGCTAATTTCAAAAAGTAAAATGTGTAAACCCCAAAGTTATGCGCCAAACAGTGTTATTTTCTAGTAAGTTTTATTAGTTTTGTACTTCAGTATGTGTTTTGGACGTTATTACAACGCTCTAGTCAGCTTTACCTATGTAAAACAAAATGTTACTCCAAACGTGCCATTTTTAATTAAAAATCTTATTATGCCCTGTGTTTATTTTTTTGCTCTAAAATTCTTGCGTCAAGTGGTAGATCAAAAACAAATACACCATTAAAAAGCTAACGAAAACCCAATAAAACTTTACATCCAAAATGTACTTTCCGAAAACTTTATAGCGACAAAAATTTACATGAAACAAAAAAATGTAAAAAAAAGGCAATTTGTTTACACAAAAGAAAAAGTAGTAGACATTTTTTTACAATATAACTAGTAAAAAATATTACTTATTGTATATGGGAGAAAGCCTGAAGTCTAACGAACAATTTAAGACCTACGCCAATATTCTAAGTCAAAATTTGGTCAAGCTATGTGTAATGAATTTTCTACCTTCAGCTCGAACGCGGAACCGACCTCTCATCGGTTCTAGACGTTAAGTCTGAGTAGTGCCAACGGATGGTACCAACAGGTCAACCAATCCGTGCACCGTAATCCATTCACGCGGTGACTGCTTGTCGGCCAGCTAGTTCGGAGAGGATTTCGGTCGCGGGTCTCCGAATGGATTACGCTCAATCACAATATTATCGCAACTCTACCGTTTATTTAGTTTGTATGAGGTTTTGCGCTCAGAATCCTTTTTATTTAGTTTTTTGTTTTTCGTTTGTTTTAAAACATGTTTTTGTAAATATATATTATTAGTACTATTGTTTTTTGTTTCATGGGTTGAATGTTTAGTGTATGTTTAACATATTTGTTCACCTTGGCTTTTATTTTTTCAGTTATATACTTTGTTTGATTGTGTGTGTTAGGGGAACAGGCAAATGGCTTTGTAGTGTAAATGATCAGTTAATCTTGATAAATTGTTTATAAATCGGTCTGTTGTCAATATATAAAATATCCCTTTTCTATTTTATTATTAATTAATTAATTAATTATTGTTATCTATTGCATATCTTGTCTATGGCTTGCTAAGTTAGTTTGTTAGACGCAGTAAACAGAAAATTGTTTCTTTTTTTATAATCAAAATGGCCAAGCGTTGTTACGCAAATATATTTTTTCTTCATACTGTTGTGTTAAACTGGATATTTGGGTTTACTTTAATTGCTCCATCAATTTTCCTCATTCGCCTGATAAAATCTCCGTAGTTTTGGTAAACCTACACCTTCTTGAAAATATGTGGAATAGAGCCAAGCTGAGTTTCGTCAGGAGGCTAAGACAACTTTCAACCCGACCAGCGTCGTGGCAGGTAGACAACGCTCTAAGGCTAGTCTAACAGCAAAATGCTTACATTCCTTTGGTTAAGTGGTAGGTCAACAAACCATCTAGTACTCATAGTTGTCAGAAGCGAACCCTCCAAATAAATAAATAAACGGGGCATATCCTCTATTCAGTATTCAGTAACATGAAGAAGGACCTTGAAAATGGAGTGTGATATGCTGTTGTATTTCATAAAAAAAATATCTATGAAAGTGGAAGGAGCGTTAATGGTGCTGACTTGATTGATATCACTGTTCTCTGACTATTCCTTATAAGACCATTATGATTCTGTCAAGTCGTTGGTGAGTTCATTCTACTAACAGAGATCTACTTTTGACTTGCACTAAGTCTTCCATTTGTTTTGTCTTCTTTTCAACTTGATACTTCTTTTGTGATCTATTAATCAACGACTGTTCGCGGTTTTACATCTTTTCTATATAACCAGCTGATGAATGTAGTCTAAAATGGTGCTACTGCCGATATTTCATCATATCACTTGCTTTTCGTTAATAGGTACCTAACACCAAAGAATATTGAACACATAGTCGACTATTATGATTTTGAGTTGTACGTGCCTAGCTCTGTGCACACTATATTAGTATAAATGCTTATAACTACTTCTATACGATTACTACCAAATCGTAAATTTGAGGGCGTCCAAAGAAGCTTCATCGGTAAAGTTGGGAGGTATCGTTTTGTACCTTACATTACCGAACATACTTAACATCCAAAGCGTTTCAGTTTACATACTATATGTATATATGTTTCTAATGTGTGAATGTCACTTAAAACTATTACTATATATTACAGCAATGATATCAATTTCGTTAGTGGACATCCGTCACATTGGCTCCTGTTCAAAGTATTCGTGTTTGAGACACATCAAGGCAGAAGGGCGAGATCGAGGCTCAAATGCTAACATTTTGCTCAATAAGTCGTTAGAATATTCGCATAATTGTCGACATAAATCGAATGGTTGCTTTGGCATCCGGTGAGGAAAGTTTTCGCGAGCTAGATATTCATCAATTTTACCGAAGACTGCACTCTGTACTGCGGATTGCAAGCGATATGCCAATTGATCAATCTGAACAAGGTAGCAAGCGTTACTTCGAATTTCCGCATTAAGAAGCGTCAAATCATTTTGGTGTTGAATTATTCTCCTACTGGATTCATTAAGAGAAATTGTTCTTTTTTTTTTTTTCTAAGTTTTCTTAACTAAACTAACCTCTTTCCTAATTTGCCTGTTGCTCCTTTCCGACCTTGACAGAGCTTCATGCTCCAGCCTGAGGCAATGCTCCGGTGAATGTCACTGCCTCACGAA
The DNA here is from genome assembly GCA_963969285.1 of Odontomyia ornata. Taxonomy (NCBI): domain Eukaryota; kingdom Metazoa; phylum Arthropoda; class Insecta; order Diptera; family Stratiomyidae; genus Odontomyia; species Odontomyia ornata. Next base: position 403,024,309 of record OZ017739.1, on the reverse strand, counting down.
TAACGTTTTCCCAAAAACACTTTAAGCACACCACGCGTTTCTTCACAGATTAAACAGGGAATACGCTTCACTCCACCACGTCGCGCCAAACGACGTATAGCTGGTTTTGTAATACCTTCGATATTCTCACGAAGAACTTTTCGATGACGTTTCGCGCCTTCATGTGCTGTCAAGATTTCCGGTTGTCACCTCGGACAAAACATATGTGCGTGGAATGGCACTTCATATGGCGGAAATGTGCTTCTTCAGATGTCGCCAGTGGCATAGTTTTCTCGATGGCCACGGTGGAGGGGCATTTCCAGATGGCTATGTCTCGAAATGTGCCGGGGTTGGATTAATTCTATATTCCGAATATTTATATCCACGGATCTAAATATTTGGACAGAAAAAAAAATATTTTCTGCACAACGGTATCCGCACAACCGATGAAGTCCGCTGGCACTTCGAGGACATATCCATCTGGCAGGTTACAAGGGTTCGGGATCGGAATCACTTCGATTCCTGGGCGTAGGCGTCACATTACACATTCCCCCCCCCAAAATCGAAGTAATTACGATCCCGTCTCCTTTGTAAAAGGTCTTGGTTAGGGACGTGACGGGTCGAAGATCGGTTTCGAAGGATAGGCTACAACCCTGTTCGTGAAGACTCGACAGTGACTATATAGTAGGAAGTCAGGTGTTATTCGGAGGCCTTGGTCTAGGCAGAGATTTGGGATAAGCCAAGGTTTCTCGTGGGAATTAGTTGCACTTCATCGTCTAAGGTCTTTTGCGTGGTAAATTCCCAGGGTCTTACCAGTCATGTCCGCGATGAGGTACCGGGTGGGGCTTATGACTTGTATGACTCGACACTTCACGAATTTCTTGTCTAGTTTGGCATTGTAATGGCGGGTGGCATCGCTCTGTCGGAAGTTTCGACGATATATTTCGTCGCCGGCCTTAAAGCCAGAAGGATGAGATCGCAAGTTGTACCGCTCCTCTCCCATCCGTCTACTGTCTTCAATCTTCTCCCGCAGTTGATCTCGCAGAAGTTGGAGCTTTTCGTGCGGTTCTAGAACCACGATTGGGTCCTCTAGCGATTTCAGCTGCCGCAATAGCCGGTAAGCGCTCCCATGACCGATCATGTACTGGCCGAACACTGCAAAATACGGCGAAATGCCGGTCGTGGCGTGGTACGACGAGCGCAGCGCACTAGTGATGGCGGACAATTTGCGATCCCAGTCCCTCTGATTCGGGTGGACATAGGCGCGAATGGCCGCTATGAGCGTACGATTCAGTCGTTCGGATGCGTTGGCTTGTGGTGAATAGACGGCAGTTCGTTGGTGGATGATGCCGTATTTGGACATTAGGTCTCGGAACTTGCTGGAGGTGAACTGGACCCCATTGTCGGAGACAAGTTTCTCCGGAACTCCAAACATGTGAAAGACTCGGTTCTCCAAAAAGCTGATTATAGGTCCAGTGTGCATGTTACGTAGTGGTTCTATGATAGGGAATTTGGAGAGCTGGTCCAGGACCACGACAGCTCCCGTGTGACCAGAAGCAGATCGAGGGTAAGGACCGATAAGATCAATGTACAAGCGCTGGAACACGCGTTCGGGGACCTCAACCTTACCCATGGGTGGTCGAAGAATGGTGTTGGGCGCTTTAGTGCACTTGCATAGCTCACAGGAGGCTACGTACGCTTTTATCTGTTGTGCCATCTTAGGCCAAAAGAAACAGGTTTTCAACCGCCTAAGTGTACGACCGTATCCGCCGTGCGCACTTGATGGGTGGTCATGAGCCCGCCTGATAAGATCAGTGGTTAATTCTTCGGGCACCCACAACTTCCACTGTTCTTCTTCTTGTATGGGGTCTCCGGATGCGTGTCCCATCCGTTTGTAAATGAATCCATCCGTCAACCGCAGTTCAGGAAGCTGGGACAGTTGATTCTGGATAGTGTGAATCAGTTGGGTGTAGCTGGCTGACTTGAAGGCAGGATGGTCCAAATCGATCAATTGGGGGCTGTCGTCCTCTTGGACCAACTCGGCTCCTTCAGGGGCGAACATTCTGGATAGGGTGTCGGGGACTACATGCTGGCTTCCTTTTCGGTGGCGAATTGTGAAGTCAAATGCCTGGAGTTTCAGTGCCCACCTGGCCAATCTGCCGTTGAGATCAGTCTGGCTCATTAGCCATTTCAGAGAAGCGTGATCCGTAACGATTTCAAAGGTGTGTCCCTCCACATAGGCTCGGAAGCGTTTCACTGCCAACACCGCGGCTAAACATTCTTGCTCGGAGACCGTGTAATTTCGCTGGGCTGGGTTCAGCTTGTGAGACATGAAGGCTATAGGTCTCTCCTCGCCGTCTTGTGCAACCTGGACTAAGACTGCTCCCACCCCATGTTGACTCGCGTCACAATGGATTGAGAACGGTTTGTCAAAGTCCGGGCTGTGCAGTACGGGGGCCGTAGTCAGACTCTTCTTTAGCTCTTCAAAGGCTCGCAAGCTGGGCTCTTCCCAGACGAATTTACGTCCCTTACGCAGCATGTCGGTCAAAGGAGTGGTAATGGTGGCATAGTCACGTACAAAACGCTGGTACCATCCGCATAAGCCTAAGAATCGGCGTAACTGTTTGGTGGTCTTGGGTAATGGAAAAACGTCAATCGCTTGAGTCTTTTCCGGATCGGTCTTGATATGCCCATGCCCAATGATGTGACCTAAATACTTCACCTCCGTCATCACGAACTGGCTCTTCCTTATGTTGATGGTTAATCTTGCCCTCCGGATGTGTAGAGCCACCTCCTGAAGCAGGTCGATGTGTTCGTCAAAGGTCTCGGTTATAAGCAGCAGATCGTCCAAGTAAACGAAAACTTGGTGCCGCAAATGAGGTGGTATCACCTTATCCATAAGGCGCGTCATTGTTTGGGGGGCATTACACAATCCGAATGGCATGGTCACGAATTGATATAAGGGCCGGCCTGGGACTGTGAAGGCTGTTTTCTCCTTTGAACCGGGGTCTAAAGGAATTTGCCAGAAGGCGTCCTTGAGGTCTAAGCTCGTGATGAAATGTGCTTTAGGCAATCGACTCAAAATGCCTTCGATCAACGGTAGAGGATATGCGTCCTTGACTGTGACGGCGTTCAAGCGTCTGGCATCTAAGCATAACCGGACCTTGTTCGGCTTGACAACTAAGGTGACTGGGGAAGCCCACGCGCTCTGTGATTCTTCGATTACGCCTAATGATAGCATTCGATCCACTTCGGCATATAACGATTTTTCCTTCGCCGGAGATATGGCGAAATGTCTCTGTTTTATGGGTTTAGCGTCCCCCACATCTATAGTGTGGAACACCAGGGCAGTCCGCCCGAGACCTTCTTTCTCGTGCGATGGAAAAGCCGATATAGCCGAGTCGAGACGCAGTTGCTGAGTTACATCCAGTGTATGCCGTAGTAAGTTAGTGGGTTGAGATTGGTCAGGAACGGTGGTGACGGACTCCAGGGTCGAACTGGAAAATAGTGCCGGGGCCAAGTTAAATTTTCGAACGAAATCCACTCCTAAATAAAGATTCTGGGTTAACTGAGGTATGATGAAAAATTCCATAGGTTTAGTTACCCCTTTAAAGGTGACATCCGTCATAATTTTTCCCACTACAGAGTGACGAGTTCCGTCCGCCGTGCTTAACCAAGAGGTGAAATGACGGATTTGGTCCGCGTGCTTGGCCAGTACCTCCCCTGCAAACTCGGCAGAGATGCAATTCACACTGGCTCCCGTATCGACTAAGCCTGATACTCGTTTTTGCAGGAGGTGTACTGACGCATATGGCCGAACATCATCCCTCAATAATTCGTCTAAGTATATGTCCTTCAACCTTTTTCTCGACTGCCTGACTTTTCTCCAGAAGCTCCGCATCCGACGCGTGGCTCGCTTGCTTCGCGGTGGGACATTTGTGACCAACTCCTCATGGAAGATGCGCTGTCGAGTAGCCAAGTAATTCCGCAGCCTGACATGAAAAGGTTTTACATGCCAAGGAACTTTCGCCTCGCTATCATTCCCTTGCGCGTTGGCATCGGCGAAGGACGGCGTCGGTTGTGGAACTTCGGGAGAACTGTGTTTAGCGGTGCGAGTCAGCAGAGTTGGAGTCATGATGGGAGCTGGGTCATAGCTGGTGATGGGGTCTGGATTGGTTCGTCCGGGGTCTAGGAGTGCCGACGGGTGGTCGCGGCACTCGGTGGCAAGTTTTTTCGCCCTTTGCAATTTGCACAGTCAGGTGCGTATGTGTCGGCCTTCCCGCATCGGTAGCAGAAAAGCGTTGGCTCCGCTGGACATGCGTAGAACCGATGTCCCGGTTGTCGGCAGTTCCAACATACCGTCGGGCTTGTAAGTGCTTCAAGGGAGGGTCGATCAATCAATGCTGGGTCCTCAAGCTCCGGTGGTGCTCCGCTCCTCGGTACTGGTACTGGATCAGCAAGCAGGTGGTCTGCTGCCATCAACTCCGCGGTGTGATGATTTCGGGGATTTGGTCCCGTTATGCGAGGTTGTGGGCGGAAGGTACCTCGTCGCTCATCCAAGTGTTCTTGTCTACGCGCATGCGACCTTGAAAATGGAGTGTGATATGCTGTTGTATTTCATAAAAAAAATATCTATGAAAGTGGAAGGAGCGTTAATGGTGCTGACTTGATTGATATCACTGTTCTCTGACTATTCCTTATAAGACCATTATGATTCTGTCAAGTCGTTGGTGAGTTCATTCTACTAACAGAGATCTACTTTTGACTTGCACTAAGTCTTCCATTTGTTTTGTCTTCTTTTCAACTTGATACTTCTTTTGTGATCTATTAATCAACGACTGTTCGCGGTTTTACATCTTTTCTATATAACCAGCTGATGAATGTAGTCTAAAATGGTGCTACTGCCGATATTTCATCATATCACTTGCTTTTCGTTAATAGGTACCTAACACCAAAGAATATTGAACACATAGTCGACTATTATGATTTTGAGTTGTACGTGCCTAGCTCTGTGCACACTATATTAGTATAAATGCTTATAACTACTTCTATACGATTACTACCAAATCGTAAATTTGAGGGCGTCCAAAGAAGCTTCATCGGTAAAGTTGGGAGGTATCGTTTTGTACCTTACATTACCGAACATACTTAACATCCAAAGCGTTTCAGTTTACATACTATATGTATATATGTTTCTAATGTGTGAATGTCACTTAAAACTATTACTATATATTACAGCAATGATATCAATTTCGTTAGTGGACATCCGTCACATTGGCTCCTGTTCAAAGTATTCGTGTTTGAGACACATCAAGGCAGAAGGGCGAGATCGAGGCTCAAATGCTAACATTTTGCTCAATAAGTCGTTAGAATATTCGCATAATTGTCGACATAAATCGAATGGTTGCTTTGGCATCCGGTGAGGAAAGTTTTCGCGAGCTAGATATTCATCAATTTTACCGAAGACTGCACTCTGTACTGCGGATTGCAAGCGATATGCCAATTGATCAATCTGAACAAGGTAGCAAGCGTTACTTCGAATTTCCGCATTAAGAAGCGTCAAATCATTTTGGTGTTGAATTATTCTCCTACTGGATTCATTAAGAGAAATTGTTCTTTTTTTTTTTTTCTAAGTTTTCTTAACTAAACTAACCTCTTTCCTAATTTGCCTGTTGCTCCTTTCCGACCTTGACAGAGCTTCATGCTCCAGCCTGAGGCAATGCTCCGGTGAATGTCACTGCCTCACGAATAACGTTTTCCCAAAAACACTTTAAGCACACCACGCGTTTCTTCACAGATTAAACAGGGAATACGCTTCACTCCACCACGTCGCGCCAAACGACGTATAGCTGGTTTTGTAATACCTTCGATATTCTCACGAAGAACTTTTCGATGACGTTTCGCGCCTTCATGTGCTGTCAAGATTTCCGGTTGTCACCTCGGACAAAACATATGTGCGTGGAATGGCACTTCATATGGCGGAAATGTGCTTCTTCAGATGTCGCCAGTGGCATAGTTTTCTCGATGGCCACGGTGGAGGGGCATTTCCAGATGGCTATGTCTCGAAATGTGCCGGGGTTGGATTAATTCTATATTCCGAATATTTATATCCACGGATCTAAATATTTGGACAGAAAAAAAAATATTTTCTGCACAACGGTATCCGCACAACCGATGAAGTCCGCTGGCACTTCGAGGACATATCCATCTGGCAGGTTACAAGGGTTCGGGATCGGAATCACTTCGATTCCTGGGCGTAGGCGTCACATTACATATGTTTAAAAAAGTAACCGCTGGTCACGCATCGCTTAGCACACACTCGAAAGTGCTGCGTCGGATACGCGCGGAATCGGGCTACAGGCGCGGTCTCGAAAGGTTTAATAATCAAATTAGACTGAAACTCGGTATATATACTAACAAAAGTTTATTTCATTGATGCCTACCTGGGTGAGTAATCTCACCGGTTGATAACCATGCTTATTAAGGAATTTTTTGACCGCCCAACATACCTGACATTCTCTCTCTCTCTCGTAGCACTACATCCCCTTTCGGGCCTTCGCTTAGAGATAGTAAGAGTACTCGTATCTCATTGCCATGATCGAATGTATCGGCACTCCACAAGATGATATGATCACTATCACGCTTTGGCCGTGTGTACGTCCACCCAGCTGCGATTCGTTCTGGTTTTAAACCAGCGCGTATCATAACTGAACAGGCTTATAGTCCGTCCGAAGAATCATTTGAACTGAATTTCGTTGATGCCAACGAAACTCGAACCAGAGACCTTCTAACCACTAAGCCACGCGGACTACTCAACATACCTAACATAGGACTACATAAATACAAAATGTCATTGAACATGTAAAATTTATGAATCCTATTACTTTTATCAAAGCTGAGTCAATTTTGACTTCTAAGCTATTTGCTACCGGTGTACTCATGAAGATTTACATGTGTGATCTTTTCCAGATTTGTTGGATGTCAAAACGTCGTTTTAAGACCTGTTTCAAAAGGCTCTTATCAAGGCGTTTCATTTGGTACTACTCGTGGCCACATTCTGTAAAAAAAGTTGTTTCAGGATACTCTTCCTTACATTGAGGACTTCCTTAAGAACATTTTCCGATGCCCAAATTGTAAAGAAACAATCACATTTCATATAACCAACAGACTCGGTGTTTGTAGCTACTACAGTTTCGGAAGAAAGTTGCAATGGTAAGTGGGCGTAGGAGTGGTCAGACAAGCAGGACTATCCACCTCTTTGTCACAGTTCGTCTATATGCTACAGTTTTTTTCTCCAAAAACAACTTACCGAACATTCGCGATGGGCTACATATGGCTTGAATTATGTATGTAAAGTATGTAGCTATTGTGTGTGTGAGCAGTTGTCGTCAGTCAGCTGCTCTACGAGTTAGTCGTGTCAGTCGATGGGAGAATCGTGTTTCACCCGTTCTACGGAGCAGTCGAAAGGTCGTGTCTCAGCCGTCGTCCGTCGTGTGCAAGCCGTTGTACAGTAAGCCGTTCAACCCATCGGTCGTCACTCAGTTGTCGCTACAGCCGCTACGAGAAAGACTATTCAATATTACATTTGGGGGCTTAACCGCCTGAGAACATAGTTTAGTAGTGCATTCGCCGTGGATTTGGCACATGATTTTGTTTATCGTCGGCGCGGTTATTACGAAAAAGAAACAGCGCGACATTGTCATCTATATTCGTGGCCAAATTTACATGATCGCAAAGAAGACCCCGAAAAAACCGCGCAGTGCAGTGCAAGCGAGGCAACAGCAAGCGGCACAATCTAGGAAACCGTACAATATGAGAGCAGTACAGCGGATTAACAGCAGCAGCAGTATGAGCGATTCGGAAAGAGCGAAAAATGTACCGTTGAATACAGCTTCAACCTTAGCAACAGCGGTTAAGTGCGACGAGCTTTCTGTAAGCGGTACAGAGAAGCAATACAGTGTGTTACGTAGCTGTTCGTTCACAAATATAGCAGCAGGAGGTTTTCCAGAAGCAGCAAAGCCCGCCACACCCACCGCGCCTACTGCACCCATCAACGATGGTGAACTTTTGCAGCAGTTGGTTCAATTGCTATCACTGAAAATCCAGGCGGATGAAGTCGGAAGGAATGACACCAAGCTAGTGGTCGAAAACTTCGTGAGAATAATACCAGACTTCGACGGTGAAAACATGACCATAAGGCAGTGGCTAAGTAATTTTGAACTGAACGCCGACGCTTATGGACTTAATGAAAAGCAGAAGTACGTACAGGCGAGAGCGAAAATGACTCGCACGGCAAAGCTGTTCTTAGAATTAACAACTACAACAGTGTGTGACTATAGTGCTCTACGCCGATTATTGTTAGAAGAGTTTGAAAGGGAATACATATGCGGTGCTGAAATACACAAGCAGTTGAGTGAACGTAAGAAGCGCAAAAATGAAACGTTTCATGAATACTTGCTTCAAATGAAACGTATTGCCGCTCGAGGGATAGTCGATACTGAACCCATTATTCGATACACAGTGGACGGTCTGAATTTGAAGAGTGATTTCCGATTTAATCTTTACCGGTGTAAGTCATTCAAAGAATTAAAAACCGAATGTGATATATATGAAAGTGTAGTTCACAAGGAACAACAAGTGAAGCCAAGTTCGACAGGAACCAAGCCGAAAAAGCAACATTGTTATAATTGCGGGTCAGCGGATCATCTGCGGAAAGACTGCAAGGCGGAGATGAAATGCTTTCGCTGCAACAAAACCGGACACATGTCAAAGCAATGCACAAACAATGCGGTGGTGAATGTCATATATGGAAAAAATCGGCTGAAGCAATTGACAGTCAACACCAATAAGGTTAATGCGCTGGTGGATACAGGAGCTGATGTTTCCCTCGTACGAAGAACAGTCGGCAGCAAATTCGGCAGCGCTGTAGCAGTTAACGGCGATGCAGCATTACAAGGCTTAGGCAACACAACAACCCACCCTATTGGCGAAGTCGTTGCGGAAGTGCAGGTGGATAGCATACGGACGAGCCACAAATTTCTGGTTGTGGAGGGCAGCGTTATGGGATGCGATGCTATTCTGGGATATGATTTCATCAGGAAGTTCGAAATGAAGTCTATCCCAGCCGGTTATAAGTTTTCTCCTCCTTCGATGGAGAAAACTGAGGAAACAAATCAAATAAGTACCTTTAACATTGTCCAGTCACTTACTGACGTCGTTGTACCCCCACAGTACAAACATATCGTGCAGAGGATGGTCGACAGCTATCAGCCATACCGAAGAATGTCCTGTGAAGCTGAAGATTGTTCCTGACGGTGAAATCCTGCCATTTCAACATTCACCAAGTCGCGTAGCAGTAGGAGAGATGGATGCTGTAAAGAACCAGATTGATGAGTGGCTAGAAGTGGACATCATTCATCGAATCACATCGAATTCCGCTAGCCGAATGCTTATTGTCAAGAAAAAGGACGGGATTAATCGAGTTTGCGTTGACTACCGTCAACTCAATAAAAACGTTTTGAAGGACTATTTCCCCGTGCCGATTGTCGATGAAGTTTTGCTGAAGCTGCAGAAAGCGAAATATTTCACTGTAATGGATTTGGAAAATGGCTTTTTCCACGTCCCCATTGAGGAGGATAGTAAAAAATACACAGCGTTTATCACGAAAAATGGATTGTACGAGTTTAACAAGGCGCCGTTTGGATTCCGTAACTCTCCAGCAGTTTTCATTCGATTTGTGAACTATGTGTTCTGGAACCTAATTGACGAGGACGTCTTGGATTTATATATGGACGACATAATTATACATGCGGATACGGCTGAACTTTGCATTGCGAAAATGAAGCAAGTTTTTAACGTTGCAGCTGCCCAGATCGCCAAGCCGCTTACTAATTTGCTACGAAAGAACGCTGTGTTTAAAATGGGCCACGCAGAAATGCAAGCCTTCCAGTCCTTAAAAGCTGCTTTAGTTGAAGAACCAGTCTTGAAGATTTACGATACAAATGCGAAAACCGATTTACACACAGATGCATCGAAAGATGGATTTGCGGCGACGTTGTTGCAATGGTTTGACAATCAGTTATATCCTGTATATTTTTGGAGTAAGAAAACCTGAGACGGAAGCGAAGCAACACAGCTATATCCAAGAAGCTAAAGCTATTTTCTTCGTATTAAAGAAGTTTCGACAATATTTATTGGGAATACCATTTAAGCTGTTAACGGATTGCGCGGCTTTCAAACAGACCATTAACAAAAAGGACGTCCTCCGAGCGGTGGCACAATGGGTGATTTACCTGCAGGATTTATGATTACCAGCTCGAACACCGTAAAGGAGAACGCCTAAAGCACGTCGATTGCTTAAGCCGCTATCCGCAACAAATAATGTTTGTCTCATCAGAATTGACCGCACGAATTAAAAAGGCACAGCAAGATGATCCCATGATAACACCAATCACTAAAATTCTAACTACCTGGCCGAACGAGAATTTTAAATTAAAAGAGGGTCTTCTGTTTAAAGCGGAAGACGGAGCGGATCTTCTAGTGGTGCCACGACAGATGGAAAGAGAAATTATCACAGAAGCTCATAACACTGGTCATTTCGCTGTTCAAAAAACGATGCATTCGATTCAGCAAAAATATTGGATACCGCATCTGGAAGGCAAAGCCGCACATGTTATTAATAACTGCGTGAAATGTATCGTGTACAACAAAAAGCTGGGGAGGAAAGAGGGATTTTTGACTCCAATAGAAAAAGGAGATACGCCGCTACACACAATACATATTGACCATCTGGGCCCAATGGATGCCACTGTAAAGCAGTATAAATATATTTTCGCCATGGTGGGTGGATTTACCGAATTCGTTTGGTTGTACACAACGAAAACCAGAAACTGCGAGGAAGTCCTTAGGAAGTTCGAGGAATGGAACACGACTTTTGGAAATCTGACTCGAATTGTTAGTGATCGGGGCGCTGCATTTACGGCACAGGCATTAGAGCAGTTTACGCGTGAAAATGGCATCGAGCATGTATGGACCACTACAGGTGTTCCACGAGGGAACGGTCAAATTTAGCGTGTGAATAGATCGATCTTGTCCATTATTTCGAAGCTTTCATCGGAAGAGCCTACTAAATGGTATAAATTTGTTCCAAAGGTACAGAAAGCAATGAACAGCACGATTAACGTATCGACTAAAAGATCACCATTTGAGTTGATGTTTGGAACCAATATGAAGAATGTCATAGAGGATCACATTATACAGGAGCTTCAAGAGGAAATGTTTGATAATTTCGATGTTAAGAGGCAGCAGTTGCGGCAAAACGCTAAGGCTGAAATTCATCAAGCACAAGCCGCCTATAGTGAACAATTCAACAAGAAGCGAAAAGCAGAATAAGGGTATAAAGTCGGCGATTTGATGGCAATTCGCCGAACTCAATATGTAACGGGTAGAAAACTGGCAAGCGAGTATTTAGGCCCATATGAGATCACGAAAATAAAGCGTAACGGGCGTTATGATGTTCGAAAAGATGCAAGTGTCGAAGGGCCTAACACAACAGCCACGAGTTGCGATAACATGAAGCTATGGCGATACGTAGTCAACAGCGAGGATCCTTGGTCATCGGAGGCCGATGACCGAATCAGAATGGCCGAATGTAAAGTATGTAGCTATTGTGTGTGTGTGAGCAGCCGTCGTCAGTCAGCCGCTCTACGAGTTAGTCGTGTCAGTCGATGGGAGAGTCGTGTTTCACCCGTTCTACGGAGCAGTCGAAAGGTCGTGTCTCAGTCGTCGTCCGTCGTGTGCAAGCCGCCGTCGTCCGTCGTGTGCAAGCCGTTGTACAGTAAGCCGTTCAACCCATCGATCGTCACTCAGTTGTCGCTACAGCCGCTACGCGAATACTTAAATAATATCAATTTATCTATTTTATAGCAGTTTATATGAATAGACTATTCAATATAACAAGTATACGAGCATGTGTGTTGTTAAGAACAAAATATTATGCGTACTATATTGAAGCGATTTCTTTGAGGGAGCACAACCAAGATAGTTTTTGGAAAGCAGTTGACTACGTATCTGGCACCCTAACTTGGTTTTATCTTTATATACGACAAGAAACCCTGCTAACTTGCACTTTTCACTAAACTGCTTCACGAAATTCACCACCATCATCGCGGTAGCTTAGGCTGGGCCTTGACCTCCTCCAATCATCGCGGTTTTACGATCTCATTCGCCAGTTGATCACTCTCAGCAAGGATCTGCTGCTAGCTTCTATCGAGTCTTACCATCAAGTCTTTGGTCATCCTGCTGGACGTCGACGTTGTGCTCTAACCTTCGATGTTCTTTGGGATAGCCAGTTTCTTTCATTCTTTCTACATGGCAAAGCCATTGCAATTCACACCACTTTACGCAAGAGGAAACAGGTGGGTCGTCAAATAGTTCATACAACTCATCGTTGTAACGTAGTTTCCACTCTGCTCCTTGTTTTACTGGGCCGTAGATCACTTTGCGTTCAAATATGTGCACTGACGGAGCTTAATTTGCCTGTGCGCAGCTCTGGAGCTTAGAATGAGAAGTACGGAGCAATAGGCTTTATTTGCGATTAACGCAAAGTACTGTGTGCAAACAAGATAAGGACCTCAGTTCATGTAATAATCGAAATTTTATTTCAAAATAATACTCATTATTATAGTTTTTGAAGACTCTAATACTTACAACAAAGCTTTAGCATAACAGAAATTATTTTAAACACTATCTGCATCGCTTAGGACAATGATGGTTTTCCCGTATGCCAATGAATGAAGAGAATATTATCGCTAATGTGAATATCGTTGTCAATTTATTTTGACGGGACTACAAACATCATTCAATGTCACAATAAATAAAAAAATATGAGATCCTTCTAAATTCACTCAAGCAACCTTGTCGACACATGAACCATTAACACATGTTCTAACTCTGCTCTTCGTAAAGGGATCATAGCGTAGCCTAATCTGATACCTTTGACATCATGACCACAGTATATATCTTCACGGCACGACACGCTGTTCCGCCCAACCAAAGCCTTCTTAACTTTGCAACTAACACAACATGATTTACGGCAACCATTTCACAAATTGAGCAACTTTTAGCGACCACGAAACGTTAAATTGGTTCGTCCTTGCCACCTTATACTACGCACCTCTTTACCCAACGTGCGCCAATTCAACCAACACGGCACCATAACTTATGACCACAAAGCATATCGCGAGGCTCTTCCTATTCAATATCCTTGTAATTTACGGCGATTTCCATCGATAGCCTAAAATCAAAATCAACGTTCCAAGAAAGAAAAGAAAACAATTTAAGTTATCCACGGAAAAACAGTTAAAACATTTCACGCATCCCCCAAAATGGTCAGAAAATCCAGTTCTTTATTTTTATTCTTTTTTTAGCTATTTTTTCGACCGATGGATGACTAACAAGGATAACACAATAACTGATGGTGTGACGTACACGTTTATTTACTTTACTTAATAGCATATGTCAGTCGTGGTTCGCGATGGAATGGAAAAGGAAGGGAGCGAATAAAATTTGAATATGAGAAAGAAAGATGGTAAAAAGTTATCAATAATCGTGTGTTGACATGCAACATGATGAACTATGACGGTCGTTCGCCAACTGACGACGCAACGAAACTTATAGTTGGTAGAATTTTCACAGGATATTGTTAGGAAGGACGACGCGGCAACGTGGCTTCCCATCGTCTAAACGTTGAATAGGCAAAAAAAAGAAGAAAAGTCGAACAATAATAATTTTATTTTTTCGCGATGCAAATCATTATCCTGTTTACTTTTCGATTGGAATCAGGAAAACGGGACACCATTAAGCTATCGTAAACTTTGCTAATGGTTGTGCCCGACAAAAAGGTAATGAGGTGTTGAGGCAAAATTCTTTGTTTTTTTTTGGATGGCATTCGTTTTCGTGCCCAGAACTGGTTAGGAAGGACGAATGATAATAGGATTTAATTATGAGGACTGGCGCCAAATTTATTAGGAAGGATGTAGGGTTTTTATTGTCTTTTGTAGTGATGGGTTTAAGATTGTCGGAACGTTTCGCTAGCAAGGGAATGAATACCAACTTAATTTCTGCAAATCTTGAAAAGAGATGACAAATACCAACATCTGAAAGTTTAATACAATAAAGTTTTACCAAGTTCGTTCCTTAAATAACAATAAATAGGTACGAACGATATTGCCAGCTTCCATTTAACTAATATATTCAAGTGCAGTTCGATTCGAAGTTAAATTAGTAGGATCAGTATCAGCTTTACAAATAAATCTATTTTGAATAAATACATCGAAATAGAGTCTTGCAACAGTGCTACGTTAATCTTGAATTATTTGTTCAATAAAAAGTTCCAATCCAATTGATCAAGGATCAATTATTTCGTGTACTATAAAATATATCATTTTAAAATGATTTCAATGCGAAAATAAATCATCCAAAAATATTTGATCCTTCCAAAATAATCCATTATTTAATATCTCAATTATACCTTTCATTTTCTGCGCAAATTTAATCATACAATTACATGATAAAAACTTATATCTGATACACACATATATGCATTACATTATGCAAATAGAGCAACTTATTCCAACTGTTATTTCATTAACATAGTCATTTGCGTTTCTAAAAATCGATTTTGGTTATATGTGATATTACGTCCATACGTGCCAGGATTATATCATCCAAAATTCAAATATTCCATCCATACGACATGTGTGTAGAGCTCAACACAATCATGCATTTCCATGTAAATTTACCTTACACATATGTGTAATTATAAAATGGCTAACAGAGTTGAATGTTTGCCCACAAGCAAATATAATTAAAACAAATAAATTTATACATATGCGAATATGAATATTTTTTAAAGGGGTTTATGGAATACTTAATGGACAGAGTTGGAATTTTTTCTGGTTTTGTAAAAGATGTACATTTGTTGGAGTTAGGAACATATACGCGAGATATTGACATGAGTGTGAGCAAAATTTGACCGCTTTTAATTCAAACTTTAAATGGTATCAACAAAAATGCAAAAATTGATGTGAATTTTATCAGAAATTAGGACGGAAATAAACTCAAAATATAAATAATAATAATTGAATGAACAGTGTTTCATACTCGTAAATACTAGATATGAGGATACCCTATTTCACACATGGATTTTAAGGCATTGTGTATGGGCCTCGAAAGGTGAGTATTAGATGTGTCTTTCTCTAGGGTCGCTGACACGATTACGAAGATCTTTGGATAAGGCACTATAAGATGGAAGAGAAAAATAGAAAAAAATTTGCGGTGATATCCACCTCAGTGTCGGTTAGAGGAGTAGTTCCAATAACAGAGTATATATCTACAGAAGATTAGCGTCACATCCCACTCAAATAAACCGTGGTGGTGCGTCAAAAGTTCCTTAATCACACTATTTCAGCTTGGGCAGTGATTACTGCAGGCCAAGCAAATGGAAGTATTGCTGTCAGCATAGATAGGCTAGTGATACAATTAAGGTGCGCTAGTGGTCATACTACATACGATCGTAAACGAGCGAACATGTAAGTTCCCTTACCAAGACCAGTCGCTGATGTGCCGGATACTGAAGCAACGTCGTGTCATCATGACGATTAGGAAAGGCGCCTTCGATCTGCTGAGAAGAATGAGGATGCCGAAAGTTCTATCGCTAAGTCAAGAGCTTCAGCGGGAGTCGAAGGGGGATGACGCGCTAAAGTGCCGCGCTTACATACAGGACAACTCCAGCTAGCAGGGAACCCGACAAACAAGATTTAACCCGGCTCAAAGATACCATCGCGAGAAACAAAGCTGCGTGGACATGGCTATCTAGAATTCTATTAAAGAATTAAGAAAAAAATGGTCGACAATCAGGCGAGAAAGAGGGGAAAAGGTAGGCAGAGGAGGTTATTGCGGCAGATGCCTTAAAAATACATTTTTGTAGCTCTTGGGGACTACAGCAACCTTTGTATAAAGATGACGTGGGACAGTTTGACAGCTTAGCCTACGAGGATCCGTGGAAAAATGTTCAAACATGAGGCAGGGCAAACGTATCGCCACCTGGAATGAAAAGGGGTGTTTTGGAATGAGTCAAGGTACTAAGCTGCAGCGGCCAGTTCACCCTGGACTGCTGTAACAGAACGGCCAGGATGCTAGGTGACGTTTGAGAAGGCTCCAAGCTGTAGTTCGTTCATTAAGCTAAAATTCTTGCTATTTCGAAGACAATGGTATCTCTACCTTTAAGGCTATCCGGTGGAAATTTGAAGTATCTTTTCAGTAAAAGTCACTCTTTGTAGGTTTGAAGTAGGATTTCAAGTCATAAATTTTATGCCATATATTTTGCAAATGTTTAGGGTAAAACTAGGCTTTAAAAAATGTGTAATGGAGGCCCATTGTGGGTTTTTTGCTGAATAATATCTACTAAATATCATTTTTTAAGGTTTTATAGCAAACCGTCACAAATTTAATCAATATAAGATATTAAGACGCCCGTTAATCCTGTTCTATAACCGTTATAATTCATTAATCATATCCACCAACCTTATGATCACTTAACTATATGCGAGGTGTGTTCAAAAAGTATCACGAATTTTGAATTTTCGCGGGCTACGTATATTCGAATTTCGATTTTTTTGTGGCGTTATGTTGGTACTCATGTCTGTCACTTATGCCGACAAGCTCGGCCATTTTGAATGTTCACTTGATTGGTGATAGCTGCTTTACTTGCACTTCAATCGTCTTCGATTTTTACTTATTCAAAAAAATGGATCAAAGAACGTGTATCAAATTTTGTGTGAAAAACGAAATTAAGTGCGCGGATGCATTCCGAATGTTGACTGTGGCATACGGAGAAGCTACCTTGGACCGAAGCAACGTTTATCGGTGGTACAAAATGTTTTTAGAAGGCCAAGAAGATGTGAACGACGAAGAGCGTGCCGGACGCCCGAGCACTTCAACAACAGACGAAAAAATTAATGAAGTGGAGAAAATGGTATTGGCCAATCGTCGAATCACCGTTAGAGAAGTTGCTGAGGACCTAACATATCAATTGGCTCGTGCCATTCGATTTTTATCAACGATTTGGGCATGAGACGGGTCGCCGCGAAATTCGTACCAAAATTGCTCAATTGCGACCAAAAACAGCAACGCATGAACATTGCTAATGAGATGTTAAACTCTGTCCGCGACGAACCAAATTTGCTCCAGAGGGTCATAACTGGTGACGAATCGTGGGTTTATGGTTATGACGTGGAAACCAAAGCTCAATCATCTCAATGGAAGCTGCCGCATGAACCAAGACCGAAAAAAGCGCGCCAAGTTCGGTCGAATGTGAAAGTTTTGCTGACAGTTTTCTTCGATTGCAGGGGCGTGGTGCATCATGAGTTCTTGCCACAGGGAAGAACGGTCAATAAGGAATATTACCTGCAAGTTATGCGCAATCCGCCAGAAACGCCCGGATTTGTGGGAGACCAAAAATTGGCTTTTGCACCACGATAACGCCCCTGCTCACACATCGTTGCTTGTGCGCAACTTTTTGGCCAAAAACAACACACTAATCATGCCGCAGCCACCGTATCCCCAGATCTGGCCCCCTGTGACTTTTTCTTGTTTCTGAAGAGGCCCATGAAAGGACGACGTTACGCTACGCTTGACGAGATAAAGACGGCATCGAAGGAGGAGCTGAACAAGATTAAAAAAATTATTTTTTGAAGTGCTTCGAAGATTGGAAAAACCGTTGGCACAAGTGTATAATATCTCATGGGGATTACTTTGAAGGGGACAAAAGAGATATTCATGAATAAATAAATAATTTTTGAAAAAAAACAAAATTCGCGATATTTTTTGAACACACCTCGTACGAGTATATGCACACTACAAGGTGCAAATGCATGCTATATTTAGGTGAAATTTTCCGCATGCGACTGCGATTTTCGATGCTTAAATTTGAACAAGGTTTGAAATTGACTTTGGTAACTATGCGTACAAATTTCTATGTACGAGTCTTTCAAATTCAATAGGAGCTTATTTTGGATGATTTATGGTTTCTTCAGATGTGGAAAGTCTCCATTGAGTATCAGATGGATTCAATTAGGCTCGAAATTTTGACTTGAGTACTACAGTGACAGAACCCATTCATTGAAATGGAATAATGGATTTTGTTTATCATAAAAAATTACTTCCAGTTAAGAAAAGTAGCAAGACATTCAGCAAAATGGAGCGGAGTAGATACCTCGCTTTCTCCGTCTTGAAAAGCGGTGCAAAATGAACAGGAATGAAAATAAACTGAGTAAAAAGAAATTTTTTTATTCAGTAGCCGCCGCCCTTCAGTTCTCCCAACGAATACCATTTGGGTATCCGTAATTCGTCTATACGATTCACGTGGTCAGCTCACGGCAGCTTCCGCGGTCTGACAATCGTGAAGACCTCGCCAAAAATTTCATACAACTCATGGTTGTATCGAATTCACCATTCATCCCCGCCTAGCTTCACGCTGATTATTCGCCTCAGGACCCGTTTCACGAAGGCGTTCAATATGTCTGTGGATGCTTGGGCTAGGGTCCATGTTTCGCACCCATAGCAAAACACAAGTCTTATCACAGATTCGTATACTTATGCCTTTTTATCCTCTCTTAATTCTAAATATACTCGGCATATTCCTTATAGGTTGAGAATATTTGGTGTCAGTCCCAAATATGTTTTCCAATTACTGTTTCTTTTGAAGTTTTAGACTCATCTCTGTACCATCTGTAGCATGCGGTTCTATGAGGTTAATGTTGAATTTAAGGCTTATTGCCCAGCAATGCACACAAAATGTTGTCGAAGTCGAAAATTGCCACTACGCAATCAGATGGTACACACATAAATTGAAACAGATTGGCTAGTTTTACTTGGTTTTAATGTCTGGTTTGATAGCCGTTCTCTATTCTCTAATAGAAGATGCCTGTCATCGTCGATTTGGCTGCTTTTGCTATCACTGGATGACGTGGTGGTAGATTTAATATTCTTCGTAGTGCTGCTGTAGGACACGACTTTATTGTCCCCATAATGCAGACACATGCCAAGCCCTGTACTTGATTGAGTGCTAGCCATTCTACGTACCTACATTTTGTCTACCCAGGTTATAGCTCAATATGCGATGATAGGACTCACCATCATAGTACACATCTGCCGCAAGATCTTGGGGAAGGCAAAAGTAAGGGTTATCCAACTATATCCAAGCACAACAGTGCTAGAAATACAGCCTTCAAAATCTCCTGCGAATAAGCAAGCCAGACCGTACTCAAATCAAACATTCGCTATGATGCAACAAATATATGTTAGGGTTTCTCACATAAAAGTCCAGAAACTATTCGACTATGGAAAACACAACGGCCATAAAGAAGCTTGGCTGGCGTCAAAGAGCTCAGGAGTGCCAGGCGAAATGGCTGGAAGAGTTTTTGCAACCATATTGTTAATGGCACTTAGACATCCAGAGTGAGGAAAGTAACTTCTACTAGCCCCGCTCCACCATGTCTTGAGTTGTGGACCAGCAAGCGCTCACTTCTTTAACCTTTAACAAAAGTGCCCGATATACTCGTATTTCCAGAAGGAATTGGACTGCGAGTCAGAATTCCTTCGGGGTTAGTAGCGAAAAACCATACAAGCCACCAGGACTGAATTTTGTCATACCAGCTTTGGTACTGGACCCTGATTTACGGTGACTTTCAAGGTATCTTCTGATCTCACCTTGTATCACAGGCCTTGAGGAAATATCACATTGCGTTTCTATCAAATGCTGAGTGGAGTATTCTCTAGTAAGCTAAATGATATAACTCGACAATCCCAAAATGTTTTTTACTTTGAAAAAAAAAAAAGTATTAGAAGACTACGAAGAGGATCAACGACTAAAGACACCTTGCTAAAGCGAAATACGCCAACAATAAAGTGAGTAAGCTAAGACAGGAATCCATATAGTTGTAAGAAACAGTGAACGATCCTGCCAATACAAGGAATATACTTTGGCGAAGCCTAGACGTGGACGGAGCATTTAACAATAGGACAATCACGTCTATGAATAATAATCTCCGGAGCGCATAGCATAATTAAAAACTAAATAGGTAACCTCAGAATTAAACTGGATGGATAAAAATGGATATCGCAAGAGGGAGTGATCCGCCCGCGCGAGTCAGATTTATGAAATAAAGGAAAAATATGTTTTAATTTATTTCCACCCTGAAGGAAATTTCTGGAAAAAACAACGTTTTTTTCGCGTCTCTCAAAGCAGACTACTAGAAAATGGACAAATTCATGTTCAAAAACCATATGAAAAATAAACAACGAGCATTCCCCTAACTTTGATTTCTTGCCTCTACTTCCTTCTGACAACCATTCTATCTAAAATTATAATTTGACATTTGCAATTTCGTCATTTATTCATTTAAATTTTCATTCGCAACTTGCTCTGGACTTGAATTCGCATCTTACGATCAAATGTCGGAAACAGTTGCATTGAGCCATGGGACGGACATGTTATCCTATCCTGAATTAAATTATCTACATATACAGAGGTGGCCAAAAGTGATCGGACAATACAAGAAACAAGCAATAAAATACTTTTACGAGCATAAGCTTTGAAATGAAATAAAAATTTTTCCCTTATATAAAAGTTACTTGTATTCTCAATTTATTGCACAAAAAAATAAAACAGAAATAAAAAGATTTTCACAAGAAAATTAACAACTAATTCAAATTCACATTGCATCAAGTGGACAAAAGTAATCGGATATTTTGAAAAGTGTGAAATTATTCATTGAAGTTTGGAGCAATTCTTTTCTTTTCATTTCCGAGTTTAAAAGGGAATTCCCCTAATTATATGTTGATATGTGTTTTTCTGATATCAGTCATTTACTTGTCAGTTTTAAGTGAAGAAAGTTAAACATGGCTAAGAATCGCAAAGAAACCTGTATACATGAAAGAAAAGTTATAATAAAGTTGTATAAAGAGAATAAATCCTTTTCTGAAATATCAAAAATAATTGGAAGAAGTCGTTCGACAGTTTTCGATATCGTGAAACGGTTCAGAAAAAATAATCAGGTGGAAAACGAAATTAGGAGTGGTCGACCATGTAAACTAACAGAGACAGACGCACGAAAAATCTTAAGAATTGTTAAAAAGAATCCGACTACAACGTCCAGAAGTATTAGGGATCAATTAGCAGATGTAAATGGTACCAATGTTAGTGCCCGGACTATTCGTAGAGCTCTCAGCCGTGCTGGTTATCAAGCGAGAGTACCTCGAAAGAAACCACTAATTAGCAAAGTTAATAAGAAGAAAAGATTATGCTTTGCAAAAGAATTTAAAAGCAAGCCGCTCGACTTTTGGACTCGTATAATATTCTTTGATGAGAGTAAGTTTAATATCTACCACTCCGACGGCAGGTTGTTGGTGTGGAGAACTCAAAATAGTGAGCTTCATCCCAAAAACATTCAACATACAGTAAAACACGGAGGTGGCTGTGTAATGGTCTGGGGTTGCATGGCTGCCAACGGTGTAGGAGAACTTGTTTTCATTGACAAACCTATGGACAAACTAGGTTACTTGTCGATTTTGAAAGAAAATTTGAAAAAAAGTGCACAAAAATTGGGTCTTGATGGTCATTATTTGTTCCAGCAAGATAATGACCCAAAGCATACAGCTCATGATGTTCGTATGTGGCTCCTTTTCAACACTCCTGGTCAATTAAAAACACCACCGCAATCCCCAGACCTAAATCCCATCGAACATCTTTGGGATCATCTGGATACAAAAATAAGGAACCATCACATTACTAATAAAAGTCAACTGAAGACGGTGTTATTAGAAGAATGGGACAACATTACTCCGGACGTTACCCGTAAGTTGGTACAGTCTATGCCCAATAGGTTAACAGAAGTTATAAAACAAAAAGGATACGCAATTAGATATTAAAAGCCTATGTTCTAATGGAATCATCAGGAAGAAAAGTATTACAATTGAACGTCTGATTACTTTTGTCCACTTGATGCAATGTGAATTTGAATTAGTTGTGAATTTTCTTGTGAAATTCTTTTTATTTCTGTTTTATTTTTTTGTGCAACTAATTGAGAATACAAGTGACTTTTATATAAGGGAAAAATTTTTATTTCATTTCAAAGCTTATGCTCGTAAAAGTATTTTATTGCTTGTTTCTTGTATTGTCCGATCACTTTTGGCCATCTCTGTATACTGCTTGCATTTATGGGAAGTATTATGCACAATACTAACGGCTTTACTAACTGAAATTCAAGCGCAATTTGCTTATGAATGCCAGTTATGAATTTTCCCATAATTGTCAGTTCCATAAAAAAGGTACCCAATTGTATTTAGACGGTTTTTGCCCAGCTTTTTCTCTCGGTTTGGATCATATACCTCTGTAGTTTATTGAAAAAGAATATTTTGTGGACTAGACATTGCAAAAATATGTCAATGTTATATTCTGAAGCATTGATCTTTAAATAGCTCCAGATGATGCATAGCTATGTGATTCTGAGACGAATTATGCGAAATTGATAATAATCGGTCCAAAATGTAACCATAATTGTTAGTATGTTAGCTTCTGATCTTCAAGATATAAAATCATAAAAATATTAAAATGGTTTTTTTTACCTAATAGGCAAGAACACCTGTTTCAATAGGAGTCTTTCTAATTAAATCCTTGTTAGTCTTACCTGCAAAGAAAAGAAAACAATGATTAGTATTTGATTTTTTCATCTTTATGATCAGCTAGCAAATGAAAGCGTAAAAAAAGATATTTATATGATTCAATCCAGCATATTACATATACGCCTAAGCTTGAAGAAGATTCGAAATAGAGGGTAATACGGATACTACCCAACAGCCCAAGTATTATCTGCAAAGTGATAGCTAGTGAGATAATGAATTTTCCTCTAGAATGAATTTAACCCATCCTAATTTAAAGTAGCAGGTACTTGAAAAATGCTGGGAGTTAAACATAGACGTACATCAAATTTTTGTTGACTTAAAGCAAGCATAAGAGGGTCATTCAACAAGTACTAAGCCTCACCGCCCGATGGCGCTGCTATTACAAAAGAGTTTTTCAATGTTTACTAACCAGTTTAAAAAGATACAATGCTTCCTTCACTGGTACCATAGAGGTATATACTGGAGACGGCGAAAGATCAAATTCATGAAGCCACGAGCTTTTGCCTTTGCTATTGTGATAACTCGCATAGGCTCGAAGCTAATTTCGAAATTGGGGTCGAAATTTCGTTCATCATATGATAAGTTGTATCATACTCTTGACGATAAACTTTATGAGAATGCACCGGTTGAAAATTAATTGTTTACTACAAAAAGAAAGCCAAAAAATTATCATTTGTGCTGATATTATTATTCTGGTGGAATTTTCTTGCAAACGCTTGAGAGGGTACCACTTTTGACCTACGAAGAAAATTTCATCATTCAAGTATGTGGTTTGCGAGAAAACTTGCTGTGACGCACGGACGGATGGACAGGCGGACGAAAAGACAGATCGCGATTTTAATAGGGGATTGTAAAAATATTTTACAATCCCCTAAAATGGTCTGTTTTATAAATACTTGCAAGTTACGCCATTAAAAATGTTTCCATGATAAACATTCATTACTACAGTTGCTACTAAAATAGCGAATTGCGCTTACCTTCTGACCTTTGTGGGCCGCCATTTTGAATGCATGCATTTGATTTTTAAAAATATTTCAATCTTAGAGTCTCATCAGTCAATTTGTCCAATCTCAGTCAAATCAGTTTCCCTCTAGACATGGCAAAAGTATTAAATTTTTAATGAAAATGGCAGCGAAAAATATTAGGTTTTATATTTTCGACTTCTTTATTTTTCATCCGATTTTGATGATTTTTTGTTTAGTTCAAGGACTTTGTACAATTATCCATAGTCTCAAGTTTCATTAAAATCCATTGGAAAATTCGGCCACTAGAGGGCCACAAAAATCTGAAAAAATCGCATATTTGAATCGCCGCCATTTTGAAAGGTGAGCATGAAATAGCAAGATGTTTTGATCTAATTGTTTTCTATCTTGAAAATAAATTTCATTCGCATCGAATCAAAATTGGGTCTTTCAAAAGCCTTTGAAATTTCTAGCTTCAACTAGCCGCCTTTTTGTTTTTGGAGACCTGATCTCTAGTTTTTTAACATGATTCTTTAGGCATTTACAGTAATTACCAAAGAACCGAATTTCATTAACATCGGTTGAAAAGTTTGGTCATAACGACAACATCCAATGCTTACACGCTTTTCGACGTCTGAGCGGCCACCATTTTGTTTCAAACGTTTCGACTTTGGATTTTTTATTGTGAAATTCATCGCACACCTCAATAAATCTCTGTACCAAATTTCATCCAAATAGGAGCCGCGGTTTGGTCAGAAATGAAATCACGAATGTTTGTCTAAAATTTTGTTTTCCCTCGACCGATTTGGCTGGTTAAACAACTTAACTGAGATATTCACCCAATACGCCTTTCCTAAAAATTTTGTGAAAATTGGAGCGAAATTGTGACCTCTAGCATAGTCACGATTTTCGTTATATTATATATAAATCATATGTATATATATATATATATATATATATATATATATATATATATATATATATATATATATATATATATATATATACATATATATATATATGCAATAGGTAAATATCTCTTGAGAAATTCAGCTAAAAAAAAAAACCCGACTCCAAAGTAAGAAAGATGAATAAAATTTTTTAAAAGCAGTGCTATATTGCATGGTGCTTTAATATCACATTCATAAAACTTATTTCATCCTTTGTAGGGCACTTTGAAGTCGGTTTTCTTCGTTTTCCGGTAAAGAAACAAATATTTTCAAATTAAACCACCATGCATGCATTTCGGCATTAATTGGCTCGATTTTCAACAACAATTTCAGTCCCATCACCACAACTCCAGAAACCTAGAAAAACATTTTTAAATTCAACCGACCAGTTTTCGAAATTAATAAAACAGCTCCCATATTGTAGGTGCACTGCACTGGTACGAGATCACGTATTTTAGAAAACATTCAAAGTTTTTCAATTAAAATGTTTACTCCGATACTTGAAACTTTTACAAGCACCTTCGCAATAACAAAACGAATTATTTTCAACAATTTAACCTTAACACCATTATGGACGGAGCCAACAAAACTTTAACATTTGCGCGCAACATCTATTTCACATGCAATTTGCTCTTTGATAATGACGAACTTTTACTTAAAAACACAATTAATTACTTCAACACGAAGCTTTAAGGATAACTTAGGCCCATTTAAATCCGTAGGAATAAAAATCAGAATAAAAAGCGCGTAAATTCTTAAAATGCAAGCGAGTTTCAGTTGCATGTTATCGGAATTCTATGACCGGCGTCAAATCTGTTTCAACCGAGAAAATCTTTAAACTCGCGTCTCCCATATACCGTTTCTAGCAGGCACGATTCACACAACATTCGAAATTATGTTCTCATTCACGAATCGCACCGAAATCCTGGACGGACACAGAAAACATCACGTAAATTATACCCGGACACATAATTGTTTCCTTGACTGCACTTTACTTACCTAAATAATGAAAAATACTCGATAACGCTCTCACATTTTTGCTCACGTTTACACATTGAACACTTTATTTTCGAAACCTCTTATAGAATCCACCCGAAACAAGCGTTTTCATTGAAAATTTTTAAAAATTACGATATTTGATGGAGTTTTCGCGGGAATTGTCAACTTCCTGTTTTCTATCAGCTGAAACATCATTTCCGAAATCAGGGGTGTCACAATTGTTGATTTCGATCGAAAACGATTTGAATGTGGCGCACTTCGTAGTTTGTTAGTATATTTTATGGAAAGGAAAGAAGTTTGTTGAACAATATTTGGAGGCATTGTTTACAATTGTAAATGCTGTATGATCATTAAAGAGAAAACTAAAAATAATGAACTTTTTTAGCTATTTCGAAATTAATTTCGAACAATGATAGAATTTGGACAATCATACGTAAGCTCATTCGTGAAAGTCCAAAAGCTTTCGAAAATTAGAGTATACGGACATGAAATGTTTGTTCGTATTGAGCATGTATTAAGAGACTTCAATATTTTATATGGGAAATGAAAGCTCGCCGTCTCCAGTGTATACCTCTATGACTGGTACACTCAGAAACAGAGCTTAAGTATTGAATGAAACTATAATCTCGTCTGTTTTTACGCTTTCGATATCCTCCAATTGCTTGATTAGTGCCGCTGAAT
Organism: Odontomyia ornata; assembly: GCA_963969285.1. Classification (NCBI taxonomy): domain Eukaryota; kingdom Metazoa; phylum Arthropoda; class Insecta; order Diptera; family Stratiomyidae; genus Odontomyia; species Odontomyia ornata. Next base: position 402,997,995 of record OZ017739.1, on the reverse strand, counting down.
TCTGGGTAGATCTGCGGCTTATTGGTGTTTTCAGACTTTCGATTTCTTTCGTTAGCTATTTTGCGATTTTGTAAGTCAGCGAGTTCGAATCAGCTATTATTTCACGAACCTCCTCATTATTCTTGTGTATTTTTGACTGGACACACACAATCGAAAACATAATCCGGAAAAAGAAGAATAAGCTACAAATACGCAAGCGAACAACATTGTGCAAGCAAAATGCAGAGTGCAGGCGAATCAGTGCAAACAACACGAAATGTCTGAAGGAAATCAAAAAAGCATTCAAGAAACACCAGATACATATAGTGACAGGGAAAGGTTCCTAGAACCATGGAAGAAAGGAGCGGTATTTACAGAGTTAGCTGCAACGATTGCCTTGAAGTTTACATAGGGCAGATAAAAAGGCTGGTACCAGTAAGATTTCATGAGCATCTTCGAGAAGCGACCATAGCAGCGAAGAACCAGGTACTCAAATCAAGTCGTCAATCGCAAAACATATAATCACCGAAAATCATAAAATAGATATTAATGGCCTGGAGATAATAAAAAGTGTAGATTGCCCCAAAAAAGTAGATGTCCTCGAGTCAATATATATGACAGGTACCTGAAGGGATTAGGATAAAAAAAAATATATGTATGTATATATAAATTCATAATAATAATATAACGTTGAAGGAAATAAGATTACGTTGGAGTTCAAACGCTAATAAAGTATAATATGAATTGTTAATTGCAACTAGTGTCTTTCCTTTCCTGGAAACCTATTCTTTTTCAGAAGGAAGTGACGGCGAAGATGAGTATGCCGCCGAGGGGATAGGGTTTACATAAACCGCGAATGGTCGATTTTGTGTTGCGGTTCATCACGCTGTGCCGTAGTTAGGTTCTACGTTTTAAATTAGAGTAAATTGATTCGGTTTTAGATTCGAGTAATTTATTTCGGCCACCACGTCGGTGAATATTCCGGGAGGCTTGGTTTTGATTGAAGTTGTCTTCTCCAGGTTTCTTTCTTTTGGACTGGATGTACGGTCGGAAAGAGATGAAGATGAAGTAAGGAAAAGTAAAGTTGTTGGGAGCCGATTGACGCGCGGACATTTGGACTCAGTCTGCGCCCGAAATTCCTCTACGAACTAGCTAGCCTGCCAGCAGCCACTTTGGAGAAATCCCTCTACGAACTAGCTAGCCTGCCAGCAGCCACTTTGGAGTATAGTAAGGGTGTCGGGTACAGTCCGTGGACTCATCCAGAATTCACGTCTAAAATCGAAGAGAGGTCTGTTTAGATTTCCTTCCAGAAATCTCGAAATGCTCGGGCACGTGATTAAAAATCATTCCAAGGATATTACCCACGCGGTCTTTTGAGATGCCTATTGTCCCGACTATCTCGCGCACCTTCAATCAGCAGTCTACCAATACAAGTTGGTTGATCTTTGTCACGTTATCTTCCGTGGTACCCGTTTTTGGGGCAGCTGGGCGTGGCTCAACGAAAACCGAAGTCCGAACACGTTGAAACTCATTTAACCAATTTTCTACGGTCACCGTCACAGCAGCAGAGTTACCATGCGCTTTTTGATTTCGTTGGGCGGTTTCCCTTCCGAAAACAAAAATCGTATTACCTGAATTACCTTTTCTAAAATCCACATGCGATCAAAATAAAACTACCAGTCCGATTCAGCTGAAATTTTGAAAATAGCCGTCTACGAGAATGTACTACACGATAGTGAATCTGTATTGAATTGAAGGAATATTAATGTCCGTAAAGGACCTGCAGCGATAGTCTGCTGCCTCAGCGAGCGGAGATGTTGGAGTTGGTCGGAATTGGCCTTTTCTGTGGATGCGTGAATGCGCCGGCAGGCTAGCATTGCGAAAACGTAAAATAATTCTACATCGACCATAACTTTTGCCTACACCTCGACGTTTTTCAATCCGAGTCCCGCTTGACAATCTTCTCGCTTATCTCGACGAGCCTCTTCACGGCGATAACGGAGGTTTTTCTAGTCGAGACAATCTAGCAATTACTTCGCTAGAACGAGTCATGAAGGAGGTTGCAATTATTAATTTTTTTCAAGTTTTATTTAATTTTTCATTATCTTTTTCTGATAATGGTAGCGTAGGTATAACAATGTTAATATGTTGCGAATCAAATTGTTCCGGACTTGTTGCGTTCTTATTTTCATAAAAAAAGGTATTTTCTTCGCAAAGGTCTTTCGAGCAGTTTGCCTCGGCGGCTGCTCGATTACTACAAATCTCTCTTGCGATAGTGGCGCCATCGGGCGGTGAGGCTAAGTATTTATCAGACCGTCTTCGTAGAGTACTCACTACATAAGCCGAAGGTCCCCAGTTCGAAACACATTGGTAACAACGAGATTTGCTTCGAGTGATTCTTCGAACGGACTTTAAGCCCGTTCAGTTATGATACGTACTTGTTTAAGATTAGAACGTATCGGAACTGGATGAACGGACATACGACCAAAGAGTGGCCCTGACCATATCATGTCGGCACATTCGACCCAAGATAATGAGATACTCTACCTATCTCCAAGTCAAGGCCCGAAAGGGGGTGGGGCTGTGGTGCCAAAGCAAACATAATAACATATTTCACACTGGCAAATAAAAACTGTGATTTTGGAAAAGTATTTTCCTTTTATGTAACTGATTTGACTTTGATCCTACGTAATCTATTACTGCTTTGAAAAAAAAAAACAAATTTGATTTAAATGTTGATTTTTTCTAAAAAAAAACATCACGATAGAAATCATTGATTTAAATCAAATAATTTAAATCAATCAATCCTGGTTTCAGATACGTTTTATGGGACACGATATCTACTTTTCAAAGAAGCTCACATTTTTTCGCATCTGTGAAATTTTAACATTTTTTTATTGCAGCTCTAATCATAACATTATAATTATTTCTTATTGAAGTGACTCTATAGTACATATAATAATATATAGGTACTTGTGTTAGAAGGCATTACTCAATTTGGAATTTTTAAAACTTAAAATCATGTACCTGATTTTTTTCACATATTCTTTCAGAATAGAGGGCTGAAAAGACTTGATACACTTGCTAGTAAAATAAGTTTTTAGGGAGAAGTTCATATACAGGGTTTTCCAATAAGAGGTGTTATTTAGATATTATAAGAAAAATACCATTTTTTAATATAAATGATTAGATGTTTATTTCATTATAATGCCGTTAATAGTGGAAAATAACATCAGGCAAATGATCACCACAGCCACGCTTACAGGACCATATCCTTTTCATGAAATTTTCCATAACCAAATCGCAAAGTGGCTGCCCTATGTCCTCGATAGCCTCACGAATTCCATCTTTGAGGTCTTAAATTCGACGCTGGGCTGTTGGCGTAGACCTTCCCTTTCATGGGGCCCCAAAGGAAGAAGTCGCAAGGTGGTTAATCACAAGATCTCGGGGGCCAATTGTGATCACCTCCTCGAGAGATAACAAGGCCCGGCAACTTTTCCCGTAAAAGATCAATGGTTTCGTTGCTTGTGTGGCAGGTTGCGCCGTCTCGATCAAAGCAAACGTTGTCCAGATCAATACCATCCTATTCCGGCCATAAAAAATCATTAATCATCTCTCGATAGCGCAATCTATTCACCGTAACTGTTGCTCCAGCTTCATTTTCGAAAAAGTAAGGTCCAATGACTCCGCCGGACCATAAACTGCACCAAACAGTCACACGTTGAGGATAGAGAGGCTTTTCAACAATAACTCTTGGATTTTCCGAGGTCCAGGTGCGACAATTTTGCTTTTTGACGAAGCCACCGAGGTGGAAATGGGCCTCATCACGCAAGATGATTTTTCGATGGAATTCCAGATCATTTTCATGCATTTCAAGGACCCAATCAGCAAAGACACGACATTGTTGATGATCGATCGGCTTGAGTTCTTGTGTTAACTGGACTTCATAAGCCTTAAGACCCAAATCTTTATGCAAAATACGGTGTAATGACGTTTGTGGAATGCCTAATTCCAAAGAACGACGAGAAATGGACAAACCTGGGTTTTCTTCAACACTTTCGGCTACAGCAGCAGTATTCTCGGCTGTTCTGAGTGACGTGTACGGGTTTTATTCTTCACATCACTACGTTGTTCCAACAGCTCGAATATTTCCATCAATTTCTGTATTGCGGTTTTACGAGCCGTCTCTGCCAAATTTTCACCATTTTTACAGTGAATTTTAATAATTTCAATGAGTTGTTGAAGCGTGTATCGTTCCATTTTTATTAATGGCGTAGTTTCTGCTTGTCAAATGTCAAAAAATGACAGCTTCAAAAGTGACATCTACCGGAATAGCGGGCTATTCAAAATAACACCTCTTATTGGAAAACCCTTTACTTTAACAAGACAAAACATTGTACTTTCTCAAGACAAAACATTGTTTTTGAATAAAATGATACAAACTTTTAGATTGATTCATCGGAAATTCTAAATTCTGAGAACTTCCAGTTGAACAGAAAGTTTCTTCAGCATTCATCATGAGCTCAATAAATAAAACATCAAAATCGTTCATTTCAAACCGTTATCAATAATCAATCTCTCGATAATTAATGAAAAAACTTTGCCGTGCTTTCAGAATAAATAAATAGTTCTTAACTTAATTAAAATTCCATTAGTTCTTTCAACAAATTAATACCAATCAACTATATATGGCAACTCCACATCAAATAACTCGAGCCAACTGTTGCTACCACTCGACATATGAGCAAATATCGCGAGTACACCAGATTTGACCAATTAAGGTAAGTCAAGTTTGTCTGCAATGTTTGTGGTTATTACTAAGGCGCACGTCGCGCATAATTTCCACGGTTATGAGTTGTTCGAGCACTTCGCCACCACCATCGCGCCATCACCATTAACACAGCTACCATCGACATCGTTCCAACAAAGACGCTAAGCTAAGACGAAAAAACAGAAGAAATCGCGGACATAAAACCTTCATAAATACAATGATGGTGACAGAGCTTTGGCGCCGTCAGGTTACCTAACAAGATACTTATATACCTCCAAGCCTGTTTTATTCCGATACAAAAAACAAAAACAAGAAAGCTGAAATCTATTTCGCGAACTTGGAAACTGGACAACGTTGTTGTTTGCTTGCGGTCTCCTCATGAGTGGCAGCACCTGATCTTACCTTAGCTTTGTTGGATCAAAATCAACGTCTTTGCGTCAACAGAACGCCAGATGGTCAAGTTGGGTTTGTTTGAATGTAGTCCGGATCTGTCGTCCCCAAAATTGCAACAGCTTTCAACAGATACCTTCAAGCTGTGGCTTCGACCCGGAAATTCCTCTCACAGCGTAAAAGCGCGCAATCCGCGATCTTAGCTGTTGGGGTTTGTCTTAAATTTAAAGATGTCGAGCTTAAGGCGATATCAAGATATTGTCAAGCGATCAAAATAATCAGCTATGAATAGTTAATTGAGATGATAGCGTGGGGGCGGCGACTGGTAGCATTCGAAATTGTACGTTTTCTCGATCGGACGAGATTGCCTGAAGGATTGACTGAGCACAGCAGTAAGTCTAATAAATTATGCTGGCATAGCTAAACGGATTTACCTTGAAAATTTCATCGGGTCTCGCGCTCGTCGCGGAGGGAGCTCACGCAGTGCTGAAATTCAAATATACGAGTATATTCAAAAGCGTTGACTTTTGGGCCTAGTTTTCAAATTTAAGCTGTTGGTATTCGAATAAATCAAAGCAATTGGAATTGAGCTGTTTTTGTTCACTTAAGGAAAACATATGTGAGTTGTGTGTTGTAGTCAAAATTACGCTTGAAGGTATTCAGTACCAGAAGGAACTAATTCAGGTTTAGCAGCCTCCCTTCATCTGATTCAAAATCGCAATCCCACCTTCAGCACCTGAGGTCTGGAAGCTTTTCAATCTCTATCTCCAATCCAAGACCATTATCCACGCTAATAGATATTTTACGAGCCCCGAATATCTCGCGCTATGATAATCATATTCCGTGGGGCGGAATGCTGTTCAGCGTGGGTTGATTTTATGACTTTATAGTAAGAAAAAAATCACATTAACATCGATTGAAAATTATTTTTATATCAACATGCTATCTGGTTAACTTTTATTGCGTCGTCGACTTTTTTTTTCTTTCGAGCTGATAGCAACGATATCAAAATTATATACAACCATAGATAATTTATACGGTCAATCCGTATTCCCTTCCTAGCAGGATCTCTAGAAGTTCATCTTGCTGATGTTGGTCTGAACTTTTTTCCCACTTTTTGGAAATACCCGGACCACAACATGGAAAATAAATTGCTTAGTCAATTTATTTTAGAAAAAAATCCAAATACACATGTCGCCTTCACCGCTGATTCATATTCAAAATTTCCTACGGACATATATTAACATTTTGTCCAGTGTTTGTGGCGAGCATAAAAAAGTCGAGGGTGGGCTTGTTCAGATTGATCTTTTAATTTATGATCGAATCGATCGTTTCTAAGGCAGTGTAGGGGGATACAAATTATTTGATTTAATATTGGACTTAGCATTTTTTTTCCTCTTCATTCCTCCAAATATTCGTTAAATCTCGTCAAGGAAGAATTTATTTTATTGGCTGATATGATTCATAGAGTTGTCAATTGGACGTGAAACTTACGTTTTGGAGGATATTACACGCGATTGCAGTGAGTTGAATAAAGCGCGATCGCGTGCGTGGACATTTCAATATGAAAAGAATAAATGATGAACGTTGAGATGTTGTCGAGGTGAAATTTATGAGAATTATGCATGTTAATCCGTTTTTATGTCGTAATTTGTATTGAACAACTACTGATATGGATATCCGGAACGAGCTATTTATGTGTTGATTAGGCATTTCAGGCCATGGCAACTTTATTGACTTCGGATTGTATGCTCAGATTTTTTTGTCAGATTTTTTTGAGATCGCTTGTCAAGTTGCTATTTGAGAAATACTTCGGATTTCAGTAGTGAAATGGCAGAATCATGTCTGATTCATAATAATTTGGACGGTTATTTTGATAGATGTGAGTTCCATCACTATCCTCATTGTCCAAGAGCCGAAATTATCAAGCTTTGTCCATTATTCACTGAAATATCTTTCAGATACACTTCATCCTATCCTTCAATTGATTGCCTCAAATTTTCATTTAACTTATCGCGGAATTTCGTGATGCTGATAATAAACTTTGACGCTGGAATTTTCCCTCTTTAATTTCATTGGAAATCAAATGAAGTGAAAACTTAATTAATTGCAATTACTTATTCATGCATTCAATTAAAATGCCTCGTAACGTACTGGCATTCATCTTCTTTTTTTTTGTTACCGATGTTCTTTCAGTTCCTCCTGTATGTGTACACAACGCGCTGCACGTGCACCCTTTCATCTGCATCCAGGACCTTACTCCTACATCTCTGATGTATGATGAAATTCGATTAACCATAAAACGTTGAGTGCTACTACTGCTACCACAGTTGCTGTTGTTATTGCAGAATCCTACGAAAAGGACGAAAAGTTCATTCACTATCCATTGCTGCATGTCTATTTGCCCGCGTACTCGTATATTTACAGTCTCTCACTATCTACTAGAATTGGTCTATATTTCACAAGGGTATTCCCATCAACATCAGCATCATCAGCGTAGGTAGGTAACGTCGTGGTTGTCGTCATCATTGAGGCAGGAGTGATGGGTATCAATTTTAGTGTAGTAGCAATTTGGGAGCCTTCATTTCTTTCCCTTAACGTATGATGAGTAAGTAGGCGGATGGCTCAATGAATCCACGGGTGGATAGATAGTCTTTGCTGTTGCAAATATGCAACATCTAAGAAAAAAAACGAGCGCACTCACATGTTTATTCACACTTCAATAGATTATCCCACATAGGACTTGGGTTACTGTAAGGTTGAAAATGCGACTTTTTGGTGGGCGTAGGGTACACTACCACGTGCAAGTAGTTGGCTGGAGGTTGAGGCGGTGGATATTTTCGAAGGTGGAATCCTTGACTTCATGTGGGCGATGTCGGATTCATATTTGGAAGAAATAGATTGCTGGTATAATGTGGAAATTAAATTAGTCGAAATATTTTCGGGTAATAGGTAATTTATACAGATCCTTTGAAAAAGGATATTCGAGCCGTTTTTTGTGAGATGTTGTATGTGAAAATTTGGACGCAGGTTAACCAAATGTTTTATAACGTGGTGCATATGTCAAAACCTGAAATTGCTTTGCAAGTTAGGAAATATTAGGTATATGTATATAGGGGTTTCCAATAAGAGGCGTTATTTTGAATAGATCTCGTGATTTAACACTTTGCAACTTCTTCCTTTGGGGCCACGTGAAAAGGAAGCTCTAGGCCAACAGCCCAGCGTCGATTCAAGATCCCAAAGATGGAATTCGTGGGGCTATCGAGGACGTAGGGCAGCCACTTTGCGATTTGGTTATGGAAAATTTCATGAAAAGGATATGGTCCTGTAAGCGAGGTCGTGGTTGTCATTTGCCTGATTTTTTTTTCCATTATTAACAGCATACCTTCCTCTATATAATGAAATAAACACCCTATCATTTATATTAAGAAATGGCATTTTCTTTTGATATCAAAATAACACCTCTTATTGGATTTGGTAATGGAAAATTTCATGAAAAGGATATGGTCAAAATAACACCACTTATTGGATGGAAAACCCTGTATAGGATTCTCCAATAAGAGGTGTTATTTTGATATTATAAGAAAAATACAATTTTTTAATATAAATGATCGGATATTTATCTCATTATAAAGAGTAAGGTATGGCGTTAATAGTGGAAAATAACATCAGGCAAATGACCACCACGACCACGCTTACAGGACCATATATTTTTCATGAAATTTTCCATAACCAAATCGCAAAGTGGCTGCCCTATGTCCTCGATAGCGTCACGATTTCCATCTTTGAGGTCTTGAATCGACGCTGGGCTGTTGGCGTAGACCTTCTCTTTCACGTGGTCCCAAAGGAAGAAGTCGCAAGGTGTTAAATCACAAGATCTCGGTGGCCAATTGTGATCACCTCTTCGAGAGATAACACGGTCCAAAAACTTTTCCCGGAAAAGATCAATGGTTTCGTTCCTTGTGTGGCACGTAACGCCGTCTTGTTGAAATTAAACGTTGTCCAGATCAATACCATCGAATCCCGGCCATAAAAAATCATTAAACATCTCTCGATAGCGCAATCCCGTCACCTTAACTGTTGCTCCAGCCTCATTTTCGAAAAAGTAAGGTCCAATGACTCCGCCGGACCATAAACCGCACCAAACAGTCACACGTTGAGGATGGAAAGGCTTTTCAACAATAACTCTTGGGCTTTTCAAGCCCCAGATGCGACAATTTTGCTTGCTGACGAAGCTACCGAGGTGGAAATGGGCCTCATCACTCAAGATGATTTTTCGATGGAATTCCGGATCATTTTCATGCATTTCAAGGACCCAATCAGCAAAGACACGACGTTGTTGATGATCGAGTTCTTGAGTTAACTTAACTTTATAAGCCTTAAGACCCAAATTTTTATGCAAAATACGGTGTAATGACGTTTGTGGAATGCCTAGTTCCAAGGAACGACGAGGAATGGACAAATCGGGGTTTTCTTCAACACTTTCGGCTACAGCAGCAATATTCTCGGCTGTTCTTGAGTGACGTGCACGGGTTTTATTCTTCACATCACTAAGTTGTCCCAACAGATCGAATTTTTCACCAATTTCTGTATTGCGGTCCGACAAGCTGCTTCACGACGACTCAAAAATGTTCGAGTTTTACGAACCGTCTCTGCCAAATTTTCACCATTTTAAATAATTTTAATAATTTCAATGCATTGTTGAAGCGTGTATCGTTCCATTTTTATTGATGGCGTAGTTTCTACTTGTCAAATGTCAAAAAATGACAGCTTTAAAAGTGACATCTACCGAAATAGCGGGCTATTCAAAATAATACGTCTGATTGGAAAACCCTATAGTAGCTTGTATAACAAACTCATTACCATCAGCACCAATAAATCGTGCAAATCTCGACATTCCAAACAATATTTTACTTGCCGACCCCGACTTTCATACTCCGTCAACCATAGTTGCTCTAATAGGCGTTAAATTATTCTATCAGCTATTGTGTATAGGCAAAATCATGCTTAAAACACATCCGAACGTTGTACTCCAAAAAACTTTACTTGGTTGGAAAGTCGCCGGAGAACTTCCAATACAAAATAAAACAATCCAATGTCATTTGTCAATTAACTCACCCGCATTAGTCGCTGATCTCGCACGATTTTGCGAAATAGAAGAAATTCCAACTCCGAAGGCTATCTCTCCAGAAGAAAAGGCCTGTGAAGATCATTTTACTCATCACACCATTCGAACGCAAGAAGGTCGTTATATGGTTAGATTACCGTTTAATGAAAAAAAGAATTTAATCGGTGAATCGCACACGATGGCATTGAGACGTGCTCATGCGTTAGAAAATAGATTCGAGAAAGAACCTCAATTAAAAAATGATTACACTGACCTTTTGTTAAAATATAAAGACTTAAAACACATGTCGATTAATAACCAGAGTAGAAATGATATTTCTTGTTTTTACCTGCCTCACCACGCTCTAGTTAAGAAAGATAGTATTACAACCAAGACCAGAGTCATTTTCGACGCATCGTGTAAATCCTCTACTGGTATATCGCGAAACGATTCGCTCATGGTCGGTCGTAAGCTTCAAGATGATCTCTTTGCTATTCTCACTGGTTTTCGAATTCATGCCGTCGTTCTCACTGCCGACATTGAGAAAATGTATCGGCAAATTTTAATTCACCCAGATGATGCCAAATACCAAAAAATTCTATTTCGTGACAACCTGAGTAGTCCTTTTCTCGAATATAATCTTAACACTGCCACTTCTCCTGCCTCCTTCCTCGCAATACGGGCACTCCAACAGTTAGCGACAGATGAAGGTGCTGCCTTCCCGCATGCCGCTACAGTAGTCAAGCGAGATTTTTACGTGGACGACTTATTAACTGGTGGTGACATACGGGAAGCCGCGGAGAGTCTACGTGACGAATTATTGAGCCGTTTACAAAAAGGTGGATTTTTGCTTTGAAAGTGGGCCTCTAATGACCCCATATTAGTTACTGACTATAACAAAAATCCAAATAATGCGCACGTGTCTCTTGACCTCGATTTTACAATCAAAACTTTAGGAATTAACTGGAATTCTCGTACGGACACGATTTTCTATCACGCGCGCGATATTGTCACAAGTAGCGAAACTTTTTGATCCTTTGGGGTTACTGGGACCCGTTATAGTCAAGGCCAAAATAACGATGCAATTGCTTTGGGAGGCTGGTGTAACTTGGGATGAATCAATTCCATCAGACATACACACTGCATGGCAAACATACAAAGATCAGCTTCCCCTATTAAATAGTGAACAATTTGACAGATTAATACTTGCACCGAATTTTATAAAAGTACAACTGCAGGGATTTTGTGATGCAAGCGAAAAGGCGTACGGTGGTTGCTTTCATCTCCGGTCTGTTGACAAATACGGCAAAATTCACATAAATTTAATTTGTTCCAAATCGCGAGTAGCTCCAGTTATTTCATTAACCTTACCTCGTCTAGAATTGAGTTCCACAGTTCTCTTATCGCGCCTTTATAAGACCAATAAAGAATATCTTACAATAAAATTCGATACAGTTTATCTATGGTCTTATTCAACAATAACTTTACATTGGATTAAAACGCAGCCTCATTTGTTGAAAACCTTTGTTTCAAGTCGCATCTCGGAAATTCAAACATTTACACAATTATATCATTGGCAACATGTGCCGTCATTGGATAATCCAGCGGATCTTGTTTTTCGCAGTCAGCACCGCGCCGAATCCCTCCAAGAAAATATTTGGAAAACTGGTCCTTCTTGGCTAATCAAAAACAAAACTCATTGGCCCAAACAAAAAATTTCGCTTATCGATGTACCAGGGTTTAAAAAAACCCCTAGGTCGGAACAATGTTTTAAACTTCTTGTCAACGACAACAGCCTGCTATCTCCATATAGCAATATAGCTAAGTTACAGCGCATAATCGCATATTTATTACGTTTCGCCCACAATCCAAAAAACAAAAAGAAGAAAAAGGATTGGTCCATTAGAAGCAACTAAAATGAATGCATCATTGGTCAACATAATAAAGTGCCTGCAGTTGACCGCATTTTCCAAAGAAATTGAAGCATTGCAGAGAGGGAACGCACGTGACTCCACTAGTCGACTCATTCGCCTTACTCCTTATTTAGATAAAGATGAAATTTTGCGCGTCGGCGGCAGACTCTTACGAGCCAAAATACCTATAGAACAAAGGCTTCCAATTTTATTACCTGCTGATCATCATATCACGCGCGCAATAATCCGAGAAGAACACATAAGATTGAAACACGCCGGTGCACAAACTACCTTGAATTCTGTTAGAGAAAACGTTTGGCCCTTAAATAGTCAAAACATTACCAGAAAAATAATACACGAATGCGTTCCTTGTTTTCGCGCTAAGCCCCGCTTCATCACTCAAACGATGGATAACTTGCTAAAGGATCGAGTAAATAACTCCCGCCCTTTCCTCAATGTTGGTGTGGATTATTGCGGACCATTTTTTATCAAAGAAAAGCGCTTTCGCAACCGAAATAAAATCAAGGCATACGTGGCAGTATTTATTTGTATGTACAGTAAAGCAGAACATCTAGAACTTGTTGGAGACCTTACTACCGATTCATTCATTGCCAGCTTGAAACGTTTATTTGTTAGAAGAGGAAAGGCCCAAAATATATATATTCTGATAATGCTACAACATTCGTCGGTGCCGATCCCGAATTGAAAGAATTAGTTAAAACAATCGAGTCACAAGAGCATAATGGGTTGATACGGCAATACTTGAATAATGAAAAATTTCGTGGCATTTCATACCACCTGGAGCTCCACATTTTGGTGGCATCTGGGAGGCCGCCGTAAAATCGTTAAGAAGTATTTCTTGGTTATCATAGGAAAACCGCTATTAACTTTCGAGCAATTTGAAACATATGTAATAGAAATAGAGGCTATCCATAACTCTTGTCCTTTGTCTTCCATGTCTTCTGATCCCAATGACTTGCACTCTTTAACTCCTGGTCATCTCCTTATTGGTGGTCCATTAACAAGCCTTCCACAGGTAGACCTAAAAGACTTGCCACCAAATCGGTTGTCTGCATGGCAACACGCACAACAGATGAGGCAACACTTTTGGAAACGATGGCAAAAGGAATATCTTAACCAGCTACTGACTAGAAAGAATCAACATTCAAACTTCGTGGGTCACATCAAAATTGGCCAGCTAGTTCTCATCCGAGAAGACAACTTGCCGCCTCTACAAAGGTCTCTCGAAAGAATCATCGCCACCCATCCAGGAGACGATGGCGTCGTACGAGTCGTTACGCTGAGGACGAACAACGGAGTTTACAAACGATGTGTAAAAAGGCTTTGTCTCTTGCCCATTGAGCAGGTTCGATCTCCTACACAGTATGTTTAGACTACACACACGCCACACATTACATTGACTATTGTTATCTTATCGAACTTGCCATTCAAAATTATTTTTACTCAACATCATCTTTTTATTACACTAATAAAATATGTTTTAAACGTAACTCTCATTATTTAAACAAGTCTGTTGAGAGGGGGCAGTATGTTCCATCTCCATCCATTTTTCAACAATTCCTAATTCCTGGGAATTTTCCAGTCTAGTTTGCAATATGCTATTCACTATTATAACAAAAAAAAAGATACAAAAGGACCATAGCGTTCGTTACTAACTATTTTGATTTTCTAAAATTAGCGTTTTTACCCGCAATAAAACTTTGGGTCCTTCGATAATGAATCTGTCCTCGACGCTTTTACCTGGTCTCTCTCAACAAAAAAAAAAGAAAAATAGGAGAAAAAGAAAATATGTACTTTATCCTTTCCCATTTTTTTTGTAAACCAATCATAGCCCTTCAGTTTCCCTCTACCAAAATGTGTAATCGCTAATAGGTTTCCTAGTTTGTAAAAAACATTGAAAATGTTAGATTCAATTTGTCGGCTCATGTAGCTGAATTTTAATTTGCGAATTTGCAACTATTACGTTTAATACTTTATAAATAAACTCTGTGCTTGTAAAGAAAATCGCAACATTTACTCGTTGAATAAAATCCAAAACTCGTTGAAGAAATTTCGCATAGGAGTACTGAATTGCCAGTATTCCTAAATCTCGCGGTATACTAATCGTGAGTACAAAACAGAATATATTTAATAATTAACAAGAAATTTTTCTTAAAGAATCTTTCAACTCAAATTTGAAATCTAAAATTTTTTATAACTTTTTATCTTTTGCCAGATAATAAATAAATGCAATCTAACGCTTGCCTTTCCAAAAAAATTAACCTATTTAATGCATATCAAGGATTATCAGTGACCCAACCAGTGAAATTATTGTGGGTTTAGTGAAGCGAAGAGTGAAATTGTTTATACAAGGAGCCTTTTTTCGCTTCCGAGTGTTTGTTGTTGTTTGAGTCCTTCTTGTTTCATTCCGTATGCTCTGTAAAATTTTACAAAGGGATAGTAACTAAATCTTGCAGGGGAAAACTTTTTTTAAAAGAAAAAAATTAGGTGCTGTGCTGTTCAAGGCGCATTCAAAAATAAACGAGACTTTTGTCATAAAACTATTTTTGTGGCGCCATCTGTGAATGAGATAGTGCGTTGGAAAGTTACATACCACCCTGAGTTCCATTGAAAGCTTGGTGACATTCGGTTCAGTGGAAGCTAAGTTATTGCCTCTAAAGTGACAGTATGTATGTGTCATCGGTACAAAAATGAATTTCGAACAAAGAGCTAACATCAAATTTTGTTTTAAAATCGGTAAAACGTTTACGGAAACATTTGAATTGATGAAAAAAATTTGTGGTGATGATTGTCTATCTCGTGCTAGAGTTTTCATGAGTGGTTTACACGTTTTAGAGATGGTCGTGAGGACATAAATGACGACGAACATACTTGCCGCCCAAAATCAGTGATCATCGAAAACTCCATCGAAATTGTGCGTGAATTTATCAAAAATGAGCCGAAATCATCGAATCGGAGTTGAATATCTCCAAAACATCGATATATCGCATTTCAACCGATCATTTGGGCTTACGAAAGGTCTGTGCACGTTTTTTTCCACACAAGTTAACTGATGACCAAAAATTGCTTTGAATTCAACATTCGAAAGCCATCATTAAATAGGCGAGAAAAGACGAGAACTTCCTTTACAACATTGTAACTGGTGATGAAACGTGTCCAATATGAACCCGAAACCAAGTGTAAAAGTGCCGAATGGAAGGCCCCAGACGAGCCGCCCCAAAAAAAATCGCGTTTGGAGAAGTCAAAAATCAAGTCGATGCTCATTTGTTTTTACGATTCCAAGGGAATCGTCCAGAAGGAGTTCGTGGCGACGGGCCCAACGGTCATTTCTATCTTGGCGATTTGAAGCGTTTGTTGCATCGCATTCGTCGAATCCGGCCTGAATACCGCGAAGGAGGAAGCTGGCGCTTATTGCATGATAATGCACCATCTCATCGATCCACTCTTGTGGCTGATCTTTTGATTAGAAATCGCAGTTTAACCATCAATCACTCACCGTTTTCGCCTAACATGGCTCCCTGTGACTTCTACCTATTCGGAAAATTGCGTTTAACTATGAAAGGAAAACGCTTTGCGTCCGTAGAGGGCGTCCAAGAGGCTTTTACCGACATCCTGAAGGACATTCCGGTCAATGACCTGAAACACTCTTTCGAAAAGCTTTTGGATCGCACAAAACAGTGTATCGAGTCCGGAGGAGAATATTTTGAATGAATAAACTCAAATTTATCAGAACAAAACTCCTGTCGTTTCTATTTTAGCTCAGTCCCGTTTATTTTCGAAAGTACCTTGTATTTTCTTAAAATTTCTAGCGAAACTTTCACCAGAATCTGTTGTGTACCATATTCGCGTGGAAATCCTTTTTAATATCTGCAAGATTTTCGCCAATATTCGGGAATTTTGTGATTTTTCCAGGGATTGATGCGATTCTTTTTCGGATACCACTTAGGCTCCACCAGGTCCGATAAGTGGTTCGCGATAATTTGCTGAGGTCTGAGATAGACATGTTGAATCCACGTAATCTTATACGCCTAGCCGGCTAGGCGAAAATGGTGCTGCTGGCCCCTCTGTTCCCCCAGCTTATGTTCAGATTTCAATCCCTAAGGGTATTCCAAGCAACGATGCCAACAACGAACTTGCTCAGCTCGTCACTCGCCTCGTAGCAGAGACCTTGCAGCACATGGGAGGGAGTTAATCAACCCTTTAACGAATCCTGCGGCGGTCATCAGTAATGAAACAGATGTTCCCATTAGAATCGGAGACGACGGGAACTTGGCCGATATGGATTAGATCCCCGACGTCGACAGAAGCCTCAGGGTTATTTCGGGCGATCCCGGGGGGTTCAATTCCTGGAAGAAAAGCGTGGAACGTATACTCAAGATATACGACCATCTCAAAGAGACACCCAAGTATTACGGGATTCTATCAGTGATCAGGAATAAGATTGCCGGTCACGCTGATGTCGCATTGGAGTCCTATAATACACTCTTGAACTGGCCTAGAATCTCAAAATGTTTAACCCTGCACGATGCAGATAAACGAAATCTCGGTACACTCAAGTACCAAATGACGACGCTGGTACAGGGTACGAATTCTATCCAAGAGTTTTACCAGGGAGTCTATCAACATTTTTCACTAATTCTTAACAAACTATCCTCAATGGAGCTAAGCAATGAGTCTGCCAACATCATGACCGAGGCCTATACGGATAAGGCACTGAACACCTTCATCAAGGGGCTACGTGGTGACCTTCCAAGGATCCTGAGTATTCGCGAGCCAGCTGACCTGCCCCAGGCGCAGCACGTTTGCCTGAAACTCCAGAACATGGACTACCAGGCGCAGTATACAAACAGCTCACAGAATCTATTGCGAAAGGTCTACCACCAACAACCACCACCGATCCCTCCTCGTAAAAGTACGCCCCCAGGGCCAAAGCTTTTACCTATTCTGGCTCCGAAGCATGCATTCTACCCTGAATTGGCACACCTACCTCGAAACTCTCAACTACCATAGGCGAATCAAGAGACGTTTCACCAAAGACAACCACAATTCTCTTATCCGAGGCAATTTTCACATAAGCCGCAACCTAGGCCCGAACCTATGGACGTCGACACATCTTTGAGGACTAACGCAATCAACTACGCGAACAGACCTCGTAATCAGCCTGTGCTACAGAAGCGCTCACAACCCCAACAGCTCTATCCGGCACAAAAATTACAAAGAATTTATCATACAGAGACCGATAAAACCGACGAATCACTAGACGAATACGATACGACGTAACAGGAGGAGGAACATGAATAAACGTCAGATGAATACATCGACGAGATGGATGGCAAGAATGTCGACGTGGCAGAAGAAATGGACGACATCTTTTTTTTAGTATAAGGCGCTCTTCGCTCTCCTACTTCGAATACGAATTAAGGAGCGGAGAGGTTTTAAGGTTTTTAATCGACACGGGCTCCGATAGAAATTATGTCCAGCCAAGACATATCAAATATCCTAAACCCAACGAAAAAAATTCCTACGGAAAATCTTTCTGCGGCAACATGAAAGTCACCCATCATTCATACATCCGACCGTTCGGCAGCTGCACAAACAAATTGAAAATTTTCACATTACCCTCTCTTGTTTCCTTTGACGGGATCATTGGGAACGGCAGCTTGAAAAGTATGTAAGCCATCATCTACACTAATAATAACCTTATGACCATAAACAATAGTATGCATATCCCTCTTAGACAACAAATCGCCGACATAGTCCATAATATAGCTGCTAAAACCGAACGCCTTAGCAGAGAGTTATCCAAGAAGCTAAACGCAATCATTATCAAGCATTCGAGTCTTCTCTCAGACTCCGACGAAAAATTAACCTTCACAACTAAGGTAAAGGGCGACATTAGAGCGACGTTCAGCGACCCCGTCTATTCTCGATCTTACTCATGCCCTATGGCCCTGAAAGGCGAAGTAGATAGGGAGATCAATAAACTATTGGAAGATGGTATCATCAGACCATCACGGTCTCCCTATAACTCCCCGATGTAGATCGTCCCAAAAACACTGGATTCGTCCGGAGAAAACAAATATCGAATGGTCATCGAACATCGAAAGCTAAGCTCGGTAACCATCCTCGACAAATATCCGATCCCTGAAATCAATGAGGTTCTCGCTAACTTTGGCAGGAACAGATTCTTCTCAGTCTTGGATCTCAAGAGTGGCTTCCTTCAGACCCCGCTCAAGGAGGCCGACATCCGAGAGATCGCTTTCTCTGTAAATAATGGGAAATTCGAGTTTACTCGCTTACCATTCGCTCTTAAAAACGCCCCTTCAATTTTCCAGAGAACGCTAGATGACAATCTTCGCGAACATATCGGGAAAAGATATCACGTCTACATTGACGACATCATTGTTTTCGGGAGAGACGACCTCGAGCATCTCGGAAATCGTGATAAAATATTCTAGACACTGCAATCGGCCAATATGAAAATTCAAATCGACAAGTGCTATTTTTAAAATGAGGAAGTAGAATTTTTGGGATACGTCGTGAGCAAGGAGGGCATTAAGACCAACCCTAGCAACATTAAAGCCATTGTTGACTTTCCCTTTCCTTTCCCGACAGCAATACCAACTCCCCGCCGTAATGTCGGAATTGTGAAGTCGCGGTGGCGACCGAACGTATCACAGACACATCCAACCGACTACGTGCAATTTCACCACGCACTATTCAATGTAATTTCGACGTACTACCTTTTGCGACAAAACGGCCGTCGGACCCGCGATCCCGCAATTGATTTATTTGTGCTACCAGCGCTTATTTTCAGTTAATCGCCATATGATAACGTTCAATACAGTTATTGCCTCAATAATATTCATAATCGAGTAACTTCGTCCTGGAAAAGAATTTCTGACATTTCATGGCAACATCAATTTGCCGTTGACGTGTTTGTGTGAGTAAACAAGTTACACATTCAGCGCATTGTTCAGCAATTGCTACAGACAAACTTCATACAGAACCTCTCTGGTCTTTAGGGATAACCCATCTTCAATCGATGCTTTGCAAGCCAATTTTCCTCATGTCATTCGCGACGCACCGGTCGCTATGCTGGAACGCGTCGTCCAAAATTGGAGCCTCAGAATGAACCATTTACTAAAAAGTAAATGTCATAGATTGTTTTTTTGACTCGCTACTATAGAATTCAACTTTATGCCTTTTATTTGAGATTAAACATCAAACCTCATAATGAAACACCCTACATAGTATGCACATTGGAAGGACTTTAGGTGCCAATTTTTAGGGCCTGTGATGTCTGGGTACTCCGCGAGTGATGACCTTGACGCGTGGTTGCCCCGAAAAAACACCTGACCTCGAGTGGTGAGTTTGGTTACGCGATCGATCAACTGACGTTCCTGGTGGTCGACGAGTAGACCGTAGTGAGTTAGGAAATTAGCTTTCATAATTGGCTGCGAAACGTCAGCGATTAAAAATCGCCATGGGAAATACCAACGGGGTCCTAGGTCGAGGAAAGTCTCCACTATGCCGTATGTATGTTAGATGATGCAACCGTTAGCTTTGATATTTGAGTATTACAGTAAAATGTCCTTATATTTGGTAAATCTTATAAAAATTGAACTATATTTACGGAATTTTTGTATAGAACTACTCAAATATTGAGATTTTATTGAGTTGATTTTGTTAGCAAAAATGTGAAATTAATAAGTCCTATTATTAATAAAACTAAGCGAATTTTGACTTCTAAGTAATTTACGGAGTAGTTTAATTGTTTTTCAAAATATTTTTTTAGGCAACTCTTCGTCTTCATACGATTTCCCGAAACACTGTAGAAATTCTTGACTCCTACCTAACGTACTACGTTCTACCACCCATAATTGAAGTATACTCAATTGCATCAACTGCCACCCTCTTTTCCTCTGAGGCAAATGTCGAAATTGTTGATGTTTATTTCAGCTGCACTTTGCGCCCTGTATGCATGACGCGTTCCTTAGCGATAGAAAATAAGAAAGCCTATCCACAACAACCAACAAGCTCCCACGGTATCTACAACTTCCGTATTCACCCCTTTAACACTCATGCCTTAAACCCTTATATCACACATGATCGAATAACATCTCTCACTACTTTCCATCTACATCGCGGCGCAATGCATTTTTAATGAGGGTCTGATTAATAATTTCTAATTAATGATCAAGTTGCTGACGAGCTCACTTTATAGGATGATTGATTTTCGAATAATTAAAGTCATGTTAGACGAACGAGCAGGGCTGGGGAATCATGTGAGTAATGAAAATGCCTGATCGGGGGTTGAACTTTCCCGGAGGAGTTTAGTCAACCTAAAACAATCTAATCGAAGCATTAGAGAGCAAGGAAGGACAGGGACAAGGAGGAAGCGGATATCAAGTTCACGCTCAGCAAATTTAAGTGATAGATTTTCCACTACACCAGTGACAGGATAAAACAGGAAGGATAAAAGGATCTTTGTAAACTATTTCCAATACTGCGGTGGTTTCTATAATCAAAATTTTGCTTGTAGGGTAAACTCTAATTACGAGCTTAGATCAAATTGCTAATCACTCTTTCTATTATGTTGATGTGGTTCACGCAATTCTCTCTATGCTACTATTATATTCGCGGAAAGCAAAAGTGAGAAAAGGATCAAAGTGAAATTCCTAGATTTATTGTACATTAATATTTTGATGAGCATTTGAAATGGAATTATATTTCATTCAGGGTCTTATGGATTAAAGTTTGAGGCCTCATTATTAGATATTTGCAAATGTCAGAGGATTCCCATCAACGCTTCTCTATGCTATGCGATACAACTTCAAAAGGAACAGGACTTTATGCCAGTTGAGTTGGCATTGTTGTCTAAAGCCAATGGATGACGGAGGATAAGTCAAAGCAAGTCATTTGGAAATGCTTTGATGCTAATGTGACCAAATTAAGTTGTTAGTGATAGTATACGGTAGTTATTTTCACCTGAACAAGACGTTTTTCAGGATGTTTAGGAATGTTGTGTTTAGGGAAATTATAGATTATGTGGAAATATCGAAATTCATTGCAAATTAATGAACGTATGACATTCAAGCGGTGTAAATCATATTTTTTGTGTCCTTATGGCAATTAACAATAAAAATTACATGAAGGTAGGGGGAAAAAATTGAACAAATTTGCGAAAATCGCTTGGAGACCTTGAAATCGATGAGATTTCGTGATCACATACAAAAGTTTGATTTATCTAAAATCATACAGCGAAATAAGCGAAATTTATAATACCAAACCCGAATGTATGATTTGAGTAAAATTTGAAGCTTCTCTTCTGTATTTATTCTGCGATTAGGACCCTCTGTTCTTGCCAACGGAGGCCTCCATCTACGACGCTTAACTTTTTTATGGTTATACGCCAACGTTTTTAGACATTCATTTTCAATTTTATGCTCATTCAGGGGAGTCAATGAGAAACGTGGTAGCTATAATGTACAGGGTTATCCATTTCGTGGTAGGAAAGTATAACCCTGCCATTTGACATCTGTCAGAATTAAATGCCATCCAAAGCGTGTTTTTTTTAGTTGAAGGTTTGCTTTTTAGAAATATAGATCGTTTAACAGTCGAAGAACGCGTTAAAATTATTAAATTTCATTATAAAAATGGTGATCTGCTGTATCAACATTTAGGGCTTTACGAGCCGATTACGGTCGACATAATCGGTCTACACAGCAAACAATTTCGAACACAGTGAGAAAATTTGAAGAGACTGTATCGGTTATTGATATTGCAAGGCCTGTGCACATTCGTTCTGCTGAAAATATCGCTGTCGTTGCTCAAAGTGTGGAGGAAGGCCCGAATTTGTCGATTCCTCGACGTGCTCACCATTTGGGCTTGTCTTACGGCTAGTTGTGGCGGATTTTGCATTTGGATTTGCATCTCCATCGGTACATAATCCAACTCACTCAAGAACTTAAGCCTCAAGACCATACACAAATCAGAATATATGCGAATTGGGTGATTGAACAACAAGCCATTGATAACGATTTTTCGAACAAAATTTTCTTTTGTTTTGAGGCTCATTTTCACTTAGTGGTTACGTAAATAAATAGAATTGCCGCATATGGGGCTCTCAAAATCCTCAGGTCTTCGCAAAAAGGCCTTTGCATCCGGGAAAAGTGATCGTTTGGTGTGCATTATGGTCTGGTGGTGTTATTGGCCCGTATTTTTTTTGAAAACGATCGAGCAAGAGCCTTTACAGCCAATTCTGACCGCTATGGACGGATGTTAGCCGATTATTTTTGGAAAGAAATTCAAGATTATGATCTGGAGAATATGTGGTTCCAACAGGACGGAGCCACAAGCCACACAACACAGGCTAATCGAGTCATTTTGCAAGAGAAATTCCCAGGACGCGTAATTTCGAGATTGAGTAATGTCAATTGGCCCACAAGATCCTGCGACCTAACACCTTTGGATTTCTTTTTATTGAGGTATGCGAAAGATCGTGTTTGTGCGAACAATCCTCAAAATCTTGAGCAATTTAAAACCAATATTCGTGAAGTTATGGCCGAGATATTGCCGGAAATGTGCCGAAAAGTCATTGAAAATTACCTCAAAAGTATTGAGGCTTGTAAGGGGTCCCGTGGAGGACATTTGAATGATGTTGTGTTTCACGTATAATGGCAAGGTTCAATCTTTATAGTGAATAAAAACTTTCGTTTCCATCTGAATATTTTATGTGTTTTCTTAAGCTTTACTTTTCGAAGCGTAAAATGAATAACCCTATACTATAGCATATAAATGAATGGGCGAAATGTCATGAAACTTCATACACAAATTGATGATGAGCCTGTCCAAATGAGTCATATTCATTTCCAGTGTCGCCATCTATTGAAAAATCCCGGGACTTATAAGCCCATGTAGAAGTGAAAATGTTAAGACAAATTTGTGTACATCCCGGCAACATAAAGTACCAACGAGGTCTTTTGTGGCGTACTTAAGAAGATGCCACTACTTGCTACGAGCTGTAGTAGCTAACAGTAACAGTAACGCATGGTACCGCTTGAACTTCCTACATTGAACAGAGTACTACAGCAACTTACCATCGACGAAGGTCAAAGATCTTTTGTTGGTCTCAACATCATTCGAGAGCATATGTGTGTTGACGATGATCGAGTAGGCGCTCGCAACAGAAATGATGCGTATAGTGCACAGAACCGACTCATTTGCTTATCGGCAACGGCAGTTATGGAATAAGATAAGTGGGCTGCAAACTTTCCACCTACTTTAGAAGAATCAGATCATGACATTTCTACTTGAGATTCCATAACGGCATGTCAAATCAAAGGAAAACGCGATAGACTTCGCTATCAGAAGTCTTTCTCCAGCACAACTTGGTAACAATGATTTATCGTGACATAGGCCGTATTGGCTACTACAAGACATATAACAAGATAAAACACATCAATATCTTTTTGTCAAGCGCAACTGCAAAAATGTCTTCTCACACGAGACGGTGAAAACGAGTCCGCCGAGCCTGATAACGGAATCGAAAGAAATAACCATACCGCCGGAATGCAGGTTAGGCGACGGGCTAACCCCCCATCCGTAGGAAATCCTTCATTATTTCAAAACCTGCAAAAGAGCATCGGAATGGATTGGACCTACGGCAACGACCTCGCAAACGAAATAAGGACTATGGCAGATCAGTGAATAGCCCTGGTGCTTTTGAAGACCTTTTACAGTATGCCAAATAATACAAATTTAATATACTGACAATTCAAAAAACAAACTGGACTAGACGTGTAATTCAAGATATGAGATCGCATACAATATTTAAAAGTGGGAAGCCTGCTGGAAAGCGAGAATACGGAGTTGCCATTTTTGTGGATAGGGAGTTCAAATCGCATGTTATTGATTTCAAGGCAATCAATGAATGAATGTGTGTGATCCGTGTGAATACGCACCCAAACATGCAAAGCTCGACGGCTTTTCAAGAAAAAAGAGAATTGGCCTACGGATATAAAATATCAAATGCTTTAAAAACTTTCTGATAAACGTACACGCCACTACTGAAGCAATGGTTGAAGAAACTAAGGATACGTTCCATGATCTCACCTGGAAAGACTAGTCGATTCATTGCCAACATATGATACCGAAATAATTCTGTATGAATTCAACGCTAAGGTTGGCAATGAGTTATCTCATTGGAGAACGAATGGAGGGTATAGCCTCCACGATGAAACAAATGACAACAACGAGAACACCTGCCGCACCAGTGGGGCCGATTAATAATGTTCTTCTGAATAGTAGACAATCTACAGTGAGGAAACTATAGAGGAATATTACTACTTTGTACGGCATACCAAATCTTAGAAAATCAAATCAAATCATTCAGCAACAGCACCATTGGGGAGTATCAAGGTGGCTTTAAAGCTGATAGATCGACGATCGACCAACTGTTTACAGTCAAGCCGATACTTGAAAAATGCTAGGAGTTCAACATAGACGTACACCAACTTTTCGTTGACTTTAAGCAAGCATACACAGTTTTGACCATAACGTACTGTACCAAATAATGTTTTGCTTTGGCACCCCAGCCAAATTAGCCCGTCTTATCAAAATGACAATTGCATCGACCACTTCTCAAGTCCGCGTCAATTACCCACTCAACGACGCCTTTGACACAAATATCGAACTAAAGCAGGGGGACGGGCTGCTCCCATTGCTGTCGATACAAGAGGTAAGTCATTATACAAGTCGAGCCAAGTGGTAGCTTATGCGGACGCCATCAATATTTTGTCATGGTCATTAACAATCGCCAAACAATCTTTCCTGAAGCTCGAAAGTAATATTGGAAGGATCGGCAACGGTTAACTGGTTAAAACAATTAATTGATCGGTTAATATTCACCGGTTGAAAGTTTTAACCGAAATGCTTCGGTGAACTGAGAAAATTTTACTCGCGACAAAAAAAAAATGGGAAAAAAAGTCGAAAAGGGAAATCCGTCGTGTCGTGTTCGCCTCGAGTTGGTCGATATAGCTCGCTTACAGTGTATTCTTCTTGCCATTCTTACATTGACTTGTGAATCGCGTGTTTTATGTGAAAATTATTGGCAGAGTGAAAATTATAAGAATTGGCTTTTTTAAAAAGTTTTTTATGTCACCAAGTAGTGTGTGGACTTGCGCAAAAAAGATCAGAGATGGCAAAGTTGCGGAATGTTTCAAATGTGGAAAGGTATTCATGAATCCATCTACAACAACCGAACGCAAGCATTTAGCGAAAGTGCAATTTTTTTGTTCAGAATGTTGAGGGTTATTCTAAAGAAACTAAGAACAAGAGAAAGTGTGGCGTTGTCAATGAGGAAGAGGAGCATGTTGGCGCTTTTGCACAGGTAGGATGACTGGCCTCTTTAAAAGTTTGCTGCTATTCGACAAAAATATCATTTTTAATTTTTTTCCCTCAAAAACTTTAAGGAAATAACATTAAAAATTTTATACCAGTGAAGTTGCTACGGAAGATCTCAAGCAGCATTGTTTTTGTTGTTGGGAGGTGAATGTCATTTACGCACAGAGTGTGGGACTCCCATACTCGCAAGAAGGCGATCGGAGTACCCACTAAATATCTCCCCTGTCAACCCGAGAATCCAGCCTGGAACCGTTTGACACATTACTTTGGGCCAGTTCTCGTACGTCCTGAGGCGCCTTCAAGCTGGGAGATTCCTCTTCTAGCGGGAGCGGAATTGAAGGACTAGCGATCCCCCAGCCGCAAAGCCGCCGACTGCTGTGAGTCCCTTTTATCTTTTAGGACTGTCCGAGTATAATGTGATTCTATTTGCCAACCGATTCTAGCATCACTGCGACTATACGAGCACTATCGGGAGTGAGCTCTCCCATCTCGCTGTAGAGGTCCCTTCGTAGCCTGCCCCATTTCGTGCACGCAGAAAATGTATGGCAGACATCAGCTTTGAATTGAAATTCCGGAAGCAAGGTGCTTAAAGCTTATCCAAGAGGTACAAACCCACTGAAACTCTGGGTTTTATATCAAAAACTCTGGAGCTGGAAGAGCACAAGAACGTGGCTCGAAAAAAAAGCTATCACCAATCATAGATGCTGAGAAGATCGGCATTTTAATGGAAATTAAGGACCTTTTAGGATCCCTAAAATGCGACAAATATGCTTTCTAAAGAAAGGGATGTCACCCTTAGCAACGCTATCCCTACTGTGTATCAATAGCCAATGCGTCACAGGGTTGCAAGCAACACTTTACGTATCTGCCGATATGGCTTGAGACTCAGACGGTGCAGTTCTCCGCTTCACCCCTTGCGTATTACTAGGAGGCAAACGAAGCTATGTTTATGTAGGAAAAATAGCCCCGAGATTCATCAGATGTCGTGTATGCATTCTTGATACTTTTAAATGCTTATTCAATATTTCTTCGAATCTTTCAGGATATTAACGTCTATCAAATAACGGAAAAATTGTCATTTGACGTCAAGCTGCAACTCTCAAAAGAACTCAACGTTAAATTTTCTGCAGCAGCGGCGTTTTTGGACCCACGTATTCTGTAGCAGCCAAATCGTTACATCAAAGAGGTAAATAAACAAGAAAGCCGGACAGCCAG
This sequence comes from Odontomyia ornata, assembly GCA_963969285.1. NCBI lineage: Eukaryota > Metazoa > Arthropoda > Insecta > Diptera > Stratiomyidae > Odontomyia > Odontomyia ornata. The sequence goes on along the minus strand of OZ017739.1, from coordinate 402,971,192 downwards.
CCGTTGAAACTTGATCCCCGCAAGCGTTCAGTGTAATATTGTTAGTAATTCTATAGAAGAAGAAAACGCCTGGCCCATCTGCTGTGTGTTGCTGCAAAATTATCGTCGCATCGGCTCCTCAGCTTACGCTTGGCGGAATTCTAGTAATTTTCAAACATCGCCTAGCCACCGAATTGGGTCTCTTGGCTTACGCCTGACCCATCTGGTGTGTGTAGCTGCAAGGTCATCGTCTCACCAGCTCCTGGGCTTACGCCTGTCCGGTCTTCATCGATCGCCGTTCACCGCCGTCCCCACCATCAAGAAGAACTCCTTGGCTTGCACCTGGTCCTGGGCATCCTTTCGTTACATCGATTCCTCGGCACTTCCCAGGCCTGGTCAATGGTAACCGGCTTCAAAATATCAAACCCAGCTCTTTTCCTTATCTCCATTGGGAAGAATTTTTTCAGGTGTTTCTAAGATAAGATGCGATTGCCAGCCACACGAATGAAGAGTGGTTGGAACCATTATATATAATATAACACACGCTACAAAAAGTATGCGTTCGAAAATACTGATGCTGCCTCTTCCATAGTAAAACGTCGTGGTAAGTATTTCTTTACGGAATTACAATTTTTATATAATTGACCGAGAATATTCGCTTCCTTGTTGTTGCCACATGCACACTTCTGTCTGCTCAGCAGTCACCTTAAATGTAAATGAGACGGGAAGATGTTTTTGGCAGCACCCTGAGAGCTACACACACACTTCATGCGTCCATCGAGTTCAGCTTCGGATGTCTGATCAGAAAGGAAAAAGATGAAATGGAGCGTGATGTGTTTTAATATAGAGAGACTGCTTCAATTTCAGTTGATTTTCAGGTGAGCGTGTATCGGGAATGATCCAAAAGTCCATTCGTGTAGTGGCCATGAACGTTACACCTAACGTTGGAGGTGAGAGCTTCTCCTCTGGGCAGCGGTAGATAGACTTCTGCGTAGGACCTCTGTGGTAGTATTCGACCAGGAAGCTACTGGTGACATACCATCGCAGCTAAAGGCCTATCTCAGCAGCGCGGTCGTGGACAGGCGTACAAATCCAGGTCGTATGGAGGTTTGGAATTCCATGAAAATCGGACATGAGCAACTCCACGAATTAGCCATACTCTATCTGCCACTTATGGCCACTTCAACAGATGCAGAGCGTTTCTCAAGCTGATTGTGTGAAGTACACTAAGAGGAATAATCTTTCTCCAAAGCATCTGAATATACCAGTCTTTCTACGTTCCGTAGATCAGGAAGATTGATTTAAATGTTGATAGTAGCTCTAAAAATACAATTCTCAAAAAAAAACATTTGCGTCTTCATATAACTAAGGATGGGTTGATTAGTATCGATTATTTATTACCTCTAATAAAAAATTAAATATCCGTCTAAATATGAGGAGAAATTTTACCTCTAATCGAACGGGTACTCTGTGATTCAAAAAAATATATTTTTATAATAAGCATAATACATATATATTCTAACACAATGTCGCTAACTAGAACTTGAAAGATTAGTATAAGCAAACCGCTTATACTAATCTTTAAGGTGTGACAATTAAGTAATGAGACTGATTTTATTGCCGCCTTTGTGGTAAACCTGCGAACTTGAAATTCCCTTCCCCGGTATCCTTTTCCACTCTATTGATATATTTAACACCGCTCTAGCTAGTTTGGTTTGCCTGCTGTGTCGTGTTGAGTAGACGTGAGTCGGTGGTGCTCGTCACGAAAATGGGGAAACGAAATCAAGAACAACTCGTCGCGATAAAATTTTGCGCCAGATTGGGCGAAACAACTTCAGAAACGTACGCTAAAACTGTAAAAGTGCATGGCGCTAGTGCTCTTAGTCGTGCCCAGGTGTTTCGATGGCATAAAGAGTTTAAGGAGGGGCGTGAAAGCGTGGAAGACACCAGACGAGGCGCGGAGCAGGAGACCAGTCGAGGTGCGGACTGACGCCCTGATCCGTGAAGATCGACATTTAACAGTTCGAATGTTGGCCTCGGAACTGAGTATGAACCGTGAAACAGTCAGACAAATTGTAACCGACGATTTTGGGATGAAAAAGTTGTGCGTGAAGATGGTCCCAAAAAACATTTCTGAGGAACAAAAGCAGCATCGAAGGACCGTCGCAGAAGACTGTTTGGAACAACTGGAAAACGATCCCACGTTGCTTGATCGAGTTATCACAGGCGATGAGAGCTGGTTCCCTAATAGTTTTTCCAAAGGAACTCATTTTGAGTCGATTACGGACATCCAGGCGGCCGTGACGAGGGTACTTGCGGACATCCCAGTCGAAGCGTTTCAGAAATGTTCCGAAAATGGAAAACGCGCAGGAATCGTTGTATAGCTGCCAAAGGGGACTACTTTGAAGGGGATGGCAGAGTTGTAGAATAATTTTTAAACAGACGGTTTTCATGGAATAAGTCGCACTACTTAAATCGTATTCATACGAATGCTCTATTTATTTTGAGTACTACACAATTTCATTTTTGATGTATACGCAAAGCGTTGCCAAATGGCAACATGGATTTATTCACTAATAAAAACTTTATTGCAATAATTAGTTTTTTTAATTATTTTTTCCGTAATGCTTGGTTGAAATTCGCTTAGAAATATTTTTTCCACATTAAAATAAAAAATCATGCATCTAAGGGTTAAGGGGATCTTTATGCTTCATGTGTCTGCTTTGATTTTATTCGGTAGGTTTTTATAACGCTATTAACCTTCGCAAATTTCCCGGATATTTATTGACTTTAACGTTTATCGGCACCTTTGTGGCACTTAAACGATTTTATGTTCACTTCAGAGTCACTATCCCTTGTCTCCCCAACCCACAGCTTCCACGATTCATCATTCTAAATCCCACGATCAAATAGTAGTGTCTGGTCGCTGGGTGGCACACTGGGTTTACTGATTCCCCAATGATGCGATGCTAAATGTCGAGAAATGCCAAAAGCTGCAAACACACCTACAGCTCAGCTACTAAATCCTATTTACAGATAGTGAAGGCGGGTCTTCCAAGCATGATACCGCAATCGAAAGTAATAACCATACCGCAGGAGTGGAGGTTAGGCAACGGGCTAACTTCCCGTTCCTGGGAAACTCTACATTGTTTCAAAACCTACATAAAAACCTCGGAACCGATTGGACCTACGGCAACGACCTCGCAACCGAAATGAGGACTATGACATTGGATGCTAGCATGGCAGGTCACTGAACAGCCCTGGCCCTGTTAGAGACCTTTTCAAACACGCCAACTGGCAAATCAGGAAACGAACTGAACTAGAAGTGTTATTCAAGATATGAGATAGCAAACAATATTCAAAAGTGCGAAGCCCGCTGAAAAGCGAGAATTCGGAGCGGGCTTCATTGTGGATAGGGAGTTCGAATGTTATAGATTGAATGTGTATGTGATCCGTATAAATGCCCACTCAAACAAGAAAGGCCCAACGGCTTCTCAGGAAAAATAAAGAATTGGCCTGCGAATATCAAATTCTTCAAAATTTGGTTGATAAACTCACACGCCCCGACCGAAGAAACGAAGGATACGTTCTATGATCACCTGGAAAGAACAGCCGACTTATTGCCTACAAATGATACCAAAATAATTCAGGGTGATTTTAGCACTAAGGTTGGCAATGAGTTATCTAACCGGCGAACGAATGGAGGATATAGGCTGCATGATGAAACAAATGACAACAAAATGAACGTATGTCAAAGCGAGTGGAGCCAATCAATTATATTCCTCTAAAAAGGTGACAAGCTACAGTGAGAGAACTATAGAGACATATGATATTGTAGGAAAAATATTATAAAAGATCTTAGAAAAACAAATCAGATCATTCACCAATAGTACTATTTATTTATTTATTTCTATTAAACAGAAAAAAATTCCAAAACAAAATAGATGAAATAATAGAACAGCAAAATGAATTAAATAATAGCACAGCATGCAAAAAGAAAGATAAAAGTAATAAAAAAATGCAAAAGCTAGGAGAAAATTAATACGAAAAATTTCTGAGGGCGGAGAAGAAGAAAGTTGACATATCTTTTATAAACCAAATATGAAAGGGGGAAGGGCCCAAGCTGAAAGTCATCATGGTTACGAGGTAATCTGAGCATGGATGAGTGAAAATACACCAAACTACGTGCAAATAGAACATCAAAGATATTCGACGATCTTGTAGAACGCATAACGCGCCTCACAGGAGCCTGGTTGACAAGGCGAGTATCGAGCAAACCACGGCAAAGCCTGTAAAGGACACATTCATCAAGGTAGAGTCGACGCATTTCCAGCGAAGGAATATTGAGGATAGCTAAGCGTGATTAATAAAAAATGTAGGGAATCTGGAATTTCAAGAAGTAGATCCTGCTAAATTTTTTTTTTTTAAAAGCTTCTAGCGTGAATTTCAAACACTCCAAATGAGGCGACCAAACTGGCGAACAGTACTCAAGGATGGGACGTACCAAACTAGAATATAATTAAACACACAATAAAGGATCGGAAGAAATATAGGAATTTGTTAAGATCAAGCCAGAAATGCGGGAGGCTTTAGAAGTAATTTCAGAAATATGACCATCGAACTTTAATTTAGAGTCGAAAGTGACACCCAAGTCCCTGAAATGTGTCACTGTACATAGGTACGAATTATTTAACGTAATTTGAAAGCTAATATGGCAAGGGTTATTAGAAAATGAAACATGCATGCACTCAGAAACATTAAGTGTAAGTTGGTTATGAGAACTCTAAGATAAAATGGCATTTAAATCATCTTGAAGCGAAGCACAGTTATCGATTGACGACACTACTCTGAAAACTTTTACGTTATCGGCATAAAGAAGGCAGGAGGAATTGATGACAACGGATGGTAAGTCATTTATAAACAGAGTGATCAATAGTGAGCCCAGAATGGATCCTTGAGGAACACCAGAAGAAAAATGGAAGGGAGTAAAAAGACAGCTTTGAAAATATACCTGTCTGACACGATTGGATAAGTAAGAGGATAACCAGTGGAGCAAATAATCAGGAATGTTAAGAAATTTAAGTTTGGTAAACAAGATATTGTGATTTACTGAATTTACTTTAGAGAAATCCAAATACAAGGTTTCGACTTATAAACGGTCCTCCATGGCTTTTGAAGTAATTGTCGTGAATTCTAAAAAATTCGTTAAGGTCGATCGCCCTTTGATAAAACCATGTTGTTCAGGAACGAATAAATCATGAGTAACTGAAGAAAGGTGCAAGTACACGATTCTCTCCAGTAGTTTGGAGAAACAGGGTAATAAGGAGATAGGCCGATAATGGGCAACTTCTGAGGTACTACCTTTTTTAAAAATAGGAGTAACATAGGATATTTTTCAACACGAAGGTAAAGAGCCTGAAAATAAGATAGAATCGAAGAGAAAGGAATGGGGGATATAAATAGAAGTAGCTTATGATTTCACAAAATGATTAGGAATACCATCGGGACCTGAACTAACAGAGTCATCAAATTCTAAAATAAGCTTCATAACATCTTCTGGATAGCAAGTAAAAGGAAATGTAGGTGGCGTGTGTAAGATTGGGAACGAAGGGCTAATGCTGGGAGTAGCATTAAAAGTAGAAGAAAACTGAGTTCTAAAAAGTTCACTAATCTCGAGAGGTGAAGTTGCTAAGCAGCCGTTCAAACGAAGCGAGGATAGGAAACTGGAAGAGGATTTAAGAGAGCGTATATATTCCCAAAAATGTTTTGAATGATTTGAGTTTAAAAAGCCTTCAATGCTATGAAAATAAGAAGTTTTAGCGATCTACATCTTTTTCTTAGCTAACGACCTCAGATGACAAAAAACTTTACATAGCTCAGGAGATCTGTCACGTGAAAAACGTTGAAGAGCACGACCTTTAGCTTGCAAGGCTCGCCTCACATCGAGAGTTAACCAGGGACAGTCAGAAGAGTTTCTTATACTGACACGTGGAGTCGAGTTAGAAAAATGCAGCGTTTAAGAAATCATAGAAATTGTTACAACAAGTATCCGGGTCAAAACCGCGAAAGAAGGAGGACCAATCAATAAAGCAAATTGTTTCGGAAAGTTGCTCATAATTAGTTTATATTGGCGACTATCAAGTAGATCGGCGATAGACCTACTGTTCACTGTTAAGTAGGTACTTGAGAAATGCTGGGAGTTCAATAGAGACGTACACCTAATTTTCTTGACTTTAAGCAAGCATACGACAGTATTGATCATAACGAACTGTACCAAATAATGTTTTCCTTTGACCGCTGAGCCAAATTAGCACGTCTTATCAAAATTACAATTGCGTCGACAACCTCCCAAGTCCGCATCAAAGACCAGCTCACCGACGCCTTTGACACAATTATCGGACTAAAGCAGGGAGATGGACTGGCCCCATTGCTATTTAATTTGACTCTGGAATATAACATAAGAAAGCTATTTGTCGATGCAAGAGGTAAGTGATTCATTATGAGTGTTCAGAATTATAATCAATTTGTAATCTATCCATAAAATTAATTATACAGCAAAGCATTCATTATTGAAAACATTGACCTCTTGATTCATTGAACTATGTAATTTGCTTGCTTCTCCATATTTCAAATAGTCAGCATTTTTTGTCTTCATCGAACATCGTTCAATTATTTAAAACATGTACACATATGTGCAACAGTAAGCACATTCTTTACTCGATAATTGAACTCTGTTCTGGTTAACATAATTGATGAGCATGTTGTTTTAGAATATAAATACAATTGAATGTTGAATAAAGGAGTTCAGTTTTGGAATCAGATCAGTGCGTGTTTTATTCGTGACCTTTCAAAGCGTGTTATTTTTATTTGTGACTTTCACAGTTTGAGGAACAAGTATTAGTTTCTCAACATTTTTGGTCCGTCGAGCCGGATTACGAATTGGATATTTGTGGATCCGGATACGAATTTTTTAGTGGCAAAGCATCGGAGACAATAATGATTTGGTTCTGGTGATATATGATAACATCGATTCTTAGCGCAACCATTGCTCAAAATCTCCACCGTTGAATTACTTTATACAAGTTGGTGCAGACGAGTTTTTGGCTCCGCTGTTATAAGAATCTGAAAGTAATCAACACCAGTGCTGAACTACATCCTGAGGAGGGTCTTTGCCAATATGCCGGAAACAAGGGGCGACAAATCCACAACTGCATCTGCTGCCACGAAAGATGATAAGGGAACTTCATCGACTACGGTCACACAATACGACCATTTTTGCAACATTGCGAGGCTGAAGAAAAACTTCGGGAAGGATAGCAAGGATCGTCATAATCTTGGCTATTTTGAGGCAAGGCTGCAACGACCGCAGGAGTTATGTACAGCATGTCAGGAGCATCATACTCTCATGCTCGACGAGACGGCCGACAATCCTGCGCGACGCAACTCGTATCTTGAAGATTTCGAGAACAGCGAGAACCAATATTTGGACTTGCTAGGGGCGTTCAAAGGTGGCATCAGGCAACATCAGGGTGAATCGAGCATCAGTATTACTGAGAAACCTGCATCTGGAACTACAAAGGTTCAGCTTGAGCGTTTGGTAATTCCCAAGTTCGACGGCAGTTACAGACAATGGCGGATGTTCATCGATTTGTTCACGTCAATGGTGCACAATAATGAGTCATTATCTGCACTAGAGAAGATGCAGTACTTAAAGACTCATCTGACTGGAGAGGCGACACGTGTCATCCAGCATATGGACGTCAACAGCGAGAATTACGAGGCAGCATTGGAAATGCTTCGTAAACGATACGACAACAAACGATCCATCGCGTGGAGCTATCTACATACGTTCCACAAACTACCGGCAGTTAAGGAAGAACGCGACTTTAACATTAAGCAATTCATGGACACTACGGCTGAGCCCATTGCCAATATGAAGAGCATTGGTGTAAACACGCAGCATTGGGATATACTAATCATTTATTCAGTTACACAAAGACTAGACCATGAAACAAGAAGATTATGGGAGACGTCCATTGGAGCATCATCAGAGATACCAACTCTAGCAACGTTCACAGATTTTTTAACAAGCCGTTTCAGGACATTAGAAGCGTTGAATGGTCCTAAGAAACCCCAAAAAGTGGATGCACTCACGGTTCGTGACGTAATGACTTGCGACATTTGCAGCAAAAGTCATCACATAAATCAATGCGATACCTTCAAGGCATTAAAGTTGGAACAGCGACAAGAGGCTGTGAAACGAAATAAATTGTGCTTTAATTGCTTAAGGAAAGGACATGTCATCAGTAAATGTCCATCTAAATCCAGATGTCGAGCCTGCTCCAAACAGCACCATACATTGCTCCACGACAGCAATAAGAGAACGTCTGCAGTATTATCTAGCGACGCTAAACCATTTACACCATCAACAAATTCACTTTTTGCCGAAGAAAATTATCTTTGCCAGCAAGTGCTATTGGCGACAGCCCGAATCAAGGTGGAAAACGCTTCATCGGAGTTGGTAACATTAAGAGCACTTGTTGATTCTGGTTCACAACGGACATTCATCACGGAATCGCTGCTCAACTGCTCGGACTGAAACGCGAATACACTAAAATTACGATATGTGGTCTAGGAGCAACCTCAAAGGTTCAAACAAAGGGAAGCGTGCTGCTGAATATCAACCCAAGATGTGGAGATAGCGTGTTCACTGTATCAGCTTTGGTGATACCCAACATTACTAATATATGTCCTTCAATCGACACTAAAGTGAAGCTTCCAAAGACATTGTCACGTGCTGACTTAGCGGACCCGTTATGTGGCACACCTTCACGTATTGATATGTTGCTTGGTGCAGATGTTTACAATTCTGTAGTTCTGCCGGGATTCAAGAAAGGATCGCCTTGCGCTGTCAATACTGTATTTGGATGGATTTTACTCGGACCTACATCTATGGCAGCAACTTCAAATTCTTTGGCAGGAATTGTATCATTGGTCAGTATTGAAGAAGAAACAGACCAACTAGTGAAACGGTTCTGGGATCTTACAGAGGCACCAGTCAATCCTATCCTAAAGCCTGAAGAAACTGCTGCTGCGGAATGGTACCAGAAAACAACCAGACGAGACGACTTTGGAAGATATATCGTGAGGCTTCCATTCAAGGAGAATGTTGAATCTGCAAAAACTCTATGCGATTCTCAACGAAACGCTCATATTAGGTTTTCACAGCTAGAAAGGAAACTAGCCAATGACGGAAAGCTACGGCAGCAATATATAGAGTTCATGGAAGAGTACAGGAGACTAGGACATATGGTAGAGGTACCTGCTCAAGAGAAACACTCGAAGTACAGTTACTATTTGCCGCATCACGCTGTGGTTAAGGCAGAGAGCACAACTACGAAACTGAAAGTAGTCTGCAAAAACGCCATCAGGGAAATCACTCAAAGACACACTCTTAACTGGGCTGAGATATAAACATAACATCATTCACATATTGATGAACTGGAGGACATACAAATATGTTGTAGCAGCTGACATCGAAAAGATGTACAGACAAATAATCATAGACCCCAGAGACCAAGATTATCAACGAATTCTGTGGCGAAACCATCCTTCGCATCCAATGAAACACTACAAATTGACAACAGTTACGTATGGGACAGCTAGTGCTCCATTCCTGGCCATGCGGACGTTACATCAACTCGTTGATGACGAGAAGTTGTTTCATCCCCAGGCGTGCCATTCGATAAAACACGATTTCTACGTAGACGATGTACTTACCGGTGGAGACACGATTGATCAAGTGAAATGCCTTCAACAAGACTTAATCACAGTACTCCACAAAGGAGGTTTCATTTTGCGGAAGTGGACTGGTAATGACGACACTCTTTTGAATGCAGTTCCCGTTCCTGACCGAGAAACAAACGTACCGCTTAATATTCACGAGGATGCTCATATTAAGACACTTGGTTTGCGATGGCATCCAGCCAGAGATTCATTTTCATTCAAAGTAAACCTTGAACCAATGACCGATGACCCACCAACTTAACGACAGCTTCTGTCAGAGATAGCCAAATTCTTTGACCCAGTAGGATGGTTGCAGCCCTGCATCATTTCTGGCAAAATCATCATGCAACAACTGTGGCTTGAAGGAACGGAATGGGACGAGCCCGTACCAAATCAACTCTCGGGAAAATGGCGGAATTTTCGTGCCCAACTGTCGGCAATCGAAGAATTTTCGATTCCCCGCTGGCTAAATCATACCAGCATTGAGTCGATCCAGGTTCATGGATTTTGTGATGCATCCGAATCGGCATATGCAGCAACTATCTACTTGCGTGTTCAAGAGAATGGTGGAAAATCACTCGTTAAACTTATAACAGCGAAATCAAAAGTGGCCTCCTTGAAAGTACGATCAATACCACGTCTCGAACTGTGTGGTGCAGCCTTGTTATGCGAACTTATGAACAGCACTCTGAAAGCGCATGGATGGGATTGTCTCAGACCGTACTCCTGGACTGACTACAATTGTGTTGCAATGGTTACGTCAACCAGCAACCAAATGGAAAGTCGTAGCGAATAGAGTTGGAGAGATACAATCAAGCTCAGAGCCAAAACAGTGGCGACATGTGGGTAGCAAATCAAATCCTGCAGATATCGCATCCCGTGGAGCACTGCCTCAGGCTCTTGTCAACGACAAGTTGTGGTGGAATGGGCCAGACTGGTTGAGTGAAGACCCCAGTAAATGGCCAAAAGAGAATTCGTTTACCAACAGTGCTATGATTGACATCGAAAGGCGAACCAACGACGCGTGTTTGACGAGTGTCTCAGCTCAAACCATCACACCTGAGCAAACGCCCGACATCTTCCAAAGATTCTCATCTTTTACAAAGTTAGTACGAGTAACTACGTATTGTCGTAGATGGAAAACCAAAAATAGTAGTACGTTCTTGACCAGCGACGAACTAAAGGAAGCGGAAATCATCTGCGTTCGCATAGCTCAACGAGAAGCATTCTCAGATGAAATTGAGCAACTGGAGAATCACAAGCCTCTGCGTAAGTCAAGTCGCCTTAGAAGGCAGCGACCATTCTTGGATTCGGAAGGACTGCTGAGAGTAGGAGGAAGGACTCAACAGAGTGCATTGAGCTATGACACTAAGCACCAAATTATTTTACCTAGGGGACACTCAGCAAACCTAATTATCAAACACTACCATCATCTTACGTTGCATGGAGGTCAACAGCTGGTTCACGCTACAATCCGAACGAAATTTTGGATAAAAGACGGAGCAACAGCAGTTAAGGCATTAACTAGAAAATGCGTCACATGTTTTAAAGTCAACGCGAAGCCAAGCCAGCAGCTAATGGGTCAGTTACCATATGAACGAGTTCAACCAGGCAAGCCATTTGCTCGCACGGGAATTGATTATGCTGGACCCATTTCCATTAAATGGAGTAGTGGTAGAGGCAGCAAAACAACAAAAGCGTATATTGCCGTCTTCGTATGTCTTTCAACAAAGGCAGTACATTTGGAGTTAGTGAGTGACTTAACGGCAAAGGCTTGCATCGCGGCAATAAGAAGATTCATTGCAAGAAGGGGCATGTGTCACACATTGATAAGCGACAATGGTACTAACTTCGTCGGAGCAAATAAACTGCTGAAAGCAGCCGCCAAAGAGATGATTAAGGAAGTACAACAAACACTCATTATCAATAACATTGACTGGAAATTCATCCCACCAGGGAGTCCGCACTTTGGAGGAATTTGGGAGGCAGCGGTGAAATCAATGAAGCGGCATTTGACGAAAGTAATAGGATCACATTTACTTAATGTCGAAGAGATGTACACGTTGCTTGCCCAGATCGAAGCCTGCTTAAACTCGCGACCATTGACACCAATAAGCACTGACTCGAACGATCTAAACGCTTCAACCCCTAGACATTTCCTAACTGGAGAAAACCTATTCGAATTACCTTATGAAAATACACAAGATAACCCAACTAAGAAATGGCAACTCGTCCAGAAATTGAAACAACAATTTTGGCAACGATGGAGCTTAGAATACCTTACGCAGCTACAACAACGTGCAAAGTGGTTTACCGAAAACCGAAACATAAAGGTTAATGACTTCGTGCTCGTCAAACTTGAAAATTGTGCCGCTACTCAATGGCCTCTGGGCAGAATTTTGGCTCTCCATCCCGGAGAGGATGGGCTAACGAGGGTTGTAACAATAAAGACAAGTGACAGAACTATGAAGCGACCCATATCAAAAATCTGTCCACTACCAATAGATGAGGGACACAAGGAGCCTAAAACATCTGAAAACTCCACTATCGATCCTCACTGTACTACTAGAGAGCGAAAATCATCAACTCTATCGAAACTCATGGTTTGCTTACTGGCAGTTCTAGTTTGCGTAACACGAACTAAGGCAAATTTTACTATAAAACACCCTGAGTCTGGTCTGTACATAGAGCATATCGGTCAAGTACACTTGATGAAAGGACAAATACGAACGGATATTCACATTTAACCTGAAGAAATCAAACAAGACCTTTCCAATCTTCAACAAGTACGTCAGAACACATCGTACATTTGCGAACAAGGTATTCGACTTCATCAGGATACACGATACAAGGAGCTAGTGGAGCGACTGAATCAGGGAGTCAATAGTACCTTTGAGTCAATCACCTCATGTATTCAAAATCGATCACGGCATGGAATTCTGGGAAACATCCTGCAACGAATATTCGGAGTGAACGATGAAGTCTACACAGATATCGACAACTTAGATGAAAACCAGAAACGCCTTATTGACACCATGCAACATCAAGGACATTTGCTATTAACCACGACTGCTAGAGTCAACGATACTCAGCATGCACTGACAACCAAACTAAATGCCATCATTGAGAAATTCAATCAAGTGTCCAAAACATTGACAAAAATGTCCTCATAGTACAATTCCATCGACCAGAACCGAATCAGCCTTGATTTCTTAACCACATATCAATTAGCGTTTGAATGGCTAGAACAGATTCAGAATCGTTACAATGGCTTATATAAAATTCAATCAGGAATTGGAAGTCTTGCAGAAATATGCTCACCAACCACCATGCATAAAACACTGGCACTAGTACAGTCAAAGTTAGGAAAGGGGTTATTTATCGAACCAAGGGAGATACAGAGGACACAAATTACAAAAACACAAAACGGCATACTCATATCAGGGTTCTTCCCAATTGTCGAACAAAGGAACTTCGAGCTTCTACATTGTACAGGCATCCCACATAGTTTAAACGATGGAAATTACTCAGTCCCTGACGTCTCCACGAATTATTTTGGAGTAAATTACGATGACCAACTGTATTTTGACTGAGCCCTAAACAATTTGACCAATGTGAAACAGTTTCAAACAACAGGCGTCATTGCTCAGTCAGCATACTCCAGAGTATTAGCGAGCATCCTAATTGCATCTTAGACGAGATTTTCGAGCGAACCAATAAGATCTCATGCCCACTCAACAGACTACACGTGAAGGATTTGCTATGGAAGCAGCTAACCCGAGCTAACAACTGGCTATTTTGATCCTCTAAAAAGCAATAAATCGCCATAACATGCAGTGTACATCGACAAGATGTTAAAATCCAAGGAGTGGGTATAATTGAAATGGGCTCTCATTGCAGCATCAAGAGTTCAACCGCCATAATTCGCGCTAACTCTCAAATTATGGAAACCGTACATGTGCAGTCAACCTACATTAAACCCATACGATTGATGCAAGACACCGTAAAAAACACAAATCTGTCGTATCTTTACATTGCCACGGAACCACTACTCAAACAAGACGATAGATTTATTCATGAAACCCAACAGCAAGAAGCGCTCCTGCGATCCGAGCTTTCGGCTACCATTTGGCATCAGACGCGACATCACATCATTGTTCTGGGCACAAGTGTTGGCCTCACCTTCCTAGTTGCATCTATCATTATCAGCGTCCTAATATGGTGATTGCGGAGACCACCAGTTACAAACAATGCTAATCCGAAGACGAGATGGTACGAAAGATAACAAACTATCCTCTGTTAGAAGAACCAGCGGTTCTTGGCGGGCAGAATGTTCAGAATTATGATCAATTTGTAATCTATCCATAAAATTAATTATACAGCAAAGCATTCATTATTGAAAACATTGACCTCTTGATTCATTGAACTATGTAATTTGCTGGCTTCTCCATATTTCAAATAGTCAGCATTTTTTGTCTTCATCGAACATCGTTCAATTATTTAAAACATGTACACATATGTGCAACAGTAAGCACATTCTTTACTCGATAATTGAACTCTGTTCTGGTTAACATAATTGATGAGCATGTTGTTTTAGAATATAAATACAATTGAATGTTGAATAAAGGAGTTCAGTTTTGGAATCAGATCAGTGCGTGTTTTATTCGTGACCTTTCAAAACGTGTTATTTTTATTTGTGACTTTCACAGTTTGAGGAACAAGTATTAGTTTCTCAACAATGAGGTTTGATTTGTAATCATTTTATTGTGAGTCGAAAGGGCAACCTATGACATTTACTTTTTAAAGATTATCTCGTTTAAATGTTGACCACGACTACGCCGTAAATGGTTCATCCTGAGGGTTCGATTTCGGACACGAATGACACGAGTAATGTTGGCTTCCAAAGCGTCGAGTGAAGCTGGCTTATCCCTGAAGACCAGAGGTTTCATGTAGCGCCAAAGAAAATAATCTAAAAGTGTGATATCACACGATCTAGGTGCCCATTTCACTAGTCCAAAACGTGAAATCAGGTTTTCACCAAAATGATTTCTCAATAAGTTCATTGTTTCTCCCGCTGCATGCGAAAAAAATTTCTACCAGAAAGCTGATTTTCGAAATACTTCCATGTCGATTTGTCAAACAATACTGAACAAAAATTACATTACAGTTTGCCAGGAGTCATGCGTAATCTGTCAGAAAAAGCCCATTGAAAATCAAACCTCACAATGAATCACCATTTACAGGTCGAGCCAAATGGTAGCCTATGCGGATGACATCAATATTTTGTCAAGGTCGTCAAAAACTGCCAAACAACCATTCCTGAAACTCGAAACTAGTAGAGACTAAAACAAAGCTCATGACTCAGCCGAGGAAAAATACCACAAATACACAAAATATCACACTTGGCAATACAGTTTCGAATGTAGCGGCGAATTTGTGTATTTAGACGCCAAAATAATGAGAACTAGTAATGGAAGTGAGGAGATACGCCGAAGAATACAACTCGCTCGTTTTGACGATCTTGGCCATCTGCATACACAGGAAAACAAAGCTCGAAGCACAATATACAAATCTGTGATAAGACTCGTGCTATGCTATGAGTGTGAAACATCGACCCTAACCCAAGCATCCGCAAACATATTGAGCGCCTTCGAAAGATGAGTCTTAGGCGAATAATCGGAGCGAAGCTGGGCGGGGACTGATGGCGGATTCGACACAACCATGAGTTGTATGAAAATCGTGACAAGCCAAAGTCTCAACGATTGTAAGCTGCGGAAGGCCACGTAAATCGTATGGACGAACAAAGGATTCCCAAAAAGGTATTCATTGGGTGAACTGAAGGGAAGAAATAAGTAGAGAAACCGAGGAGCCGCTGATCTGACTCGGTCGACGAACACAGTTAATCGCTGCTGAGATTTCAAAATTGGAAGACGCGGTCAATGGACCGAGACATTTGAGGTGCTTTTTTCAGGAAGCGAAAGCGCGAGAGGGTTGTAGTGCTACAAAGAAGAAGTAGCGTACATTCTATCATAACGTTCTAGTGAAATGTTTGCAGTTGTGTATTTGCACTACGGGCTTTTTCATCCCTTTATTCAATTCATGAAAGGTAGATGATTTTCTACGTGACAAGCTGAACATAAAAATTAATTTTTGCTCACAAATAATTCACGTTTTATTTTAGCACAAATTATTCAATGTTTGTTTAAAGTATCCCTGAACAACCTGCATTCCTTTACAATGTTTCTTTGAACTTCTTAAATTCCAACTCGGTAAGAACAGTACCTACCAATTTACTAAATTTAGCAACTCCTGGTATTGGCAAAATATACCTTTAACCTATGATTTTCGAACGCAAACCCGTTCTTCCTTTCATCAAGTGTAAAATTCTCCACTTGTAAATACTCAGCACTATTCGTGGCGCCAATTTTGAAAGTCATTCCAACTGCTCGAATTTGTAGCTAATAGTGTGGGAAAAAATGATTGCTTCCAAAGAAATAAGATTATCTTTCATCGTTGATCAAATTTCTCACCATAGACTCGTACACACTTGCACCGCAACCCAACCTTCACATCAGTCTTAACCACCTGGTATCGGACTCAAAATAAAATTTATCATTCAATTCCATAATGAAAATCAAACTTGAACTCTTAACGAATGGTTCAGCATTTTTATCCCAGGGCGTGTTAAACTTCCCAACGCAACACAATGCCAGAGTAATCGCTCAATCTTACCGTCTCAATCTCATGGTCACCCCGAAACTGACTGGGTCCTAGCCTAGTTTCAATATTCCATTCAAACTCCATTCACACTGATCTTGATCAGTCAGTCAAATCGAGTCTCAGCAGCTGAAGTCAATTCCTAATTAAAATAGAGAAATAGATACGGAACGATATGAATGGAAATAAAATTATTCAAGCCTTGCCAATGATCTTACAAAAATTTGAGAATTCAATTCAATCGCGGAGACCCCCCACACCCAACCGCCCTTCTTCGGGTACCCAACTGACCAGCCTTACATAAAAGCGGAAATTTTTAAACCTTGCTCAATTTCGGGATCTTTGTCCAACATAGTGAGGAAACAATGGTTCGATACTCCTCAGCGGGGGTTGTAAATTGAATGGATCGAAGAAAAATTCATCTGAGTCACGGTGTTACGTTTCTAATCGTATTTACCTTTCTTGAGATTTTCATTTGATCGCACAGGTGTAACGAAATGTGGATCATTGGAATTGGATGTGATTAGAATTTATTGATCCTCTCGTACGCGTCGCGGCCGCAGCGGATCAAATCAATATATTTATTGTTGATTTTCAGTGAGAGGAGTATTGGAGTGGATGATGATCATCGGTAGCCATGCCCATCCACGGTTTAATCAACTCTCAAAAACTAACATTGATCGGTAATCAATTGGTTCCAGAGATTTATGGCCTGGGCGGATCATCATCAAACGAGAGATCTTTCTCTGAATGTCTGCGTTTTTGGAATGCTAAGGCGGATTAGATGTTTGTGAAAATCCATTTTTTCGGTTCAATATGGGAAAATTGTGGGAATTGTGACGTATCGAAAGTATGATTAAGAGTGTATTGCCAGAGTTTGAGATGCATACAAATAGGGATACTCGTATATTATTCAAACGGTCTTAAATTCGTAACGATGTGATAGTACATAGATAGTATGGTGATGCCGGTGAAACTCTCTATATTCATAAATGAACCCACCAACCAATAACCAACTTCATATTTTAATGAAAGAGGTTTGCTTCTACGGAGAGCGTCTTTTGAGTAGCATAGAAGAAAATTTATAGTCGAATTTTCAAATAATATCATTGGGTTCAAATGGTATCTTGTTCGCTACTCCAAAGTTTTTCGCTTTGTACTTCCTGTTTTCACCTCACATAAACCTTGATAAATAGTAATAAATAAACCAACTTAATATTGAAACCACAACTACCCTCTTAAAACAACATTCAACAAAGTTCTTTGCATCACACTTAATAACATATGTGTGGAAAGTCAGTGAATAAAACAATCTTTGGGAAAACAATTTTAAACGCCACTAGTGTGGTAATTCTTCAGAAACCGCAAATTCTTTGTTTCTTTCGTCTTCAGGATAACAACTTACTGACCACTCCTTAAGTGCAGAAAAAACTATTAAACGATTTTCTCTGTCCCTTTCCGCATTCTTCCATAAATTTTCTTTGGCATAACTTTCTCACTTACTTTAATTGATGGCTACTAAATATGTTGAACAATTTCTAGTTAAAAACTAATTATCTGAAAATTGTTCTGTCTCCGTAGGGAATAACATACCTACTCGTATTTGTAAAATTTACCTCCTACACTGTCACCCTATGCTTTTATACCAACAAACAGACAAACAAATGTAATAAAGATATTCATGTCATAATACATGTTTCACCTTTATGAGTATATTGTTCACGTATCCCGAGTAGAGAAAATGGAAAAGAAATTACTATAGCATGCGTGTGTAATAAAAGAAAAAATATTCCGAAATTCCTGACGACATGTGGATGTCCATTTTTGCTGAAGTATCTGCAGATATGTCCATGGTAGACTCCTATAGATACATATATGTATCTACAAAAAGTGGTCAACTAAGTATCAGCATGATAAAACCGTTAAAGTGAAAAATTCCTTACTTATCTTTGGTTTGGACTTCTTAACGTGATTTAAGTGGTTGAAAGATACTTGGGAGAGTTCGAGTATCTTTGTTGTCCGACTGTTTCACGTCGTCTTAAGTCAATTCTTTCTTCAAATCTTTATTTTGTTTTATGATTATTATTATTATGAAGGCCATACTTTGTACTTGCTTTCAAGTGAATGTTGAAGTATGTTTGTTAGTTAGTGGGTTTTGCAAAAAATTATATTTCGCGGAGGCGGTAGTTGGATGGAATAAATTGAACTGTACGTGGGGAGTAGTGAAATAGAATCAATGGACAGTTTTGACCAGCTAGAGTTGAGTTGTCAATTTTCCATAATAGAGATATGTATTATTTTATAACCTAAGAAATGTTCACCTGAATATAACAAATAACACATTGTCGAGGCATAATCGCATGTACGAGGAGTGATTCGAAGGTAAGAATTCTCGGATATTCCGAGGGGTCGGGAAAATTTGACGAAAACATTTAGAAACAAAATGAAAACCGACTTCGAAATGCCTTAAAAACAGTGAAATAAATTTCATGGAATCGGTACAAAAACGATAACTTGCCGATATAGCCAGAAATTCGCAACCACTGAACTTTCCGATTTTACTACTCAAAACGATTGTTATAATTTTCATGATTCATTTTTAGGGTTATCTCTGCAATATACCCTTATACGCACGGAAAATACGGATTCACGGCATTCTCTCAAAGATTTATTTTTATTATCATCATTATATCTACGGCCCCTAATCGTCGCGGCTCTCCGACCTTCTTCGCCAGTTGGGAATCCCAAGTGGTGATCTACATTTAGCATCGGTTTAATCTTCCCATCGTTTCTTCCGTTTCCCACTCTAGCGATTTACCCTTGAACGTTCGTCTGGGCAGCCTATGCTCGCCCATTTTCTCCACACGTCCTGCCCATTGTAGATTGCATAGCTTTACACATGTGGATAGGGGTGGGTCATAGTAAAGAATATACAACGCGTCATTGTAACGAACCCTCCAATTTTCTACATGCTTTACTGGGCTGTATATCCTTCTGAGCGCTTTGAGTTCGAATACATCAAGGGCATGTTCGAAAAAATTTGTAAGAGTCCTGGTTTCAGATCCATACGATAGACAGCACAGGTCCTATTAGTTACTTGTGAATCCGAGTCTTATTTTTCCTATGAATATCTCTGGATCTTAGCAAAAAAGTACTGAAAAGTAGGAGTTGTTTGCTGCGTTTATCCTTTTTCTTATTGCGTTATTTTCTGTGCCCTATCCATCAACATGGACTCCTTAGTATGGGAGCTTATCCACACTTTCTAAATTATAGCCGGTTCGAGATTCAAACGATGAACGATCTATGGATGTTGTGTAACCGCATCCCATGGGGAGACATCATATCAACGCCCCCTGACAACATCTATCTGTAATACGGAGCCAACTTTACTGGGTGACACGAAGCCAACTTTACTCATTGTGTGTGATGAGAGACAACGCCGAACTGGAACGTTAGTGTCTCACAACAAGGGACTGGTGCATTTGAAGTTTTCACCGAGACAACGTGCGTGAGCGGACCTCCAGTTTCTCGTTTGAATTATTATTGTTGAAGCCGTCTCATTTTAAAAATGAAGTTGTGAATTTATGACTGTGTTTTTGCTCTCGTAAACAGACTTATCGCATGTACAAAACTCGTACATAGTCTCTTAAGGTCTGTTTTTGTCGGACTCACCTGTCTTTTCAAGTATGGGTCATGAAGTTTGTTTAAGTTTCATTAAATAGCAGGTTGATAGTTTGGCTTCTGAGTCTAGCCGTATCAACGCTTCCTTCACGTTTGGAAATGATCTGGACATAGCTACTAGTTGCATGAATTTGCAGCGTAACGTACCCGTGGTGTCTGCTGGCGTTTTCCTGACTGAAATGTTCCAGAGTAACATTGACTAAGGCGGGGACAAGCCCATCTTTCTGTTTTAGGGTTGAATTCGTTGGGAAGCTTTCAGTTTCATTTAGCAATCTTGATCAGAGATTCGGTGTAGCATCATAATCTTGGTCATGTGGACGAGTTTTTCATTTTTTTATTATCCCTTTTTTTTTAGTTGAAAGCAATTTACACCCTGAGAGTAGGACTCCTAGATGTAGAAGACGTCTACCCACTAAATGTGAACCTGAGAATCTAGCGTGGAACCGTTTGACACATTATTTTGGGCTAAGCTTTCAAGTTGAGGGATCCCTCTTCTAGCGGGAGGAGAGGGAGGAAGAGCTATCGCCAAAAAAGCGAACCCCCAACCCCGACGTCACAGATTGCTTTCAGTCCTTTTTACTTGTTAAGACTGCCCGAGCATAATGGACATGGTTTCATTTGTCAACCGATCTAAGCATCTCCCCGATTAGACTATTTTGGGAGAGCTGTCCTGTTTGCCTGTAGAGATCCCGGCTCAGCCTGCCCCATCTGTTGCCTGCAAAACATTTGCGGTAGGAATCATCTTTCTCCCCTGCGCAAAACCTACAGCCAGGGGGACTTTGCCTTACCAATTCTGTGCAAATAAGACTGAACACACCTATGCCCGCTCAATAGTTGCGTCAGGTAGAACATCAGTCTCAGCGTGCGTTCGACTATGTCGCGGCCTCAAATCAGGTATTCGTGCTGTGCAACCCAGGACTGCTGCCAATCATTGAGTGAGTTTTGTCTCTCGTTACAGGCAACTGTCTCCCTTCTGTCTTGGCGTCGACGTAGGTAGATAGTACGGCGCCCCTTTGCAAGGCGGGTGATAGATATCACGCCTGCGATGACTAGCACCGCCGAACCAGAGACTGTTTTTAGTACAGCTTCTTGCTTAGAACGTCGAACTATATTTTTTCTCCGTATAGTAGCATCGATTCTACGGATCTCATCAAAAGTTGCCTTCTTGATGGGTTGAGTCCCCCCTACGTTGGTCACTAGTCGACTCAGAGCCGATACGAATGAAGCAGTTTTATCAGCCATTGCTTCAATAGTTTCGATTCAACCAGTACTATCCCAATACTAATCGTCCTTACTCTGGGGATTCTCTTTTTTGTCAGAATGACCATATCGATTTATTCCAGTGCTAGACTGAAGAAATAGATTCCCAGCAGCACGAGTCGCCTCAGTGAGTCTTCTCTTGATAAGTTTCTCCAGCATTTTCCATGCATACATGTAAGCGTTGAATAAACTAAGCAGCAAGTCAGGACAATGGTGAAGACGAGCTGCAATGCCTCAGCTAAGACACCGGCTCAACCTGGCGCCTTCCTTGGTTTCAATGATACTCGTAGAACTGCCTCTTCTAATTTCAGGTGCTTGAAGAGTGGTCCGTGGACAAAGTCAACACGGATGGTATGGGCGGGGAAAAGTGTCACACTATCTCGTCCATCTTTTCTGATTCATAAATACAGGGCTTGCGTATGGCACCAATCTTCCGCATAACTAGCTTATAACCAAGGCTCTAGTGATCCCTGTTCATATTATCCACTAGATGTTGCCAGCAACGATCCTTACTGCTGCTAATCATTTGGTAAAGGCAATTCCTGGCCGGTTTATATACTGCTAACCGGATGCATGCCTAGCCGCGGTTCTGTGTCCATTGAGCTTCACGTCGAAGCTTGTGACATTCCGTTCGCTTTCCAACGATTTCAGTCGAGCACCAGAACACTGGATGCTTACCGTCCTGGGTCTACGAAGGGGCACAGAAGCACTGAAAGCAGACATGATGATGCTCATAGTTGGGTTCAATACGTCTTGAGCTGCTTACTCTTCAGTCCCCCGCGAATCTTCTAGCAATGGTGTCGTGAGAACCTCGACGAACCTCTCGACGCCCATCTTTCCCAATCTTCCACCCAATTGTGAAAGGTTGAGTGCATGAGCGTTGGGAGGCAGCATCACTGATCCGAAGCAGTGTGTACTGATGATCACTGGCTGAGTAGTCCTCTATTACCCTCCAATTGCGTATCTTCTGTGCCAGGAACTCCAAGGCGAATGTCACGTCAGGCATGGTCCCTTCATAGCTCACAAGGTGGAAAGTCGACTTCTTGCAAGTGTTCCGCACGACCAGTGCTAACCTATCCTGGCTGCCCCAACCATTAGTTTGAGTCATACACCATTCGATGATTTTAGCATTGAAGTCTTCCGCAACAAGTACGTGGAAATCTGCGTTCGACTCAGCGTCGTTCAAAGCATTCAGTCAGGCTTGGAATGATGATATCGGTTCGTTCGGCATTAAAAACACACTAAAGAATGTAGTCTTTGAATACCGAACCCACATGGAGCCATCCTTCCATCCATAGCTCTCCACTAGGAAATCAGCACTGTTCCGAACCCAGATGGCGGCAGTATCAGATTCGTCAACATACCATGTTGGGGAGCTTCGGTTTTTGTGTTGCTCGCTGAAGCAAAAACAAGTCAGCTTGACAGTCTCTCACAAACTGCTCGAGTAGATTTTGAGCGAATGTGCTCCGATGAAGATTAATCTGCAAAATACAGAAGTCCTTTTGCTGAAGTTAGGGCTTCCTGGAAAACCCGGCATTTTCTTATACATGGCACATGTTTTAAATCATCTAGCCTGGGACCAGCATTTTGGCAGAGGAAGCAGTGTGTCCCTTCAGTGCACTTTTTCTTTTGATGCCCTTTTTTGCCGTGCCTGTCGATCCCTTTACAGCCACTTGAAGTATGCCCGTATCAGAGGTACCTTAGACACTGGAGAAGGATTATTCTTTACCTTATCCTGCAAAAAACCTGACCAATTCTGGTTTTCCCTTTTTATGTCATCTGTTTGGCATATTTTTCCCAGATGTCAATAATGGCCATGCACTCGCCTCTATTATTGGTCAGCCTAAATTGTGCACCTCTTAAGCTAAGAAAATCTCGCTTTGAGGCATCATTCATCTCAGGTGAATCCGTAACACAGTCAATATCTTTTATTTTCCAAAGCAGCCTAAGGTTGCCTTCTCTGTAACAACATTTTTGACTGCTCACGGAATGCATCCTTGTTGGTGGCTTCTGATCTTAATTGCAACGATAGGTTACTAAAACGAGCCAGCCGCACGGTTTTTGTGGTTGTTTATATTTCGTCCAGTTTTACCGCTTTCTCAATCGCTCCCAGAACATCCGCGTACTAGTATTGCCTGCGCAATAGCTTTGCGCCACTCCTTATTCTTCTTCTCCCGAGCCGTATAAGAAGATTCATTGTTTTCCGAATGTTTAGGCTTAATTTTGTCTGGTCCTGGGGTAGCAAGTTTTGCTTCCTTTTTGACTGCTTTTTAGGGTTTTGTACTAAAATACAAAATCCTATTGCAATCACGACCTGTGTCCGTCTGTCCGTCTGTATGTCACAGCACTTTTTCTCCGAAACTGTAGAGGCTACAGCCATGAAACTTTGTGGAACGGTCATAAGTGGTGACTTCTTGAAAGTTCAAGGATCGAAACATTTTTCAAAAGGGTTTAAGGGGGTCTCCCCATATAGGGAGGTGACCCCTCAAAATTTTTTTTCACCATTGGTAGTCGAGTAGGGAGTCATTGGAAAGGTCTCAATGCGATCTTTTCAAAACAAGTCTTGAAATTGCCTTATGAGTACTGAGGGGGGGGGGGGGGCAGGGGAAGGGGAAATGTACGAACTTTTCGCGTACCCCCCCCTCGCGATTGGACACCTTCCATCCGAAAAATCTGGAAAAAATCATGAATGTAGGCCTTAATGACTACAACAACAAATACATGAGAAGTCAAAATTCACTCAACTTTGTTAGTAATAGTATGATTTATCGATTTTATGTTATCTTGAATAAAATCCAAACGGTACCCTTAAATTCAATAAAATTTAGCACTGACTATTTATAAGATTGATCTTTTCTGAAAGTTTCATAAAGATCGAATGGTATTTAACCAAGTTATAGCGATTTGAATTTTCCAGTATTACTATGGAACAATATGCCCTGTATTACTATGGAAACATATGGCTATGGAGCCATATGCGCTTTTTACCGACAGACACTACAGCTTTGCTAGGATTTGCAATAAAATTTCAGGAATGATAGGTATCATGAAGATGAGTCGAAGAGGCAGGAGAGAGCTCCTAGCAAAAGGGCTTTGTAACCATTCTAAGATTCGAAAAACAGGCCATGAATCGATGATTACAGTACAGAGGAGTGGCCCCTGAAAAAAATTTCATGAAATCTAAAAAATCTGAAAAAATTATCAAGGGAGATATTTATGGGCATAACAATAACAAATACCTCAGAAGTCAAAATTCTTTCAACTTTGCTAATAATAGTATGTTACTCTTGATTTTATTCGTTGCTGGTTACTGCATTTTGTAAGTTGAGTACAAAACCCTTCTGACAGACCATAGGTCTGTCTACCCAACTTGTTTTTAAGCTGCCTTCGATAGAGCTGCCTGCAAGCTCTCCTCTAGTGGCTACTGAACCTTCGTTGGCTCCTCCTCGTCCCTTTTCCGTTTTCCCCCATCTCTTTAATTGGGCTACAAGCCAGCCTTCTGCTATTATTAGGCATTAGGAAGACTACCGCGCCCTTCGAGAGCTTGATCTTTTGCTCTTCGTCTGCCCTGAACCATTTGCGCCTATAATGACCATTTCAAGCTTGGACCTTCTCCAGCTCAAAAGCTCCATTTTCGATTGCCTTAAAAGTGTACGGTTGTGTATCGCAGGTGGAAACGATACATTTCACAATTGATTGCGGAATCAATTGTGAAATATATCGTTACGTTAGAGGCACTCTTCTTCCAGGCGGTCCAAGGTGATTGCATCACTCGGTGTTTTCTTTGCAGGGCTTATTTCCGTGTTTAAGACCCTTATTTCAATCACTTCAGTAGCGATCGCAGCAGTGATTGTTGAGTTCTAGATATTCTTTAAATTTTCTTCTACCACTCGCACACGTGGCGCGTCCTGCAGAACTCCCCAAACTTCTTTTTTCGTACGCTCTGGCGTTCGCAAAGTTTTTTTTTTGCTGCGCCCGAGCGCCACAGGAATCTCTTTTGAGACAAGGCTGTCCGTTGTACTCTGTTTTTCGTCCCTCTTCACTGTCATTGCTGTTGTCGTCATTGATACCGTACTCAATGTGCCGTTAACATCGCAGCTGTAGTTTCCTTTTTTTGTTTTTTTTTTGTTGATTCATTTTTATGTTTTTTAGTTGAGTGAAGTCCAATTTGATTGAGTCTCGCCTTGGAGCCGCTATCTCTGTTCGTGTGTGTAGTCGCTGTTCGGGTTTCATGGTTATCTTTGCAGAACAGAGAGGCCAAGCGAGGGTTCGCACAGTTGCTCAGAGCCAGACCAGCGCTAATCGGGAATCCGTCTCAACTTAACCTACATCACAAGTGCAATGATCTGAACTTCGTACGTACTCCAACGCCTGCCAAGGTTTTACCGGGATGGAGATGATATAATAGTTGAATTGGAGCCGTACAAACGCGAGTGTCACCTCGGTGCTACTGTGCAAAGCAACTAGGTTCTAATCATCATGTCCGCCTGCCCAAAGCATCAATTCCAGTTCGTTGTCTAAAGCGTAGTCCAGTTTCAGTCAAGATTATTACTTGTTATTCCAGGAGGAACCTCGGGGCGGCCTCCATTTTCCCGAGTGCGGGCGGCGGCACTCCTGAAAGAATGATAGTCTCCAAGAGCATTTCTGTCGACGGGCATCTCCTCTGTGTGGAGCATGTCAAAGATTGAGTAGCATGTCGGGAAGAGTAGGAGGAACCCACCTAGAAAACCCAAAGCCAAGCCAATCTCACAAAAAGGGCTTCTATGGAATGAAGAAAGAGCGGAAACCAGGATTATCAAAAGCCAAAACTCTCTTGTCAGCCGGTAGATTTATTACGGTATAGATTGAATGTCGAAAGGGAGATGCTTCCAACCATTATCACGTGAGCCACAAGAGAAATTAGAAGTCGCATTCAGAATGGAAACCCTTCCACGGCCAATTCAATTAGAAAAAAATAATTTTACCTCAGAGGTGTTAAGGGATTGAACTTTGATTTGATTAAATATTCTATTCAGTACTTTAGTAGCCGAGGACTAATTTAAGTGAAAGAGTTACTCAGGAATAGATAGGAACCGCCAAAAGCGGTGAACCAGCACGAACAGCAAGGAGCTCAAATTTTATGGCCACCATATAAACCATAGCGACAGTCAATCGTAATAGGAGGGCCATAAAAATGTCGCATATTTTTGCTGGCCCTTTTGGTAATGTATGCTTCTTTAGTTTTGAAAATGACTGTATCAAGTAACCTTTTAAGTCTGATTCTAAATATGCATTTCCTTACAAAATGTGACTTCTAGAGCCCTTGAAAATCAATATGAAATCAACATTTTTCCGGTTTTCGTTAGGTTTGGTACCATTGCATCAAATTTCATAGTATTCGATTAATCCGAGTAATCATAATCATAAAAAAATTTTGAGCATCTTTTGAATTTATAACACTTGCCATTGTGAAAATTTGATTAGCTAGATGATACCAACAGCTACCTCTGTTACGCCCCTGTGATGCTATGCATGGATTGTATGCAATAACTTGTGTCGTCCTTACACTTACCTATATCCTGTGCCTCTACCTTTACTCCAGTAAAAAGAACTTGGGGAGTTAAGAATTTAATTATTTATTAAATATATATATTTTAAAAATGATATTTTATATAAAGTGTATCATGGCTTCCAGACGGTGGAGATAATTTTGCCGTCTTCCTTCAATTTCGAAATCAGAATCATGGTTTATATTCTCTCTTTTTATTTGTTTTTTCTTGCTCTCTTTTGTGGAATTTTGCTCCGTAACTTTAGTTGGTTTAGTAATGACCACTTTTTCTGTTTTTAATTTTAAAGTAGAGTCGGGGGTTCCCGGCTCGAATGTTGTTCGTTTTCCTGGGTTTGTGTTTCCCATTTTAGCTTTTGACGACATGTGCTTACGGTGTGATTTGTACGACTGCAAAAATCACATAGTGCTTGTACACTGTAAACTTTTTTTATCGCTGACATTGGGTTGGGTATTGAGTGGGTTTGCATTACAGTTCCTCATATCGTGCCTATATTCTTTACAGCTTGGGCAAAAAGGGGTATTTTTCCTGTAGTAAGTCTCTGTCGGTGCGCCCCTTTCTCTTGCAAAAACTGCAAGTGATTTTTGAATATTTATTAGACCTCCTAACATTCGTATTTGAAGTGACTGGAGCTTGTGGTTAAAAGGGTACAACGTAGGGGTTAAGTTGATATGTTATGGGGTTAAATGAAAAGGGGGCTAGGTTGGGTAGATAATTCGAATATGGTTGGCTGCAGTTTTGTTGGAAGGGGACCGCTCCCTGTTGAAGTCTTTCCCTGTCCAACGCCTTGGAGACTAGTTCCTCGAAAGCAGCTTTCTCGTTATTTAGTAGATACTGACACAGATGAGGATCAGTTACTCCACTTCTAAGCCTTCCTTTTGCAAAATCCTCCAAATGGAGATTGATTACTGTAGTAGTTTGTTCGCCATATTTGATTAACGCAGCATCCTGGCACCGTTTTAGTAGCTGTCTTAGGCGTGATGTGAAAGTCGCGTAAGTCTCGGAGACGCCCTGTTTAGCTGTAATTAAGGTATTTATCAAGTCTTGGTAAGTCTCTCTTGATAGGTAGACTTGGTTTAGAAGTTTTTCTACAGCTTCGATGGTCGTGCGGAAGTTTGAGGCGATAAGTTGGCAAGCTTCACCTAGGATGCACGTGGGAAAAATTTGCATAAAGGCCGACTGCTCTGGGGAACTCAGACATTGCCAGACTCTTTTGCTGCAGCCTATGAATGTTTGTAGCTCAAGAATCAATGTAGGGCTTGGGGTTCCTGAGAAAACAGGTATCATTTCCCCCATAAGCTTCGCCACTTTTGTAGAGTCTGCCATTTTACGGACCTCAGGTTCAGGCTTTTCGTTTACCATGGGATGAGTTTGAATGGAGGTCGGACTTTGCGTAACGTTGCCCAATTTTAAAGATAATCTAAAGTCTTGAGAAGTGATGAAATTGTCCAGCGATTGGAATACGTTTAGTAAGCTAGTGGAGGATCGGTGCGAGATTTTGCGGAGCTGCCGTATGTCTTTCTTAAATCTTTCCTTGTCAATGCGAAATTGGTTCACGCGTTCGAGACGTTGAAAGTGCAATTTCTCAACGGTGTCGGTTTGTTTAAGTACCGACGTCAGTTCCTTAGTTGCAAGATCTCGCAGTAACTTACACTCGGTTTCTGCAGAAGTTTCTGAGTAGGCAACTACTTAACGTACCTAGTTGATTTAAGCTATGTTTGTTAGATCTAAATAATTGAATTAACTCGTTAAAAATTTGAAAAAGTATTTTTTGCAAAAAATTTCCTGAACAAAATGTGGAAATTTGGTACAAATCAAGGTGCATGGATGCTATTTGTTCAGCGTGTGCAAATTACACATTTTGTTGTACGAATTTTTTTGCATAAATCTTTTTTAATTTTTTGATGAGTTAATTCAATGTAAATAATTTAGATCTATCAAACAGCGTAAATCAACTAGGTACGTTAAGTAGTTTCCGAGATTTACTACATTTTTTAACGAAAACATGCTTTTTTTTGAATTTAATTACTTTTGCCATAAACTTTTTGCAAAATGTTATGAGTTGATTCAATAGCCAAAGGTTTATTCTGACTTCTAGCTAAAAAATTT